>NW_026844589.1:21794889-21872135 GCF_025583915.1 Anolis sagrei ordinatus
ATATTAGGGTTCACCTACAATCAAAGAGCATTCTGAACTCCACCAATGATGCAACTGAACCAAACTTGGCACACAGAACTCCGATGACCAACAGAAAAGACTGGAAGGGTTTGGTGGGCATTGAACTCGAATTTTGGAGTTGTAGTTCACCTACACCCAGGGAGCACTATAGACTGGATCTGGACAAATTTAGCATGAATACTCAATATGCCCAAATGTGAACACTGGTGGAGATTGGGAGAAATAGACCTTGACATTTGGTAGTTGTAGTTGCTGGGATTTATAGTTCACCTACAATCAAAGAGCATTCTGAACCACAACAACAATAGAATTGGCCCAAACATTCCACACACAACCCCCATGGCCAACAGAAAATACTGGTCTTTGGCGACCCCTCTGACCCCCCCCCCCTCGCAACCCCCCCCCAGGGGTCCCGACCCCCAGGTTGAGAACCACTGCCTTACGTGGACTTTGAAAATCCCAGTCCTTTAGAAATTGGAGGCTGTGGGAACATCTCCGCTAAGGACCAGCGTTGGCTTCCTGAATCAACGCACTAAGAGCTTGGTTTCAAAGTCATAATCCCCTCTATTTAGGTTCTTCATTCATCTTCTCCAATATGAATTCATTCTCCACAATCCTCTTTCTTCTCTTTGCTTAAGTTTCGGAAAAGCTTTTGAAAGACTAATATTATACATCCAAGAATGTAATTGCTGTTTTATTTTATTTAATTTCAAAAAAAAAGCCCTCCGTTTTGGGGAGATGGAATCCCCCCTCTGCCGCCCTTCTCTGAGTCTGAAGAGATTACTCTTCTCTTTCATTAAGGGAATTCAAGATGGCTCTTTAAATCTCTTTCTCCCTTCACTCCCGTAACACCTCTTTGTCTTTTCATTTCACCTCCTTTAAAATATGCAACCCAATTTCAAAGCTTAATAATGATGAATAAGAGCAAGATTAGGGCATAAGGAAGCATGTTAGGAAAAGATTTTTCATTCTGATTTCCTTAGGTCTTGGGCTTGAAATGATCTGGCACCCGGCCATAGAGCCTTGGCGCTGGAGAGCTTCCCTCAGGGTTTTCCTCAAGGTTGTCTTTTCTTTCTCCAAAGGCACAAAACATATCCACACGGGGCAGGTATAGCAGTTTCACATCACTTTGACGCAACCGTGAAGCCAACAGGAAATTGAAAGTCACCTGGGAAGGTCAAGAGCTTGAACATATCTCGGTGTCACCTTAGATTGAACACTGTTGTTGTTCATTCGTTCAGTCGTCTCCGACTCTTCGTGACCTCATGGACCAGCCCACGCCAGAGCTCCCTGTCGGCCGTTACCACCCCCAGCTCCCTCAAGGTCAGTCCAGTCACTTGAACACTAGCATACAGGAAACACTGCTTGAACACCAAGCACAAAGTAGCTGCATGCAATAACATTCTGTGGAAACTTACTGGCAGCACATGGGGTGCAGACACAAAATTAGTAAGAACATGCCCTGGCCTTGTCTTACTCAACTGCCGAGTATGCCTGCCCTGTTTGGCATAGGTCTGCCCATGCAAAGCAGAATGAAACATGCAGAATAATCACAGGATGTCTTAAACCTACACCTGTTGATAAACTCTACAAGCTAGCTGGCATTGCCCCCCTGATGTGTGACATGAACTTGCTGCTAAATGTGAGAGAAATAAGGTTGAACACCTTGAAAGACACCCACTACATGGCTACCAGCCTCCTCCCAGTAGATTCAAATCAAGGGAAATGTGCAGGTACAGCTGTACCAGGAGCTCCAATTTTGTTCGCTTTACATTGAAGGTTTGTTGTAGTCCTAAGTTTCAGGGACTCTGCAGATAGGTGGCTTCTTTTGGCTGCAATTATAGGGCAAGCCACCTGTCAATTATAGTTAGGTTCCCTGGTCCCGCCCCCTTTTTGGGTTTTGGAGGGAATAGGAGCCATTTTGGGTTCAGTCCACACAGAGAAGCCTTTCATGCAGGACATAATACCAAGAGCTTCTGTAGAAAGCTTCGTCTTCTATGGCTTGGCCGGGGAGATATACACAGCTTGGCCCACAGCTTGGCTGGGGTTATGCAGCCCTACATCTCCTTTGCTGAAGGACTTCAGTCAGCCATCACGGAAACCTGAGTTCTTTTCCCCTGGAAGTCTACAAAGCTCTGCTTGGTAAGGGTCACTCGCGGAAGCCAGAAGCAGTTGGTACCGGGTGCAGGGGCTCCACGCCAACAGAGGCAAAGACAGACTGCCCAGATTAGAAGTTAAGGATTTCCCCATTAGTTACAGTTAAGAAGATAGTGCCTGTTCCCTGTGGACAAGCTTGAGAGAGAGCCAATAGACTGTTAAGAAAGCCTTAAAGTGCTTAAATTGCTTTGTTTCCAGGCTATTTCCTATGCTACTACACATTTCTATCCACCTTATTGGCCCCATGTAAGCTGCCCCAAGGCCTTTGGGGAGATGGAGACGGGGTAAAAAAAAAAGTTGTTGTTGTTGTTCTATTTTTAATTGTATTTTGCCTTAGGCTTGCCCATATGTAAGCCGCCTCGAGTCCCTTCGGGGAGATGGAGACGGGGTAGAAAAATAAAATTGTTGTTGTTG
This sequence comes from Anolis sagrei ordinatus, assembly GCF_025583915.1. NCBI lineage: Eukaryota > Metazoa > Chordata > Lepidosauria > Squamata > Anolidae > Anolis > Anolis sagrei. The sequence goes on from NW_026844589.1 coordinate 21,797,482, forward strand.
TTGTTGTTGTTGTTCTGTTTTTAATTGTATTTTGCCTTAGGCTTGGCCCCATGTAAGCCACCCCGAGTCCCTTTGGGGAGATGGAGATGGGGTAGAAAAATATAGTTGTTGTTGTTGTTCTGTTTTTAATTGTATTTTGCCTTAGGCTTGGCCCCATGTAAGCTGCCCCGAGGCCCTTCGGGGAGATGGAGACGGGGAAAAAAAAATAAAGTTGTTGTTGTTCTGTTTTTAATTGTATTTTGCCCTAGGCTTGGCCCCATGTAAGCCACCCCGAGTCCCTTCGGGGAGATGGAGACGGGGTAGAAAAATAAAGTTGTTGTTGTTGTTGTTCTGTTTTTAATTGTATTTTGCCTTAGGCTTGGCCCCATGTAAGCCACCCCGAGTCCCTTTGGGGAGATGGAGAAGAAAAATAAAGTTGTTGTTGTTGTTCTGTTTTTAATTGTATTTTGCCTTAGGCTTGGCCCCATGTAAGCTGGCCTAAGGCCTTCGGGGAGATGGAGACGGGGTAAAAAAATAAAGTTTTTGTTGTTCTGTTTTTAATTGTATTTTGCCTTAGGCTTGGCCATATGTAAGCCGTCCCGAGTCTTTTCGGGGAGATGGAGACGGGGTAGAAAAGTAAAGTTGTTGTTGTTGTTGTTCTGTTTTTAATTGTATTTTGCCTTAGGCTTGGCCCCATGTAAGCCGCCCCGAGTCCCTTCGGGGAGATGGAGACGGGGTAGAAAAATAAAGTTGTTGTTGTTGTTGTTGTTGTTGTTCTTCTTCTTCTTCTTCTTCAAGGATTTTAGCAATAGTTTACTTACTATGATAATATTTTCAAAAAAAGTGCTCTTCCTAAAGACTTTTCGCAATCCGAGGTGGCTTCTGCGAAAATTTCACATGTAGTATTTTTGCACAGGAAACAGCTTCTTATGTCTAGGAAATAATTTTTCGTTGTATAACTACTGGATGAGGATGCAGTGTAGAAGAAGTCTCAGCCTCTGAAAAGTTTAATCTATCCAAGTTTCTTCTCAGTGGGATTTTTTTGACACAATGGGTTGTAAAAACAATTTTTCAAATATTTTCAAATATTCTTCCTATTGATTGAGTGGTTGCATCTTTCTATGAGCAGACTCCATTTCAGAGACTGCAAATGCTCACGCAAGCCACCTGTTCCACCCAAGGTGGTCAACAAGATTCTTGCTTTTGGCAGGAAAGTGGGGAGTCCTGGAACGGAGCCATTCAAACACATGGGCAACCTCCGCCGTCGGTGGCCAAGTTCCTCTGTGTCCAGTGATGCCAAACGATGTGAATTTAATTTACCAACTGTGTGGCATGCAGGAGGGAGCCATCAAATTAGTCTTGGTTCCAACGACTCAATCAGCAACAAACTTCAATGGCTACACAGATCATTCCTGGAAGAACAGCCGACCCGTCTCCTTTGTTTCTCCTAACCAGCTTCAGGCAGCCAGATTTTTATGAATATTTTCCCACTTCTACAGAATGGAGGAAAATGAAGTTTCAGTGTTAGATGTGTGATTTTGAGGTTGGTTGATGATTAGTTCATTTTCTTTGAATTTTCTCCAAGCCATGTAAAGTTGTTGAAAATAAATGCAAGACACTGGGTTGTTGTAGGTTTTTCAGGCTATATGGCCATGTTTTAGAAGCATTCTCTCCTGACGTTTTGCCTGCATCTATGGCAAGCATCCTCAGAGGTTGAGAGGTCTGTTGGAAACTAGGAAAATTGGGTTTATATATCTGTGGAAAATCCAAGGTGGGAGATTGAAGTCTTAACTGTTGGAGCTAGGTGTGAATGTTTCAATTGGCCACCTTGATTAGTGTTTGATGGCCTGACAGAATTTAGGTGTGCCCTGTTACTGCCTAGGGAAATGCTTCGTTGAGAGGTGATTATGTTGGGAAGCCAGATCTGGCCACAGTGGTCCACGCTCTTGTTACATCCCAAATAGATTACTGCAACGCACTCTACATAGGGTTGGCTTTGAAGACTGTTCAGAAACTTCAATTAGTCCAGTGGGCGGTGGCCAGATTACTCACTGGAGCATCATACAGGGAATATACCACCCCTCTGTTATGTCAGCTCTACTGGCTGCAGATCCAGTTCCGAGCACAATTCAGAGTGCTGGTTCTGACCTACAAAACCCTATAAGGCTCCGGCCCAGCGTACCTGTCCGAACGCATCTCCTTCTACGTCCCGCCTCGGAGTTTAAGATCTTCTGGGGAGGCCCTGCTCTCGGCCCCACCCCTATCACAAGTGAGGTTGGTGGGCGATGAGGAGCAGGGCCTTCTCGGTGGTGGCCCTTCACCTGTGGAATTCACTTCCCGGGGAAATTAGGTCATCGACATCCCTCCTCTCTTTTAGAAGGAAACTAAAAACATGGATATGGGACCAGGCCTTTGGGTAATCTGGCAGATAGACAAAGGACAATGAGGAATAGAATTGATAGGTTTTGACAATGTGGAATGAATTTACGGATTCTGAGCTGGCGAACGTTGAACATTAGATTGGTTTTTATTGATTGTGATGTATAACTTGATTGTTTAATTGTTTTATAATTGCTGTTGATACATGTTTTATCTTATTGTCTGTTGTTGGCATCGAATTGTGCCTTTTGTAAGCCGCCCTGAGTCCCCCCTCGGGGGTTCAGAAGGGCGGGGTAGAAATGCACGAAATAAATAAATAAATAAATAAATAAATAAATAAATGTTTCTTCTCTGGAATTCTCCTGTGTTTGAGTTTTCTTCTTTATTTACTGTTATAATTTTAGAGAATTTTGATACAATTAAAAATTATAACCCTAACCTTTACCTTGACAAATACAAAGCTGGGGTTAAAATTGCTGGAAGAAACATTAACAACCTTAGATATGCAGATGATACCACTTTGATGGCCGAAAGCGAGGAGGAGCTGAAGAACCTTCTAATCAAGGTGAAAGGAGAAAGTGCAAAAGCTGGGTTGCAGCTAAACATTAAAAAAAAAGATTACGGCAACCAGACTGATTTATAACTGGCAAATAGAGGGAGAAAACGTGGAGGCAATGACAGACTTTGTATTTCTAGGTGCAAAGATTACTGCAGACACAGACTGCAGCCGGGAAATCAGAAGATATTTCCTTCTTGGGAGGAGAGCAATGACCAGACTCGATAAAATAGTGAAGCGTAGAGACATCACACTGGCAACGAAGATCCGCATAGTCAAAGCCATGGTATTCCCCATAGTAACCTATGGATGTGAGAGCTGGACCATAGGGAAGGCTGAGCGAAGGAAGAGAGATGCTTTTGAACTGTAGTGTTGGAGGAAAGTGCTGAGAGTGCCTTGGACCGCGAGAAGATTCAACCAGCCCATACTTCACTTCACTTTCTTAATTAGTCGCTCTCCACCAAGGTGCTCCGAGCGACTTACAATTTAAAATAGCATTTACACAATATAAAAACATTCAACATAAAAACATTCAACAGTGACTATTTGGCAAATTAGATCTGATTACTTAAATGCACAACCAAACAGCCAAGTCTTGAGTGCCTTTACAAAAGGTCGCAACTCTGACATTGCTCTAATGTATGGAGGCAATGAGTTCCACAGAATTGGAGCATAGGTCGAAAAAGCTCTACGCCTTGTAGCTTCCAGGTGTACCTCCCTAGGGCCCGGTATGTATAGGAGATTTTCTTGGGTGGATCGAGGTAACCACTGATGGGAAAAAGAAATGAGGTGATCCCTAAGATATAAGGGTCCTTGGCCATTTTGAGCTCTAAATGTCAGGATCGGTATCTTGTAAGAGATCCGATGTTCTATTGGTAGCCAATGCTGTTGGTGTAATATGGGATCTTATAGAAGATCCCGCTAGCAGCCTGGCTGCCGCATTTTGAACCATCCGAATCTTCTGGGTTGTTGACTTCGGAAGGCCGGCATATAAGGCATTGCAATAGTCCAACCTCGTGGTGACTGTTGCGTGGATTACCATTGCCAATGCTTCTACTGAAAGGTAGGATGCCAATTTCCTTGCCTGGCGAAGATTAAGAAAGGCCTGCTTACTTATGGCAGTGATCTGGGCCTCCATCGTCAGCAATGAGTCCAACACAACCCCAAGGCTTTTAACAGTGGCAGATGGAATCAGAACTTCCCCATCGAAATCAGGCAGAGACTGGATTAATTCAGGAAATAAAGCCTGACTGCTCATTGGAGGGAAGGATATTAGAGACAAAGATGAAGTTCTTTGGCCACATCATGAGAAGAAAAGAAAGCTTAGAGAAGAGAATGATGCTGGGGAAAATGGAAGGAAAAAGTAAGAGGGGCTGACCAAGGGCAAGATGGATGGGTGGTGTAGCGAAATTGCTACTCTATGTTAAATATTTGGTGTATAGCTCTATGTTTACACGTGGCAGATAGGGAAGAATAGGCACAGACAGGGTAGCAACAGAAGAGATAGGATTCATTTGCATATGGAAGCCAATTGGTCATATACAGATTAGCGTAGGCCCAGGATTTGAACAGATTGCCAGGCCAAAAATAACAGCTGGAGGAAGAGTAGAGCTAAACATTCCAAAGGGGCGGAGCTAAAGTTTTAAAATAGGCAGTGAGAGAGTCAAAAGAGTTAGTTAGGATTTGCTGTTTGTGAGGTACAGTTAGAGAGTTAGGAATTGCTGTTTGTGAAGTGAGTTAGGGATTCCTGTTTGCGAGAGACAGTTAGGAACTCCTGTTAAAAATAAGCAGTTATGAAGATGTGTTAAAAACTTCTGATATATAGAAGCAGTTAGTTAAATGAAGCTCAAGTTTTAGGAACATAAAGAAAGCCAGTGGTGCTTTAGTCCGAATATAATTTCAGTCAAGAGCGTGCAAAGCAAGTAACATGTTTGTGAATGAGAAATATTGAAAGTCTATTTCAGAAAAGTGAACCAAGTATATTATACAATGTAACCATAAGTGTTTGGAGCCTGAAGTTATAAATAAACTGTGTTACTTTGTTATACAGAAGTGTGTCTCAGTGCCTGTACAAAGGTTAAACAGCACACAGAAAGTCCCAGCAAATATAAGGGGAGAAACGGAATCCTTATAAGGGAAAAGAGGTTTATCTCATTAATAAAGAAATAGTCTCCCTCCCTCGCCACAATTTAAATTGGTGGCAGTAATTTTACGCTTCTTTACAGATGGTAGAAAGTGACTGGATTGACTTTGAAGGAGCTGGGGGTGGTGATAGCCAAAAGGGAGCTCTGGCCTGGGATGGTCCATGAGGTCACGAAGAATTGGAAGTGAGTGAACAAATAAACAACAACCTTTACTTTGCTAAAACTACAATCAGTTCTGTTTCCCACAAAACACGTCCACTTACAAAGTTGTAAATCTCACCCTGAATTCTGATGTCAATTTTTTGTATTATTTTCACACTTCTCTGTCACATTCGCTTGCCTCTTGACACACGTTCTGCTGCGCCTCTTGGCTTCCACTTCTAGGCATCCCTCTGTGGAAAGTGCACATCTGCACGCTTGTTTATTTGCTCACTTTCTTATTTGTTTTCCTCCAAGGCGAAACATAATAATAATTGGGAGATCTGATGTTGAAGAGACTGGGAGGAGATAGAAATTTGTTCTCAAATAATTATTACTTTGTTGATTTCCCTCCTCCAAACACATCTTTTAGAAATTAAGATCAATTAGGAAAGCAGATGGCACCCGAACACCATCAAACATTTTGGACAGGCAGCAAATTATTGGATTAATTATGGAAATAATTAAAATTTATATTTACACCTGATCATCCCAACAAGGGTGAAAACACTGATTTCAGGGTTTGTTATGAGCCGTGGCAAGGATGTCAACCTGGGGTGACGTCTTTTGCTACATCTTACTTTCAGAGGTTGCTTCTGCAGAGGAGGACAGTCGCAGAATTCCAAACCAGGCGACGCAGAAGGAGATCTTAGTGTTTCAATCTCTTTTATGTCAGGACGCAGCCGGATCTAAGCTGGCGCAGAATTGAAAATTATTTTTCAATGGTTTTCCCTCCCTCCTAGTTCAGATTAGGGAGGGGAAAATCTCAGGAAACCATCGCCACGCTTGCCTTTCCAGCCGTCATGTCTCTGTGGCCTTGTCACCAGTGGTGATCAGATGGTGTTTCAGCTGAGCATTTACCCAAACAAACAGTCATGAAATTTCACGGGAAGCAAGATGCCACCTAATGTTTTGTTGCTTTTTTTGGTTTTTTTGTAAACAGAAGCAGCAACAAGGGAATTTGCCTTGGAAGTTAACTCTTCTGTCACTTTGAAATCTCTGCCTGAAACACTGCCGCGCCTTCAAGGGAGCAGCTTGCAATGCCTACATGTCAATTGTTCCCTCTCCACTTAAAACTCAGCATTCAAATGCACAAACCATAAAACCACTAAAGAAACATTGTGTCTGTGCTGATGTCAAGATAAAGTATTGTTTTCTGGATATGATGGCTTATTCACACAAACCGTCTTAAGAACATTAGTACACTCCTCCAGCTGTCTTGCTGCAAGGAAGATCAAGGTTGGACAACTGGCAGATTTATCCATGCCTAAATTGCTGCTCTTATTGCCTTTCTGGAATCATGGAATCATAGAAACCTAGAGTTGGAAGAGACCCCAAGGGCCATCCAACCCAACCCTCTTCCGCCAGGCAGGAAAATACAATTCTGACAGATAATAATAATAATAATCCAAGAACAAGACATTAGAACCAATACCATCAAAGCCAGAATTGAAAAGGCGGCAACAGATCCCAAGTGTACAATCTGCAAGGAAGCAGATGAAACAATAGATCACATCCTCAGCTGCTGCAAGAAGATCGCAGACAGACTACAAGCAGAGGCACAACACCGTTGCTCAGATGATTCATTGGAACTTGTGCCACAAATACCATCTGCCTGCAACAAAGAACTGGTGGGATCACAAGCCGGAAAAAGTTACAGAAAATGAACACGTCAAACTACTCTGGGACTTCCGAATTAAGACAGACAGAGTTCTATTTATTTTATTTGTATACCGCTCTTCTCAGCCCTTAGGCGACTCAGAACGGTTTACAACAATTTAGGTATACACAATATAAAATCATTAAGCATTTAAAAGCAATAGCATCACAAATCATTAAATGTCAATATCTATACATCACTACACCAATATAACAAATCCATCAGGTCTCATCAATGAAATCAGAATCCAAACTCGTTATCCGATATTCCGTGTTCCAATAGTCAGTCAATCAATCACACTGCTTCTAGAGTTCTAGAGCACAACACTCCTGACCTCATGATTGTGGGGGGGGGGGAAGTATGGATTGTCGATGTTGCAATCCCAGGTGACAACAGGATTGAAGAGAAGCAACTGGAAAAGCTGACACGATAGGAGGATTTAAAGATCGAACTGCAAACACTCTGGCACAAGCCAATAAAGGTGGTCCCATTGGTGATCGGCACACTGGGTTCAGTGCCTAAAGACCTTGGCTGCACTTAAACACAATCGGCACTGACAAATTACCATCTGCCAGCTGCAAAAGGCCACCTTACTGGGATCTGCACGCATTATTCGCCGATACATCACACAGTCCTAGACACTTGGGAAGTGTCCGACGTGTGATCCAATACAACAGCCAGCAGAGTGATCTTGTCTGCTGTGGACTCATCTTGATGTGTTTCTAATGATGATGATGATGATGATGTCAGGAGCAACTTGAGAAACTGCAATTTGCTTCTGGTGTGAGAGAATTGGCTGTCTGCAAGGACGTTACCTAGGGGACGCCAAGATATTTTGATGTTTTACCATCTTTGTGGGAGGCTTCTCTCATGTCCCTGCATGGGGAGCTGGAGCTGACAGAGGAAGCTCATCTGCACTCTCCCTGGATTTGAACTCTGACCTGTTGGTCTTCAGTCCTGCCAGCACCGCCAGGGGCTCCTAACAACAACAGCAACAACAACAACTTTATTTTTGTACCCGCCCCCATCTCCCAGAAGGGACTTGGGGCAGCTTACATATGGCACAACATGCCAAGACAAAGCATAAAAGAAACACACCCAGCCTCTGCTTAGAAACCTCCAGCGAAGGTAGCATATTCCACTTACCATCAGGAAGGTCTTCCTCATGTTTAGGTGGAATCTTTTCCCCCTCTGCAATTTGAATCCACTGTTCCATTGTTTCCTACGACGACTCCACACATCCCCTTAACCCGGGAGCAATCCGGTTTGTTAAATGCGAGTGCACCTATGTTAAAGTCCACACATTCCCCAGAAAGTGTGTGCTTTTATGGGGGGGGGGGCAGGGGTGTCCACATGCTCTCCTGGAACCCTTTGACATGACCACTGACATGGCAGCGCCAACCATATCAGTGTTGTATGTAAACACAATTCTTTCTATATGTATCTAATTGCTATTTCTCAATGAACAGAGGATCAAATCCAGGGAGAGTGTGGATGAGCCCCACAAAAGTTGCCAGATTTTTAAATTGCTTTGTCCAGAATGGGATACTTATTCCAGGTGAGGTCTGACCAAAACAGAATAGATTTGGACTATGACTTCCCTCAATCTTGGCACTATATTCCTTTATAATGGACAAATACCCTGAATACTATTGTTAGTCTTAGTTAGTGGCTGGTCATTTGTGTAGGTGTTGAACATGGATGGGGCAAGCATGCTCCCCTGAGGCAGGCCGTTCTTCTGTTTCCGCCATCTGCTTCTCTGGCCCTGGAACTCAACAAAAAAGCTCCTGTTTTGTAGCAGGTTTCCTAAGAGGCGGGTGAGATGGTAGTCAGCAGGGAGCTTTGAGATGGTTTAACAGAAGCTCTCTGAAGCTCTAGGTGCTCTTACTGCCTATTACAGGGAAAACCAGCTGATTCCCAACCCATCTAAAACACAGACATGTGCTTTTCATCTCAAGAACAGACAAGCATCCCGAGCTCTGAGGATCACCTGGGAAGGAATCCCACTGGAGCATTGCAGCACCCAAATACCTGGGAGTCACTCTGGACCATGCTCTTACCTACAAGAAGCACTGCCTGAACATCAAGCAAAAAGTGGGTGCTAGAAACAATATCATACGAAAGCTGACTGGCACAACCTGGGGATCACAACCAGACACAGTGAAGACATCTGCCCTTGCGCTATGCTACTCTGCTGCTGAGCACACATGCCCAGTGTGGAACACATCTCACCACACTAAAACAGTAGATGTGGCTCTTAATGAGACATGCCGCATTATCATGGTGTCTGCGCCCTACACCACTGGAGAAATTACACTGCTTAGCCGGTATTGCACCACCTGACATCCGATGGGAAGTAGCAGCCAATAGTGAAAGGACCAAGGCAGAGACATCTCCAGCTCATCCCCTGTTTGGGTATCAGCCAGCACGTCAACGACTTAAATCAGAAATAGTTTTCTAAGATCTACAGAGACACTCGCTGGAACACCTCAGCAAGCAAGAGGCCAAAAGTGGCAGGCTCAAACCCAGAACCTCAACCAATGGCTGATACCAAATGAGAGACTCCCTCCTGGGCACACAGAAGACTGGGCGACTTGGAAGGCGCTGAACAGACTGCGCTCTGGCACCACGAGATGCAGAGCCAACCTTCAGAAATGGGACTACAAAGTGGAATCCTCGACATGCGAGTGTGGAGAAGAGCAAACCACTGACCACCTGCTGCAATGCAACCTGAGCCCTGCCACATGCACAATGGAGGACCTCCTTGCAGCAACACCAGAGGCACTCCAAGTGGCCAGCTACTGGTCAAAAAACATTACCAAGCTTACAAATTTTGTATTTTGTCTGTTTGTTTGTTTTGTTCTGTTAGAATTGTAATACAATTGACTGGTTGCCCTGACACGACAAACAAACAGTCTCAAATAGAGTAAACATAGTGAATCAATTATTGAATGGTGAGCCAACATGTAGGTAAGCTATATTCATTCAATAGGTCTAGTTTGTTGAGAGGAGAAGTTAGCAATGGCAAAAATACTGAAGCAATGGGCGATGGTGACTTCCATGTCAGTAGGGATCACTTCCAGATTTTAAATCTGCCTTTAAATGTGTTGTCGAAGGCTTCCATGGCGGGAATCAATGGGTTGCTATGAGTTTTCCGGTCTGTATGGCCATGTTCCAGAAGCATTTTCTCTTAATGCTTCTGGAAGATGGCCATACAGCCTTAAAAACTCACATCAACCCAAATTTTCAATGAGCTATCCAAGGTGCTGAACCCTGTTTCTAAATAAGTTCAGAACCTTGGATAGCTCTTTTGAAACTAGCCAAAACACGGAATGGATTCACTGACCCACTGACACAGGAGCCTCAGCCATATCAGTGTTGTGTGTAACCACAATTTGTTCTGTAGATATCTAATTGCTATCGCTCAATGAACATGCCCTGTGAAAGTTGCCAGATTGGACATGTGTGTCGGAGAAGTAGGCTTTTCTTTCTTACTTTCTTCTTTCTCTCTCTCCCCCCCCCCCCCCCCCACTAAATTAACTGCCGTGTAGGCGACATGTTCCCTTCATTCCTGATAAGTGATTGCATCTCTTTATAGAAAGGAAGAGCTGATGAAATCAAAACAACTCTGAGCTGTTTCTGGCTCCAAGGTTACTTTATTTTTATTTTATTTTCTATTTTTTTTATCACGAAGAAAGCTGCTTTGGCTCCTATCAGCCAAATGGAAAGAAAAGCCTCTTTTTGATTAAAAGGGATTTTTGGTTGAGCTGTTTGTCTCTGACTTTAGCACCAGAAACACCAGGCAATGGAATAACAAAAAACTTTTAAACCTTTGGGTGTTGAGTTGTTCTAGGTCAAGGTGGGCAATTTTAATCTATGTCACAACCCAAACTAATATATTACTTATTAGGCATGGGCAATCCATGGTTCTAAATGGTTCAAAAGTACTTGCAAAACTAGAGGATGCTGGTGCTTTGCTTCTATAGTGTTGCTAAAGTTCTGGTGGTGAAAATTTCAGAACTCTAACAAAACTTTCAAAATTTCGTTATAAATGGCAGTTCCTAATTGGTTCCGACATAAAAAATCACCAATAATGAAATAATATTGACTTTTCGGAAGAGAGTAAAAACTTGTCTCTTCGAGCAAGCATTCGGAAACCTGGAATAAATAGTCAAGCTTGAGATGGAGAATGACCCAGGAACGGCCAAGACGATGAAACGGATGAGGATTGGAATGAGAGGATATAGCTCTTTTTAAATTGTTATTGCACTGTCTTTTTTGTTTAAATGCACTTAATTGTTTTTGCTTTTTGAATGTATGTATTGATGGCATCGAATTGTGCCGATATGTAGACCGCCCTGAGTTGCCTGCGGGCTGATATGGGCGGGATATAAATAATGTAAATAAATGAAACCGCTGGGAGAGGTCATCCGGAGTTTTGGAGCTAGGTGCCACCTCTATGCGGATGACACACATCTCTACTACTCCTTTCCACCTAATTCCAAGGAGGCCTCTCGGGTGCTGGACGAGTGCCTGGCTGCTGTGTCTATCTGGATGAGGAGGAACAAGCTGAAGATCAATCCCGACAAGACAGAGGTCCTCCTGGTCGATCGTAAACCTGACCGGGGTATAGGGTGGCAACCTGTGTTGGACGGGGTTACACTCCCCCTGAAACCACAGGTCCGCAGTTTGGGAGTCCTCTTGGATTCAAAGCTCATGCTTGAGGCTCAGGCGTTGGCGGTGTCTGGTAGGGCTTTCGCACAACTGAGACTCGTGTGCCAACTGCGACCGTACCTCGCGAAGGCGGATCTGGCCGGAGTGGTCCATGCCTTGGTCACCTCCAGATTGGACTACTGCAATGCGCTCTACGTGGGGCTGCCCTTGAAGACGGCTCGGAAGCTCCAACTGGTCCAACGATCAGCAGCCAGGATGCTAACTGGGGCCCCTTACAGAGAGAGGTCAACTCTCCTGTTTAAGGAGCTCCACTGGCTGCGGTTTATATTCCGGTCCCAATTTAAGCTGCAGGTGCTTACCTACAAAGCCCTGAACGGTTTGGGACCAGCCTACCTGCGTGACCGCATCTCCATCTATGAACCCACATGTTCACTTTGGTCATCTGGAGATGATGACCCCACTCGTGATCCCACCGGCGTCGCAAGCGTGCTTGGTGGGGATGCGGGACAGGGCCTTTTCCGTGGTGGCCCCCCAACTCTGGAACACCCTCCCCAAAGACCTTAGACAGGCCCCTACATTGGCTGTCTTCAGAAAGAACTTGAAGACCTGGCTTTTCCGATGCGCATTCCCAGATTAGGAAATCTCCACTACCAAGTCCCATAAGCACTTTATCAGAACCAATGATTGTTGCACACCGCACATCCTACCTGCGTGACCGCATCTCCATCTACGAACCCACACGTTCTCTTCGGTCATCTGGAGAGGCCCTGCTCGTGATCCCACCGGCGTCGCAAGCGCGCTTGGGCCTTTTCCGTGGCGGCCCCCCAACTCTGGAACACCCTCCCCAAAGACCTTAGACAGGCCTCTACATTGGCTGTCTTCAGAAAGAACTTGAAGACCTGGCTTTTCCGATGCGCCTTCCCAGAGTAGGAAATCTCCACCACCAAGTCCTATAAGCACTTTAGCAGAACCAATGATTGCTGCACATCGCACATCGCACTTGCCCCAGAAGCCTTATATACACCTCCTGTCACATCAGCACTTTTAATCTTTGTACCCATTTTCTGGCCCAGCCCAGTTTTATTGTGTTTTGTGTATTGTGCCTGTTGTTTATTTTGCTTTATTCTGTTTTTAATTGTTTGATTTGCTTAGATTGTATTGTTGTGTTGTGTGTTGAGGCCTCGGCCTGTGTAAGCCGCATCGAATCCTTCGGGAGATGCTAGCGGGGTACAAATAAAGTTTAATAATAAATAAATAAATAAATATTTTCTGGGAAGGCCCTGCTCTCGGTCCTGCCTTCTTCACAGATTCGGCTGGCAGGAACGAGAGACAGGGCCTTCTCAGCGGTGGCCCCTCAGCTGTGGAACGCCCTCACTAAGGACATCAGATTGGCTGCCACTCTCTTAACATTTTGCAAAAAAGTTAAAACCTGGCTTTTTGAGCAAGGTTTCCCGAATTTATTTTTTATTTATTTACATTATTTCTGTCCCGCCCATTTCAGCCCGAAGGCGACTCAGGGTGGTATACACAGTCGGCACAATTTGATGCCGAAACAAAATACATGCATTGATAAAGCAAAAACATTAAGTGCAATTAAACATAAACAACAGTGCATAATAACAATTTAAAAAGAAACTATGTCCTCTCGTTCAAATCTTCATCCGTTACATTGTCTTGGCCGTTCCTGGGTCAATTTCCAACTCTAGTTTGTCTGTTCACTTGGGGGTTCAGAACGCTTGCTCGAAGAGCCAAGTTTTTACTCTTTTTTGGAAAGTCAGGAGGGAGGGGGCTGATCTAATATCCCTGGGGAGGGAGTTCCACAGGGGGGGGCACCACAGAGAAGGCCCTGTCTCTCGTTCCCGCCAGACGTGGTTGCGAAGCAGGCGGGATCGAGAGCAGGGCCTCCCCAGACGATCTTAGGTTCCTGGGGTTTTTGTAGGGAGAGATGCGTTCAGATAGATAGACTGGGCCAGAACCATTTAGGGCTTTATAGGCTAAAGCCAGCACTTTGAATTGCAGTGTAGCAGACAAATTCTGATCTTTGGAACGACTGGACAATGCGATTGGACAATGAGACGCTGAGGATCCATATTTTATCGGTTTTATTATTTTATTTAATATTATTTATGTTAAATGTTTTAATTATTTTTTATGTTATTGCGGGCATGGAATTGTGCCATTTGTGCTGAGAATGGTGGTATATAAATATAGTAAATAATAATAATAATAATAATAATAATAATAATAATAATAATAATAAAACTTTATTTGTACCCCGCTAGCATCTCCCCAAGGGACCCGGTGTGGCTTACATGAGGCCGAGCCCACAATACATCAATACAAGCAATAACAACAACAATAAAACAATTAAATAAAACTCATAAACAAAAAAGCAATATACAATGACAGTAATACAACTCACATTTAAATAAATAAATAAATAAATAAATAATGAGATGTTGAGTTTTGAAATTTTCACCACCAGAACTTTAGCAACACTTTAGAAGCAAAGCACCAGCTTTGGTGACACTTCAGAAGCAAAGCACCAGCGCCCCCTAGGCAACTGGGAATGTTGTTATTGGCCACCTTGATTAGCACTGAATGCTCTTGCAGCTTCAAGGTTTGGTTGCTTCCTGCCTGGGGGAATCCTTTGTTGGAAGGTAGTAGCTGGCCCTGATTTTTTTTGGGGGGGGGGGGATTTTGAGAAATATTTTTGTGCCGAATCTGTGGATGCTGAAACTGCTGATATGGAAAACCATCTGTACTATGGGTTTAAGAGACGTGCTTGGAAATCTCAGCCAGAGAGCTCGAATGCCTTAGCAAGCTACAAAGCCCAAGATTTCATAGGATGCAGCTCTGCCAGCTGAAGTGGAACCAAAGCTCTGTAATTGTGTGGTGTGAAAGGGCCCCGTGTTGAAAAGAAGGGATTAATATATAAATCAGACGCAGGGAATGTTAACCAGCAGAGATGATTTTTCTTCCCGATCTGTTTCATCTCCAGTCGGACTCATTAATTTAAGCACACACATCGCTTCCCTTGCAATGCAAAGGAATTGCGCTCCCTTCTCCACGCCATCCTTGATCAAAACAGAGAATCAAATCAAATGCGATTCACTGACTGGTGGTGATCGCTCTACATTTCTTTGCTGTATACATGAACTCACAACAACAAAACCACCTTTACCCCATTAATTCTTTCCCTGCACAGTTCCTGCACACCATCTGGCATGTTCTCCATCTTCCCTACCCCCAATCGTCCACAAATGCAATTTATATTTCTTTGCACCTTCCCTGGAGAGATTCATCTTAGGCTGTAATGATAGTGTGAAACTGGAGGAGAGACCTTATAGGAAACTTTATTATTGTTACATGAACGTCGCTTTCTCTTTGCTAATTTCCACTCTCAGCATGTGGCTCAGCTTTGGTAAATCTAACACTGGTAAAAAAATTAACCCCATAGGCAGCAGTGATGGAAAGAGTCAACACTTGGCAAGGGTTGCACATGGCCTTTGTATCCCAGTACGATTGTGGACCGTGTGTGGGTATTTGAGTAGTCTTCTCCTTCTAAGATGGAATAGCGTAATGCTTTCCATCCCACACCATTTCTATCCCTCTTCATAGAATCATAGACTCCCAGGACCATTCAATTCAACTCTATTCAGTTGTGCATGGAAGACACCCATCTAAACATACCTGACTTATGGCCATCCAGCCTCTGCAGAGAAGGAAGGCAGTTCTCCACTGCCATTTGATTCAAAATGGGGTTTGCACGAGTCTGTGTGCATCATAGAAGGTGGAATCAGGTGTCAAACAGGGATGTGTTATTGCCTCAACCTTATTTTCCATCTTCATCACTATGGTACTTCATTTTGTTGACGGGAAACTTCCCAATGGAGTGGAAGTCATCTATCAAGCAGATGGCAAGCTATTTAACCTCAGCAGACTGAAAGCCAAAACCAAGGTTACAACAACATCTGTTATAGAACTCCAGTATGCTGATGACAAGGTTGTCTGTGCACATTCAGAAGAAGATCTACAAGCCACTCTAAACACCTTCGCAGAAGCATGAGAAGCTCGGCCTCTCACTGAACATTGAGAAAATCAAAGTGCTCTCCCAGCAATCACCAGCCAATTCCTCTCCAATGCCAGAAATACAGCTTAATGGTGTAACACTAAAAAATGTTGACCATTTCCACTACCTTGGAACCCACCTCTCCACAAAAGTCAACATTGACACTGAAATAAAACACCGCCTGACCTCTGCGAGTGCAGCATCCTTCCGAATGAAGCAGAGAGTGTTTGAGGAAAGGAACATCCCCAGTGATACCGAGGCGCTTGTTTACAAAGCTATTGTCCTCCCAACCCTGCTATATGCCTGCTAGACGTGGATTGTCTACAGATGTCACATGCAACTCCTAGAACAATTCCATCAGCATTGCCTCCGGAAAATCCTGCAATTCTCTTGGGTAGACAAGTGGACAAATGTCAACGTGCTGAAAGAAGTAAAGGCCACCAGCAATGAAGCAGTGGTCCTCCTCCATCAACTCCACTGGACTGGTCACATTATTCGGATGCCAGACCACTGTCTCCCAAAACAGTTGCTCTACTCCGAACAGAAGAACAGAAAATGGAATGTTTGTGGTCAGGAAAAGAGATTTCCCTTGAGCACTCCAGCTGGAGGTCAGCTGTGACTGGCAGTGCTGTAGAATTTGAAGAGGCACAAATGGAGGGCGAAAGAGAGAAACATGCCAAGAGGAAGGTGCACCAAGCCAACCCTGACTGGGACTGCCTTCCACCTGGAAACCGACGCCCTCACTGCGGGAGACGATGCAGATCAAGAATAGGGCTCCACAGTCACCTACGGACCCACTGCCAGTATGCCGATCTTGGAAGACAATCCTACTCGGATAACGAGGGATCGTCTCAGTAAGTAAAGTAAGTAGCGTGCATTGTACTTCTTATTTATTTGGCAATCCCTTGTAGCCAAAGGATGATGGTCCTCCAAGTCTGGTGTCTTGGCAGTGGGTTCATATGTGGCTTTGGAGCCCTATTCTTGACACGCATGTTTTCCTGCAGTGAAGGCATTGGTTTCCTGGTGGAATGTGGTCCCAGTCAGCTTGACATTTGTACACTTGTCTTCCCAATAGATTTGCGGGATTTTCCAGAGGCAGCGCTGATGGAATCATTCTAGGAGTTGCATGTGATGCCTGTAGACAGTCCACGTCTCGCAGGTGTATAGCAGGGTTGTGAGGACAATAGCTTTGTAAACATGTTTCTCCCTTTCACCCTCAGTTCATGCCTCTTCGAATTCGGCAGCACTGCTAGTCATAGCTGACCTTCAATTACAGCGCTCCAGGGTCAGGGCTTCCCAGTTCTTTCACTACTGAAAAGCAGAGGAGGAGCCAGATCGGCTCCTGCTTGTTATCGTGTCAGGTGGGTTTTCATACCAGGAAGGCCCTTCCCATTACAAGCTCCCAAAGCACCAAAGGTACCAAAAGAAACAGAGGAAACAGAAGAAATGAATTCCGTGTACAACTCTAATTTTTGGCATCTCAGTTGAGTTATGCGCCATTGCCGTTCATAGCACAATTAATTCATGACTATGTGTGGATCATTACGCTGCATAGTGCTGATCTAAGACTCTTATGACTTGGTCATGTCCATTTGCAGGACAAACAAGAGTCAAGAGAGCTGCATAAAAGGAGAACCCATCTCTTTCACTACTGAGCTTCTGAAAAGCAGAGGAGGAGCCAAGATCGGCTCCCGCTTGCTATCGTATCAGGCAGGTTTTCATACTGGAAGGGCTCTTCCCATTATGAGCTTCCGAAGCAACGAAGGTACCAAAAGAAACAGAGGAAACGGAAGAAACAAATTCCGTGCACAACTCTAATTTTTTCATCTAAGTTGAGTTATGTGCCGTTGCCACTCATGGAACAATTAATCCATGGCTATGTGTGGATCATTACTCTGCATAGAGCTGATCTAAAACTCTTATGACTTGGTCGTGTCCATTAGCGGGACAAACAAGAGTCAAGAGGGCTGCATAAAAGGAGAACCAAGATTATACACTCCAACACCCATCACTTTCACTACTGAGCTTCTGAAAAGCAGAGGAGGAGCCAAGGTCGGCTCCCGCTTGCTATCATATCTGGTGGGTTTTCGTACTGGAAGGGCCTTTCCCATTACGAGCTTCCGAAGCAACGAAGGTACCAAAAGAAATAGAGGAAACGGAAGAAACAAATTCCGTGCACAACTCTATTTTTTGGCATCTCAGTTGAGTTTTGCACCATTGTCGTTCATGGCACAATTATTGTGTGGATCATTACACTGCAGCTGATGTAAGACTCTTATGACTTGGCCGTGTCCATTTGCGGGACAAACAAGAGTCAAGAGGGCTACATAGAAGGAGAACCAAGGTTATATGCTCCAACACCCATCTCTTTCACTACTGTGCTTCTGAAAAGCAGAGGAGGAGCCAAGATCAGCTCCCGCTTGCTATCATATCAGGCAGGTTTTCGTACTGGAAGGGCCCTTCTCATTATGAGCTCCTGAAGCAACGAAGGTATCAAAAGAAACAGAGGAAACGGAAGAAAGAAATTCTGTGCACAACTCTAATTTTTTCATCTCAGTTGAGTTGTGTGCCGTTGCCACTCATGGCACAATTAATCCATGGCTATGTGTGGATCATTACTCTGCATAGAGCTGATCTAAAACTCTTATGACTTGGTCGTGTCCATTTGCGGGACAAACAAGAGTCAAGAGGGCTGCATAAAAGGAGAACCAAGATTATACACTTTAACACCCATCACTTTCACTACTGAGCTTCTGAAAAGCAGAGGAGGAGCCAAGATCGGCTCCTGCTTGCTATCGTATCAGGCGGGTTTTCGTACTYMAAGGGCCCTTCCCATTATGAGCTCCTGAAGCACCAAAGGTACCAAAAGAAACAAAGGAAACGGAAGAAACAAATTCCGTGCACAACTCTAATTTTTTTCATCTAAGTTGAGTTATGCGCCGTTGCCACTCATGGAACAATTAATCAATGGCTAAGTGTGGATCATTACTCTGCATAGAGCTGATCTAAAACTCTTATGACTTGGTTGTGTCCATTTGCGAGACAAAAAAGAGTCAAGAGGGCTGCAAAAAAGGAGAACCAAGATTATACACTGCAACACCCATCACTTTCACTACTGAGCTTCTGAAAAGCAGAGGAGGAGCCAAGATCAGCTCCTGCTTGCTATCGTATCAGGTGGGTTTTCGTACTGGAAGGGCCCTTCCCATTATGAGCTCCTGAAGCACCAAAGGTACCAAAAGAAACAAAGGAAACGGAAGAAACAAATTCTGTGCACAGCTCTAATTTTTTTCATTTCAGTTGAGTTATGTGTCGTTGAAACTTATGGCACAATTAATCCATAGCTATGTGTGGATCATTACACTGCATAGCGCTGATCTAAGACTCTTATGACTTGACTGTGTCCATTTGTGGGACAAACAAGAGTCAAGAGGGCTGCATAAAAGGAGAACCAAGATTATACGCTCCAACACCCATCACTTTCACTACTGAGCTTCTGAAAAGCAGAGGAGGAGCCAAGATCGGCTCCCGCTTGCTATCGTATCAGCTGGGTTTTCGTACTGGAAGGGTCTTTCCCATTATGAGCCCCTGAAGCATCGAAGGTACTGAAAGAAATTGAGGAAATGGAAGAAATGAATTCCATGAATAACTCAGTAGAGTTGTGCGCCATTACCATTCATGGCACAATTAATCCATGGCTATGTGTGGATCATTATGCTGCAGCAGATGTAAGACTCTTATGACTTGGCTGTGTCCATTTGTGGGACAGACAAGAGTCAAGAGGGCTTCATAAAAGGAGAACCAAGGTTATATGCTCCAACTCCCATCTCTTTCACTACTGAACTTTTTATTAACAGAATGATCTGAGACGTAAAAGTCATATAGGCATAGCTAGTTCCTTTCCTCAAAAGAGAGGCGAATGCCATCAAACACAGCCCCTCAGTTTCCCAGCGTCTCCGCATTGCATGTTGGAGGGTGAGGAGAAATGCTGCCTGTTTAATCTTCTCCCCCTCGTCTTATATCTGAAGGGTTTTTGCATCTGATTATTATTATTACTACCTCCACTAGCTTTGTGTCTCTGGAAGGTTATTTCTCTCCTCCTCCTCGCCTCACCCCCATCTCCCTTTGCTCCTCTTTTTGTTTTTAAGCTTCCACTTAGCGGATGCATAATGCGTAGCGCAGTGTTAAAAAAAACCCTCCCAATTTCTGTTATCTGATTTGGAGTTTAATGTCTAAAAGTCTTCAAGCTGCTTTATCTAAAGATCCTGCCTGTATAATTGTGTACTTAGAATTCAGCAGCTGGTGTGTAAGAAGAGAAGCAGGCAAGTAGCACCAGAAAAGGGGGTGGAAAGGGGGGATCTCTCCATGGTCTATATGGAATCACAGGAAAAGAAATGGATTCCTCAAAGAAGAACAGGGAAATGAGAAGGAGAGTGGAGTATGCAAGCAATCAAAGTGTTTGTTTTGGCTGGCTTTGACCCATTGCTTTCAGTGGGGATGGAGAGAAGAAGGAAACAAAGAGAGATGGAGATCCTGTCTTTCACACAAGATCTTTCAAAGCAAAGATCAAGGGATTGGGACCTCTCATCTCTGGAGAAAGTCTGCTATTGGGGACAAGCTAATTCACCCCTGTCTCCCATTCTTCTCTCCATTGTTTTTGCTAGAGTTGGTGCCATCCGGCATGGTGACTCACACTGCACAAAAATGTAATTGTACTTTTGGTGTCACGCACTCTGATGGTGTCACCTGGTGCAATTTGCACCTCCTTGCATCTCCCTACTCATGTTACAGTTTGGATTTAATTCTCAGAGATCTGGAAAATCGCTTTGAGCTATGCGGTGAGTTAACTATGCAAAATAGAATCATAGAGTTAGAGGAGATCTCATCGGCCATCCAGTCCAACCCCATTCTGCCAAGAAGAAGGTCCTATGGGCAAAATGGCATTGGGAAGATTCTGGTTATCTTTCATGGTTGTCTTTCACTGAAGGTCTTATGGGCCAAATGGCATTGAGGTGTTCCTTGTTAATTTTCTTGACTGCCTTTCATGACATTGAAATGTTTCTGGGTGTCTTTCATAGAATCATAGAGTTGGAGGAGACCTTATGGGCCATCTAGTCCAACCATAGAATCATAGAATCAAAGAATCAAAGAAGAGACCTCATGGGCCATCCAGTCCAACCCCCTGCCAAGAAGCAGGAATATTGCATTCAAAGCACCCCGACAGATGGCCATCCAGCCTCTGTTTCAAAATCTCCAAAGAAGGAGCCTCCACCACATTCCGGGGCAGAGAGTTCCACTGCTGAACAGCTCTCACAGTCAGAAAGTTCTTCCTAATGTTCAGATGGAATCTCCTTTCTTGTAGTTTGAAGCCATTATTCCGCATCCTAGTCTCCAGGGCAGCAGAAAACAAGCTTGCTCCCTCCTCCCTGTGACTTCCTCTCACATATTTATACATGGCTATCATGTCTCCTCTTAGCCTTCTCGTCTTTAGGCTAAACATGCCCAGCTCTTTAAGCTGCTCCTCATAGGGCTTGTTCTCCAGACCCTTGTTCATTTTAGTTACCCTCCTCTGGACACATTCCAGCTTGTCAACATCTCCCTTCAATTGTGGTGCCCAGAATTGGACACAGTATTCCAGGTGTGGTCTAACCAAGGCAGAACAGAGCATGGGGAGAATGACTTCCCTGGATGTAGACACTTGACTCCTATTGATACAGGCCAAAATCCCACTGGCTTTTTTTTTGCTGCCACATCACATTGTTGGCTCATGTTTACCTTGTTGTCCACAAGATCTTTTTCACACATACTGCTCTTGAGCCACGTGTCCGCCATTCTGTATCTTTGCATTTCATTTTTTCCGCCTAAGTGGAGTATTTTGCATTTGTTACCGCTGAATTTCATTTTGTTAGTTTTGGCCAATCATCTCTCTAATCTGTTAAGATCATTTTGTATTCTGCTCCTGTCCTCTGGCGTATTGGTTATCCCTCTCAATTGGGTGTCATCTGCAAACTTAATGATCATGCCTTCTTACCCTTCATCTAAGTCATGAATAAAGACCCTGAACAGGACCGGGTCCAGGACAGAACCCTGCATAACTCGCCACTTCTTTCCAGGATGAAGACGAAGCATTGGGGAGAAGCACCGTCTGGGTTCGTTCACTTAACCAGTTACAGATCTACCTAACCGTAGTTTTGCCTAGCCCACATTTGACTAGTTTGTTTGCCAGAAGGTCATGGGGGACCTTGTCGAAGACCTTACTGAAATCTAGATATGCTACTTCCACAGCATTCCCCACATCTACCCAGCTTGTAACTCTATCGAAGAAAGAGAGACACTGTAAGGGCTGGAGGTTTAGCACAGCTAGTAAATCATCAGCAATTATAAGATCTATCAGCCAAAAAGGTTGCAAGATTGAAGACCCAAGTTGGCGTGAGCTGCCAACTGTCAGCCTAGCTCATTGTTTACCTAAGCAATTTGTAAACAGATTTAGAAAAATTAGATACCGCTAAAAGCGGGGGAGGTGTTTTATGATGCTATAAAGAAAGAAGATCAGAAAAAACTGGGTGACCAAAAGGAAGGAGGAAGTCCTGATGACTCTTCATCATAGAGGATGGAGCAACAGCACCCCCTGGACTCGAGCCCAATCTTCCATGGCACCTCCTTTCTGTTCTGTCTGTCTGTGTATTGTCTATACAAAGCAGCATTGAATGTTTGCCATGTATGTGTACTGTGATCCACCTTGAGTCCCGTTCGGGGTGAGAAGGGCAGAATATAAATAAAGTATTATTATTATTAGTATTGTTATAGTTACTCATTTTCTTTTTTTCATTCAGAAAGAGTAGTGTTTTCGTACCCTGTTTTCTGGAGCCCCTTGTGGTGCAATGGGTTAAACCAGTGTTTCTCAACCGGTTGGGACCCCTGAGGGGGTCGCGAAGGGGTGTCGGAGGGGTCGCCAAAGACCATCAGAAAACAGTATTTTCTGATGGTCATGGGGATTCCATGTGGGAAGTTTGAGCCAATTCTATCGTTGGTGGAGTTCAGAATGTTCTTTGATTGTAGTGAACTATAAATCCCAGCAACTACAATTCCCAAAAGTCAAGGTCTATTTTCCCCAGACTCCACCAGTGTTCACATTTGCGCATATTGAGTATTTGTGCCAAGTTTGGTCCAGATCCACCATTGCATGAGTCCACAGTGCTCGCTGAATATAGGTGAACTACAACTCCCAAACTCAAGGTCAATGCCCACCAAACCCTTCCAGTGTTTTCCGTTGGTCATGGCAGTTCTGTGTGGCAAATTAGGTTCAAATCCATCACTGGTGCAGTTCAGAATGCTCTTTGATTATAGGTGAACTATAAATCCCAGTAACTACAACTCCCAAATTACAAAATTAATCCTCCCCAACCCCACTAGCATTTCCATGTGGTTGCATTGGGTATTTGTGCCCAGTTTGGTTCAGTGAATGAAATGCATCCTGCATATCAGATATTTACATTATGATTTATAATAGTAGTAAAATGACTGTTATGAAGTAGCAAAAACAATGTTATGGTTGGGGGTCACCACAACATGAGGGACTGTATTAAGGGGTCACGGCATTAGGAAGGTTGAGAAACACTGGGTTGAACACTTGTGCCGGCAGAATTGATGACCAACAGGTCGGAGGTTCCAATCTGGGGAGAGCCCTCCTCCAATCTGCTGGGACTTGTCCTGTTCTCTAAGAACTCCCAAAGCTGATTGCCAAGAAGAAGGGGGAGAGGAGCAGCAGGAAAAAATATAGACATTTCCTTGGATCAAATGCCTTGCTTAGTTTCCGTTCAGCTTGAGTTCCAGACTGATATTTCTATGAAATGAAGATCAACCCAGGACTTGCCATCACAGTGCTATAATAGCTGTGTCAGCTTTGAAACTTTGCAAAGAAACCAATTATGCCACAAAAATCTCCTTCGTCTCCTTTCCCCAGTGTTCTCACATCCAAAGGGAAATCACTTTGCACAGTCTATACCCTGAACTTTCTACTCGCCCTGGGAAAGCGGAGCAGAAAACTGAATGGAAGCCTGCCCAGAATCGAGGGATCCCCCAAGACGGTTGTCAGAGGGGTTTCGACAGGGTTGGGAATTGTAATTTTCGGAGGTGGAGAGGTCATTTTCTCTTTGATTTGAATGTTTCCTTCTGTTCAATCCATACTCACCACTGGTGCAAGACGCTCACGCTGCATGTCAAATTATGAAGGGGCTTCTGATTTCACATTGTGAACCTGCAATATTAGATTTCGTTCGGCTTCCTTCGGTCTAGTTCCTTTTGTTCCATTTCCACAATGGATTGTTCCTTTCTTCACTTTCACAGAAGTGAATTGCCAAGCACGTTTTCCAAAGGAGTTTCCGCTTATATGTTTTTAGGAAGCCCCCGGTGGTGCAGCGGGTTAAACCCCTGTGCCAGCAGGACTGAAGACCAACAGGTTGCAGGTTCGAATCCGGGGAGAGGCGGATGAGCTCCCTCTATCAGCTCCAGCTCCTCATGCGGGGACATGAGAGAAGCCTCCCACAAGGATGATAAAAACATCAAATCATCCAGGCGTCCCCTGGGCAATGTCCTTGCAGACAGCCAATTCTCTCACACCAGAAGCGACTTGCTCCTGACACGACAAAAAAAAACCCAAAGAACAAAATTTCTAGATTGGACTACTGTAATGTGCTCTACGTGGGGCTGCCCTTGAAAACGGCTCGGAAATTTCAAATGGTCCAACGGGCGTCCCGGGCATCCCCTGGACAACGTCCTTGCAGACGGCCAATTCTCTCACAACAGGATGCTCCTGACATGACAAAAAGAATGCCCATAAATGTCTCTCATGTCCTATTGAGGAGTCCTTAGGATGGAGACATTGAAAGAAACGTCTAAGGTATTGCATAGTGAAAATACACAAACATGTAGCAAATTGGTGGTTGTATTACTCCACCCTTCTTCCAAATAGCAGCGCTGTGCAGCCAATTATATATTTGCAAATCTATCTGCATATTCCCCTGCTGTGCAATGGGAAATATGCAGTAGCTCACTCTGTTATCTCAGTGAAACAAGTGGTATATTAAAAATATGGATAAATGGAGTCCTAGATGCAAAGAATTGGAAGAAACTCCCAAGACCATCAAGTCCAACTCTATTCTGCCATGAACACACAATCAAAGCATGCCATCCAGTCTCTGCCTAAAAACTTCAATAGAAGAAGGCTCCTCTAGACTCCCAGGCAGCATATTCTACTACTGAACAGCTCTTACCATCAAGGAGTTCTTCCTAATATTTGGGTGGAATCTCTTTTCCAGAAATTTGACTCCATTTCTCCATCGTAACTCTGTCTCATAGTCATAGCTCTGCTCTATTCTGCTGTGGTCAGGCCTCATCTACAGTATTGTGGCCAGTTTTGAGCACCACAATCCATGAAGAATATTGTTGCAGCACAGCCTGAGGATGATGCGTTCACTGATGATTTAGAGAGATTTGTGGGAATCTCTTGTGATGAATATTCAAGTTAGGGAAATGATGATTCTCCCTCTGAGAAACCTGACTTAGAAAGTTCAAGGTTTCAAGGACAGTCAAAGGTGCCAGAAACTGCAACATTAGATAAGGAGTTAGGCAAAGAACTGGGGCCAGAGTAAAGAAGTGGAGC
The DNA here is from genome assembly GCF_025583915.1 of Anolis sagrei ordinatus. Lineage (NCBI taxonomy): Eukaryota > Metazoa > Chordata > Lepidosauria > Squamata > Anolidae > Anolis > Anolis sagrei. The sequence continues at coordinate 21,822,802 of NW_026844589.1, forward strand.
TGAGAAGACAGTTCCATCTTGTCTCCTGTGATGTTAGGGCCCCTCTCCCAGCACCAATGGCCACTCTGAGGCCAGAGCAAAGAAGGGGAGCTGAGAAGACAGTTCCATCTTGTCTCCTGCTACAGCAGGGCCCCTCCCCCAGCACAAACGGCAGCTCTGGGGCCAGTGTAAAGAAAGGGAGCTGGGAAGGCACTTCCATCTTGTCTCCTGCGATGTCAGGGCCCCTCCCCCAGCACAAATGGCTGCTCTGAGGCTAGAGTAAAGAAGGGGAGCTGAGAAACAGTTCCATCTTGTCTCCTGCTACATCAGGGCCCCTCCCCCAGCACCAACGGCCGCTCTGAGGTCAGAGTAAAGAAGGGGAGCTGGGAAGACAGTTCCATTTTGTCTCCTGTTTCATCAGGGCCCCTCTCCCAGCATCAACAGCTGCTCTGGGGCCAGAGTAAAGGGGAGCTGGGAAGGCAGCTCCATCATGACTCCTGCTACATCAGGGCCCCTCCCAGCACCAATGGCTGCTCTGAGGCCAGACTAAAGAAGGGGAGCTGAGAAGACAGTTCCATCTTGCCTCCTGCGATGTCAGGGTCCCTCCCCCAGCACCAACAGCCGCTCTGGGGCCAGAGTAAAGAAGGGGAGCTGGGAAGGCAGTCCCATCTTGTCTCCTGCGATGTCAGGGCCCCTCCTTCAGCACCAACGGCTGCTCTGGGGCCAGAGAAAAGAAGGGGAGCTGGGAAGACAGTTCCATCTTGTCTCTTGCGATGTCAGGGTCCCTCCTTCAGCACCAACGGCCGCTCTGGGTCCAGAGTAAAGAAGGGGAGCTGAGAAGACAGTTCCATCGTGTCTCCTGCTACATCAGGGCCCCTCCCCCAGTACCAACGGCAGCTCTGGGGCCAGTGTAAAGAAAAGGAGCTGGGAAGGCAGTTCCATCTTGTCTCCTGCGATGTCAAGGCCCCTCCCCCAGCGCCAACGGCCGCTCTGAGGCCAGAGTAAAGAAGGGGAGCTGAGAAGACAGTTCCATCTTGTCTCCTGCTACATCAGGGCCCCTCTCCCAGCACCAACGGCCGCTCTGAGGCCAGAGTAAAGAAGGGGAGCTGAGAAGACGGTTCCATCTTATCTCCTGCTACATCAGGGCCCCTCCCCCATCACCAACGGCCGCTCTGAGGCCAGAGTAAAGAAGGGGAGCTGAGAAGACGGTTCCATCTTATCTCCTGCTACATCAGGGCCCCTCCCCCATCACCAACGGTCGCTCTGAGGTCAGAGTAAAGAAGGGGAGCTGGGAAGACAGTTCCATCTTGTCTCCTGCTTCATCAGGGCCCCTCTCCCAGCAACAATGGCCGCTCTGGGGCCAGAGTAAAGGGGAGCTGGGAAGGCAGCTCCATCTTGTCTCCTGCTACATCAGGGCCCCTCCCCCAGCACCAACGGCCGCTCTGAGGCCAGACTAAAGAAGGGAAGCTGAGAAGACAGTTCCATCTTGCCTCTTGCGATGTCAGGGTCCCTCCCCCAGCACCAACAGCCGCTCTGGGGCCAGAGTAAAGAAGGGGACCTGGGAAGGCAGTCCCATCTTGTCTCCTGCGATGTCAGGGCCCCTCCTTCAGCACCAACAGCTGCTCTGGGGCCAGAGTAAAGAAGGGGAGCTGGGAAGACAGTTCCATCTTGTCTCCTGCTACATCAGGGCCCCTCCCCCAGTACCAACGGCAGCTCTGGGGCCAGTGTAAAGAAAGGGAGCTGGGAAGGCACTTCCATCTTGTCTCCTGCGATGTCAGGGCCCCTCCCCCAGCACAAATGGCTGCTCTGAGGCTAGAGTAAAGAAGGGGAGCTGAGAAACAGTTCCATCTTGTCTCCTGCTACATCAGGGCCCCTCCCCAGCATCAACAGCTGCTCTGGGGCCAGAGTAAAGGGGAGCTGGGAAGGCAGCTCCATCATGACTCCTGCTACATCAGGGCCCCTCCCAGCACCAATGGCTGCTCTGAGGCCAGACTAAAGAAGGGGAGCTGAGAAGACAGTTCCATCTTGCCTCCTGCGATGTCAGGGTCCCTCCCCCAGCACCAACAGCCGCTCTGGGGCCAGAGTAAAGAAGGGGAGCTGGGAAGGCAGTCCCATCTTGTCTCCTGCGATGTCAGGGCCCCTCCTTCAGCACCAACGGCTGCTCTGGGGCCAGAGAAAAGAAGGGGAGCTGGGAAGACAGTTCCATCTTGTCTCTTGCGATGTCAGGGTCCCTCCTTCAGCACCAACGGCCGCTCTGGGGCCAGAGTAAAGAAGGGGAGCTGGGAAGGCAGTTCCATCTTGTCTCCTGCGATGTCAGGGCCCCTCCTTCAGCACCAACGGCCACTCTGGGGCCAGAGTAAAGAAGGGGAGCTGGGAAGGCAGTTCCATCTTGTCTCCTACGATGTCAGGGCCCTTCCTTCAGCACGAACGGCCGCTCTGGGGCCAGAGTAAAGAAGGGGAGCTGAGAAGACAGTTCCATCTTGTCTCCTGCTACATCAGGGCCCCTCTCCCAGCACCAACGGCCGCTGTGGGGCCAGCGTAAAGAAGGGGAGCTGAGAAGACAGTTCCATTTTATCTCCTGCTACATCAGGGCCCCTCCCCCAGCACCAACGGCCGCTCTGAGGCCAGAGTAAAGAAGGGGAGCTGAGAAGACGGTTCCATCTTATCTCCTGCTACATCAGGGCCCCTCCCCCATCACCAACGGTCGCTCTGAGGTCAGAGTAAAGAAGGGGAGCTGGGAAGACAGTTCCATCTTGTCTCCTGCTTCATCAGGGCCCCTCTCCCAGCAACAATGGCCGCTCTGGGGCCAGAGTAAAGGGGAGCTGGGAAGGCAGCTCCATCTTGTCTCCTGCTACATCAGGGCCCCTCCCCCAGCACCAACGGCCGCTCTGAGGCCAGACTAAAGAAGGGAAGCTGAGAAGACAGTTCCATCTTGCCTCTTGCGATGTCAGGGTCCCTCCCCCAGCACCAACAGCCGCTCTGGGGCCAGAGTAAAGAAGGGGAGCTGGGAAGGCAGTCCCATCTTGTCTCCTGCGATGTCAGGGCCCCTCCTTCAGCACCAACAGCTGCTCTGGGGCCAGAGTAAAGAAGGGGAGCTGGGAAGACAGTTCCATCTTGTCTCCTGCTACATCAGGGCCCCTCCCCCAGTACCAACGGCAGCTCTGGGGCCAGTGTAAAGAAAGGGAGCTGGGAAGGCAGTTCCATCTTGTCTCCTGAGATGTCAAGGCCCCTCCCCCAGCGCCAACGGCTGCTCTGTGGCCAGAGTAAAGAAGGGGAGCTGAGAAGACACTTCCATCTTGTCTCCTGCTACATCAGGGCCCCTCTCCCAGCACCAACGGCCGCTCTGGGGCCAGCATAAAGAAGGGGAGCTGAGAAGACAGTTCCATCTTATTTCCTGCTACATCAGGGCCCCTCCCCCAGCACCAACGGCCGCTCTGAGGCCAGAGTAAAGAAGGGGAGCTGAGAAGACAGTTCCATCTTATCTCCTGCTACATCAGGGCCCCTCCCCCATCACCAACGGCCGCTCTGAGGTCAGAGTAAAGAAGGGGAGCTGGGAAGACAGTTCCATCTTGTCTCCTACATCATCAGGGCCCCTCTCCCAGCACCAATGGCCGCTCTGGGGCCAGAGTAAAGGGGAGCTGAGAAGACAGTTCCATCTTATCTCCTGCTACATCAGGGCCCCTCCCCCAGCACCAACGGCCGCTCTGAGGCCAGACTAAAGAAGGCGAGCTGAGAAGACAGTTCCATCTTGCCTCCTGCGATGTCAGGGTCCCTCCCCCAGCACCAACAGCCGCTCTGGGGCCAGAGTAAAGAAGGGGACCTGGGAAGGCAGTCCCATCTTGTCTCCTGCGATGTCAGGGCCCCTCCTTCAGCACCAACGGCCACTCTGGGGCCAGAGTAAAGAAGGGGAGCTGGGAAGGCAGTTCCATCTTGTCTCCTGCGATGTCGGGGCCCCTCCTTCAGCACCAACGGCCACTCTGGGGCCAGAGTAAAGAAGGGGAGCTGGGAAGGCAGTTCCATCTTGTCTCCTACGATGTCAGGGCCCTTCCTTCAGCACGAACGGCCGCTCTGGGGCCAGAGTAAAGAAGGGGAGCTGAGAAGACAGTTCCATCTTATCTCCTGCTACATCAGGGCCCCTCCTTCAGCACCAATGGCTGCTCTGTGGCCAGAGTAAAGAAGGGGAGCTGGGAAGGCAGTTCCATCTTGTCTCCTGCGATGTCAGGGCCCCTCCTTCAGCACCAACGGCCGCTCTGGGGCCAGAGTAAAGGGGAGCTGGGAAGGCAGCTCCATCTTGTCTCCTGCTACATCAGGGCACCTCCCCCAGCACCAATGGCCGCTCTGGGGCCAGAGTAAAGAACGGGAGCTGGGAAGGCAGTTCCATCTTGTCTCCTACGATGTCAGGGCCCCTCCTTCAGCACCAACGGCCGCTCTGGGGCCAGAGTAAAAAAGGGGAGCTGGGAAGGCAGTTCCATCTTGTCTCCTGCGATGTCAGGGCCCCTCCTTCAGCACCAACGGCCGCTCTGGGGCCAGAGTAAAGAAGGGGAGCTGGGAAGACAGTTCCATCTTGTCTCCTGCTACATCAGGGCCCCTCCCCCAGCACCAACGGCCACTCTGGGGCCAGAGTAAAGAAGGGGAGCTGGGAAGGCAGCTCCATCTTGTCTCCTGCGATGTCGGGGCCCCTCCTTCAGCACCAACGGCCGCTCTGGGGCCAGAGTAAAGAAGGGGAGCTGGGAAGGCAGTTCCATCTTGTCTCCTGCGATTACATCAGGGCCCCTCCCCCAGCACCAATGGCCGCTCTGAAGCCAGACTAAAGAAGGGGAGCTGAGAAGACAGTTCCATCTTTCCTCCTGCGATGTCAGGGTCCCTCCCTCAGCACCAACAGCCGCTCTGGGGCCAGAGTAAAGAAGGGGAGCTGGGAAGGCAGTCCCATCTTGTCTCCTGCGATGTCAGGGCCCCTCCTTCAGCACCAACGGCTGCTCTGGGGCCAGAGAAAAGAAGGGGAGCTGGGAAGACAGTTCCATCTTGTCTCTTGCGATGTCAGGGTCCCTCCTTCAGCACCAACGGCCGCTCTGGGGCCAGAGTAAAGAAGGGGAGCTGGGAAGGCAGTTCCATCTTGTCTCCTGCGATGTCGGGGCCCCTCCTTCAGCACCAACGGCCACTCTGGGGCCAGAGTAAAGAAGGGGAGCTGGGAAGGCAGTTCCATCTTGTCTCCTACGATGTCAGGGCCCTTCCTTCAGCACGAACGGCCGCTCTGGGGCCAGAGTAAAGAAGGGGAGCTGAGAAGACAGTTCCATCTTGTCTCCTGCTACATCAGGGCCCCTCTCCCAGCACCAACGGCCGCTGTGGGGCCAGCGTAAAGAAGGGGAGCTGAGAAGACAGTTCCATTTTATCTCCTGCTACATCAGGGCCCCTCCCCCAGCACCAACGGCCGCTCTGAGGCCAGAGTAAAGAAGGGGAGCTGAGAAGACGGTTCCATCTTATCTCCTGCTACATCAGGGCCCCTCCCCCATCACCAACGGCCGCTCTGAGGTCAGAGTAAAGAAGGGGAGCTGGGAAGACAGTTCCATCTTGTCTCCTGCTTCATCAGGGCCCCTCTCCCAGCAACAATGGCCGCTCTGGGGCCAGAGTAAAGGGGAGCTGGGAAGGCAGCTCCATCTTGTCTCCTGCTACATCAGGGCCCCTCCCCCAGCACCAACGGCCGCTCTGAGGCCAGACTAAAGAAGGGAAGCTGAGAAGACAGTTCCATCTTGCCTCTTGCGATGTCAGGGTCCCTCCCCCAGCACCAACAGCCGCTCTGGGGCCAGAGTAAAGAAGGGGACCTGGGAAGGCAGTCCCATCTTGTCTCCTGCGATGTCAGGGCCCCTCCTTCAGCACCAACAGCTGCTCTGGGGCCAGAGTAAAGAAGGGGAGCTGGGAAGACAGTTCCATCTTGTCTCCTGCTACATCAGGGCCCCTCCCCCAGTACCAACGGCAGCTCTGGGGCCAGTGTAAAGAAAGGGAGCTGGGAAGGCAGTTCCATCTTGTCTCCTGAGATGTCAAGGCCCCTCCCCCAGCGCCAACGGCTGCTCTGTGGCCAGAGTAAAGAAGGGGAGCTGAGAAGACACTTCCATCTTGTCTCCTGCTACATCAGGGCCCCTCTCCCAGCACCAACGGCCGCTCTGGGGCCAGCATAAAGAAGGGGAGCTGAGAAGACAGTTCCATCTTATCTCCTGCTACATCAGGGCCCCTCCCCCAGCACCAACGGCCGCTCTGAGGCCAGAGTAAAGAAGGGGAGCTGAGAAGACAGTTCCATCTTATCTCCTGCTACATCAGGGCCCCTCCCCCATCACCAACGGCCGCTCTGAGGTCAGAGTAAAGAAGGGGAGCTGGGAAGACAGTTCCATCTTGTCTCCTACATCATCAGGGCCCCTCTCCCAGCACCAATGGCCGCTCTGGGGCCAGAGTAAAGGGGAGCTGAGAAGACAGTTCCATCTTATCTCCTGCTACATCAGGGCCCCTCCCCCAGCACCAACGGCCGCTCTGAGGCCAGACTAAAGAAGGGGAGCTGAGAAGACAGTTCCATCTTGCCTCCTGCGATGTCAGGGTCCCTCCCCCAGCACCAACAGCCGCTCTGGGGCCAGAGTAAAGAAGGGGACCTGGGAAGGCAGTCCCATCTTGTCTCCTGCGATGTCAGGGCCCCTCCTTCAGCAACAACGGCCACTCTGGGGCCAGAGTAAAGAAGGGGAGCTGGGAAGGCAGTTCCATCTTGTCTCCTGCGATGTCGGGGCCCCTCCTTCAGCACCAACGGCCACTCTGGGGCCAGAGTAAAGAAGGGGAGCTGGGAAGGCAGTTCCATCTTGTCTCCTACGATGTCAGGGCCCTTCCTTCAGCACGAACGGCCGCTCTGGGGCCAGAGTAAAGAAGGGGAGCTGAGAAGACAGTTCCATCTTATCTCCTGCTACATCAGGGCCCCTCCTTCAGCACCAATGGCTGCTCTGTGGCCAGAGTAAAGAAGGGGAGCTGGGAAGGCAGTTCCATCTTGTCTCCTGCGATGTCAGGGCCCCTCCTTCAGCACCAACGGCCGCTCTGGGGCCAGAGTAAAGGGGAGCTGGGAAGGCAGCTCCATCTTGTCTCCTGCTACATCAGGGCACCTCCCCCAGCACCAATGGCCGCTCTGGGGCCAGAGTAAAGAACGGGAGCTGGGAAGGCAGTTCCATCTTGTCTCCTACGATGTCAGGGCCCCTCCTTCAGCACCAACGGCCGCTCTGGGGCCAGAGTAAAAAAGGGGAGCTGGGAAGGCAGTTCCATCTTGTCTCCTGCGATGTCAGGGCCCCTCCTTCAGCACCAACGGCCGCTCTGGGGCCAGAGTAAAGGGGAGCTGGGAAGGCAGCTCCATCTTGTCTCCTGCTACATCAGGGCCCCTCCCCCAGCACCAATTGTCGCTCTGAAGCCAGACTAAAGAAGCGGAGCTGAGAAGACAGTTCCATCTTGCCTCCTGCGATGTCAGGGTCCCTCCCTCAGCACCAACAGCCGCTCTGGGGCCAGAGTAAAGAAGGGGAGCTGGGAAGGCAGTTCCATCTTGTCTCCTGCGATGTCGGGGCCCCTCCTTCAGCACCAACGGCAGCTCTGGGGCCAGAGTAAAGAAGGGGAGCTGGGAAGGCAGTTCCATCTTGTCTCCTACGATGTCAGGGCCCCTCCTTCAGCACCAACGGCCGCTCTGGGGCCAGAGTAAAGAAGGGGAGCTGAGAAGACAGTTCCATTTTATCTCCTGCTACATCATGGCCCCTCCCCCAGCACCAACGGCCGCTCTGAGGCCAGAGTAAAGAAGGGGAGCTGAGAAGACGGTTCCATCTTATCTCCTGCTACATCAGGGCCCCTCCCCCATCACCAACGGCCGCTCTGAGGTCAGAGTAAAGAAGGGGAGCTGGGAAGACAGTTCCATCTTGTCTCCTGCTTCATCAGGGCCCCTCTCCCAGCAACAATGGCCGCTCTGGGGCCAGAGTAAAGGGGAGCTGGGAAGGCAGCTCCATCTTGTCTCCTGCTACATCAGGGCCCCTCCCCCAGCACCAACGGCCGCTCTGAGGCCAGACTAAAGAAGGGAGCTGAGAAGACAGTTCCATCTTGCCTCCTGCGATGTCAGGGTCCCTCCCCCAGCACCAACAGCCGCTCTGGGGCCAGAGTAAAGAAGGGGAGCTGGGAAGGCAGTCCCATCTTGTCTCCTGCGATGTCAGGGCCCCTCCTTCAGCACAAACGGCTGCTCTGGGGCCAGAGTAAAGAAGGGGAGCTGGGAAGACAGTTCCATCTTGTCTCCTGCTACATCAGGGCCCCTCCCCCAGCACCAACGGCCACTCTGGGGCCAGAGTAAAGAAGGGGAGCTGGGAAGGCAGCTCCATCTTGTCTCCTGCGATGTCGGGGCCCCTCCTTCAGCACCAACGGCCGCTCTGGGGCCAGAGTAAAAAAGGGGAGCTGGGAAGGCAGTTCCATCTTGTCTCCTGCGATGTCAGGGCCCCTCCTTCAGCACCAACGGCCGCTCTGGGGCCAGAGTAAAGGGGAGCTGGGAAGGCAGCTCCATCTTGTCTCCTGCTACATCAGGGCCCCTCCCCCAGCACCAATTGTCGCTCTGAAGCCAGACTAAAGAAGCGGAGCTGAGAAGACAGTTCCATCTTGCCTCCTGCGATGTCAGGGTCCCTCCCTCAGCACCAACAGCCGCTCTGGGGCCAGAGTAAAGAAGGGGAGCTGGGAAGGCAGTTCCATCTTGTCTCCTGCGATGTCGGGGCCCCTCCTTCAGCACCAACGGCAGCTCTGGGGCCAGAGTAAAGAAGGGGAGCTGGGAAGGCAGTTCCATCTTGTCTCCTACGATGTCAGGGCCCCTCCTTCAGCACCAACGGCCGCTCTGGGGCCAGAGTAAAGAAGGGGAGCTGAGAAGACAGTTCCATTTTATCTCCTGCTACATCAGGGCCCCTCCCCCAGCACCAACGGCCGCTCTGAGGCCAGAGTAAAGAAGGGGAGCTGAGAAGACGGTTCCATCTTATCTCCTGCTACATCAGGGCCCCTCCCCCATCACCAACGGCCGCTCTGAGGTCAGAGTAAAGAAGGGGAGCTGGGAAGACAGTTCCATCTTGTCTCCTACATCATCAGGGCCCCCCTCCTTCAGCACCAACGGCCGCTCTGGGGCCAGAGTAAAGGGGAGCTGGGAAGGCAGCTCCATCTTGTCTCCTGCTACATCAGGGCCCCTCCCCCAGCACCAATGGCCGCTCTGAGGCCAGACTAAAGAAGGGGAGCTGAGAAGACAGTTCCATCTTGCCTCCTGCGATGTCAGGGTCCCTCCCCCAGCACCAACAGCCGCTCTGGGGCCAGAGTAAAGAAGGGGAGCTGGGAAGGCAGTCCCATCTTGTCTCCTGCGATGTCAGGGCCCCTCCTTCAGCACCAAACGGCTGCTCTGGGGCCAGAGTAAAGAAGGGGAGCTGGGAAGACAGTTCCATCTTGTCTCCTGCTACATCAGGGCCCCTCCCCCAGCACCAACGGCCGCTCTGGGGCCAGAGTAAAGAAGGGGAGCTGGGAAGGCAGTTCCATCTTGTCTCCTGCGATGTCGGGGCCCCTCCTTCAGCACCAACGGCCACTCTGGGGCCAGAGTAAAGAAGGGGAGCTGGGAAGGCAGTTCCATCTTGTCTCCTACGATGTCAGGGCCCTTCCTTCAGCACGAACGGCCGCTCTGGGGCCAGAGTAAAGAAGGGGAGCTGAGAAGACAGTTCCATCTTATCTCCTGCTACATCAGGGCCCCTCCTTCAGCACCAACGGCCGCTCTGGGGCCAGAGTAAAGAAGGGGAACTGGGAAGGCAGTCCCATCTTGTCTCCTGCGATGTCAGGGCCCCTCCTTCAGCACCAACGGCCGCTCTGGGGCCAGAGTAAAGGGGAGCTGGGAAGACAGTTCCATCTTGTCTCCTGCTACATCAGGGCCCCTCCCCCAGCACCAACGGCCGCTCTGGGGCCAGAGTAAAGGGGAGCTGGGAAGGCAGCTCCATCTTGTCTCCTGCTACATCAGGGCCCCTCCCCCAGCACCAATGGCCGCTCTGAAGCCAGACTAAAGAAGGGGAGCTGAGAAGACAGTTCCATCTTGCCTCCTGCGATGTCAGGGTCCCTCCCTCAGCACCAACGGCCGCTCTGGGGCCAGAGTAAAGAAGGGGAGCTGGGAAGGCAGTTCCATCTTGTCTCCTGCGATGTCAGGGCCCCTCCTTCAGCACCAACGGCCACTCTGGGGCCAGAGTAAAGAAGGGGAGCTGGGAAGGCAGTTCCATCTTGTCTCCTGCGATGTCAGGGCCCCTCCTTCAGCACCAACGGCCACTCTGGGGCCAGAGTAAAGAAGGGGAGCTGGGAAGGCAGTTCCATCTTGTCTCCTGCGATGTCGGGGCCCCTCCTTCAGCACCAACGGCCACTCTGGGGCCAGAGTAAAGAAGGGGAGCTGGGAAGGCAGTTCCATCTTGTCTCCTACGATGTCAGGGCCCTTCCTTCAGCACGAACGGCCGCTCTGGGGCCAGAGTAAAGAAGGGGAGCTGAGAAGACAGTTCCATCTTATCTCCTGCTACATCAGGGCCCCTCCTTCAGCACCAATGGCTGCTCTGTGGCCAGACTAAAGAAGCGGAGCTGAGAAGACAGTTCCATCTTGCCTCCTGCGATGTCAGGGCCCCTCCTTCAGCACCAACGGCCGCTCTGGGGCCAGAGTAAAGAAGGGGAGCTGAGAAGACAGTTCCATCTTATCTCCTGCTACATCAGGGCCCCTCCCTCAGCACCAATGGCTGCTCTGGGGCCAGAGTAAAGAAGGGGAGGTGGGAAGGCAGTTCCATCTTGTCTCCTGCTGCATCAGGGCCCCTCCTCAGGAACAATATAATATTATACAATATTAATATTATGTAAGTCACTCTGAGTCCCCTTCGGGGTTAGAAGGGCGGCATATAAATGTCGTAAATAAATAAATAAATAAATAAATGATATGGAAGTCTCCCTGGGAAAAACACCTGGAGCTACGGAGATCAACAAAAGTCTTCACTTACAGATCAGAGCAGAAAATAGGCAGTGCCGGTCAGAGTGATTACGTGGGAAAGTTGTAGAGAGAATTCATGGGAAAAGGAATGGTTTCATGGGTGTCTATTAAATAGCAAGTTTGTTTTCCTAAGGGTTAGTTCAGGCATAACGTTCAAGTGAGAACCAAGGCCTGAGTTCACTGGTTCTTGTTTCAAGTCAAACCCTGGTTGTGGACTGAAATATCCTGGAAGTTTTCTATGCTCTTGTTTTTGTATTCCTGCTCAAGTTACGAAGTATACCTTTTTTGCTTGTGGACTTAAGATGTACTTGTGATTTTTGGCTATTCCTTGACTGTGTTATTTTTGGATCTGTATGAGACATTTGGATTCTTGTTTGGTTATCACCATGAATTCTCTCTACAACTTTCCCACATAATAGCTCTGACTGGCGCTGCCTATTTTCTGCTCTGATCTGTAAACAAAGACTTTTGTCCATCTCTGTAACTCCAGGTGTTTTTCCCTGGGCGTCTTTTATACATCTTTATTTCTTTATTCCTGAATGTTTCGTGTACTTTTATGTATTTTTACAATAAACTGTTTGCTTATATTCTGGACTCTTGTGTGATGCTGTGGTCATAGTGTTCCCAGGCCTGGGGTTTTTTATTTATCGTGTCAGGCAACCGAACAGTTGTATTACATTTTTGACAGAACAAACAAACAAACATACAAAAGAACACAGAGTTTGCAAGCTTGGTAGTTGATTAAATGTCCTTTGACCAGTATCTGGCCACTTGGAGTGCCTCTGGTGTTGCCGCAAGAAGGTCCTCCATTGTGCATGTGGCAGGGCTCAGGTTGCATTGCAGCAGGTGGTCAGTGGTTTGCTCCTCTCCACACTCGCATGTCGTGGATTCCACTTTGTAGCCCATTTCTTGAGGTTGGCTCTGCATCTCGTGGTGCCAGAGCGCAGTCTGTTCAGCGCCTTCCAAGTCGCCCAGTTTTCTGTGTGCCCAGGGGGGAGTCTCTCATTTGGTATCAGCCATTGATTGAGGTTCTGGGTTTGAGCCTGCCACTTTTGGACTCTCGCTTGCTGAGGTGTTTCAGCGAGTGTCTCTGTAGATCTTAGAAAACTATTTCTTGATTTAAGTCATTGACGTGCTGGCTGATGCCCAAACAAGGGATGAGCTGGAGATGTCTCTGCCTTGGTCCTTTCACTATTGGCTGCTACTTCCCGGCGGATGTCAGGTGGTGCAATACCGGCTAAGCAGTGTAATTTCTCCAGTGGTGTAGGGCACAGACACCCTGTGATAATGCGGCATGTCTCATTAAGAGCCACATCCACTGTTTTAGTGTGGTGAGATGTGTTCCACACTGGGTATGCATACTCAGCAGCAGAGTAGCATAGCGCAAGGGCAGATGTCTTCACTGTGTCTGGTTGTGATCCCCAGGTTGTGCCAGTCAGCTTTCGGATGATATTGTTTCTAGCACCCACTTTTTGCTTGATATTCAGGCAGTGCTTCTTGTAGGTCAGGGCATGATCCAGAGTGACTCCCAGGTTTTTGGGTGCGCTGCAATGCTCTAGTGGGATTCCTTCCCAAGTGGTCCTCAGAGCTCGGGATGCTTGTCAGTTCTTGAGATGAAAAGCATATGTCTGTGTTTTACATGGGTTAGGGATCAGCTGGTTTTCCCTGTAGTAGGCAGTAAGAGCACCTAGAGCTTCGGAGAGCTTCTGTTCAACCATCTCAAAGCTCCCTGCTTGAGCGGTAATGGTACAATCATCAGCATAGATGAAACTCTCTGTCCCTTCTGGGATGCAACAGATATTGACAATGTAGAATGTACCCAGAGAACAAAGTGATCAAACGTTTAGAAATCAAGGCCTATGAGAAATGTCTTAGGGAGCTGGGTATGTTTACCTTGGAGGGCTGAGAGGGGGACATGACAGCCATGTTTAAACATTAGAAAGGATATCACTTTCAGAAGGGGGACAAGTTTGTTTTCTGCCGTTCCAGAGACTAGGATGAATCAACGGATTTAAATTGCAGCGAGAAAAAAATGTCAGTTTATTTCGCCTCATAGTGACGGCTAAGAAGCACGAAAACAGATGAAGCGTGCAGCCTTCATTCAACTCCAAATCCTCAGAGTGGTGTTTCATTGTTACTTTCTTGAAAAATTACAAAAAATAAATAAAATAAAACCTACATACAAGAATAGTTACAGACATGTCTTCACCATTCAACGGACATCCTGGAAGACGCCGGAGTGGTTATCTCTACTCTGGAATGCGTGACGCAACAGGAACTGTCCAAAGCTACTCTCTAGGCAGAAATCAAAGCTTTGTTTAATCCTTGCACAGCATTACATTTCTACACTGAACACGTATATAGAGTTTAAACTATATGCAATATTTCATCCCAGTTAAAATAACAGTACTGACAAAAAGTCCACCTAAACATTAGGAAGAACTTCGTGTTGATAAGAGTTGTTCGGCAATGGAATATGTTGCCTCCAGAAGCTTTTAAGTAGAGACTGGATGGGCATGAGTTGGGAGTGCTTTGATTGTGTTTTTCTGCATGGCAGAATGGGGTTGGACTGGATGGTGCTTGAGGTCTCTTCCAACTCTATGATTCCATGGTTCTATGACTGAATATTCCTCAAAACATGGACTTTCTCACACCAATACATAATATTATGTATTACTTCCCTCATTATTGGACTTACTTAGGCGATCCCTCATTGTCTGAGTAGGATTGTCTTCCAAGATTGGTGTACTGGTGGTAGGCCCGTAGGTAACTGTGGAGCCCTATTTCTGATCTGTATCTTTTTCCACAGTAAGGGCATTGGTTTCAAGCTTGAAGGCGGTCCCGGTCAGCGTTGGCTTGACGCACCTTCCTCTTGGCACATTTCTCTATTTTGCACTCCATTGTTGCCTCTTCAAATTCTACAGCACTGCTGGTCACAGCTGACCTCCAGATGGAGTGCTCAGGGGCCAGGGCTTCCCAGTTCTCAGAGTCTGTGCTGTCATACGCTGGGCCTGTAATAACTGTCTTTTGAACAGCGGGAAGCCAGGGTGCCTTGATAGAGAGGCCCTAAGGATTTACAGACCCTCTGGAAGAGTCTTTAGAGGCTTGAAAGGTTTAACAAAGTCCTTTATTATTGAACAAATTAAACAAATACTTCATCAATCTTCATACAAATGACTGGTGGCTTTCTTTACCTTGTCCCCAAGGGACAGGCAACTGGCTTTGAGAACTGTTTCTTTTCTTTTGAAAGGAAAACCCTTTTTTAACTCCTCCCAGGCAATCTACTATCTAGGCTTTGCTGATGCGGGACCTACTACCGGTTCCAAACTACGTCTTGGGTCCTGAGTAGACCTACCAGTCAAGGCTTTGTAGATTCTCCAGCTGAAGTTCTTAGGGTCTGTAAAACGGTTTCCCTCGAAGCTGTAAGAAATGAAGCTTTTCTGCAGGTGGAGCGGGTCCATGTCCTGTCCTGTAGCTTAATTTCCTTCTGTAAGACTGAACTAAAAATGGCTCCCTCTCCTCCCAGGGCCCTGGGGAAAGGGGCGGAACCAAAACCTAACAATGATTGATGGGTCATTGGCCCTATAAATGCAAACCAAGGGAAGTCACTTTTGCAGAATGCCTGAGGAATGCATGCAGACATTTAATAGAAAGAAAATGAAGTTGGAGCTCCTAGTACAAATGTACCAGCACAGTGTCTATGCCAGAGTTTTTAAGGTTGGCTTTCAGCCCATCTTTCAATCTCTTTTCCTGTTCTCCAACATTCCGTTTTCCATTCTTGAGTTTGGAGTAGAGCAACTGCTTTGGGAGACTGTGGTCGGGCATCCGGACAATGTGGCCGATCCAGCAAGGTTGATGGCAGAGGACCATCGCTTCAATGCTGGTGGTCTTTGCTTCTTCCAGCATGCTGACATTTGTCTGCTTGTCTTCCCAAGAGATTTGCAGGATTTTTCATAGGCAACGCTGATAGTATCGTTCCAGGAGTTGCATGTGACATCTGTAGATAGTCCACATATCGCAGGTGTACAGCAGGGTTGGGAGGACAATAGCTTTATAAACAAGCACCTTGGTTTCCCTATGGATGTCCCAGTCCTCAAACACTCTCTGCTTCATTCAGAAAAAAGCTGCACTCGCAGAGCTCAGGTGGTGTTGTATTTCAGTGTCAACGTTGACCTTGTGGAGAGGTGGCTGCCAAGGTAGCGGAAATGGTCAACATCTTCTAATGTTACACCATTAAGCTGTATTTCTGGCATTGACGATTTGACTAGAAATACATACAAAGGGAGTATAGGTATGCATGCATACAACACAAAATGGATCCCAGTGTATTGTTTAGTCCAACCTTGGATAAATGGTTGCTCCATGCCAGGGCCAATTTCTTATGTACCGTCCCCATTCCCTCAATATCCCCAGCATGAGGCTTCCTTGCATTGCCGCTTCCTTCCGGAGGCAATTAGATTTCCTGTTTTCATGGCGATTCCCATTGCCCTTAACAGCAATCAGGCAACCTGTGCATTTGCATCAAATGAAAGTGATTTAAGTATGGCTTGGGCTGTGATCTTTTCACCCAAGAGCCAAAGGTCAGCTGACTTTGGAATTGCCTGTCCCTGCGATTCTCAGTGGGTCTTGATTAGTGGTCAGGAATGAGGCAAGCGGTTGGCTGAATATGTATTCGAGAGCTTCAAATATCTGGGCAATCTTTTAACCTTTGTCCCCAATAAATATTCCAAGTGCTTGAAACTGGTTAATAAATATTTTATCCCTCCTCTTTCCAGGCAACAGAGAGAGCTTGAAAAAAAATCCATGCATTTAAGTGAAAAAGGTAACTTTAACAAAGGAATGAAATGAAGGGAAGGCACAACACTGCCTTTTTTCCAGAATACCAAACACAAGATGCTGCAACTGGGTCAGACAGAAGCCATATCTGCAAAACACAGTTGCAGCACTTTGCTACCACTTTAGCTGTCTTGGCTCTATCCCATGGGATCCTGGGATATGTGGTTTGGGGAGATACGAGGGTTGAATAAAAAGTAATGCCTCCACCTTCGTAACTCCTCAATAGATGGCAGTACTGGTATGTGGCAGGTACTGGCTTGTTCAGTAGACTCTCCTCTACAGTTCCATTTTGGTGGGAAGCCTTAGCATTGAATGGTTGTGTTGTTAAAGTGCAAAGTATGGAACCCTGTGCAGGCAGTCAATCAATGCGACTTAAGCAACGTGCAGTCATAATAATAATAATAATAATAATAATAATAATAATAATCCTTTATTTGTACCCCGCTACCATCTCCGGAAGGACTCGGTGCAGCTTACAAGAGGCCGAGCCCAAATACATCAGTAAAACAACAACAACAACAATACAACAATAAATAAACTCATAAACAAGCAGTAAACATTGACAATAAAACCACGACGTATTAAAAGAACCTATGGCAGGGCCAAGTGTAATAATTAAAATTGTTAAAAAATGCTGGGCATGACCAGGTGAAATAGGATAGGTATTTTGAAGATAGGTGGGGCGTGCAGACGATCCTAGATCTCTAATAAAGTGCATTCGGGACAAATTGCTTGGAGTTTCCTTATTCTGGGAAGGCACACTGGAACAACCACGTTTTCAAGCTCCTCCTAAAGACTGCCAGTGTTGGGGCATGCCTGATGTCCTTGGGGAGTGAGTTCCAGAGTCGAGGGGCCACCACCGAGAAGGCCCTGTCCCTCATCCCCACCAATCGCACTTGCGATGCAGGTGGGATCGCGAGCAGGGCCTCTCCAGATGATCGAAGAGATCGTGTGGGTTCGTATACAGAAATGTGGTCACGCAGGTAGGCGGGTCCCAAACTGTTTAGGGCTTTGTAGGTAAGCACCTGCACCTTGAATTTGGACTGGAAAATGAACGGCAGCCAATGGAGCTCCTTAAACAGGAGGGTTGACCTCTCTCTGTAAGGAGCCCCAGTTAACATCCTGGCCGCCGCCCTGCTGAACCAATTGAAATTTCCAGGCCGTTTTCAAGGGCGGCCCCACATAGAGTGCATTACAATAGTCCAATCTAGAGGTGACTAAGGCATGGACCACCCTGGCCAGATCTGCCTTCACGAGGTACGGTCATTGAATTCGTGAAAGTAGAAGGTGTCACCCCAAAGGAGATTCATCAGAGAATGCAAGCTGTTTATGGTGGTTGTGTTGATGTGAGTACTGTGCGCCGTTGGCCGAGTAAGTTTAAAGATGCTGAGGTGGGAACATCTGACTTGCATTACAAACAAAGAGTTGGACGTTCTGTGACAGCAAACACCGATTTTCACAAGCAAAAGGTTAACAGATTGATTCAGGATGATCGTCATATCACTCAGAGAGAAATTTCAAGCATAATCGGCATTTCACAAGAACGTGTGGGACACATTATCGCTTTGCTTGGCTACTGGAAGATCTGTGCACGATGGGTTCCCAGGATGCTGGCACTGGTTGCGGAAACAGAGTGTCGACTTTTATTTTATTTGGGGGCAATATTTGACAAGGAAAAATCTCAGAAAGATCTGCGGAATACTTAGGCTGCATCCATATTGTACAATTAATGCAATTTAACACTACTTTAACTGCTGTGGTTCAATTGCTAGAGAATCCTGGGAGCTGTAGTGTGGCCAAAGACATCCAGTACATTTTGTTGGTCATTTGGGTCCTGTGTGCCAAGTCTCCATAGGGACCACCAAACGCAGCATTGCCCAAACACGAATCAAGGAATATGAAAGGCACTGCAGACTACTTCAACCAGAGAAGTCAGCCATAGCAGAGCACCTGATGAACCAACCTGGACACAGCATATTATTTGAGAACACAGAATGCTGGACCACTGTCACAACCACCATGTCAAACTACACAGAGAAGCCATTGAAACCCAGAAGCATGTGGAGAATTTCAACAGAAAGGAAGAAACATGAATATGAACAAAATCTGGCTACTAGTATTTAAAAAAAACCTCTAATATTAGAACAGTAAATAAAGAACAACTCTCAAATCACTCTCAACAAAAGATTCCCCCCAGGCACTTCCAAGCCATTAAATCAAGGTGGTCAGTTGAAACATTCACACCTAGCTCCAGCAGACAAAAGTCCTTTGTCCCAGCCTGGTCATTCCACAGATATATAAACCCTTTTTCCTAGTTCCAACAGACCTCATTACCTCTGAGGATACTTGCCATAGATGCAGGCCAAACGTCAGGAGAAATGCCTTTAGAACATGGCCATATAGCCCGAAAAAACCTACAACAACCCAGAATCCACTTTAAATCTGGTTTCTGCCTCCTGCAGAATTCTGGGGTTTGTAGTTTAGTGAGGCTGCTAAAGTCTTCTCTCTAAACTACAAATCCCAGAATTCTGCAGGAGGCAGAAACCAGATTTTAAGTGGATCCATTCTCTAGTGTGACGAGGTCCTTATGCTAGATGGCGTAAGGAGAAGTATGACCCTTTATTTTTGTAGAACTGCCATAGCTTTCAAAGGCTGTTGCCAAAAAACCGAGTCATATTCTTCATTCAGAAAACAACAACAGCAACAGAGAATCATGTCAGATCATGAAAACGAACAAAACAATTATGTACAAACTTGTACCGACCAGATTAGACTCAAAACACTATAAAGATGTAATTATTTGCAATTTTCTTCTTAAAGCAATGAGTAATTTTCATATTTTTCTTCTCAAAGAAGGCATTTTAAAGCTGTACCTGTCTTCGGAGATCGACCGTTCACACTTTGAGACTTATTCTGCACACACACACACACAAAATCAATGTTTTGCAACGAAAACAGTATTTTGTGGGCTGAAATAGGCTGCATATTCTGCACATAATATAATGAAATGAAATGTAAGTGGTATTGCTGCACTTATAATATCATTTTCAGTACAAAACAGCCATGAGAAAATGTTTACATAGAATAATTCTTGAACATGAGTCTAGGATTATTTCTGGCAGACTCTCAGTATTCAAAAAATATGTATTTTTTTCTTTTCTCGATCTTCGCTCTCTCCCTTTTCCCACTTTCCTTTCATATATTGTTCCCACACTTTTTGCTGTAAACCTATTGTGATTTTGTTAATTTCCTCCCTCTCCAATCTTCTGGAGACAAATTATCTTCAATAAAAATAGTTTAAAAATATGTATTATAATCCATTTTAAAAACCATACTTTTCCAAAAAACTGTATTTATTTATCTATCATGTCAGAAGCAAATTGAGAATATGGCTATAATGTATAGAAAAACCACAAACAAAGTTAAAAACTTGGCATTCTACTAAATGTCCTTTGACCAGAAGCTGGCCACTTGGAGTGCCTCTGGTGTTGCTATAAGAAGGTTCTCCATTGTGTATGTGGCAGGGCTCAGACTACATTGTAGTAAGTAATCTGTGGTTTGCTCTTCTCCACACTTTCATGTCGTGGACTCCACTTTGTGGTCCCATTTCTTAAGATTGGCTCTACATCTCGTGGTACCAGAGCGCAGTCTGTTCAGTGCCTTCCACATTACCCAATCTTCTGTGTGCCCAGGAGGGAGTCTCTCATTTGGTATCAGTCATTAATTGAGGTTCCGGGTTGGAGCCTGCCACTTTTGGACTCTCGCTTGCTGAAGTGTTCCTGCAAGTATCTCTTTATATCTTGGGAAGCTATTTCTTGATTTACAGTGTTGCCTTGCTGGCTGATATCTGAACAGAGGATGGGTTGGGGATGTCTACAGGAAAGGAAATTCAACCTGAACATTAGGTGAAATGGCAGGGAGAAGGTTTGAGGGAAAGAGACAAAGAGAGATCATGAGAACTGAAAAGCACAGCTTTATTCTCGGTTGGCGCCAACCAAATATGGACCCTCCTGGTAAGCCAGGAAAGAAGGGTTCAGAACAAAGGAAATCCTTGGTTTATATACCTTTTAAAATAATTATGCATGCATCATACAGACATCACAATGTGCATCACAAAATTCTACTTTTACATTGACTTCAATAGCATATTTTCAAACTCAACACCTTGTCAATCTTCATTGGCATCCCTATCTGAAGAGTTGCTATTAATAAGGACCATCGCCAGAATGTCTACTAGACCTGATAGCAAGAGTCTCCATCCATCCTAAGATAAGGTCTTCCTGAAACCTCTTAATGGCCACCTCATTAGTCTTACGATAAGGTGCCTGTTACCGAGATGGGGCCTCTTGAAATATGCCAGGCCTCTAGACAATCCTTTTCCTAGATGCTGGCCTCTCTAATTTTGCAGCTTTTAAGAAGTCAAGTGAAGTGAAGGCCATGCATACATACATACATTTCTCTTATATATTTTCTGACTCCTATTTCTAATATGGTTCAATCAAATATATATTTTCCAATATGTGAATTATGTATTTTCATCAAGCCTTCATCATAGGAAGAGCTTTCTGACTGTGAGAGCTGTTCAGCAGTGGAACTCTCTTCCCTGGAGTGTGGTGGAGACTCCTTTTTTGGGGGCTTTTAAACAGAAGCTAAATGGCCATCTGTTGGGGGTGCTTTGAATGTATTTTTCCTGCTTCTTGGCAGGGGGTTGGACTGAATGGCCCATGAGGTCTCTTCCAACTCTATGATTCTATTATTCTATATCACTGCCTTGGTCCTTTCACTACTGGCTGCTACTTCCCAATGAATGTCAGGTGGTAAGATATCAACTAAAAGGTAGGCATGCTTAGGTCCAGTTGGAATCTTCATTATTTGGAATGAAATCAGAAAGATTACTTTTTTGAAGTAATTTTGAACTTTTTTAGGAAACCGCAAGTCCCCATGCCCTTCCGAAGCTATTTTCACCATTTTTTTCTCCGACTCAGGAAGTGAGTGGGAAATGATTCAGCTTTTCCGCTGCTTCTGGTCCCTGGCCTTGGCTCAAGCCAGAGAAGCCAGTTTTAAACCAGAGAAGGGTGAATTTCCTCCTGTTTGCTTTTCCTGCTTCTGGCTTTAGCCAGAGAAGTGATTTATAAACCAGAGAAGGGTGAATTTCCTCCTGCTTTGCTTTTCCCCCTTCTGGCTCAAGCCAGAGAAGCCAGTTTTAAACCAGAGAAGGGTGAATTTCCTCCTGTTTGCTTTTCCTGCTTCTGGCTCAAGCCAGAGAACTGATTTATAAACCAGAGAAGGGTGAATTTCCTCCCGTTTGCTTTTTCCCACTTCTGACTCAAGCCAGAGAAGCCAGTTATAAACCAGAGAAGGAAGGAATTTCCTTCACTTGATTTTCCCCGCTCCTGGAGTAAAACAACTACTTTCAAAGTAAAGACCACCCAATGAAACAGGAAATAACACTTTCAAACCATTAACAAACAAATTAGGAAGTCTTGGAAGTTTCCAAAAGTTTTGAACATATTTTTTTTTTCTGTGAAAATTGGAATTGACTTTAGGATCGAACCACCAAAACGAGTTTTGAACCATTTCTTTTTGGATCAAACAAGCCTACTAAACAGTATAATTTATTCAGTGGTATTGGGCATAGACACCCTGGGATAATGTGGCATATCTCTTAAAGAACCACATCCACTGTTTTAATGTGGTGAGATGCATTCCACACTGGGCATGTGTATTCAGGAGCCCCCGGTGGCACAGTGGGTTAAACCTCTGTGCTGGCAGGACTGAGGATCGACAGGTTGCAGGTTCGAATCTGGGGAGAGCGTGGATGAGCTCCCTCTATCAACTCCAGCTCCTCATGCGGGGACATGAGAGAAGCCTCCCACAAGGATGGTAAAAACATCAAAGCATCCAGGCATCCCCTGGGCAACGTCCTTGCAGATGGCCAATTCTCTCACACCGGAAGCGACTGGCTCCTGACATGACAAAAAAATGTGTATTCAGCAGCAAAGTGTTAGGGCAGATGTCTTCACTACGTCTGGTTGTGAACCCCAGGTTGTGATAGTCAGCTTTCATATGATATTATTTCTAGCACCCACTTTTTGCTTGCTAGTCAAGCAAATTTCATCATGCAACCAAAAAAGTACGTATTATTTTTTGAAATGATATAATTGTGTGTTTATCTACTCAGAAGTCCCACTAATTTAAATAGGAT
Organism: Anolis sagrei ordinatus; assembly: GCF_025583915.1. Lineage (NCBI taxonomy): Eukaryota > Metazoa > Chordata > Lepidosauria > Squamata > Anolidae > Anolis > Anolis sagrei. The sequence goes on from NW_026844589.1 coordinate 21,844,839, forward strand.
TTACTATTAGAGAAAGTGTAAAACAAAGAAGCTAGCAAAATACGGGCCTTGGATATAATGATTCTATAATTATCTTACAATCAATCAAGCCAAAAAACACATTACCATTAAATATATATATCTATATATGGAAGTTATGTCCTTCATTTGCAAACTTGGCAAAGTTTTTCATCATTACTATTTTCACTACAGTTCCCCAAAATGTTCCAAAGTGCCAGCTTTCTGACACTCTCTTTAATTATGTCGTTTTATCGGGGCATAGATATTGATGCAACCAAAAGTCAACATAAAACTCAGGAACTGAAAATAATTGCTGCCATTCCCTGCTTTATAAGGGCAGAAAAACAGTCGGAGCACATGTTACAATAAGCCGAGATCTGAAACAATACAACACTTGTTTAGAAGGGTTTTCTCTTGAACTGAAAAAAGGACCCTTTGCAGGTTTTGTTCACCTTTCGTTGCTGCTTTCGTCAACCTTCAGAAGAGTGAAAATTGCCAGGAGAAGCCCTCCGCCTTCAGGCTGGATCATCCTTGGAAAATACCTCATGTGGGTTTGCCGAGGCGGAAATTTCGATGCCAGCAAAACCCAAAACTTTAGCTAGAGGAGAAAAATTACAGGAAAAGGAGGATTTTTTAAAAAAACATATTTTATTTCATCTCCTATCTCTTTTTGTTACTCTCTCTCCCGATCCATACATTTTTTGTATTAAGTGTGAAGACGTTTGATGGCCTGGAAGGTTACTCATCCCAGTTGTAGTCTATAGAAATAAAAATGTAATATTGGTTTGTGGGATTAACATAACTCAAAAACCACTCGACGAATTGACACCAAATTTGGACACAAGACACCTATCAGGCCAACGAGTGACCATCTATATAAATAAAAACGTAACGTTCGTTTGTGAGATTGACATAACTCAAAAACCACTCGACGAATTGACACCAAATTTGGACACAAGACACCTATCAGGCCAACGAGTGACCATCTATATAAATAAAAACGTAACGTTCGTTTGTGAGATTAACATAACTCAAAAACCACTCGACGAATTGACACCAAATTTGGACACAAGACACCTATCAGGCCAACGAGTGACCATCTATATAAATAAAAATGTAATGTTTGTTTGTGGGATTAACATAACTCAAAAACCACTCGAATTGACACCAAATTTGGACACTACACCCCTAACGGACCAACGAGTGACCATCTATATACATAAAAAATGTAATGTTCGTTTGTGGGATTCACACAACTCAAAAACCACTGGACGAATTGACACCAAATTTGGACACTATACCCCTAATAGACCAACTAGTGACCATCTATATAAATAAAGAATGTAATGTTCGTTTGGCGATTAACATAACTCAAAAACCACTCGACGAATTGACACCAAATTTGGACACAAGACACCTATCAGGCCAACGAGTGACCATCTATATAAATAAAAATGTAATGTTTGTTTGTGGGATTAATGTAACTCAAAAATCACTCGACGAATTGACACCAAATTTGGACACAAGACACCTATCAGGCCAACGAGTGACCATCTATATAAATAAAAATGTAATGTACGTTTGTGGGATTAACAGAACTCAAAAACCCCTGGATGAATTGACACCAAATTTGGACACAAGACACCTATCAGACCAACGAGTGACCATCGATATAAATAAAAATGTAATGTTCGTTTGTGGTATACACAGAACTCAAAAACCCCTGGGGGAATTGACGCCAAATTTGGACAGCATACACCTAACAACCCAATGTATGTCCTTCACTCAAAAATTTTGATTTTGTCATTTGGGAGTTCTAGTTGCTGGGATTTATAGTTCATCTACAATCAAAGAGCATTCTGAACTCCCCCAATTGGAATTGAACCAAACATGGCATACAGGACTCCCATGGCCAACAGAAAACACTAGAAGGGTTTGGTGGGCATTGACCTTGAGTTTGGGAGTTGTAGTTCACCTACATCCAGAGAGCACTGTGGACTCAAACAATGATGGATCTGGACCAAACTTGGTACAAATATTCCATATGCCCAAATATGAACACAGATGGAGTTTGGGGGAAATAGACTTTGACATTTGGGATTTGTAGTTACTGGGATATATAGTTCACCTACAATCAAAGAGCATTTTGAACCCCACAAACGACAGAATTGGGGCAATTTTCCCACACAGAAACCCCATGACCAATAGAAAATATTTAAGACCATCCAGTCCAACTCTCTTCACCAGGGCAAGAAAATGTAATCAAAGCCCTCCTGATAAAGAGTTGGTACAGTCATAAATATAGGTAGATAAATATGATTCACACACAGAGAGATATATAGTATCATAGATTTGAAAGGGACCCTAAAGAAGGACTATGATATGTTGCATATTCCAGAGTAGGCAAACCAGACACTCTCCACATCAACACGACAAAGAAACAACAAGAAATACTGTTTACCCACAAGCATAAAGAAATTGCATATATTAGAAACCAACACTTTCTCATTCCTTTATTTTCCAGATCAACAGACTGGGCCACAGCAATGCGTGGCAGGGGAGAACTAGTCTATATAAATAAAAATGTAATGTTCCTTTGTGGGATTAACATAACTCAAAAATTACTGGACGAATTGACACCAAATTTGGACACAATACACCTATCAGGCCAACAAGTGACCATCACTCATACAAACTCTGGTTTGTGGGTTTAACATAACTCAAAAACCGCTCAACGAATTGACACCAAATTTGGACACAATACACCTATCAGGCCAACGAGTGACCATCTATATAAATAAAAATGTAATCTTTGTTAGTGGGATTAACATAATTAAAAAACCACTCCATGAATTGACACCAAATTTGGTCACAATACACGTATCAGGCCAACGAGTGACTATATAAATAAAAATGTAATGTTCGTTTGTGGGATTAATGTAACTCAAAAACCACTGGACGAATTGACACCAAATTTGGACACAAGACACCTAACAACCCAATGTATGTCCTTCACTAAAAAAAAAAAAGATTTTGTCATTTGGGAGTTGTAGTTGCTGGGATTTATAGTTCACCTACAATCAAAGAGCATTCTGAACCCCACCAATGATGGAATTGAACCAAACTTGGCACACAGTTCTCCCATGACCAACGGAAAATACTGGAATCTACATCCAGAGATCACTGTGGACTCAAACAATGATGGATCTGGACCAAACTCTACACAAATACTCAATATGCCCAAATGTGAACACTGGTGGAGTTTGGTGAAAATAGAATCTTGACATTTGGGAGTTGTAGTTGCTGGGATTTATAGTTCACCTACAATCACAGAGCATTCTGAACCCCACCAACAATAGAATTGGGCCAACCTCCCACACAGAACCCCCATGTGGGCCACAGCAACGCGTGGCAGGGGACGGCTATTATATAAATGAAAAATGTAATGTTCATTTGTGGGATCATCAAGTTTGCAGATGACACCAAATTGGGAGGGATAGCCAATACTCCAGAGGACAGGAGCAGGATTCAAAACAATCTTGACAGATTAGAGAGATGGGCCAAAACTAACAAAATGAAGTTCAACAGTGACAAATGCAAGATACTCCACTTTGGCAGGAAAAACGAAATGCAAAGATACAGAATGGGGGACGCCTGGCTCGAGAGCAGTACGTGTGAAAAAGATCTTGGAGTCCTCGTGGACAACAAGTTAAACATGAGCCGACAATGTGATGTGGCGGCAAAAAAAGCCAATGGGATTTTGGCCTGCATCAATAGGAGCATAGTGTCTAGATCTAGGGAAGTCATGCTACCCCTCTATTCTGCTTTGGTTAGACCACACCTGGAATATTGTGTCCAATTCTGGGCACCACAATTCAAGAGAGATATTGACAAGCTGGAATGTGTCCAGAGGAGGGTGACTAAAATGATCCAGGGTCTGGAGAACAAGCCCTATGAAGAACGGCTTAAAGAGCTGGACATGTTTAGCCTGAAGAAGAGAAGGCTGAGGGGAAATGTGATAGCCATGTATCAATATGTGAGAGGAAGTCCTAGAGAGGAGGGAGCAAGCTTGTTTTCTGCTTCCCTGGAGACTAGGGCGTGGAACAATGGCTTCAAACTACAAGAGAGGAGATTCCATCTGAACATGAGGAAGAACTTCCTGACTGTGAGAGCCGTTCAGCAGTGGAACTCTCTGCCCCGGAGTGTGGTGGAGGCTCCTTCTTTGGAAGCTTTTAAACAGAGGCTGGATGGCCATCTGTCAGGGGTGATCTGAATGCAATATTCCTGCTTCTTGGCAGAATGGGGTTGGACTGGATGGCCCATGAGGTCTCTTCCAACTCTTTGATTCTATGAAATGTAATGTTTGTTTGTGGGATTAACATAACTCAAAAACTACTGGACGAATTGATACCAAATTTGGTATACAAGTATAGTAAATAAAAAGTAAATAAAAATAAATAGTAAATAAAAAATAGTAAATAAATAAATATTTATTTATTTATAATAAATACTCCATTACTCCAACTCTACACTTCTATCCTACTTTTGTTTAAGCGTAACATGCTTCCCGAGAGCCCTAAAAAGTCTGCTAATTATTTAGTAACTTTCTGATCATTAATAAAAAGATTACCTTGTCAATGTATGATTTTTTTTTTGGTTTTATTCTAATGGACAAATGTGGCTGCAAACATTAGGCCAATTAGCTAGAAAGCTTTATTATTATTTTTCTGGGCTTTCTCGTTGCAAAAATCACGAATTAGTCCCCCAAGGTCACTTTCTCTCGCAAGTTCACACTCAATAGACAAGATGATTAGTTGGCTTAACCATTCCTGCTCTGCTGTAAAAGCCTTGCTGAGGACGCTCTGTTCAGTTTCTGCCGTAGCCATCGGCAATACGCAGAAAAAAATAAAAATAAAACGAATTCTATATGTCATTTTCACATCACAGTTGAAAATTGTTTCTTGTAAATGCCACTTCTCCCTGTCAGGAGAGTTAATACTCCTTTCCAGAAGTAGGATATGATTTTATGTTATTTAGGGGCAATATTTGACAAGGAAAAATCTCAGAAAGATCTGCGGAATACTTAGGCTGCATCCACACTGTACAATTAATGCGATTTCACACTACTTTAACTGCCGTGGTTCAATTGCTAGAGAATCCTGGCAGCTGTAGTGTGGCCAAAGACATCCAGTAAGTTTTGTTGGTCATGTGGGTCCTGTGTGCCAAGTCTACATAGGGACCACCAAACGCACAGCATTGCCCAAACACGAATCAAGGAACATGAAAGGCACTGCAGACTACTTCAACCAGAGAAGTCAGCCATAACAGAGCACCTGATGAACCAACCTGGACACAGCATATTATTTGAGAACACAGAAAGGCTGGATCACTCCAACAATCACCATGTCAGACTACACAGAGAAGCCATTGAAATCCACAAGCATGTGGACAATTTCAACAGAAAGGAGGAAACCATGAAAATGAACAAAATCTGGCTACCAGTATTAAAAAACTCTAAAACTACAACAGCACAACAACAGAGAGGAAACAAACAAGGACATCTAATCACCTCTCAACAGAAGTTTGCTCCAGGCTCTGTCAGACCATTATATGCTAATCAAGGTGGTCAGTTGAAACATTCACACCTAGCTCCAGCAGGCAAGAGTCCTTTGCCACACCCTGGTCATTCCACAGATATATAAACCCTTTTTCCTAGTTCCAACAGACCTCACAACCTCTGAGGATGCTTGCCATAGATGCAGGCGAAATGTCTCTATACCATGGCCATATAGCCCGAAAAAAACCTACAACAACCCAGTAATAATAATAATAATAATAATAATAATAATAATAATAATAATTTGAAACACAACAAGTTGAGTCCACAGTGGATCACTCTCCTGGCTGTTGTATTGGATCACACATCGGACATTTCCCAAGTGTCTATGACTGTGTGATGTATCGGCAAATAATGCGTGCCGATCCCAGTAAGGTAGCCTTCTGCAGCTGGCAAATGGTAATTTTGTCAGTGCCGATTGTCTTTAAGTGCAGGCCAAGGTCTTTAGGCACTGCACCCAGTGTGCCGATCCCAGTAAGATAGCCTTCTGCAGCTGGCAGATAGTAATTTTGTCAGTGCCGATTGTGTTTAAGTGCAGGCCAAGGTCTTTAGGCGCTGCACCCAGTGTTTTGATCACCACTGGGACCACCTTGACTGGCTTGTGCCAGAGTCTTTGCAGTTTGATCTTTAAATCCTCATATCATGCCAGCTTTTCCAGTTGTTTCTCTGCAATCCTGTTGTCACCTGAGATTGCAACATCGACAATCCATACTTTGTTTTTTAACACAATCGTGAGGTCAGGAGTCTTGTGCTCCAAAACTTTGTCAGTCTGAATTGGAAGTCCCAGAGTAGCTTGATGTGTTCATTTTCTGTAACTTTTTCAGGCTTGTGATCCCACCAGTTCTTTGTCGCAGGCAGATGGTATTTGTGGCACAGGTTCCATTGAATTAATAATAATAATAATAATAATAATAATAATAATAATAATAATTCAATAGAACCTGTGCCACAAATACTATCTGCCTGTGACAAAGAATTTGTATTCTTAGCTATTTCCTCCATAATAATAATAATAATAATAATAATAATAATAATAATAATAATAATGCAGGAAATCAGCTAAGAATACAAATTGCAAGAAGGCATATTTAATATTTTTAGAAGATACTTGGAAGCTGTCACATGGAAGTGGGGGAAACGGAATCCAAATGATTTCAAACCCACGGTAAACATCATTTGGAGGGACTTGAAATCCTCTCCTCTCCATGATAAATGGCAGGGAGAGTAATCCCAGGCAAGGCCACCCATTGGGTATTTTGATAAAGAAGTGTTTTGAAACAGCCAAGACATTTTGCTTTGGGAATTAGCTCCTCAGCAGGCCTGCATTAAAATTAATTTAATGGCATGTAAATTAACACACTTGACATTTTTTCAATCACGTCTTTCCCCCTCGAGCTGCTGACCAAAGGGAAATAGAAAGCTTCCCACCCTGTGAGGGTTGGAATACAGCAAAGCTGCAACCTGGGGTGTATCTACACTGCAGAATCAATGCAGTTTGACACCACTTTAACTGCATTGGTACAATGCTATGCAGAGGTGGCCCTAGGTAATTTTTAATGGTAAGCAAGCAGTATTTTGGTGCCTCCCCCCCCTTACCAATCACTGATATATATATATATTTATTTATTTACTTTACTTATATACCGCTGTTCTCAGCCCGAAGGCGACTCACAGCGGTTCACAACAAATACGAACAGCAAAAATTCAGTGCTACAGTATAGAAACAGTTAACAACCTAACACATTACACAATTAATAAACAGTTACTACAATACCCATTCACTGTCGTCTCATCATCAAAAACATGTTCCAGATTCGTCATCCATTGTTCCATTCCAGTGTTCATTAACCAATCATTGCACTAATTATTCGAACGCCTGCTCAAACAGCCAGGTCTTCACTTTTTTGCGGAATACCATTAGAGATGGTGCTAGTCTAATGTCCGTAGGAAGGGCGTTCCACAGCCGAGGAGCCACCACCGAGAAGGCCCTATCTCTCATCCCCGCCAGCCGAGCTTGAGAAGCAGGCGGGATCAAGAGCAGGGTCTCCCCGGAAGATCTCAAAGTCCTGGTGGGTTCATAGGCAGAGATGCGGTCAGATAGGTAGCTTGGGCCGGAACCGTTTAGGGCTTTAAAGGCCAACGCCAGCACTTTGAATTGAGCCCGGTAGCAGATCGGTAGCCAGTGGAGTTGGCGCAGCAGGGGGGTGGTATGCTCCCTGCGCTCCGCTCCTGTTAAAATCATGGCTGCCGAGCGTTGGACTAGTTGGAGCTTCCGAGCTATCTTCAAAGGCAACCCCACGTAGAGAGCGTTGCAGTAGTCTAAACGGGATGTAACCAGAGCGTGGACTACCGTGGCCAAGTCAGACTTCCCAAGGTATGGGCGCAGCTGGCGCACAAGCTTTAGCTGTGCAAATGCTCCCCTGGTCACCGCCGAAACCTGGGGTTCCAGGCTCAGCGATGAGTCCAGGGTCACACCCAAGCTGCGAACCTGCATCTTCAGGGGGAGTGCGGCCCCATCCAACACAGGCTGTAACCCTATGCCCTGTTCGGCCTTGCGACTGACCAGGAGTACCTCTGTCTTGTCTGGATTCAATTTCAATTTGTTCGCCCTCATCCAGACCGTCACAGCGGCCAAGCACGGTTCAGGACCTGGACAGCCTCCTTAGTAGCAGGTGGGAAGGAGTGACAGAGTTGGACATCATCCGCGTACAAATGACACCGCACCCCGAAACTCCGGATGATCTCCCCCAGCGGCTTCATGTAGATGTTAAACAACATGGGAGACAATATTGAGCCCTGAGGAACCCCACAAGACAATGGTTGTGGGGTTGAACAGGTGTCCCCCAACAACACCTTCTGAGATCGACCCTCCAGGAATGACGGAGCCACTGCATTTTGGTGCCCCGCCCCAACCAATCACTGATATATATTTTCTGTTCATCGTGGGAGTTCTGTGTGCCATATTTGGTTCAATTCCATCATTGGTGGAGTTCGGAATGCTCTTTGATTGTAGGTGAACTATACATCCCAGTAACTACAACTCGCATATGTCAAGGTCTATTTTCCACCCAAGAGCGCCTCAAGAGCGCCCCTGGGCAAAATCATCTCTACCGTGAATGCTTACTTTGCATAATAGTTGAGCTGCCCCTGATGCTATGGTATCATGGGAGTTGTCGTTTGACAAGGTGTCCAAAAATTACACATCTCGGGTTTCCATAGCATTAAGCAATGTCAGTTAAATTGGTGTAAAACTGTATTCAATCTATAGTACAGATGCACCCTTGGTTCCTCCACAGCTTTATTTATGCGACTCTCTGGACCAAACTTGGCATGAATATTTCATATGCCCAACTAGGAACACAGATGGGAGTTGTAATTTCTGGGATTTATAATTCACCAGCAATCAAAGAGGATTCTGAACTCCACCAATGATGGAATTGAACCAAACGTGGCACACAGGACTCCCATGACCAACAGAAAACACTAGAAGGGTTTGGTGGGCATTGACCTTGAGTTTGGGAGTTGTAGTTCACCTACATCCATAGTGCACTGTGGACTCAAACAATGATGGATCTGGACCAAATTTGGCATGAATATTCCATATGCCCAAATATGAACACAGATGGAGTTCGGGGGAAATAAACTTGACATTTGGGAGTTGTAGTTACTGGGATTTATAGTTCACCTACAATCAAAGAGCATTCTGAACCCCACAACAATAGAATTGGGCCTAATTCCCACACAGAACCCCCATGACCAACAAAAAATACTTAAGGCCATCCAGTCCAACTCCCTTCACCAGGGCAAGAAAACGTAACCAAATACTGTTTACCCACAAGCATAAAGAAATTACATATATTAGAAACCAAGACTTTCTCATTACTTTATTTTCCAGATCACCAGACTGGGCCACAGCAACGCGTGGCAGGGGACGGCTAATAATAATAATAATAATAATAATAATAATAATAATAATAATAATGATCATGACCTTGACTCAAGTATAAACTGAGTGGGGCTTTTTCAGCCTAAAAGAAGGGCTGAAAAACTAGGCTTATAATTGAGTATATACAGTATATAGTAGAGTTTCAGAAGTATTCCTTCAGTTGCCCCAAAACATCTACTCTCCCTAAAAACATCTTGGTTTAAATCATGCTCTCAAGAAACCAAAAATGAAGTAGTGTGCTGGTACGGCTGTACCAGGAGCTCCAATTTTGTTTGCTTTGTATTAAATGTTTGCTTGCAGTCCAAGGTTTCAGGGATTCTGCAGAAAGGTGGCTTCCTTTGGTTGCAGTCGTAGGGCAAGTCACCTGTCCATCATCATTAAGTTTTGGTTCCGCCCCTTGCTCAGGGCAATTGGGAAGGGAAGGGAGCCATTTTTAGTTAGTCTCAGCAAGGAAAGCTAATGTACAGGACGTGTGCAAGCTTCCCCTGTACAAAAGCTTCAACCCTTAAGACTTTCCGGGGGAACAGTCTTAAGAGTCTCCAAAGATTTCCAGGGAAACATCCCTAAAGACCAAAGGACTCCAGCTGGAGAACATCTAAGCCTTTACTGGTAGGTCCACTCAGTGCTTCAAGATGCAGTTTGACCCGGTAGTGGAGCCCACATCAGTAAGGATTAGATCACAAACTTTCCGGGGGAGAACAGTCTTAAGAGCATCCAAAGACCTCCAAAGATTTCCAGGGAAACAGCTCTAAAACCTTGAGGAATTTCAGAGGGTAAACAGTTTGGAAGACCACAAAACTCCAGCTGGAGAATCTACTAGCTTTACTGGTAGGTCCACTCGGTGTTCGAAATGCAGATCGACCCGGTAACGGAGCCCACATCAGTAAGTAAGGATTAGATTACAGTCAGCCTGGGAGAAGTTAAAAGGGGATTTTCCTTAAAGTAAAGTAACAGTTACTGAAGACAATTGCCTATCCTTCATGGACAAATCTCTTGCTGGGAAAATCTCTTGCTGGGAGGTGTTAATATGTGCCTGGTTGTTTCCTCTCTGTTGTTTTGCTGTTGTAATTTTAGAGTTTTTTAATACTGGCAAGCAAGAGATTTTCCCAGGCTCAGGCAGGCCTTCAAATGCTAATGAAGGTGATCAGTTGAAACATTCACACCTAGCTGCAGCAGGGAAGAGCTCCTTGCCCCACCACAGCCATTCCACAGATATATAAACCCATTGTCCTATTTCCAACAGACCTCACTACCTCTGAGAATGCTTGCCATAGATGCAGGCGAAACGTCAGGAGAAATGCCTCTAGAACATAGCTCTATAGCCCGAAAAAACCCACAAGAACCTAGTCTTCATTAAAATATCATAGTTGGTTTATTCACAAACTTCATGTATTCAGCATACAGGTACATTGCATATCAATCCTGTTACAGATAGGATTTGGCAATTCGGTCTCTCGTTCCTCTGCGTTTTCTGAACCAGTATTCAATATTCCGACAAGGAGCTGGAATATGCAAAGGGAAGCTGGAACGCATACCAAGGTTTGCCTCTTGAATTTACAGTAGAAGTTAATTAAGAATGTTGAGAGTTTATTGCAAAGATTTGTTGAACGGCATAGGGAAATATTTATGGCCGGAGAGGCGACACAGAGAAACATTTGATATGTTGATAAATATTAAAGAACATTATTCGGTGTTTATTTTGTTCTTCATTTTTTCCTCTCCGATACCTTTTTCCCCTCTCCTGGTGGGTAATAATAATAATAAAAAATAATAATTTAATTGTCATTGTAAAATAGCTTATAGTGGCTGCTGATTAAATTGCCACAAAAAAGCCATTAGGGAAATTCATGGCCCCCCATAAATGTAAAGTGTTTTGCCGACGCACCGTAAATAACGCCACTCATTCAAGCAATGTGAAGTGTGAGAAATAAATCCCCAATTCCACAATAGGAACGGGCATTAAGGTGATGGCAATTTTTCCCCGTCCCGGTTAGTGGGTGGGGACTGCAGCTGGACCAAGAGCAGAGAGAAACTCAAGGTTTAATTATGGTCACTGTGGTAAATCACCCATGAAATGCTGGGTGCCATTTTGACAGCCTTCAAAGATTACTTTGTGGCCCAGTTCAATAACTATTGGGCATGGGAAAGCAAGTGTCATTCGATTCAAAAGAGTCTGGCTTTTCACATGAGCATGTAGCTGTAAACATTCAATTCAGAAGAAGGGAAGGAAGGAAGGAAGTTTAGGAGACAGAGCCAGGGTTCAAAGATAATAATAATAATAATAATAATAATAATAATAATAATAATAATGATGATGATGATGATGATGATGATGTTGAACCAATGCCATCAAAGCCAGAATTGAAAAGTCAACAACAGATCCCAAATGTAGACTCTGAAAGGAAGCAGATGAAACAATAGATCACATCCTCAGCTGCTGCAAGAAGATCGCGCAGACAGACTACAAGCAGAGGCATAACACCGTTGCTCAGATGATTCATTGGAACTTGTGCCACAAATACCATCTGCCTGTGACAAAGAACTGGTGGCAGTGCCGTAGCCAGAAAAAAAATTCGGGGAGGGTTGAACATTTCGGAGGGGGGGGGGTTGAAAATTTCGGGGGGGGGTTGAGCTTACACTGAAGCAAAGAGCACAGCAGCTTCCAAAGAAGGTGCCTCCACCACCTGTCAACCACCTCCACCAAGTCTGGCCTCCTTAATGAGAGCATTCAACACACACACACCCAACTTGGTTGCTTCACTACATCGGCTATTGCTGCAAGTAATGACAGTGTGAATAAATTGTCAATATTTGCTTGAGATAGTGCTTGCAGTTCTGGAGGGACTCTTAATTTTTTGCATCTCATAGACTTAGCATGGGGATTTGGTTAACCAGTTAAAATTCATGAGTAAACCAGGGTTTTTTTAACCTGAAAATTTTTGGGGGGGGGGGGGTTGAACCCGGCTACAGGCCTGATTGGTGGGATCACAAACTGGAAAAGGTTACAGAAAATGAACATGCCAAACTCCTCTAGGACTTCCGGATTCTAGAGTTTTGGAGCACAACACTCCTGACCTCACAATTGTGTTGTTTTTTTTTTTAAAGTATGGATCGCCGATGTTGCAATCCCAGGTGACAGCAGGATTGCAGAGAAACAACTGGAAAAGCTGACACAATATGAGGATTTAAAGATCGAACTGCAAAGACTCTGGCACAAGCCAGTCAAGGTGGTCCCAGTGGTGATTGGCACACTGGGTGCAGTGCCTAAAGACCTTGGCCTGCACTTAAACACAATCGGTGCTGGCAAAATTACCATCTGCCAGCTGCAGAAGGCCACCTTACTGGGATCTGCATGCATTATTCGCCGATACATCGCACAGTCCTAGATACTTGGGAAGTGTCCGACATGTGATCCAATTCAACAGCCAGCAGAATTTCTGTTGTGGACTCATCCTGTTGTGTTTCTAATGAAAATAATAATAATTATAATAATAACAATAATAATACTTTTATTTTTATACCCCACCAACCATCTCCGCAAAGGGACTTGGGCGGCTTACAAGGGACAAGCCCAAAAACTACAAATAGAACACAACCAATCAGATAAAATATAGAACACAACCAATAACCAGCTCCCGTGAGTAGTCTGGCTGCAGATCTTTGGACCAACTGTAGTTTCCGGGCCGTCTTCAAGGGCAACCCCACGTAGAGTGCGTTGCAGTAATCCAACCTAGAGGTGACTACGGCGTGGACCACCATGGCCAAATAAGATTTCACAAGATATGGGCACAGCTAGTGCACAAGCTTTAACTGTGCAAACGCCCTCCCAGCCACTGCCGACACCTGAGCATCAAGTATCAAAACAGAGTCCAGAAGGACCCCCAAGCTGTGGACCTGTGTCCTCAGAGGGAGTGCAACCCCATCGAGCATAGGTAGCCACCCTATACCCCGATTGGTCCCACAATTGGCCAGGAAGACCTCTGTTTTGTCAGGATTAAGCTTCAGCTTGTTAGCCCTCATCCTGCCCACCACAGCTGCCAGGTCAAAGCTAGGAACTTCCAGTTGTTGATGAGCTGAAATTTTGAAATCTCAGGTCATCAATATGGTGCCAATGGAGTAAAGCCACCAGAGACCTCCAATGTTATTGTAACAATCAGGCTCAGACTTCTTGTGTCATCAGTCCAGGTGAGTCCAGGTAAGTCTCTTCTGCTGTGTTTTTCAGTGTTTTTATGACTGAGGGTCACTTGTTGGCCTGATAGGTGTATTGTGTCCAAATTTGGTGTCAATTCATCCAGTAGTTTTTGAGTTATGTTAATCCCACAAACGAACATAACATTTTTGTTTATATAGATTCTATGACCTGCTCCGCTCCTTCTAGGGCTTGATTTTCTGGCCATTCACCACTTTGGTTGCCCTCCTCTGGACATCCTCCAGTTTGTCCATATCTTTCTTGAATTTTGTTGCTCAGAACGGGACACAGAACAGTTCCAGGTGATGTCTGACCAAAGCAGAAGAGAGAGCACCTGGCATGTGGTTGAGCGAAGATCTCCACTGGAGGTGCCTGGCTGGTTGACACAGCAAGCGTATTTTGGCATTTGCGTTGTGAGCTAAATATCTAAGACACTCTAACTGGACCATATGTGCACATTTTTTAACAGGACTCTGGAGATCCTCAACAAGCTGATCAGGAGCTCATGGAGGCAGAAGTAATCCTGATGGATGACATAGCCATAGCCAAACGTGTTGGGCCTCCTTGCTGATTGTGATAATTTCCCTCTTTCTCTTCTTAAAATACATTGAGGCTCTTACCCAATTAAGCACCTGCAATGCACAACTGCAGATGGGCAACCAGTTTCCTTGTTTGTAGCAAATCTCCAGCAGCTGCATTGTTTATCCCTTCAGTATGTTTCTCCCAGATGTTGCTGTCTGACACCATTAAGTTGTTAGGTACTGTCTCCTCCCACCTACTAGACCCCTTTCCCACCTCCTTCCATTTCCCATATTAGATAACTTTCCAAGGAACTCCAGATGCCCTCTTAATAGTTTTGCAAGAGCCCTCCGTAAACATGTGGGCTGTGAGAACCAAAATATATGTTATTATGCCATCCAGTAGTCATCATCTATTACTACTACTACTACTACTACTAATAATAATAATAATAATAATAATTTGTATTATTATTAATACTGTAATTTGCCCCAGATTAATAACTGGGACGAATTACAGGGAAAGGTCAACTCCCCTGTTTAAGGCTGCCGCTTATCTTCCCAATTCAAAGTGCAAGTTATCACCTACAAAGCCCTAAACGGTTTGGAACCTGCCTACCTTCATGACCGGATCTCTCTCCATGAACCAGCCCGAGCTCTTAGATCCTCGGGGGAGGCTCTCCTTTCGCCCTTGCTATTATCACAGGCTCATCTTGTAAGCACAAAGGAGAGAGCCTTCTCCTCTGTGGCCCCCTGACTCTGGAACTCATTGACCGGTGAGATTAGGAAGGCCCCCACCTTAGAAATTTTCAAGAAGGATCTCAAAACCTGGCTGTTCCGATGCGCTTTTCGGAGAATAGCCATATTATCATGCACAGTTGCTCCCCCTCAATGGTTTTTGTCCCCAGAGTATATTTCCCCACCTGTATGAAGGTCTATATTTATGACCCCATTCCTTACGAGTTTCTCCCCCACAAACAATCTGCTCCATCCCTGTCACATCCTGATTTTAGTATTTTTAGTATCTTAGTTTTATCTTGCACATGCGTCCCGCTCATTGTTATGTTATGTTATTTTATTTTACTGTGTATCATTTTGCTTTATTATTTTTGTACTCATATGTTGTATGTATTTTACTGTGTTGTTATCGTGTTTTGGTTTTATAAATAAACTAGCTGTCCCCTGCCACACGTTGCTGTGGCCCAGTCTGTTGATCTGGCAAATAAAGTAATGAGAAAGTGTTGGTTTCTAATATATGTAATTTCTTTCTGCTTGAGGATAAACAGTATTTCTTGCTGTTTCTTTGTCAGTGTTGATGTGGAGAGTGCCTGGTTTGCCCACCCTGGAACATGGAACATATAGTTGTCCTTCTTGAAGGGTCCCTTTCAAATCTATGATACTATATCTCTGTGTGTGAATCATATCTATCTATCTATCTATCTATCTATCTATCTATGTCTATGGCTGGATGGGTCTTTGTGAGGAGGACTTTGATTACATTTTCTTGCCCTGATGAAGGGAGCTGGATTGGATGGCCTCAAGTATTTTCTGTTGGTCATGGGGGTTCTGTGTGGGAAGTTTGCCCTGATTCTGTCGTTCGTGGGGTTCAGAATGCTCTTTGATTCTGGATGTAGGTGAACTACAACTCCAAAACTGAAGGTCAATGGCCCACCAAACCCTTCCAATATTTTCTGTTGGTCAGGGGATTCCTGTATGCCAAGTGTGGTTCAATTCCATCGTTGGTGGAGTCCAGAATGCTCTTTGAATATAGGTGACCTATAAATCCCAGCAGTTACAACTCCCAAATGACAAAATCATAATTTTTTGAGTGATGGTCACTCCTTGTGTTGTGAGACATTTTTTGCCAAATTTGGTGTGATTTCATTCATTGGTTCTTTTGTTTTTAAGGCAGTCATTATGCACAGAGCATTTTTATGGAAGAGATCTCCAAGGGCCATCTAGTCCAGCCCCTTCTGGCATAAGGGAAAAGCACAATCAAACTACTCCTGAGAGATGGCCATTCAGCCTCAGTATAATACTACTACTACTACTACAACTACTATTAATAATACCGCTGTGAGTCACCCCCGGGCTGAGAACAGCGGTATATAAGCACAGTAAATAAATAAAGATAGCAAAATTTGAACACGGTGGAGTTTGGGGAAGACCTTGACATTTTGGTGGAGCAGTGGCTGGCTCTGGGAGGCCCATCAGCCGTTGCTGCCACAAGTTCCGCCGCGAGACGATGGAGGAGCTCTCTTACATGCATGTGCGCTCCCCCCACAGCTGCACGCATGCGCTGTAATGGTTTCTCCTTTTATTAAGGATTTCTAAGTTGTTTTCAGTTTTATTTTATTTTTTTATTATTGATGGTCACACCTTGTATGGTGAGGAGTTTTGTTGCCAAATTTGGTGGATATTGGCCCAGCAGTTCTTTTGTTTTTAAGCCACTCATTACGACATGAGCATTTTTATATATATAGATTCAATGGCTAGTCTGTAGGCCAAATGCACAGCATGTTGACCCTTATGCCTTCTTTTCTTCCTTTTCTTTTTTGGGGATGTTGTTCCTCTTTCCGGACAATGCAAACGTAGCCACACTCCTAAAATACGGTTTAAAAATATATTAAAGACAATGGTTCCTTTCGCAGTCCAATCTCATTTCATTTTACTCTCCCCTTCTGTGGTTCAAAATTGCATTCGCAGAGGGTTATATTTGACATTTTCTTTTAAAGGGTTTTTTTTAAAGAGAAGACATGACTTTACATTGCTAACATATAGTGTTATTATTCTGAGCATATATATATGAAATTCACTTATTTTTTCCAAGGCCTGTCTTGGTTTCCAGCCCGTTAATGAGGAATCTCTTTTGTTTTTATTTCATGTCCGTGGGAGGGAGGCTGCTGGCTCTTGAAGGTTAGCTCCTGCTGCGTTTGTTAAATGCTGTGAGGAGCGCAACATGGTCGGTTCAGGCGGTAATTGGCTGTCAAAGCAGGGGGAGCGCCATCCCCGAGACCCTCCCTTCTCCATCCTGCATTGCGTTGGCTATAATCATTACCGAATCCTCTTCCACCTTCAAGACCAGGACTGGCCAAGCTTTCCGTGGAGTTGTGTTCATATCAAAGAGTTGTGTTCAAGAGTCCAGCTTTGCTTTAGAAGGGATGGGTTTCTTTCAAGTAAATTCAGAATAGTCAGATAGAAAAAGGCCCGGAAAGTAGACACCCCACTGATAAAGTGAAGATCTGAACAGCGATTTCTGAAACATGTTGGCATGGTGGACTGACTTGAGTGCTGGACTACAACTCTGGAGGCCAAGATTTCAATCCCTGCTCAAACATGGTTGATCTTAGACAAGTTGACTTAAATCCAATTGTGTCTCCAACTAGAGAAGATCCCCATATGAACCTGCCTAAGTTGTAAAATGATAGAATCATAACGTTAGAAGAGAACAGAAGGGTTATCCATTCAACCCCCTTCTGTCAGGCAGGAACACACAATCCAAGCATCTCTTGTCGAAGGCTTTCATGGCTGGAATCATTGGGTTGTTGTAGGTTTCTCAGGCTGTATGGCCATGTTCTAGAAGCATTTTCTCCTGGCGTTTCACCTGCATCTATGGCAGAGTTGGTGTGTAGGCTGCACCTTCCACTCTGGAGGAGCTGGTCTCCTGGCCTCCTTTTCACTTCCTCCTTGCTGGCTGTTGGAGGGAGGGGCAGCAAGGTGTAGCTGCTGCCGAGGAAAGTTGGTGTGTAGGCTGCACCTTCCACTCTGGAGGAGGTGAAGTCTCCTGGCCTTTTTTTCTCTTCCTCCTTGCTGGCTATTGGAGGGAGGGGCAGTGAGGTGTAGCTGCTGCCGAGGAGAGTTGGTGTGTAGGCTGCACCTTCTACTCTGGAGGAGGTGAAGTCTCCTGGCTTCCTTTTTACTTCCTCCTTGTTGGCTGTTGGAGGGAGGAGGCAGTGAGGTGTAGACACTGCCGAAGAGAGTTGGTGTGTAGGCTGCACCTTCCACTCTCCTGGATCCAGGATGGAAGAAGTCTATCATTAATTTACAACTTTGGGACTACGTCAGCAGACTATTCCTATAAAAGACTCAAAGTAATAATACTCAAAGTGTGGCAGACCTGAGGAGTCTGTTCCACCCGTTACGCTTTGCACCATGGGAAGGAGAGAGATGGTGTATTTGGAGAGTGGCAGATCTGCACGGAAGCAGTCTGGTCACTTTAGGGCTTCTTTCTCAAGGAAGAAGTATGCTTTTGCGAACTTAGATTTTGTGCAGGGTGTCACGTTCTGCTGTATGGAAAACAGAGATCTGGTCCTTAGCATTGTGCTTAGGGAAGATGTTTTGGTATTTTGAAGTTATGGAAGTTTTAGAACTATGCATTGGAAGGGCTGCAGGAAAGTAGTGTCTGGCCTAACAGGTGCTTCTCCAAGGAGGGAGAAAAGGATATAATAATATTTGGGTGCATGAGGATGAATGCATGTACACGTGTGTGAATGTTGAGTGAAAATGTAATTCCCCTTTTTCTGTTTGTTAGCCATGTAACTGTAAGTTGTTTGTGAATCCAATGTAGCTGCATAGAATCTGTATGTCTGTATGTCCAAAGTAATTATTTGTCTAAATGTTTTTCTATAATCTGATACACCCTCTCATACTGGAAATTGCAATAAAAAGAACCTATGCCTCAAAGTTATTGAAAAGTCATTCATGACATGAGGTCTCACAATCTCTGTCATAGATGCAGGTGAAATGTCAGGAGAGAATGCTTCTAGAACATGGCTATATAGCCCGAAAAACCTACAACAACCCAGTGATTCCAGCCATGGAAGCCTTTGACAATACAGTTATGATAGATTCTGTATGGCATATTTTGCTTCCTCTTCAGTGTTTGTACTAAAGAAGCTGAAAAGTCTTTCTGGAACCCAGTGGGAAGCCCCTAGCCTTGTTCAATTTGATGCTGAATAATGCAAATATTAACAGAGAGAAGGCTTTTTTTTTCAACAAGAAAAGAGAAAGATTCAGGAGAATCTTTGCCAGAGGGCCATCTCTGCCAGCTGGAGGACTTTTCCAAGCCCAGACAAGGATGAAATTATGGAGACTGTGGTATCCGCTCCATTGGAATGCTTTGTCTCTCCCTATGCCTTGCAAGGTTTGTATGCGCACACCATAAATATTTCTTTATTTCCAAAGAGCAGCATGCTGTTTACCCTTCACCCGCTGATACAGAAATGCCCAGTTGGTCTCCGGGAGCTTATTATAATTTGCATCCCTCCCTCGCCCTTCTCATCCCATGTCTTTGTTCTGAATCTCCAGGAAAACAATTATGCAGGAAGGATTATTAACAGATCTGTTGACTGAATGGAAGCAAAGGCAGAAAGCTAGCATTTTCTGTACCGGTGCTGTTGAAGAAAGGGATCAAAAGCCAAGTAGAAAAGTAGGAATACTACCCCCTGAATGAAGCTTTTCTGGTGTGAACTAGGCAGCATAGTTCAATAAGGATATTGACAAATTGGGTCCAGAGAAGAGCAACTCATACGGTAAAGGGTCTGGAAACCAAACTTTATGAGGAACAGTTCAGACAAGAAGATGCATTGAGTTTGTTTTCAAGACTTTCATGGATACTAACATCGGGTTGTTGTAGGTTTTTCGGGCTATATGGCCATGTTCTAGAGGCATTCTCTCCTGACGTTTCACCTGCATCTATGGCAAGCATCCTCAGAGGTAGTGGGACCTCACTACCTCTGAGGATGCTTGCCATAGATGCAGGCGAAACGTCAGGAGAAATGCCTCTAGAACACGGCCATATAGCCCGAAAAAACCTACAACAACCCAGAGTAAATGTCCTTCTTTAAGGGTCTCTTTCAAATCTATGATACTATATCTGTGTGTGTGTGAATCATATCTATCTATCTATATCTATGGCTGGATGGCTCTTTGTCAGGAGGGCTTTGATTACGTTTTACTGCCCTGGTGAAGGGAGTTGGATTGCCTTAATTATTTTCTCTTAGTCATGGGGGTTGAGTGTGGAAAGTTTGCTCTTTGATTGTAGGTGAACTGTAAATCCCAGTAACTACAACTCCCAAATGTCAAGGTAAATTTCCCACAAACTCTATCTGTGTTTGGCATATGGAGTATTTGTGCCAAGTTTGGTCCAGATTCATCATTGTTTGAGTTCACAGTGCTCTCTGGATGTAGGTGAACTACAACTCCCAAACTCAGTCAATGCATCCATCCCTACATTCCACCTCGCAATTTAAGAGCATCCAGGGAGGCCCTGCTCTCACTCCCATCAACAGCACAGATGCGTCTGGCAGGGATGAGAGACAGGGCTTTCTCGGCTGTGGTCCCCGCCTATGGCACACACTCCCAAATGAGGTAAGATCTGCTCTAGAACATGGCCATATAGCCTGAAATACCTACAATATACCCAGTGATTCCAGACATGAAAGCCTTTGATGATACTAACATCCATGGATACTTATTATATACAATGGTGAACAACTCAAATAAATGATGGAGAGAGCCTGAGGATTGATGAAATTTCTGGAGACTATGACCATATATGCCTAGCCTACACATTCCTGGTGCATGACATACGAGAGTTGAATGAAAAGAAATGCCTCCACATTCATAACTCGTCAACAGATGGCAGTACTGGTATGCGGCAGGTACTGGTTTGTCCAGTAGACTTTCCTCTACAGTTCCATTTTGGCGGGAAGCCTTAGCATTGAATGGTTGTGTTGTTAAAGTGCGAAGTATGGAACCCTGCACAGACGGTTGACCAGTGCGACTTAAGCAATGTGAATCATTGAATTCTTGACAGCAGAAGGTGTCACCCCAAAGGAGATTCATCAGAGAATGCAAGCTGTTTATGGTGATTGTGTTGATATGAGTACTGTGCATTGTTGGGTGAGTAAGTTTAAAGATGTTGAGGTGGGAACATCTGATTTGCGTGACAAACAAAGAGTTGGGATTGTGGCGCAGCTGGCTGAGTGTCAGCTGCATTAAGATCACTCTGATTAAAAGGTCATGAGTTCGAAGTCAGCCCGGGTTGGAGTGGGTTTCCAACCAACTGTGTGTAGCCTGTTGTCGACCTTTGCAACCCGAAAGACAGTTGCATCTGTCAAGTAGGAAAATTAGGTACCATCTTAAAGTGTGGGGAGGCTAAATTAACTGATTTATGAGGCCATAAAGAAGACTCCAGCAAAGCATTCCAGCGGGGAAGCATGCGGGGAATGCGGAAGTGCTTCATCAGTGTTGCAGATGGATGATGAAAGCGACAGCACCCCTGGCGGCCAGAAAAAGTTAAATAACCTCTGTATATGTCTGTATAGGTTTGTATGTCAAAAATTGGCATTGAATGTTTGCCATATATGTGTACACTGTGATCCGCCCTGAGTCCCTTGCAGGGTGAGAAGGGCAGAATATAAAAGCTGTAAATAAATAAATTGGAGGTCCTGTGACAGCAACCACTAAATTTCACAAGCAAAAGGTTGACAGATTGATTCAGGACAATTGTTGTATCACTCAGAGAGAAATTTGATCCACATGATCTCCTGCAGTGAAGATATCGGTTTACAGATGGAAGGCAGTCCTGGTCAGTGTTGGCTTGATGTGCCTTCTTCTTGGCACGTTTCTCCCTTTCTCCCTCCATTTGTGCCTCCTTGAATTCTGCATCACTGCTGGTCACAGCTGACCTCCTGTTAGAGCGCTCCCACTTCTCAATGTCTATGCCACAGTTTTTGAGGTTGGCTTTAAGCCCATCTTTAAATCTCTTTTCCTGTCCACCAACGTTCTTTTTTCCATTCTTGAGTCTTTAAATACATGTTTGGTGGCTTCAGCAGTGTAATTGTTGTGTATTATTTCATGGCAAGGAGTTACATGGTTCTTGCGGCCTCTTCAGACTGGACAAGTCTTCAGTCATTGGATTTCTAGTACTTCATTAATGTAGCACTTCAATTGAGACTCTAGAAATGCAGTCTAAATATCTGGAAAGTGAGGAAAGAGGACATCATTATTCCAACACAACAAAGCTCTCATCAGAACCAATATCTTAATGTGTGAATCAAGCCCACTTTGATCCCGATGAACTTTCCTAACGTGCATACGTGTGTGCTGGTGAGGGAGAGCACGAGAGAGAGCACAAAAGAGCATACATGCACACATGCACACGCGTGCTGCTTACAAAGCACAGGGCCCTTTAATTTAAGAAGACACCCACAACGTCTCACTTTTCAAAGCTAATTGGGAAATCTTGATGCATTTGCAATTTGAAAACCATCTGCTCTGCCATAAATATAGCCTAAACAACTATAGATTTCCATTCTATTTCAGCATTTTAATCTTAACTAGACCGAAAGTGACATACTGCACAAATTCATCAAAATTTCAAAATCCGCGTGTCACCTTTTGCATCTCAAATAGTTCAATTCCCTCTCTCTCTCTTTCATTTGAAGCTTGGCCTTGAAGGGGTAACTGTGAGCAAGGGGGAGGAGGTGCTCTATATAATAATAATAATAATAATAATAATTATTATTATTATTATTATTATTATTTATACCCTGCCACCATCTCCCCAAGGGGACTCGGGGCAGCTTACATGAGGCCAAGCCCAACAATACAGCAATGCAAATAAATAACATCATACACATCTATCTATCTATAAATATAAATGCTCTGTGCGTAATGAGTACCTTAAAAACAAAAGAACCAATGAACGAAATCACACCAAATTTGGCAACAAAACGTCTCACAACACAAGGAGTGACCATCACTCAAAAATTATGATTTTGTCAGTTGGGAGTTGTAGTTGCTGGGATTTATAGTTCACCTACAATCAAAGAGCATTCAACATCAACGATGGAATTGAACCAAACTTGGCACACAGAACTCCCATGACCAACAGAGAATACTGGAAGGGTTTCGTGTTCATTGAACTTGAGTTTGTGAGTTGTAGTTCACCTACATCCAGAGAGCCCTATCGACTCAAACAATGATGGATCTGGACCAAACTTGGACAAGCACTCAATACACCCAAATATGAACACAGATGGAGTTTGGGGGAAATAGACCTTGACATTTGGGAGTTGTATTTTTGCATGTTCATTTTCCACTACCTTTGCGGGTTTATAATCCCAGCAATTCTTTGCTGCTGTCAGGTGGTACTTGTGACATAAGTTCTAGTGAATCATTTGGGCCACAGTGTTGTGCCTCTGTTTGTGGTCCGTCTGTGTGATTTTCTTGCAACAGCTGAGGATATGGTCCATGGTTTCATCAGTTTCCTTGCACATTATTACAATATGTCACAACAAACGAGATCTATATGCTGGATTTTATATCAGAAAATCACAAATCAAACACTTCCCAAGCGTCTAGGACTGTGTGATGTATTTTTGATGACCACTGGGACCACCTGGACTGGTTTATGCCAGAGCCTTTGCAGTTCGATTTTGAGGTCTTGATAATATTATTATTATTATGGGCATTTCTATCCCAAATGGAAAATGGAAAACGCAATGTTGGTGGCCAGGAAAAAAAGATGGGCTCAAAGCCAACCTCAAAAACTCTGGCATAGACACTGAGAAGTGGGAAGCCCTGTCTCTTGAGGGCTCCAGCTGGAGGTCAGCTGTGACCAGCAGTGCTGTGGAATTTGAAGAGGCACGAACGGAGGGAAAAAGAGAGAAATGTGTCAAGAGGAAGGCGCATCAAGCCAATCCTAACTGGGACCGCCTTTCACCTGGAAAACAATGTCCTCATTTGGGAGTTGTAGTTGCGGGAGAACATGCAGATCAAGAACAGGGCTCCACAGTCACCTACGTACCCAATGCCCGTACACCGATCTTGGAGGACAATCCTACTTGGACAACGAGGAGTAGTAGAGAGGATGGTTAGAAATGACTTTCTTGGATTCTTTCAAGATGGAAAATAAAATGCTTTGTTTCCCGCGATTGTCATTGTTTCAATTCCAAGAGTTTCCAGGTTCTGCCTGAGCGGTTCCTTCTTGTCTTCTCCTTTCTACTGAATGTTAAAACCTTTGCTGAGAGGGTCTCCATCTCTCTCCCTTGCTTTCTTCCTCCTGATGTCATGCTGAATATGGAAATGAGCGTTCCCCCCCCCCTCTCTCTCTCATGCATGTGCGCACACACATTTTGCCCTGGCTGTGCCACATGAATATTTACAAAGTCACTAAATGAAGAGTGCTAGCCAACATCAGCAGCTGAAGGAGGCTGTGTTTTGTGCCAGAGCTCTGGTGGCTTTTAGCTTCCAAGCGGAGCTGGTGGGTGGACAACAGCCAGATGCCGGCTTGATCGGAAAGTGCAGTGTTTGTACTGCAGCTTGGACAGTATCCCACAACCTTAGATTCCACACAGACATAGACACCAAGCCATTGGCCTGCCTTTGCACTGAATTGCTGACGAACCATAGAATTGTGGCCATCAAGTCCAACTCTGCTCAGTGCAACGATCTCCAGGTAAAGCATCGCAGCAGGGAGCTGTCCAAGTGCTTTCTCAAGACACCCATACCAGAACTGATTCCTTTCCTGCCATCTTAGCCAGCTTTTTCGTCTATATAAATAACTAGCTGTCCCCTGCCACCATTGCTGTGGCCCAGTCTGGTGATCTGGAAAATAAAGCAATGAGAAAGTTTTGGTTTCTAATCTATGTAATGTCTTGATGCCTGTGGGTAACAGTATTTCTTGTTTCTTTGTCAGTGTTGATGTGGAGAATGTCTGGTTTGCCTACTCTGGAATATGCAACATAGAATTGTCCTTCTTCAGGAGTCCCTTTCAAATCTATGATACTATATCTCTCTCTGTGTGTGAATCATTATCTATCTATATGGCTGGATGGCTCTTTGTCAGGAGGGCTTTGATGATGTTTTCTTGCCCTGGTGAAGGGAGTTGGACTGGATGGCCTTGAGTATTTTCCGTTCGTCATGGGGATTCTGTGTGGGAAGGTTGGCCCAATTCTGTCGTTGATGGGGTTCAGAACACTCTTTGATTGTAGGTGAACTATAAATCCCAGTAACTACAACTCCCAAATGTCAAGGTCTATTTCCCCCCAAACTCCATCTGTGATCACATTTGGACATATGGAATATTTGTGCCAAGTTTGGTCCAGATCCATCATTGTTTGAGTCCACAGTGCTCTCTGGATGTAGGTGAACTACAACTCCCAAACTCAAGGTCAATGCCCATCAAGATAGCCTTAAATATTTTCTGTTGGTCATGGGGGTTCTGTGTGGGAAGTTTGCCCCAATTCTGTCATTCATGGGGTTCAGAATGCTCTTTGATTGTAGGTGAACTGTGAATCCCAGTGACTACAACTCCCAAATGTCAAGGTCTATTTCCCCCAAACTCCATCTGTTCATATTTGGGCGTATTGAGTGCTTGTGCCAAGTTTGGTCCAGATCCATCATTGTTTGAGTCCACAGTGCTCTCTGGATGTAGGTGAACTACAACTCCCAAACTCAAGGTCAATGCCCACCAAACCTTCTAGTGTTTTCTGTTGATCAGGAGTTCTGTGTGCCAAGTTTTTTTCAATTCCATCATTGGTGGAGTTCAGAATGCTCTTTGATTGTAGGTGAACTATAAATCCCATCAACTACAACTCCCAAATGATGAAATCATAATTTTTTGAGTGATGGTCACTCCTTGTGTAGTGATACGTTTTGTTGCCAAATTTGGTGTGATTTTGTTCATTGGTTCTTTTGTTTTTAAGGTGGGATTAACATAACTCAAAAACTACTGCACGAATTGACACCAAATTTGGCCACAAGACACCTAATAATGCAAGGAACGACCATCACTCCAAAAATTGATTTTGTCATTTGGGAATTGTAGTTGCTGGGATTTATTGTTCACCTACAATCAAAGAGCACTTTGGACTCAAACAATTATAGATCTGGACCAAACTTGGCATGAATATTCCATATGCCCAATTTGAACACAGATGGAGTTTGGGGGAAATAAACCTTGACCTTTGGGAGTTGTAGTTACTGGGATTTATAGTTCTCCTACAATCAGAGAGCATTCTGAACACCACCAATGATGGAATTGAGCCAAACACGGCACACAGGACTCCCATAACCAACAGAAAATACTGGAAGAGTTTGGTGGGCATTGACCTTGAATTTGGAAGTTGTGGTTTGCCTCAATCCAGAGAGCACTTTGGATTCAAACAATGATGGATGACCAAACTTGGCATGAATATTCTATATGCTAACAACTACTGTGTCAGGCTACACAGAGAAGCCATTGAAATCCACAAGAAACATATGGACAGTTTCAACAGAAAAGAAGAAACCATGAAAATGACCAAAATCTGGCTACCAGTATTTAAAAAACTCTAAAAATATAACAGTAAATAAAGATCAACATTCAAAAAGAGGGGAACTCCAGACAAGAAACAACCAGGAACAGCAAATCACCTCTCAACAAAGGATTCCCCCAGGCAGTAACAAGCCACACCTAAACACTGTCAGGCCATCAAATGCTAATCAAGGTGGCCAATTGAGACATTCACACTTATCTCCAACAGTTAAGAGTTCTTTCTCTCACCTTGGACTTTCCACAGATATATAAACCCAATTTTCCTAGTTTCCAAGAGACCTCACAACCTCTGAGGATGCCTGCCATAGATGTAGGCAAAACGTCAGGAGAGAATGTTTCTAGAACAGTGGTTCTCAACCTTCCAAATGCCTTAATAGAGTTCCTCAGATTGTGTTGACCCCCAACCATAACATTATTTTCGTTGCTACTTCATAACTGTGATTTTGCTACCGTTCTGAATTGTAATGTCATTATGTGATATACAGGATAGATTATCATTCACTGGACCAAATTGGGCACAAATACCCGATACATCCGAATTTGGGAGTTGTAGTTGCTGGGATTTATAGTTCACCTACAATCAAAGAGCATTCTGAACTCCACCAATGGTGGGATTGAACCAAACTTGATACACAGAACTCCCATGACCAACAGAAAATACTAGAAGGGTTTGGTGGGCATTGACCTTGAGTTTTGGAGTTG
>NW_026844589.1:21877462-21897567 GCF_025583915.1 Anolis sagrei ordinatus
TCCAGCCCCTTCTGGCATAAGGGAAAAGCACAATCAAACCACTCCTGAGAGATGGCCATTCAGCCTCAGTATAATACTACTACTACTACTACTAACTACTATTAATAATACCGCTGTGAGTCACCCCCGGGCTGAGAACAGCGGTATATAAGCACAGTAAATAAATAAATAAATAA
Source organism: Anolis sagrei ordinatus (assembly GCF_025583915.1). NCBI lineage: Eukaryota > Metazoa > Chordata > Lepidosauria > Squamata > Anolidae > Anolis > Anolis sagrei. Next base: position 21,877,639 of record NW_026844589.1, read on the forward strand.
ATAATTTAAAACTGTCCTAGTCATGGTTTCAGATTTTAAATTTTGGTGGATCTGTGGCTGGCTCTGGGAGGCCCAGCAGCCGTTGCTGCCACAAGTTCCGCCGCGAGACGATGGAGGAGCTCTCTTACATGCATGTGCGCTCCCCCCACAGCTGCACGCATGCGCTGTAATGGTTTCTCCTTTTATTAAGGATTTCTAAGTTGTTTTCAGTTTTATTTTATTTTTTATTATTGATGGTCACACCTTGTATGGTGAGGAGTTTTGTTGCCAAATTTGGTGGATATTGGCCCAGCAGTTCTTTTGTTTTTAAGCCACTCATTACGACATGAGCATTTTTATATATATAGATTCAATGGCTAGTCTGTAGGCCAAATGCACAGCATGTTGACCCTTATGCCTTCTTTTCTTCCTTTTCTTTTTTGGGGATGTTGTTCCTCTTTCCGGACAATGCAAACGTAGCCACACTCCTAAAATACGGTTTAAAAATATATTAAAGACAATGGTTCCTTTCGCAGTCCAATCTCATTTCATTTTACTCTCCCCTTCTGTGGTTCAAAATTGCATTCGCAGAGGGTTATATTTGACATTTTCTTTTAAAGGGTTTTTTTTAAAGAGAAGACATGACTTTACATTGCTAACATATAGTGTTATTATTCTGAGCATATATATATGAAATTCACTTATTTTTTCCAAGGCCTGTCTTGGTTTCCAGCCCGTTAATGAGGAATCTCTTTTGTTTTTATTTCATGTCCGTGGGAGGGAGGCTGCTGGCTCTTGAAGGTTAGCTCCTGCTGCGTTTGTTAAATGCTGTGAGGAGCGCAACATGGTCGGTTCAGGCGGTAATTGGCTGTCAAAGCAGGGGGAGCGCCATCCCCGAGACCCTCCCTTCTCCATCCTGCATTGCGTTGGCTATAATCATTACCGAATCCTCTTCCACCTTCAAGACCAGGACTGGCCAAGCTTTCCGTGGAGTTGTGTTCATATCAAAGAGTTGTGTTCAAGAGTCCAGCTTTGCTTTAGAAGGGATGGGTTTCTTTCAAGTAAATTCAGAATAGTCAGATAGAAAAAGGCCCGGAAAGTAGACACCCCACTGATAAAGTGAAGATCTGAACAGCGATTTCTGAAACATGTTGGCATGGTGGACTGACTTGAGTGCTGGACTACAACTCTGGAGGCCAAGATTTCAATCCCTGCTCAAACATGGTTGATCTTAGACAAGTTGACTTAAATCCAATTGTGTCTCCAACTAGAGAAGATCCCCATATGAACCTGCCTAAGTTGTAAAATGATAGAATCATAACGTTAGAAGAGAACAGAAGGGTTATCCATTCAACCCCCTTCTGTCAGGCAGGAACACACAATCCAAGCATCTCTTGTCGAAGGCTTTCATGGCTGGAATCATTGGGTTGTTGTAGGTTTCTCAGGCTGTATGGCCATGTTCTAGAAGCATTTTCTCCTGGCGTTTCACCTGCATCTATGGCAGAGTTGGTGTGTAGGCTGCACCTTCCACTCTGGAGGAGCTGGTCTCCTGGCCTCCTTTTCACTTCCTCCTTGCTGGCTGTTGGAGGGAGGGGCAGCAAGGTGTAGCTGCTGCCGAGGAAAGTTGGTGTGTAGGCTGCACCTTCCACTCTGGAGGAGGTGAAGTCTCCTGGCCTTTTTTTCTCTTCCTCCTTGCTGGCTATTGGAGGGAGGGGCAGTGAGGTGTAGCTGCTGCCGAGGAGAGTTGGTGTGTAGGCTGCACCTTCTACTCTGGAGGAGGTGAAGTCTCCTGGCTTCCTTTTTACTTCCTCCTTGTTGGCTGTTGGAGGGAGGAGGCAGTGAGGTGTAGACACTGCCGAAGAGAGTTGGTGTGTAGGCTGCACCTTCCACTCTCCTGGATCCAGGATGGAAGAAGTCTATCATTAATTTACAACTTTGGGACTACGTCAGCAGACTATTCCTATAAAAGACTCAAAGTAATAATACTCAAAGTGTGGCAGACCTGAGGAGTCTGTTCCACCCGTTACGCTTTGCACCATGGGAAGGAGAGAGATGGTGTATTTGGAGAGTGGCAGATCTGCACGGAAGCAGTCTGGTCACTTTAGGGCTTCTTTCTCAAGGAAGAAGTATGCTTTTGCGAACTTAGATTTTGTGCAGGGTGTCACGTTCTGCTGTATGGAAAACAGAGATCTGGTCCTTAGCATTGTGCTTAGGGAAGATGTTTTGGTATTTTGAAGTTATGGAAGTTTTAGAACTATGCATTGGAAGGGCTGCAGGAAAGTAGTGTCTGGCCTAACAGGTGCTTCTCCAAGGAGGGAGAAAAGGATATAATAATATTTGGGTGCATGAGGATGAATGCATGTACACGTGTGTGAATGTTGAGTGAAAATGTAATTCCCCTTTTTCTGTTTGTTAGCCATGTAACTGTAAGTTGTTTGTGAATCCAATGTAGCTGCATAGAATCTGTATGTCTGTATGTCCAAAGTAATTATTTGTCTAAATGTTTTTCTATAATCTGATACACCCTCTCATACTGGAAATTGCAATAAAAAGAACCTATGCCTCAAAGTTATTGAAAAGTCATTCATGACATGAGGTCTCACAATCTCTGTCATAGATGCAGGTGAAATGTCAGGAGAGAATGCTTCTAGAACATGGCTATATAGCCCGAAAAACCTACAACAACCCAGTGATTCCAGCCATGGAAGCCTTTGACAATACAGTTATGATAGATTCTGTATGGCATATTTTGCTTCCTCTTCAGTGTTTGTACTAAAGAAGCTGAAAAGTCTTTCTGGAACCCAGTGGGAAGCCCCTAGCCTTGTTCAATTTGATGCTGAATAATGCAAATATTAACAGAGAGAAGGCTTTTTTTTTCAACAAGAAAAGAGAAAGATTCAGGAGAATCTTTGCCAGAGGGCCATCTCTGCCAGCTGGAGGACTTTTCCAAGCCCAGACAAGGATGAAATTATGGAGACTGTGGTATCCGCTCCATTGGAATGCTTTGTCTCTCCCTATGCCTTGCAAGGTTTGTATGCGCACACCATAAATATTTCTTTATTTCCAAAGAGCAGCATGCTGTTTACCCTTCACCCGCTGATACAGAAATGCCCAGTTGGTCTCCGGGAGCTTATTATAATTTGCATCCCTCCCTCGCCCTTCTCATCCCATGTCTTTGTTCTGAATCTCCAGGAAAACAATTATGCAGGAAGGATTATTAACAGATCTGTTGACTGAATGGAAGCAAAGGCAGAAAGCTAGCATTTTCTGTACCGGTGCTGTTGAAGAAAGGGATCAAAAGCCAAGTAGAAAAGTAGGAATACTACCCCCTGAATGAAGCTTTTCTGGTGTGAACTAGGCAGCATAGTTCAATAAGGATATTGACAAATTGGGTCCAGAGAAGAGCAACTCATACGGTAAAGGGTCTGGAAACCAAACTTTATGAGGAACAGTTCAGACAAGAAGATGCATTGAGTTTGTTTTCAAGACTTTCATGGATACTAACATCGGGTTGTTGTAGGTTTTTCGGGCTATATGGCCATGTTCTAGAGGCATTCTCTCCTGACGTTTCACCTGCATCTATGGCAAGCATCCTCAGAGGTAGTGAGGACCTCACTACCTCTGAGGATGCTTGCCATAGATGCAGGAAACGTCAGGAGAGAATGCCTCTAGAACATGGCCATATAGCCCGAAAAAACCTACAACAACCCAGTGATTCCAGCCATGAAAGCCTTCGACAATATAACTGTCATTCTTTAGGTGTCCCTATGATACTATATCTCTCTGTGTGTGAATCATATCTATCTATCTATATCTATGGCTGGATGGCTCTTTGTCAGGAGGGCTTTGATTACGTTTTCTTGCCCTGGTGAAGGGAGTTGGACTGGATGGCCTTAAGTATTTTCTGTTGGTCATGGGGTGTGTGGAAGTTTGCTCTTTGATTGTAGGTGAACTAAATCCCAGTAACTACAACTCCCAAATGTCAAGGTCTATTTCCCCAAACTCCACTAGTGTTCACATTCGTGCCAAGTTTGGTCCAGATGCATCATTGTTTGAGTTCACAGTTCTCTCTGGATGTAGGTGAACTACAACTCCCAAACTCAAGGTCAATGCCCACCAAACCCTTCCAAATTTAAGAGCATCCAGGGAGGCCCTGCTCTCACTCCCATCAACAGCACAGATGCGTCTGGCAGGGATGAGAGACAGGGCTTTCTCGGCTGTGGTCCCCGCCTATGGCACACACTCCCAAATGAGGTAAGATCTGCTCTAGAACATGGCCATATAGCCTGAAATACCTACAATATACCCAGTGATTCCAGACATGAAAGCCTTTGATGATACTAACATCCATGGATACTTATTATATACAATGGTGAACAACTCAAATAAATGATGGAGAGAGCCTGAGGATTGATGAAATTTCTGGAGACTATGACCATATATGCCTAGCCTACACATCAGCTTAGTTCCTGGTGCATGACATACGAGAGTTGAATGAAAAGAAATGCCTCCACATTCATAACTCGTCAACAGATGGCAGTACTGGTATGCGGCAGGTACTGGTTTGTCCAGTAGACTTTCCTCTACAGTTCCATTTTGGCGGGAAGCCTTAGCATTGAATGGTTGTGTTGTTAAAGTGCGAAGTATGGAACCCTGCACAGACGGTTGATCAGTGCGACTTAAGCAATGTGCAATCATTGAATTCTTGACAGCAGAAGGTGTCACCCCAAAGGAGATCCATCAGAGAATGCAAGCTGTTTATGGTGAGTGTGTTGATGTGACTACTGTGCATCATTGGGCGAGAAAGTTTAAAGATGTTGAGGTGGGAACATCTGATTTGCGTGACAAACAAAGAGTTGGGATTGTGGCGCAGCTGGCTGAGTGTCAGCTGCATTAAGATCACTCTGACCAAAAGGTCATGAGTTCGAAGCCAGCCCGGGTTGGAGTGGGTTTCCAACCAACTGTGTGTAGCCTGTTGTCGACCTTTGCAACCCGAAAGACAGTTGCATCTGTCAAGTAGGAAAATAAGGTACCACCTTAAAGTGTGGGGAGGCTAAATTAACTGATTTATGAGGCCATAAAGAAGACTCCAGCAAAGCATTACAGCGGGGAAGCATGCGGGGAATGCGGAAGTGCTTCATCAGTGTCGCAGATGGACGATGAAAGCGACAGCTCCCCTGGCGGCCAGAAAAAGTTAAATAGCCTCTGTGTATGTCTGTATATGTTTGTATGTCAAAAATTGGCATTGAATGTTTGCCATATATGTGTACACTGTAATCCGCCCTGAGTCCCTTGCGGGGTGAGAAGGGCAGAATATAAAAGCTGTAAATAAATAAATTGGAGGTCCTGTGACAGCAACCACTAAATTTCACAAGCAAAAGGTTGACAGATTGATTCAGGACAATTGTTGTATCACTCAGAGAGAAATTTGATCCACATGATCTCCTGCAGTGAAGATATCGGTTTACAGATGGAAGGCAGTCCTGGTCAGTGTTGGCTTGATGTGCCTTCTTCTTGGCACGTTTCTCCCTTTCTGCCCTCCATTTGTGCCTCTTTGAATTCTGCAGCACTGCTGGTCACAGCTGACCTCCTGTTAGAGCGCTCCCACTTCTCAATGTCTATGCCACAGTTTTTGAGGTTGGCTTTAAGTCAATCTTTCAATCTCTTTTCTGTACGTCTTGCAACATCCTTTTTTCCATTCTTGAGTCTTTAAATATATGTTTGGTGGCTTCAGCAGTGTAGTTGTTGTGTATTCTTTCATGGCAAGGAGTTACATGGTTCTTGCGGCCTCTTCAGAGTGGACGAGTCTTCAGTCATCGGATTTCTAGTACTTCATTAATGTATCACTTCAATTGAGACTCTAGAAATGCAGTCTAAATATCTGGAAAGTGAGGAAAGAGGACATCATTATTCCAACACAACAAAACTCTCATCAGAACCAATATCTTAATGTGTGAATCAAGCCCACTTTGATCCCGATGAACTTTCCTAACGCGCATACGTGTGTGCTGGTGAGGGAGAGCACGAGAGAGAGCACAAAAGAGCATACATGCACACATGCACACGCGTGCTGCTTACAAAGCACAGGGCCCTTTAATTTAAGAAGACACCCACAACGTCTCACTTTTCAAAGCTAATTGGGAAATCTTGATGCATTTGCAATTTGAAAACCATCTGCTCTGCCATAAATATAGCCTAAACAACTATAGATTTCCATTCTATTTCAGCATTTTAATCTTAACTAGACCGAAAGTGACATACTGCACAAATTCATCAAAATTTCAAAATCCGCGTGTCACCTTTTGCATCTCAAATAGTTCAATTCCCTCTCTCTCTCTTTCATTTGAAGCTTGGCCTTGAAGGGGTAACTGTGAGCAAGGGGGAGGAGGTGATGCAAGTGTCTGTCTGGCAATAATAATAATAATAATAATTATTATTATTATTATTATTATTATTATTATTTATACCCCACCATCTCCCCAAGGGGACTCGGGGCAGCTTACATGAGGCCAAGCCCAACAATCACAACAAAGCAAATATATAGTATAAAATAATATATACTAATCTCTCTCTCTCTCTCTCTATATATATATATATATAAATGCTCTGTGCATAATGAGTACCCTAAAAACAAAAGAACCAATGAACGAAATCACACCAAATTTGGCAACAAATCTCACTACACAAGAAGTGACCATCACTCAAAAATTATGATTTTGTCATTTGGGAGTTGTAGTTGCTGGGATTTATAGTTCACCTACTATCAAAGAGCATTCTGAACTCCACCAACAATGGATTGAACTAAACTTGGCACACAGAACTCCCACTTCCAACAGAAAATACTGGAAGGGTTTGGTGGGCATTGACCTTGAGTTTTGGAGGTTGTAGTTCACCTACATCCAGAGAGCACTATGGACTCAAACAATGATGGATTTGGACCAAACTTGGTACAAGCACTCAATACGCCCAAATATGAACACAGATGGAGTTTGGGGGAAATAGACCTTGACATTTGGGAGTTGTATTTTTGCATGTTCATTTTCCACTACCTTTGCGGGTTTATGATCCCAGCAATTCTTTGCTGCTGTCAGGTGGTACTTGTGACATAAGTTCTAGTGAATCATTTGGGCCACAGAGTTGTGCCTTTGTTTGTAGTCCGTCTGTGTGATTTTCTTGCAACAGCTGAGGATATGGTCCATGGTTTCATCAGTTTCCTTGCACATTATTACAATATGTCACAACAAACGAGATCTATATGCTGGATTTTATATCAGAAAATCACAAATCAAACACTTCCCAAGCGTCTAGGACTGTGTGATGTATTTTTGATGACCACTGGGACCACCTGGACTGGTTTATGCCAGAGCCTTTGCAGTTCGATTTTGAGGTCTTGATAATATTATTATTATTATGGGCATTTCTATCCCAAATGGAAAATGGAAAACGCAATGTTGGTGGCCAGGAAAAAAAGATGGGCTCAAAGCCAACCTCAAAAACTCTGGCATAGACACTGAGAAGTGGGAAGCCCTGTCTCTTGAGGGCTCCAGCTGGAGGTCAGCTGTGACCAGCAGTGCTGTGGAATTTGAAGAGGCACGAACGGAGGGAAAAAGAGAGAAATGTGTCAAGAGGAAGGCGCATCAAGCCAATCCTAACTGGGACCGCCTTTCACCTGGAAAACAATGTCCTCATTTGGGAGTTGTAGTTGCGGGAGAACATGCAGATCAAGAACAGGGCTCCACAGTCACCTACGTACCCAATGCCCGTACACCGATCTTGGAGGACAATCCTACTTGGACAACGAGGAGTAGTAGAGAGGATGGTTAGAAATGACTTTCTTGGATTCTTTCAAGATGGAAAATAAAATGCTTTGTTTCCCGCGATTGTCATTGTTTCAATTCCAAGAGTTTCCAGGTTCTGCCTGAGCGGTTCCTTCTTGTCTTCTCCTTTCTACTGAATGTTAAAACCTTTGCTGAGAGGGTCTCCATCTCTCTCCCTTGCTTTCTTCCTCCTGATGTCATGCTGAATATGGAAATGAGCGTTCCCCCCCCCCTCTCTCTCTCATGCATGTGCGCACACACATTTTGCCCTGGCTGTGCCACATGAATATTTACAAAGTCACTAAATGAAGAGTGCTAGCCAACATCAGCAGCTGAAGGAGGCTGTGTTTTGTGCCAGAGCTCTGGTGGCTTTTAGCTTCCAAGCGGAGCTGGTGGGTGGACAACAGCCAGATGCCGGCTTGATCGGAAAGTGCAGTGTTTGTACTGCAGCTTGGACAGTATCCCACAACCTTAGATTCCACACAGACATAGACACCAAGCCATTGGCCTGCCTTTGCACTGAATTGCTGACGAACCATAGAATTGTGGCCATCAAGTCCAACTCTGCTCAGTGCAACGATCTCCAGGTAAAGCATCGCAGCAGGGAGCTGTCCAAGTGCTTTCTCAAGACACCCATACCAGAACTGATTCCTTTCCTGCCATCTTAGCCAGCTTTTTCGTCTATATAAATAACTAGCTGTCCCCTGCCACCATTGCTGTGGCCCAGTCTGGTGATCTGGAAAATAAAGCAATGAGAAAGTTTTGGTTTCTAATCTATGTAATGTCTTGATGCCTGTGGGTAACAGTATTTCTTGTTTCTTTGTCAGTGTTGATGTGGAGAATGTCTGGTTTGCCTACTCTGGAATATGCAACATAGAATTGTCCTTCTTCAGGAGTCCCTTTCAAATCTATGATACTATATCTCTCTCTGTGTGTGAATCATTATCTATCTATATGGCTGGATGGCTCTTTGTCAGGAGGGCTTTGATGATGTTTTCTTGCCCTGGTGAAGGGAGTTGGACTGGATGGCCTTGAGTATTTTCCGTTCGTCATGGGGATTCTGTGTGGGAAGGTTGGCCCAATTCTGTCGTTGATGGGGTTCAGAACACTCTTTGATTGTAGGTGAACTATAAATCCCAGTAACTACAACTCCCAAATGTCAGGTCTATTTCCCCTGAACTCCATCTGTGTTCATATTTGGCCTTATGGAATATTCGTGCCAAGTTTGGTTCAGAGCCATCATTGTTTGAGTCCATGGTAGTCTCTGGATGTAGGTGAACTACAACTCCCAAACTCAAGGTCAATGCTCACCAACTCTTCTAGTGTTTTCTGTTGGTCATGGGGGTTCTGTGTGGGGAGTTTGCCTCGATTCTGTCATTCATGGGTTCAGAATGCTCTTTGATTGTAGGTGAACTATAAATCCCAGTGACTACAACTCCCAAATGTCAAGGTCTATTTTCCCCAAACTCCATCTGTGTTCATATTTGGGGATATTGAGTATTTGTGCCAAGTTTGGTCCAGATCCATCATTGTTTGAGTCCACACTGCTCTCTGGATGTGAGTGAACTACAACTCCCAAACTCAAGGTCAATGCCCACCAAACCCTTCCATTATTTTCTGTTGGTCATGGGAGTTCTGTGTGCCAAGTTTGGCTCAATTCCATCATTGGTGGAGTTCAAAGTGCTCTTTGATTGTAGGTGAACTATAAATCCCAGCAACTACAACTCCCAAATGATAAAATCATAATTTTTTGAGTGATGGTCACTCCTTGTGTAGTGATACGTTTTGTTGCCAAATTTGGTGTGATTTTGTTCATTGGTTCTTTTGTTTTTAAGGTGGGATTAACATAACTCAAAAACTACTGCACGAATTGACACCAAATTTGGCCACAAGACACCTAATAATGCAAGGAACGACCATCACTCCAAAAATTTATTTTGTCATTTGGGAATTGTAGTTGCTGGGATTTATTGTTCACCTACAATCAAAGAGCACTTTGGACTCAAACAATTATAGATCTGGACCAAACTTGGCATGAATATTCCATATGCCCAATTTGAACACAGATGGAGTTTGGGGGAAATAAACCTTGACCTTTGGGAGTTGTAGTTACTGGGATTTATAGTTCTCCTACAATCAGAGAGCATTCTGAACTCCACCAATGATGGAATTGAGCCAAACACGGCACACAGGACTCCCATAACCAACAGAAAATACTGGAAGAGTTTGGTGGGCATTGACCTTGAATTTGGAAGTTGTGGTTTGCCTCAATCCAGAGAGCACTTTGGATTCAAACAATGATGGATGACCAAACTTGGCATGAATATTCTATATGCTAACAACTACTGTGTCAGGCTACACAGAGAAGCCATTGAAATCCGCAAGAAACATATGGACAGTTTCAACAGAAAAGAAGAAACCATGAAAATGACCAAAATCTGGCTACCAGTATTTAAAAAACTCTAAAAATATAACAGTAAATAAAGATCAACATTCAAAAAGAGGGGAACTCCAGACAAGAAACAACCAGGAACAGCAAATCACCTCTCAACAAAGGATTCCCCCAGGCAGTAACAAGCCACACCTAAACACTGTCAGGCCATCAAATGCTAATCAAGGTGGCCAATTGAGACATTCACACTTATCTCCAACAGTTAAGAGTTCTTTCTCTCACCTTGGACTTTCCACAGATATATAAACCCAATTTTCCTAGTTTCAAAGACCTCACAACCTCTGAGGATGCCTGCCATAGATGTAGGCAAAACGTCAGGAGAGAATGTTTCTAGAACAGTGGTTCTCAACCTTCCAAATGCCTTAATAGAGTTCCTCAGATTGTGTTGACCCCCAACCATAACATTATTTTCGTTGCTACTTCATAACTGTGATTTTGCTACCGTTCTGAATTGTAATGTCATTATGTGATATGCAGGATAGATTATCATTCACTGGACCAAATTGGGCACAAATACCCGATACATCCGAATTTGGGAGTTGTAGTTGCTGGGATTTATAGTTCACCTACAATCAAGAGCATTCTGAACTCCACCAATGATGATTCAACCAAACTTGGCACACAGAACTCCCATGACCAACAAAATACTAGAAGGGTTTGGTGGGCATTGACCTTGAGTTTTGGAGTTGTAGTTCACCTATATCCTGAGAGCACTGTGGACTCAAACAATGATGGATCTGGACCAAACTTGGCACAAATACTCAATATGCCCAATGTGAACACTGGTGGAGTATGACCTTGACATTTTGAGTTGTAGTTGCTGGGATTTATAGTTCACCTACAATCAAAGAGCATTCAATACTCCCACAATGATGGAATTGAACGAATCTTGGCACACATGACTTCCATGAGCAACAGAAAATACTGGAAGAGTTTGGTGGGCATTGACCTTGAGTTTGGGAGTTGTAGTTCACCTACATCCAGAGAGCACTGTGGACTCAAACAATGATGGATCTGGACCAAACTTGGCAGAAATACTCAATATGAACTAACATGAACACTGGTGGAGTTTGCAGAAAACAGGCCTTGGCATTTGAGAGTTGTAGTTGCTGGGATTTATAGTTCATCTATAATCAAAGATTATTCTGAACCGTACCAACAATAGTTTTGGGCCAACCTTCTCACACAGAATCCTCATGACCAACAGAAAATACTGTGTTTTGTGATGGTCTTTGGTGACCCCTCTGACACCCCCTCATGACCCCCCCAGGGGTCCCGACCCCCAGCTTGAGAAACACTGTTCTAGAACATGGTCACACAACCTGAAAAACCTACAACCTTGCTGTTTTTACCAACAGTCAATCATCAGAAGTAGACCCTTAAAACCCAAATAGATCTCCTTCAGGAGAAAATAGAGATAGAATTCCACTATACTACAGGAAAAGGCGGGTAGGAAGAAACAAGAGAGTGGAGGTGAATGAAATGCCTAGCCTGGGAATGAATTTTATTGATTTGTATCACCTTCCATGACTCCATGTTCAACAAGCTGGGAGGTTTTCAAGATTCCAATGTGCTTTGATAAGTGGAGGGAAGCGCTGGTTGTTTTATGGCCTGGATGAACATAAAAATTGATTTTTGAAGCCTAATCATCTGCCAGAGCTGAAACCAATCCAAGGGTCCTTTTTATCTTATTTTATTATTATTATTATTTTTTAAAGGGCAGTCAGTTGAAGGACGGAGTCACTATGAGACAAGGAGGGGAGAAAGAAAGAAAAGTGCCACTAGCTAGAGTTTAGCGACGAGTGAGATTTTTTTGAAGAATCCAGTCTTTGCAAATTACATTACTAACCGATCTGATGGAGCTGTCTTCATGGACCTGTCAGCAGCTTATGATACTGTGAACCACCGCCTCCTCCTGAGAAAAATATATAATATCACAAAGGACTACCATCTCATCCGCCTCATAGGAAACCTGCTACAAAACAGGAGCTTTTTTGTTGAGTTCCAGGACCAGAGAAGCAGATGGCGGAAACAGAAGAACGGTTGCTCCGACACGATAAATTAATAACCGATCTGATCCCAGAATCACATCACCATGGCTAATGTTCAGGTAAGGAATAAGTTATTCAGTAGCTTTTCTACTTATAGGATGTTCCAATGTAGTCCTGGTTGAGATTGGAGTGGCCGATCTTGGAATATGCATATATATATATATATGCTGGTATGGCTGTACCAGGAGCTCCAACTTCTTTTTCTTTCTTTGAGTGTTTGCATGTATTCCAAGGTTCCATGCATTTTGCAATGAGGTGGCTTCCCTTGGTTTGCAATTATAAGGCCAATGACCCATCAAGCATCATTAGGATCTTTAGTTCCGCCCCTTTCCCCAGGGTTCAGGAAGGAAAGGGAACCATTTTAGCTCAGTCTTTCAGTTTGGAAGCCCAGTTACAGGACGTGAGCTTTTCCCACCTGTAGAGAAGCTTCGTTTCTCACAACATCCGGGGGAAACATCCGGGGGAAACAGCCCTAAAGCTTCTAAGGAAAACAGTTTTACAGCACAACCCTTGTTGGGGTTAAAGATACAGATCCACATCATTCGTGGAGAAAATCCAAAAGGACTCCAGCTGGAAAATCTACAAGGTCTTGGCTGGTAGGTCTACTCGGGTAACCAGAAGCAATTGGAGCCAGGAGTAGGGCCCACGCCAGCAGAGCCTAGAACACAGATTGCCCGAGAGGGGTCCAAAAGGGTTTTCCTTGTTAATGGAAGAAATAGTTCTCCAAGCAAGGTGCTCACCAGACCAGTTGATTCAAAGCCTTGAAGCATTTGTTTAATTTTTTGAAGATCTAAGAAGTATTTGACTGTTTGTTGAAGACTTAAGCAATAATAAAGGACTTTGTTAAACCTTTCAAGTTTCTAAAGACTCTGTATAGGAAAATCCTTAGGGCCTCTCACTCGAGGTACCCCAGGTTCCTGCTGGGCACAAAGAGCACGTCCTATTCAAAAGCCAACTGCTATAGGCCCAGCGCGTGACAGCACAATATGTATATATATATATGAAATGTTTGTTTGTGGGATTAACATAACTCAAAAACAAGTGGTTGAATTGACACCAAATTTGGACACAATATACATATCAGGCCAACAAGTGACCATCACTCATAAAAACACAGCAGAAGACACTTAAAAAGCAACCCCCCCCCAAAAAAAATATATTACAAAGCATACACAAAACCACACACATATATACACACACACATATGTCGCAGGTTCAAATATGGGGAGCGGCATGAGTTCCCACTGTTAGCCCCAGCTTCAGCCAACCTAGCAGTGCTAAAACATACAAATGTGAGTAGATCAATAGGTACCGCTCCGACGAGGTAGCGGTGCACCATGCAGTCATGCCGGCCACATGACCTTGGAAGTGTCTACGGACAATGCCAGCTCTTTGGCTTTGAAATGGAGTTGAGCACCACCCACCAGAGTTAGATATGACTGGACTTAATGTCAGGGGAAAACCTTTACCCTACACAAATATATACACACACAAAACACATATGCACAGACTGGGCCACAGCAATGCGTGGCAGGGGACAGCTCTCTCTCTCTCTCTCTCTCTATATATATATATATATAAATATATATATATAGAGAGAGAGAGAGAGAGAGTTCCCTCACTTATTGCAGGGGTTCTATTCCAGGACTACCCGCAATAAATGAAAATCCACAAAGTAGGATTTTAGTATTTATACATTATTTTATATTTTCTTTTCTTACCCAAGTTTCCTTACCTGCCTCTCGACCCATCCCAAGAGAGTGTATGTCTGCCTCCCTGGCCTCCTCAGACCCCAGCAGAGCCTCCGGAGCCACGCAGGCAGCAGCAGGCTAGGGAGGGCGGCCTTCCCCACCGCGTCTCAGGCCACTGCACTTCTGGGGTCCACTTTATGGAAATATTTAATGTTTTATATTTTATATGAATATTTTCAAAAACCTGTGAAACAGCGGGTCTGCTAAAAGTGAATTGTGTAGTAACGAGGGAACACTGTGTGTGTGTGTGTGTGTGTGTGTGTGTGTGTGTGTGTGTGTGTGTGTGTGTGCATTCATGCAGGGAGCCCTTGGTGGCACAGTGGGTTAAAACACTGAGCTGCTGAGCTTGTTGACTTCTCACTACCTCTGAGGATGCTTGCCATAGATGCAGGCGAAACATCAGGAGAGAATGCCTCTAGAACATGGCCATATAGCCATGAAAGCCTTCGACAATACATTTCTTGTTGTGTTGTTAATACCATCATACCTTCTTCCTTCTTTAATAATTCTTTGTATTTTGGCCAATTATTCCATCCCATTTCCCTCCTTTGCATAACTTCTAATGGAGATACCCATAATGGTGTTTTATCACATAATTTATTCTTACATATTTTTTTCCAGCTTTTTAGGATGGCCCATCTTACAAAATGGTTTCCATTTTTTTTGTTCTTTTCTTGAACCCTCATACCATAGATATTGATGCCATTTTGATTTTCTTTTTTGTGGCTTTTAGTGTTGTGTTGACATGCAGTTTTCTGCCGAAGGAGGCATGCCTAGCTTTTCCCAGACCTAAATAAAGAGGAAGAGCCATGCGTTCAGAAGATGTGACATCAAGCCCGATATGGCTCCATGCCTATATTTAACTTTCACAATGACCTTAAAAATGGCTTGCTTTCATTTTGCAGATGGCAAGAAGAACCAACACAGCTCCGATTTCAGCCATGGTGGTTAATTAGCTTTGTTTGAGTCTATATTTTTTTTCCTGGAGGATCATTTCAGGTCTGAAATATGGTTTAGGCAACAGCAGCACTTTCTTTAAATAATAACTTTTTTTAAAAAAAACAGAAACACACAGATGGCAAAAAGTTCTACCGACATAGGAAACAAGTCATAATTTATATCACAAACAATAAATAACACAAATGCTGACAATGTAACAAGGGCTATTTTGGAATTTCTTTTTTTTTTCACAGCACAGCTAATAAAGGGAAATGAAAATCTCAGCTGAAATATTTAGCCTCAATTAGAGATGATAATTGTATTCACTTTTTGCAAACCAACCAACAAACCTGAAAGTACTCAAAAAGGAAGATACTAAATTTGGAAGGCGTGGAACTAAGAACGGGATGGCACTCATACCATGAATTGTATGACTGTGTCATACAATTTGACACAGTCAACCACAATCTTTTGACCCGCCGCCTTGTTGCTGTTGGAGTCAGGGGGACAGCTTTAAATTGGCTGTCCTCCTTTCTCCACAACCATGGACAGTGAGTGAAGAGGGGAGGCCTGGTCTCTGAGAGGTCCCTCTATCTTGTGGGGTTCCTCAGGGGGCCATTCTCTCCCCTCTGTTGTTTAACATTTATATGTGACCACTTGCTCAGCTGGTTCGGAAGCCGAGCATGACCCCCCCCCCCTAACAAGGGATGGTGACTTATAGTTCTGCAAAGGACAAAGGTACCAGACTGCACAATAGGGGTTAAGTCTTGGTCAATTTGTCAAGGCCTTAACAACAATGAGGACCCCATGAAACTTTGGGAATGGCTAGACCTTGGGGTCTCTGCCTCTCTCTCGAGAGAGAGAGCTGTAGTTTTCCAAGGACCATGGGACCGGCTTCCATCCCAGCGCTGCAGGGCTTTGCGTCTTGACCCAGTGGAACTCCATAGACTCCCTTTGGTGGCTTTTTGAATTCTGCTACATTCCTGGACTTCACTCTCTTCAAGGACTCGCTCTCTACCCATGAACTTTCTTCAAGACAACTTATGAATTCATGCTGTGTCCTGATATCGTCTGCTTTTTATAATTGGTATTATTAATCTCTCTCTGGGGTCCTGGATGGGAAGATACCTGCATATGATTTCCCTGTGTATAATTTCTATATGGTTTTTATGTTTCCTTGTATTCCTGACCCTTTGCCCCTTCTCCCTCCAAAGAAATATGTAAGGGAACCACCTGGCCTAAACAATTGTTTGACAAAAGTTTCTGTAAGATAAGGGGAAACCTTCCCCTCTGCTTTTTGTTTACTTCCCATTGATAGCATTAACCCCAGGCATTGTTCCCCTGTCTCACAGCCAGGAAGGACACATGTTGATTCACAACACTCAAAGCAGCCCTGTATGGGCTCTTTGTCTCACAGAGCACATGGCATTCCTTTGTTTAAAGATTCCTTCCCAGATTCCTTTGTGTTCCATCATCCCGCCTCCATCTCTCCTGATTGGCTGTCACCACCAGGTGGCAGAGGTCTCCCCATTGGATCCTACGGACCACTGGAGCTTCCTGATTGGTCCAGAGGCGCCGGGGGCAGGAGGGCCGCCTCCCAGGTGTCCGCCCATCACCCAATCACAGCAGGGAACAACAGGGAAGCCGGGGCGGGGAGTTTGAACTCTGCAAATTTGAATTTACTATAAATATGACTGCATTGGTGTAATCTCCTCATGCTCTGCTGGCGAATGATTGCAGCTTTGCATCTGGTTTCAGCTGAATCACATTAAACTTCGATGATTTTCTTCAACTGGTGAGACTTTTCATTGGGAAATCAGGGAAAAATATGGGATGCTTCTCTGTCTCGCCAGGAAAAAAAGAACTCCTGGCAAAGACACCTAAATTTTAGCTCTATAACAGTTTGAGGTTTTGGGCTTGAGTGTTACCAGTACGCTGATGACACTCAGTTTGTGCTGAAGATGGAAGGCTGACCGGACTCTGTACCCGATTGTTTCCATCAGTGCCTCGAGGCCGTTACTGGATGGCTGCGTGCCAGCAGGTTGAGGGTGAATCCAGCAAAGACAGAGATCCTATGGCTGGGTCAACCGGGCAGTGGGGACATCCAGCTGCCTACCCTGGATGGCGAGGCGCTATGCCCGTCATCATTGGTAAAGAGTCTGGGAGTCCTTTTGGACCCTCTGCTGACGATGGAGGCCCAGGTCTCCGCCGTTAGCAGAACCGCCTTCTTTCATCTGCGGCAAGCTAGACGGCTGGCCCCCTACCTGTCCAGGGACGACCTAGCTACGGTGATCCAGGTTATGGTCATCTCAAGACTGGACTACTGTAACGCCCTCTACATTGACCTTCCTCTGTCGGTGATCCGGAAGCTCAAGTTGGTACAAAATAGCTTCTCGGCTTCTTGCAGGAATTCCGATATTTATTTATTTATTTATTTATTTATTTATTTATTGTGTCATCCGCAACCAGAACACTTCTATTTGTATTACATTTCTAACAGAACAAAACAAACAAACAGATAAAAAACCCACACATTTTGCAAACTTGGTAGCTGATTAAATGTCCTTTGACCAGTATCTGGCCACTTGGAGTGCCTCTGGCGTTGCCGCAAGAAGGTCCTCCATTGTGCATGTGGCAGGGCTCAGGTTGCATTGCAGCAGGTGGTCAGTGGTTTGCTCTTCTCCACACTCGCATGTCGTGGATTCCACTTTGTGGCCCCATTTCTTGAGGTTGGCTCTGCATCTCATGGTGCCGGAGCGCAGTCTGTTCAGCGCCTTCCAAGTCGCCCAGTCTTCTGTGTGCCCAGGGGGAGTCTCTCATCTGGTATCACCCACAGATTGAGGTGCTGGGTTTGAGCCTGCCACTTTTGAACTCTTGCTTGCTGAGGTGTTCCAGTGAGTGTCTCTGTAGACCTAAGAAAACTATTTCTAGATTTAAGTCGTTGAAGTGCTGCCTGATACCCAAACAAGGGATGAGCTGGAGATGTCTCTGCCTTGGTCCTTTCACTATTGGCTGCTACTTCCCGGCGGATGTCAGGTGGTGCAATACCGGCTAAGCAGTGTAATTTCTCCAGTGGTGTAGGGCGCAGACACCCCGTGATAATTCGGCATGTCTCATTAAGAGCCACATCCACTGTTTTAGTGTGGTGAGATGTGTTCACACTGGGCATGCATACTCAGCAGCAGAGTAGCATAGCGCAAGTGCAGATGTCTTCACTGTATCTGGTTGTGATCCCCAGGTTGTGCCAGTCAGCTTTCGTATGATATTGTTTCTAGCACCCACTTTTTGCTTGATGTTCAGGCAGTGCTTCTTGTAGGTCAGAGCACGGTCCAGAGTGACTCCCAGGTATTTGGGTGCGCTGCAATGCTCCAGTGGGATTCCTTCCCAGGTCATCCTCAGAGCTCGGGATGCTTGTCTGTTCTTAAGGTGAAAGGCACATGTCTGTGTTTTAGATGGATTAGGGATCAGTTGGTTTTCCCTGTAATAGGCAGTTAGAGCACCTAGCTTCGGAGAGCAAGAATTCCGATGAGATGCCACATAACACCAATCTTACTGCAGCTGCATTGGTTACCAATTGAGCACCGGATCACTTTCAAAGTGATGATACTCACCTTTAAGGCCTTGCATGGTCTGGGGCCGATGTACCCGAGGGACTGCCTCTCCCTCTACCAACCCCAGAGATCCCTTCGTTCTGAAGACCAAGATTTGTTGGAAATTCCCAGTGTCAAGACATTGTGTCTAACAGCAACCAGACGCAGAGCCTTTACAGCAGTGGCACCATCACTCTGGAATACTCTGCCACCTGAAGTCTATGCCTTGCGGGACCAATCAGCTTTCCACAGGGCATGTAAGACATATCTGTTTTGACAGGCTTTTAATGTTTGATATTGTTGTTTTAAAATGGTTTTTAAATTGTTTTAAATTGTGTTAGATTTTAGCCTGTTCTTGTAAGCCATTCCGAGCCCCAGGGGAGTGGTGGCACATAAGTTTGAATAATAAATAAATAAAGAAATAAATACCTTTGTTATGAGGGGGCAGAAACGAAGAAAAAAAAAGGTAACCACTTTGTAAGACCATCCTTAAAATATGGAAAAATATAAAATGGTTATATTTAAAATATAAAATATAAAAATAAAATACCAAAAATATATAATGGGTTAAAGCACTGAGCTGCTGAGCTTGTTGACCGAAAGGTCGCAGGTTCAATTCCGGGGAGCGGCGTAAGCTTCCGCTGTCAGCCCTAGCTTCTGCCAACCTAGCAGTTTGAAAACATGCAAATGTGAGTAGATCAATAGGTACCACTCCAGCGGGAAGGTAATGGCGCTCCGTGCAGTCATACTGGCCACATGACCTTGGAGGTGTCTATGGACAACGCTGGCTCTTCGGCTTAGAAATGGAGATGAGCACCACACCCCAGAGTCAGACATGTCAGGGGGCAACCTTTACCTTTTCCTAACCACTTTGTAAGACCAGACGTCCTTAAAACATGGAAAAAATGAAACTATATGGGAAAACACCTCTATGGCTATCTCCTTTGGAAGAAACCTTCCTGGGTTGGAACAATTGGCCTAATTATAAAGAGATATTGAAGAAGGAATGAGGAGAGTTGATAATAAAATCACAAGAATTGAACACAATTAATCAAAAGATGTCATGGTACCAATATTGGCAAATAAAGGAACGATATAAAAAAGATAAGGAACTAGGATTTGCAGATGTAAACAATTTTTGGGATAAGGTAATGGAATCAGAGAGAAAAACAATGTCAACAATGTATAAGAAACTAGCCATCCCTTGCCCCACGTTGCTGTGGCTCAATCTGTGTATATGCAATTTGTGTGTATATATTAGGCTTGGTTGATCGTGTTCATTAGTTTCTAAAGACATTATGAATTCGTATTTAAATTAGCTTACGATCCAATATTGAGCCATGCAGGAAT
>NW_026844589.1:21900516-21925244 GCF_025583915.1 Anolis sagrei ordinatus
AAGAATTTGAGGATGCGGTTGGGCTTCTTGTCCTCTGCCAAGGTCTCCTTGTCTTTCTTTCTGCTGCTCTGTTGACCCAGGAGAGAGGGAGAGAAGCAGAGTCAGAAGGGGTACAGAGGGAGGGAAATAATAATAATAATAATAATAATAATAATAATAATAATAATAATAATAATAGATAAAGGTAAAGGTTTCCTCTGACATGAAGTCTAGTTGTGTCCGAATCTGGGTAGTGTTGCTCATCTCCATTTCTAAGCCGAAGAGCTGGCATTGTCCATAGACACCTCCAAGATCATGTGGCCAGTGTGACGGCATGGAACGCCATTACTTCCCAATGTATCTATTAACATTTGCTTGTTTTCGAACTGCTAGGTTGGCAGAAGCTGGGGTTAACAGCAGGAGCTGACGCCGTTCCCCGGATTCGAACCACCAAACTTTTGGTCAGAAAGTTCAGAAGCTCAGTGGTTTAACCCCATTATTAGGGGGATCCTAATAATAATAATAATAATAATAATAATAATAATAATATATTGTCGAAGGCTTTCATGGCCGGAATCACTGAGTTGTTGTAGGTTTTTTTTCGGGCTATATGGCCATGCTCTAGAGGCATTCTCTCCTGACGTTTTGCCTGCATCTATGGCAAGCATACCTCTGTGATCTGCTTTGAAAGGCAGCAGATCACAGGAGCTGTCTTTATAGACCTATCAGCAGCCTATGATACTGTGAACCACCGCCTCCTCCTGAGAAAAATGTATAATATCACAAAGGACGACCACCTCACCCACCTCATAGGAAACTTGCTACAAAAAAGGAGCTTTTTTGTTGAGTTCCAGGGCCAGAGAAGCAGATGGCGGAAACAGAAGAACGGCCTGCCTCAGGGGAGCGTGCTTGCCCCATCCATGTTCAACATCTACACAAATGACCAGCCACTGCCAGAAGGGACAGAGAGTTTCATCTATGCTGATGATCATGCTATCACCGCTCAAGCAGGGAGCTTTGAGATGGTTGAACAGAAGCTCTCCGAAGCTCTAGGTGCTCTTACTGCCTATTACAGGGAAAACCAGCTGATCCCTAATCCATCTAAAACACAGACATGTGCCTTTCGTTTCAAGAACAGAGAAGCATCCCGAGCTCTGAAGATCACCTGGGAAGGAATCCCACTGGAGCATTGCAGCACACCCAAATACCTGGGAGTCACTCTGGACCACGCTCTTACCTACAAGAAGCACTGCCTGAACATCAAGAAAAAAGTGGGTGCTAGAAACAATATCATACGAAAGATGACTGGCACATCCTGGGGATCACAACCAGACACAGTGAAGACATCTGGCCTTGCGCTATGCTACTCTGCTGCCGAGTATGCATGCCCAGTGTGGAACACATCTCACCACACTAAAACGGTGGATGTGGCTCTTAATGAGACATGCCGCATTATCACGGGGTGTCTGCGCCCAACACCACTGGAGAAATTACACTGCTTAGCCGCTATTGCACCACCTGACATCCACTGGGAAGTAGCAGCCAATAGTGAAAGGACCAAGGCAGGGACATCCCCAGCTCATCTCCTGTTTGGGTATCAGCCAGCACGTCAATGACTTAAATCCAGAAATAGTTTTCTAAGATCTACAGAGACACTCGCTGGAACACCTCAGCAAGCGAGAGTCCAAAAGTGGCAGGCTCAAACCCAGAACATCAACCAGTGGCTGCTACCAAATGAGAGACTCCCCCCTGGGCACACAGAGGACTGGGCGACTTGGAAGGCGCTGAACAGACTGCGTTCTGGCACCACGAGATGCAGTGCCAACCTTCAGAAATGGGGCTACAAAGTGGAATCCTCGACATGCGAGTGTGGAGAAGAGCAAACCACTGACCACCTGCTGCAATGCAACCTGAGCCCTGGCACATGCACAATGGAGGACCTTTATGCAGCAACACCAGAAGCACTCTAAGTGGCCAGATCCTGGTCAAAGGACATTTAATCAACTACCAAACTCACAAATTTTGTATTTGTCTGTTTGTTTGCTTTGCTCTGTTAGAAATGTAATATAATTGAGTAGTTGCCCTGACAAGACAGATAAAAAAAAATATTATTATTTATTTGTGGACCACCCTATCTCCCCGAAGGGACTCAGGGCGGTATCCAAGACATAAGGCAAAAAACATTCAATGCCTACAAAGAGCGTATAAATAAAATACATCACAATAAATACATCAAACAATATACAAAGGGTCTGGATGAATCTCAAAGGTCTGCCCAGGTCCTCCTGCCTGCTTCCCACCCTGTTATGTCTCTCACATGCACCTTCTCACGGAAGAACAGCGACTTGTCTTTCTCCGGGAAGTTCAGCACAACGCGGGGCTCCTGCGAATGGACTACAGCGTTACCCATGTTGGCGTTCAGGGCAAAGCTCCTGGGAGAACTGGGAGATGCAAGGAAGGCAGGAAAGCACGGCAACCGCCCCAGCATTCTGATCAGCCTGAGGTCACAAAGGTATCACGGTTCCCAAGACTCTCTGGGATGGGTCTCGGGGGCATGGTTTTGTCGTGGTTCCGGTCCTTCCTGGAGGGTCATCAGATGGTGAAGCTGGGAGACACCTGCTCGGACCCCTGGCCTTTGACCTGTGGGGTCCCGCAAGGTTCCATTCTGTCTCCCATGCTTTTAACATCTACATGAAACTGCTGGGAGAGGTCATCCGGAGTTTTGGAGTTGGGTGCCATCTCTACGCAGATGACACACAACTCTACTACTCTTTTCCACCTAACTCCAAGGAAGCCTCTCGGGTGCTGGACGAGTGCCTGGCCGCTGTGTCTATCTGGATGAGGATGAACAAGCTGAAGATCAATCCCGACAAGACAGAGGTCCTCCTGGTCGATCGCAAACCAGACCGGGGTATAGGGTGGCAACCTGTGCTGGACGGGGTTACACTCCCCCTGAAGCCACAGGTCCGCAGTTGGGAGTCCTCTTGGACTCATCACTTACGCTTGAGGCTCAGGCGTCGGCGGTGTCCGGGAGGGCTTTTGCACAATTGAGATTCGTGCGCCAACTGCGACCGTACCTCGTGAAGGCTGATCTGGCCGGGGTGGTCCATGCCTTGGTCACCTCTAGATTGGACTACTGCAATGCGCTCTACGTGGGGCTGCCCTTGAAAACGGCTCGGAAATTCCAACTGGTCCAACGGGCAGCGGCCAGGATGTTAACCGGGGCTCCTTACAGAGAGAGGTCAACCTTCCTGTTCAAGGAGCTTCACTGGCTGCCATTTATCTTCCGAGCCCAATTTAAGGTGCAGGTGCTTACCTACAAAGCCCTGAACGGTTTGGGACCACCCTACCTGCGTGACCGCATCTCCGTCTACGAACCCACGCTGCTCACTTCGGTCATCTGGAGAGGCCCTGCTCGTGATCCCACCTGCGTCGCAAGCGCGCTTGGTGGGGACTCGAGACAGGGCCTTTTCTGTGGTGGCCCCCCGACTCTGGAACGCCCTCCCAAAAGATCTAAAACAGGCCCCCACATTGGCATTCTTTAGGAAGAACTTGAAGACCTGGCTGTTCCGATGTGCCTTCCCAGATTAGAAATCTCCATTACCAAGTCCCACAAGCACTTTAGTAGAACTAAGACTGCTGCACACCGCACACTGCACTTACTTTATAATCCTACATACCTCCTGCCATATCAGCACTTTTAATCTTGTACCCATTACTCTGGCCCGGCCCAGTTTTATAGTGTCTCGATGTTATTGTTTATTGTTTGCTGTTTATATTGCTTAATCTGTATTTAATTTTGCTTAGGTGTTGCATTGTTGTGTCGTGTTTTGAGGCCTTGGCCTATGTAAGCCGCATCGAGTCCTTCGGGAGATGCTAGCGGGGTACAAATAAAGTAATAATAATAATAATAATAATAATAATAGATATTTTTATTGTACCAGCCATAGGCCATGACATCACACAATACACAACCTTTAGAAGTACAATAAGCACTTTCCAATACAAATATTAATACTTACTCCTTATTCTGGCTCTTTAAAATTATAGTAGCAGTGACATGATAACAGTAACAAATGTCTGATTTGTATCATCCCAAACGATCTCCATTTCCATGTTTGGCCTCCGCTGTGGACTTTCGTAGTAAATATTTTAATATTTTAATATTTTAAATTTATTATTTTAATAAATAATCCTTAGAATGCGCTCTTTAACTACCACTATTCACTTTTCCATAAAATCACTAGACAATTGGATATATTTCTGCTAACAATGTTCTTCTTTAGCTTTAAATTTTGACATTAAGACTTCATATTCTGTGCCACAATCCAATCCTAATCTTGATTTTGCAGGGAGAATTGAGCCTCTCCATCATCTGCTGATGTCGCCTATTGGATTTCTGTACTGACAATCGAGCAACATACAAATAAACAAACAAAGAATGAAGCGTGTTCTGTCACGCACTGGGCCTGTAATAATTGTCTTTTGAAATAGGATGTGCAACTTGAGCCCAGCGGGAACCAGGGCCCCCCGAAGAGAAGTTCTCAGAGGTTTTCCACCACAAACGATCTTTAGATGGCTTGTGAAGTATAACAAAGTCCTTTATTAATGTACAATCAAACAGAAACTTCTCTTGTCTTCAGTAAAGTTAAACAAATGATTCCAGGCTTTTATGCAACTGGTGGCTTCCTAATCTTGTCCGCAAAGGACAGGCAATTGTCTTCAAAAACTGATTCTTTACTTTAAAGGAAAATCTCCTTTTTAACTTCTCCCAGGCTGACTGTAATCTAATTCTTACTGATGTGGGCTCCGCTACCGGGTCGAACTGCATCTCGAAACACCGAATGGACCTACCAGTAAGGCCAGTAGATTCTCCAGCTGGAGTTCTTTGATCTTTCAAACTGTTCACCCTCCGAAATTCCACAAAGCTTTGGGGATGTTTCCCTGGAAAACTTTGGAGATCTTTGGATACTCTTAAAACTGTTCTCCCCCGGAAAGTCTAAAGGGTTGAAGCTTTTGTACAGGAGAAGCTTGCACACGTCCTGTACATTAGCTTTCCTTGCTGAGACTAACTAAAAATGACTCCCTTCCCTTCCCAATTGACTTGAGCAAGGGGCGGAACCAAAACTTAACGATGATGGACAGGTGACTTGCTCTATGACTGCAACCAAAGGAACCCACCTTTCTGCAGAACCCCTGAAACCTAGGACTGCAAGCAAACATCTAATACAAAGCAAATAAAGTTGGAGCTCCTGGTACAGCTGTACCAGCACATTAAGACTTTATATTCTGTGCCACAATCCAATCCTAATCTTGCTTTTGCAGGGAGAATTGAGTCTCTCCATCATCTGCTGATGTCGCCTATTGGATTTCTGTACTGACCATCGAGCAACATGCAAATAAACAAATAAATAATGAAGCGTTTGTTAACGACTTATTTGTAAACCCTGTTCGGCCTTGTGATTGACCAGGAGGGCCTCTGTCTTATCTGGATTCAGCTTCTATTTGTTTGCCCTCATCCAGATTGTCACAGCTGCCAAGCACTGGTTCGGGACCTGGACAGCCTCCTTAGCAGCAGGTGGAAAGGAGTAATAGAATTGGACATCATCTGCATACAAATGACATCAAACTCCAAAACTCCGGATAATCTCACCCAATGGCTTAATGTACGAGGCTTGAATTAAAAGTAATGCCTCCACCTTCATTACTTGGGTTTGGATGGAATAATCCTTAGAATGTGCTCTTTAACCACCACTATTCACTTTTCCACATAATCACCAGACAATTGGATACACTTCTGCCAACGATGAACAAGTTTTCCGATGCCGTCAGGAAGAAGTCGACACTCTGTTTCTGCAACCAGCGTCTCACGGTTCTCTCATCCTGGGTACCCATTGTGCACACATCTTCCAAGCAAAGCAATAATGTGACCCATATGGTTTTGTGAAATGCCGATTATGCTTGAAATTTCTCTCTGAGTGATACGCCGATCATCCTGAATCAATGTCAACCTTTTGCTTGTGAGACTCGGTGGTTGCTGTCACAGGACGTCCAACTCTTTGTTTGTGACGCAAGTCAGATGTTCCCACCTCAACATCTTTAAACTTACTTGCCCAACGACGCACGGTACTCACATCAACACAATCCCCATAAATAGCAGGCATTCTCTGATTAATCTTCTTTGGGGTGACACCTTCTGCTGTCAAGAATTCAATGACTGCACATTGCTTAAGTTGCATTGACCCACCGTCTGCAAAGGGTTCCATACTTCGCACTTTAACAACACAACCTTTCAATGCTAAGGCTTCCCACCAAAATGAACTCTAACAAAACTTTCCAAATTTCATTATTATTTCATTATTGATGATTTTTATGACAGAATCAATTAGTAGCTGCCATTTATAATGAAATTTTTAAAATTGTGTTGCTAAAGTTCTGGTGGTAAAAATTTCAGAACTCTAACAAAATTTTGTGCTGGTGCCAGTTGGCATGTGGGCATCCATGCACATGCTGGGGGAAGACAACGGCTAACTTGGGAGCTCCACCCAATTTACTGTATTTCTATTATTATTATTATTATTATTATTATTATTAGAACTTATATTCCGCCCTTCTCATCCCAAAGAGAGCCCCCAGTGGCACAATAGGTTAAAGGATTGCTGACCCACAAGTCAGCAGTTCAAATCCGGGTAAAGCAGGTTGAGCTGTCTCTGTCAGCTCCAGCAACCCATGAGGGGACACGAGAGAAGCCTCCCACAAGGATGGTAAAACATCAAAACATCTGGGTATCCCCTGGGCAACATCCTTACAGAAGGCTGATTCTCTCACACCAGAAGCAACTTGCAGTTTCTCAAGTCGCTCCTAACACACACTCTTATGATCTGCTGCCTTTCAAAGCCATCTTCTATGTGCTGAGTCAGGTTCAGCACTTGCAATGTGCAGCTTTTGCCTTTCCTGAAGCCAGTTTGCTGTGGAATTAGACAGGGGTCTATTTTTTTCCATAATTCTATGCAAAATAAGTCTCTCCAGAACTTTGTAAGGATGGCATAACAGGGAGATTGATCTATAGCTTTTTGGATCATTACGGTCTTTGCCTGGCTTCAAGATGGCGATGAGGTTTTTCACTTATTGCGGGAGGTCCTGGAACGTAATCTCTACAATAAGTGCGGGAACACTGTATTGCACATTTGGATCCATGTTTGGTGTTTTGGTTCAAGGTTGGGAGGCTGAGTTCAAAACAAAAGGACAGGGAAAGCAGTAACGGTGCAATTCTGCATTCAGAGGTTGCTATTACTCAATCCTGATGTTGTTGTATCCCAGCCAATGGGTTCTCCAGGGTCCAGGGTGTTGAACTTTGTCCCTGGTTCTGGTTATTTATATTCTGCTAACTGCCTTGTTTACACAAAATGGGACAAATGCAAATCAACCTGAAGAACTGCTGGAGCCAGTGAGGTGTGCAGCCGTAACAAGCTCCTGGGATTGGTTTTCGTAATGTAGTGTTAACAGAGCTACACATGACTACACACACTTTCGGTAACTGTGCAAAACTCTCTCTCTCTCACTCTGTGGGTTTGGAGAAACAGGACGGGGGAAGATGTATGATCATCAGATAATCACTTGCTTTGTCCTTGGAACACCATCAGCCAGCAAATGGATGGAAATCAGGTCCCATTCCTCCCCTAAATTTCCCCCCAAAGTGGGTCGACACTCTCCAGCAAGTCCAACTACCTATTTTCCTCTGCAGGCCTTCTCAAAATGGCAACAGGATCTGGAGTCCAGACTCTTCTTGGTTCTAATTTTAAGAGGAAAATGGAGGTTATCTCCTCCGCAGAACTTTGCAAAATGGTGTCTGGAAATGACAGCTTTTCGCATCACTATTTTGAGCAAAGAAAAAGGATTTGGAGGTTCTATACATTTTCTGAGTTGCTTCTGTGGTAGGGTTGGCAGTATTTTCACACATATTCATGATTAACAACAACAACAACAACAACAACAACAACAACAACAACAACAACAATTTCTTTATAACCTGCCCTATCTCCCTGAAGGGGCTCAAGTCGGTTTACAGACAAAAGTAACAAAGTGGTAAACATCCATTGTAAAAATGAACAAACAACTAGGACAACAAATCAAGCTGCAGCAGCCTGAGGAGGGCAATGATGAGGTCCTCCTGGGCCCATTGATGCCATGTCTACCTAAGGAGGTTGATGATGAGGTCCCCCTGGGCCCGCTGGTGCCATGTCTACCTAAGGAGGTTGATGATGAGGCCCTACTGGGCCTGTTGGTTCTACAGCGACCTGAGGAGCGTGATGATGAGGTCCTCTTGTACCTGTTGGGGCCACTGCAACCTGAAGAAGTTGATGATGAGGTCCTTTGTTTGTTGGTGCTGTGGCGGCCTGAAGAGTGTGATGATAAGGTCCTCATGGGCCCGCTGGTGCCATGGCAACCTGAGGAAGGCAATGATGAGGTCCTCCTGGGCCTGTTGGAACTGTGGTGACCTTAGGAGGGCGATGCAGAGGCCCTCCTGTACCTGTTGATGCCATGGCAACCTTAGGAGAGTGATGATGAGACTCTTCTGGGACTCTTGGTGCCGTGGTGGCCTGAAGAAGGTGATGATGAGGTCCTCCTGGGCCTGTTGGTGTCACGGCGACCTGAGGAGGGTGATGATGAAGCCATCCTAGGCCTGTTGACATTGCAGTGACTTGAGAAGGGCAATGATGAGATCTTCCTCGGCCCTTTGGTGCCACAGTGACCTGAGGAGGGCAATGGTGAGGCCCTCCTGGGTCCGTTGGTGTCACAGCAGCCTAAGGAGGAGGAGGAGGAGGCCCTCCTGGGCTTGTTTGTGCTGCAGCGACCTGAGAAGGGCAATTATGATGTCCTCCTGGGCCTGTTGGTGCTACAGTGACCTGAGGAGGGCGATGATGAGACTCTGCTGAGTCCGTTGGTACTGTAACAACATGAAGAGAGTGATAACGGGCCTGTTGGTGCCGGGGCAGTCTGAGGAGGGCGATGTTCAGACTCTCCTGGGTCTGTTGGTGCTGTGGCGGCCTGAGGAGGGTGATGATAAGGTCCTCCTTGGCTCATTGGTGCCACAGCAGCATGAGAAGGGCTATCTGAAGGCTTTTCTGAATGTTTTGATGGTATTTTTTTTTCTTGCAGGATTGGGGACAAGGGTTTGGAAACAGGTGGTCATCCAAAGTGGGTTCTAGGGCCTGCATGTTGCCTAGGGCACATGTGTCAAACTCAAACCTGTGGGTCAAATCCAACTTGCTATGTCATTTTATATGGTTCTCCAAATGTTGGACTATGGCTCTTGAATTTCACATCATCCAACATCATGACTAGAACTGATGGGAGTTGTGATACAGTATGTTCTGCTACAGCTGTACCAGGAGCTCCAATTTTGTTTGCTTTGCATTTAATGTTTGTTTGCAGTCCTAAGTTTCAGGGACTCTGCAGATAGGTGGCTTCTTTTGGTTGCAGTTATAGGGCAAGCCACCTGTCCATCATCATTAAGTTTTAGTCCCACCCCTTGCTCAGGGCAATTGGGAAGGGAAAGGAGCCATTTTTTAGTTAGTCTCAGCAAGGTTAGCCAATGTACAGGATGTGTGTAAACTTCCCCTGTACAAAAGCTTCAACCTTTAAGAATTTCCAGGGAAGCATCCCCACAGCTTTGAGAATTTCCAGGAAAACAGCCCTAAAGACCAAAGAACTCCAGCTGGAGAACATCTACTGCCTTGCTGGTAGGTCCACTCGGCGTTTGAGACGCAGTTCGACCCGGTAGCGGAGTCCACATCAGTAAGGGTTAGATTACAGTCAGCCTGGGAGAAGTTAAAAAGGGGATTTTCCTTTAAAGAGGAAGTTATTGAAGGCAGTTGCCTGTCCTTCATGGGCAAGATTAGGAATTCACCAGTTACCTAAAAGCTTGGAAACATTTACTTAACTTTACTGAAGACAAGAGAAGTTTCTGTTTGATTGTTCTTTAATAAAAGACTTTGTTGTACTTCTCAAGCCATCTAAAGACTGTTTGTGGTTGAAACCTCTGAGAACTTCTCTTTGGGCCCCCTGTGAAGTGGTTTGAATATTAGGTGAGGACTCTGGGGAGCTGTGGAAGCATGCTGGATGACCTTGGGCACGTCACATTCTCTCAGCCTCAGACGAAAACAATGAAATAACTCTCTGAGCAGACCTCACCAAGAAAACACCTGACGGCCACCATAACTCAGAATCAAGCTGAAGGCAAACATCAGCAACAGCAGCAAAGGTGAAATGAAGACAGAGAATCCAAGGCTGGGATCATAGTGGAAGACTGAGAGATGTATTTGGAAATTTCTAATAACATTCCGACCTCAAAATCGCTGAACAAGCTCATTTTTCTTCTGTCGAGGTCTAAAGGTAGCAGTGTAATCATACTTAGGACCTCGTGGTGCAAGTTGCGGTGCAGCTCTTTCGGAATTTCAATCGCTTTTCCATTTGCAAAACTGCATTTAAAAAACACGTTATTAAAACGGATCCTTGCTAGTTTATGGTAATTAAAAGCAATAAATATCTGCACACAATGCTGTGGACCTTGAATAGCCAATGGGTCAATAATGTCTCCCTGGTGAAGTTAGATCATAAATTGTGGTTCCTTCCTAAATGGAAATAGAAGTTCTCTCTTTCTCTTTCTCACTTCCCTCCTCTCCCTCTTTTCTTTCTCCCTCCCTCCTTCCCTCCCCCTTCTCTCTTTCTTATTCATTTAATGAATTGGGTGACTGTGGAGGGATATTTGAAAGGCAAACATTTTCAAGATGAAACTTTGTCTTTACTGGACACAATCCACTAGAATTGTGCATGGATATGTTTACTTATGGTACCTTCGGGAGCCTGTAATGCAGTGTTTCTCAACCTGGGGGTCGGGACCCTTGTAGGGATCACGAAAGGGTGTCAGAGGGGTTGCCAAAGACCAATAGAAAACATAGTATTTTCTGTTGATCATGGGGGTTCTGTGTGGAAAGTTTGGTCCAATTCTATCGGTGGGGTTCAGAATGCTATTTCATTGTGGGTGAACTATAAATACCAACAATTACAACTCCCAAATGGCAAGGTCTATTTTCTCCAAACTCTACCAGTGTTCACATTTGGGCATATTGAGTATTTGTGCCAAGTGCACTTGGAAAGGACCAGACACAGGGTTCTTATTATTTCTTATTTATTTATTTATTTCATTTACTTATACCCCGCCCTTCTCACCCCGGGGGGGACTCAGGGCGGCTTACAGTGGGGGCACAATTAGATGCCCAAGGCAATTCACAAGCAATACAAATACAAACAATTCAACAATTAATTAAAAACATCAGTGCATAATAAAACAATAAAACAGTCTCATGCTCAGGGTTCAGAGTCCATATATCCATTCTATTCCATTTATCCTTGTCTATCATCAGATCCTTCAGTTAGCTGTCAAAATGACCAAAGGCTTGATCCCAGATCCAGGTCTTCAGTTTTTTCCTAAACGCCAAAAGGGAAGATGACGATCTAATCTCCCCGGGGAGTGAGTTCCACAGGTGGGGGGCCACCACTGAGAAGGCCCTGCTCCTCGTCCCCGCCAGCCTCACTTGTGACACTGGCGGGGTTGAGAGCAGGGCCTCCCCAGAAGATCTTAAACTTCGAGGTGGGATGTAGAGGGAGATCCGTTCGGACAAATACACTGGGCCGGAACCGTATAGGGTTTTGTAGGTCAAAACCAGCACTTTGAATTGTGCTCGGAATTGGATCGGCAGCCAGTGGAGCTGCAACAGGGGGGTGGTGTGCTCCCTGTACATCGCTCCAGTGAGCAATCTGGCTGCTTCTCGCTGGACTAATTGTAGTTTCCGAGCAGTCTTCAAAGGCAACCCCACGTAGAGTGCGTTGCAGTAATCCAACCGGGATGTGACAAGAGCGTGGACCACCGTGGCCAGATCTGACTTCCCAAGGTACGGGTGCAGCTGGCGCACAAGTTTTAATTGTGCAAAAGCTCTCCCGGCCACCGCTGAAACCTGGGGTTCCAGGCTCAGCGATGAGTCCAGGATCACTCCCAAGCTGCGAACCTGCGTCTTCAGGGGGAGTGTAACCCCATCTAACACAGGCTGTAACCCTATGCCCTGTTCGGCCTTATGACTGACCAGTAGGACCTCTGTCTTGTCTGGATTCAATTTCAATTTGTTAGCTCTCATCCAGTCCCAGCGGCTTCATGTTAAATAACATCGGGGACAAAATTGAACCCTGTGGGACTCCACACAACAACGGTTGTGGGGCCGAACAGGTGTCACCCAATAACACCTTCTGGGTCCGTCCCTCAAGGAAGGATCGGAGCCACTGCAAAGCACTACCCCCAAGACCCATGTCCATGAGGCGTCCCAGAAGGATACCGTGATCGACGGTATCGAAAGCCGCTGAGAGGTCCAGCAGAACTAACAGGGACACACTCCCCCTGTCCCGTTCCCTGCGAAGATCATCTACCAAGGCGACCAAGGCTGTCTCAGTTCCATGTCCCGGCCTAAAGCCAGACTGTGCCGGATCCAGATAATCAGTGTCTACCAGAAATCCCTGGAGTTGTGTTGCCACCACACGTTCCATGACTTTGCCCAAATAGGGGAGATTGGAAACTGGCCGATAGTTGTCGAATTGAGTGGGGTCCAGTGGTTTTTTCAACAGCGGTTTTATAATAGCTTGTTTTAAGCTCGCTGGAAATTTTCCTTCCTGTAAGGAGGCATTAACCATCACCTTCACCCACTCCGCCAAACCCCCTCTGGCTTCCTTGATCAGCCAGGATGGGCAGGGGTCTAGGATGCATGTGGTGGGTCGCACCTCTCCAAGGATCCTGTCCACATCCTCAAGCTGAACCAATTGAAAAGAATCCAATAAAACTGGACAAGCAGATGTTCTCGTTACATCCCCAGAGACTGCCGTTAACATGACGTCAAAACCCGACCGAATCCGCTCAATTTTATCCGCGAAGGATTGAGTAAATGCTTCACAGCGAGCCACCGAGTTGTCTGAGGCCTCGCTTTTAGGCGGATTTAACAGGCCCCTGACAACTCGGAAAAGCTCCGCTGGACGATTCTTCGCTGATGCAATATTGGCTGTGATGAATATTTTCTGAGCTGCCGTTATTGCCACACCGTAGGACCTTAGAAAGGCATTCAGGTGTGTTTGGGCTGGATTGGTGGGGTTCTGGCGCCACACACACTTCTTTCGCTTCATCGCTGCCAGCTCCTCGGTGAACCAAGAGGCTGGTTTAGCTCGGTTACTCGAGAGGGGGCGTTCCGGAGCGATAGTGTCAATTGCCTTAGTCAACTCATTATTCCAACGAGAGACCAGAGCATCGACAGTATCACTAGCCAAGGAGGTGGAAAAATCCCCAAGAGCCGTCAGGAGTCCATTTGGATCCATAAGTCTCCTGGGGTGGACCATTCTAAAGGCCTACATAAGAGTCATGTGTGACTTAGGGCCTTTTACTCTCGCACTTAAGACCTGGCTTTTTACTAGAGCATTCAATCTCTGTTGATTTTTAATTTTTGTATGTATGTATTTTATCTTTTGTAATTTAGCTGTAAATTGCCTGTAAGAGCATTCTCGGATGGAGGGCGATTAATAAGTTATTAAATGACGATGATGATGATGATGAAGAAGAAGTTTGATCCAGATCCATCAGTGCTTGACTCCACAGTGTTCTCTGGAAGTAGGTGAACTACAACTCCAAAAAACTCAAGGTCAATGTCCACCAGACCTTCCCAGTATTTTCTCTTGGTCATGGGAATTCTGTGTTCCAAGTTTGATTCAATTCCATCATTGGTGGAGTTCAGAAGGCTCTTTGATTTTAGGTGAACTATAAATCCCAGTAACTCCAGCATTACCAAATGACAAAATCAATCACCCCCAACCTCACCAGTATTCAAATTTGGGCGGATTGGGTATTTGTGCCAAATTTGTTCCAGTGTCTGAAAATACATCCTGCATATAAGATATTTAGATTACGAATCATAACAGTAGCAAAATTACAGTTGTGAAGTAGCAACGAAAATAATATTATGGTTGGGGGTCACCACAACATGAGGACCTGTACTAAGGGGTCGCAGCATTAGGAAGGTTGAGAACCACTGCATATGGGCTCTCCCGGTATGAAAACCCGCTCAATACGAAAGCAAGCAGGAGCCAATCTCATCCTCCTCTCCTATTTGGCATCACAGTTGAATCTTTTTTTTAATTTTATTTTCCTTGATTTATTTTCCTGATTTTTTTTATTTAGTGGGACTGACTGGGAGTTGGGGACCCACTAAGGGTCAGTGGGTGGGATGCACATGTTTGGGGACTTGGAGAGTCACCCTCTTAGTTTCTTTTTCTCCTTCCTTTCCTCTCCTTCAGAAAATACTTCTAAAATAATAATAATAATCTATACCTATATAAATAAAAATGTAATGTTCGTTTGTAGGATTGACAGAACTAAAAAACCACTGGACGAATTGACACCAAATTTGGACACAAGACACCTAACAACCCAATGTATGTCCTTCACCAATATATATATATATGATTTTGTCATTTGGGAGTTGTAGTTGCTGGGATTTATAGTTCACCTACAATCAAAGAGCATTCTGAACTCCACCAATTATGGCATCGAACCAAACGTGGCACACAGGACTCCCATGACCAACAGAAAGCATTAGAAGGGTTTGGTGGGCATTGACCTTGAGTTTGGGAGTTGTAGTTTACCTACATCCAGAGAACACTCTGGACTCAAACAATGATGGATCTGGACCAAACTTGACACGGATACTCCATATGCCCAACTAGGAACACAGATGGAGTTTAAGGGAAATAGACCTTGACATTTGAGAGTTGTAGTTGCTGGGATTTATAGTTCACCTACAATCAAAGAGCATTCTGAACTCCACCAATGATGGAATTGAACCAAACATGGCATACAGGACTTCCATGACCAACAGAACACACTGGAAGGGTTTGGTGGGCATTGACCTTGAGTTTGGGAGTTATAGTTCACCTACATCCAGAGAGCACTGTGGACTCAAACAATGATGGATCTGGACCAAACTTGGCACGAATACTCCATATGCCCAAATATGAACACAGATGGAGTTTGGGGAAATAGACCTTGACATTTGGGAGTTGTAGTTACTGGGATTTATAGTTCACCTATAATCAAAGAGTGTTCTGAACCCCACCAATGACAGAATGGGGCCAAACTTCCCACACAGAACCCCCATGACCAATGGAAAATACTCAAGGCCATCCAGTCGAACTCCCTTCACCGGGGCAAGAAAACGTAATCAAAGCCCTCCTGACAAAGAGCCATCCAGTCATGGATATAGATGGATATGATTCACACACACACAGATATAGTATCATAGATTTGAAAGGGACCTCTGAAGAACGACAATTATATGTTGCATGTTCCAGGGTGGGCAAACCAGACAATCTCCACATCAACACTGACAAAGAAACAGCAAGAATACTATTTACCCACAAGCATAAAGAAATTACATATATTAGAAACCAACACTTTCTCATTACTTTATATTCCAGATCAACAGACTGGGCCACAGCAACACCTGGCAGGGGACAGCTAGTAAATGTCATAAATACATAGATAAATAAATAATAGATCTGTCTGTCTAAATGTGGTTCTGTAAAAGTTCTGATATCCTTTCTCTTATTTATTTTATTTTTATTTATTTGTTTTACTTCTATATCGCCTTTCTCAGCCGAAATGGCGACTCAAGGCGGTTTACATAGTAAAGGTTAACACAACAACATCAAAAAAAGGCAATTAAAAACACATTATACAAAACATACCAGGTCAAAAACAATTCATTATCATAATCGTAGCACCTCAGCAAACAAATCAGAATCAGAGTCCGTAATCATAATCCTTTATACCAATTCCTATGTTCAGTTGTGCCATCTTACTGTATTTCATTGCACTATTTAGCCAAACGCTTGTTCATAAAGCCAAGTCTTGACCTTCCTCCGGAATGCCAACAGTGAAGGGGCCTGTCTGATGTCCACAGGTAGGGTGTTCCACAGCCGAGGGGCCACCACCGAGAAGGCCCTGTCTCTCGTCTCCGCCAACTGCGCCTGCGATGTGGGCGGGACCGAGAGCAGGGCCTCCCCAGAAGATCTTAATGTCCTAGTCGGTTCATAGGTGGAGATGCGTTCGGAGAGGTAAGTAGGGCCAGAACCGTTTAGGGCTTTATAGGCTAAAGCCAGCACCTTGAATTGTGCCCGGTAGCAGATTGGCAGCCAGTGGAGCTGGCGCAGCAGAGGAGTGGTGTGCTCCCTGAGTGCCGCTCCTGTTAGCAACCTGGCTGCCGAACGTTGGACCATTTGAAGCTTCCGAGCAGTCTTCAAGGGCAACCCCACGTAGAGAGCATTGCAGTAGTCTAAGCGGGATGTAACCAGAGCGTGGACTACCGTGGCCAAGTCAGACTTCCCAAGGTACGGGCGCAGCTGGCGCACAAGTTTTAACTGTGCAAATGCTCCCCTGGTCACCGCCGAAACCTGGGGTTCCAGGCTCAGCCATGAGTCCAGGGTCACACCCAAGCTGCGAACCTGTGTCTTCAAGGGGAGTGCGACCCCATTCAACACAGGCTGTAACCCTATGCCCTGTTCGGCCTTTCAACTGACCAGGAGTGCCTCTGTCTTGTCTGGATTCAGTTTCAATTTGTTAGCCCTCATCCAGTCCGATACAGCGGCCAAGCACCGGTTCAGGACCTGAACAGCCTCCTTAGTAGTAGGTGGGAAGGAGTAACAGAGTTGGACATCATCTGCGTACAGATAACACCGCACCCCAAAGCTCCGGATGATCTCCCCCAGCGGCTTCATGTAGATGCCTTTCTATTTTTTCTTGATCTCACCCTGCGGCTTCATGTAGATGTTAAACAACATGGGGGACAGTATAGAACCCTGTGGGACCCCACAAGACAATGGTTGTGAGGTCGAGCAGTTGTCCCCCAGCAACACCTTCTGGGTATGATCCTCTAGAAAGGATGTATCTTGTAAGCCGCTCTGAGTCCCCTTCGGGGTGAGAAGAGCAGCATATAAATGTCATAAATACATAGATAAATAAATAATAGAATCTGTCTATCTGTCTAAATATGGTTCTGTAAAAGTTCTGATATCCTTTCTCTTACTGGAAAATTGCAATAAAAAGAACCTATGCTTTAAAGTTATTGAAAAGTTATTCATAACATTGAAATGCCTCCAAGTTTTAGTCCAATCTTCAAAGAAGCTATCCGACATCCAAAGAGTATTCTGCTTTTGGAACCTGAGGCTTGCTTTGCCCCTCTAATGCCAGGATGCTTGTGTTTGCTGAAAATATGTGCCCAGAAGCATATATCCGGTATTGAAAAGGGTTTCGTTTCTTTTAAAAAAAGTGCTAAATGGTGGTGAATGCTATCTTTTGAACAGATGAATCGCCTCCCGTGAGATTGGACATTTACCCTGGAGAAAATCTATTTATGATACGGTATGATAGCCATCTTCATCTCCGTTTCCAAAAGGACATTGTAAATACATCCCAATGATTACAGAGCTGGGATGTGTTTCTTATGACAGAGGTATTTTAGTCGGGAAGGTATATAATCATTACATACCGAAGCCAGGATTATCCATGCTATAGCATTTCCTATTTTTGTGCGTGGATGTGAAAACTAGACAGGAAAGAAAGCCGATAGGAAGAAAATCATTTCATTGGAAAAGAGTTCTGTGAATAGAATAGATAGTCAGGAAAGAAAAAATACCCAAATGAATGGGTCCTAGAGCAAATCAGCCCTGACCTTTCACTGGAAGTCAAGATGAATGAAATGAGGCTGTCATAATTTTAACACAACATGCAATGATGTGACTCACTGGAAAAGACAATAAAGCGTGGTAAAGTGGAAGGCAATAGGAAAAGAGGGTGGATTGATTCAGTCTAGGATGTCACAGCTGCTCTGAGATTCCAAGTTGGTCACTTGCATGCTGGTCGCTTCTCCTGTTTGGGCATCAGCCAGCAAGTCAAAGACTTAAATCTAGACATAGTTTTCTAAGATCTACAGAGACACTCGCTGGAACACCTCAGCAAGCGAGAGTCCAAAAGTGGCAGGCTCAAACCCAGCACCTCAACCAATGGCTGATACCAAATGAGAGACTCCCCCTGGGCACACAGAAGACTGGGCGACTTGGAAGGCGCTGAACAGACTGCGCTCTGGCACCATGAGATGCAGAGCCAACCTTCAGAAATGGGGCTACAAAGTGGAATCCATGACATGCGAGTGTGGAGAAGAGCAAACCACTGACCACCTGCTGCAATGCAACCTGAGCCCTGCCACATGCACAATGGAGGACCTTCTTGCAGCAACACCAGAAGCACTCCAAGTGGCCAGATACTGGTCAAAGGACATTTAACAACTACCAAACTCACAAATTTTGTATTTTCTCTGTTTGTTTGCTTTGTTCTGTTAGAAATGTAATATAATGGACTGGTTGCTCTGACACAACAAATAAATAAATAAATAGTTGGTCACAAGTTTTTGGAAGTCCATTTGTACCCACGGTGGCACAATGGGTTAAACCCTTGTCCTGGCAGGACTGAAGACCAACAGGTCTGAGGTTCGAATCTGGGGGGAGCCTGGATGAGCTCCCTCTGTCAGCTCCAGCTCCCATGTGGGGACATGAGAGAAGCCTCCCACAAGGATGGTAAAACATCAAAAACATCTGGGCAACATCCCCTGGGTAACGTCCTTTCAGACGGCCAATTCTCTCACAGTTTCTCAAGTCGCTCCTGACATTGAAGTTGACGCAGTGGCCATAGACTTGGGACAGCCAGAGGTAAAGATTTCATAATGTAATGCATGATTAATGGGGCTGTGGTGGCACAGCGAGTTAAACTGCTAAGCTGTTGAACTTTTTGACCAGAAGGTCAGCCGTTCGAATACATGGAATGGGTTGAGCTCCTGCTGTTAGCCACAACTTCTGCCAAACTAGAAGTTCAAAAACATACAAGTGTGAGTAGATCAATATTTTATTTATTTACTAGCTGTACGAGTTGCCATGACTAACCTTCCCTCCCCCCTCTCTCTT
Source organism: Anolis sagrei ordinatus (assembly GCF_025583915.1). Lineage (NCBI taxonomy): Eukaryota > Metazoa > Chordata > Lepidosauria > Squamata > Anolidae > Anolis > Anolis sagrei. The sequence continues at coordinate 21,919,597 of NW_026844589.1, forward strand.
TCTTTCCTTCCTTCCCTTGTTTCTTTCCTTCTCCCCTTCTTTCCTTCTCTTCCCTTCTCCCCCCCTCCTTTCATTCCCTTCCTCTTTCTCCCCTTCCTTCCTTCTCTACCTATTCTTGGACTGCAACTCCCAGCAGTCCTCCTGATCCATCTATCTATCTACCTGCCTGCCTATCTCTATCTAATCTATCTATCTGGAGGATTGCTGGGAGTTGCAGTCCAGGAATAGGAAATTGGAAATATGCAGGGATTGGGATGCTCTTAAAGAGATCCAAGGAAAAGAAAGCTTGCATCTTGGAAGCAGTGCATTTGGATCATCCTCATCTCTTAAAGGGCCTGGTCTAGGGGATGCTGGGAGCTGTAGTCCAGAAGAAAGTGTGGATATGCTATTGTGTGTGTGTATTTTGTTTTTGCTGGGGAATCATTTTTGCGCATGCGCTGTAGCATCTTCTTGCTTTTTTGGATTTTTAAGTCCCTTCTGCTGTGTTTTTCAGTGTTTTTATGAGTGATGGTCATTTATTAGCCTGATAGGTGTCTTGTGTCCAAATTTGGTGTCAATTCGCCCAGTGGTTTTTGAGTTATGTTAACCCCACAAACTAAAATTACATTTTTATTTATATAGATTTACAGTATTTATATTCTGCCCTTCTCACCCCGCAGAGGACTCAGGGCGGATTACAATGTACATACACATGGCAAACATTCAATGCCATAGACACACAACATATATAGACAGACACACAGAGGCTATTTAACATTCAACTTTTTCATGAGGGTATTCTGGCCACCAGGGAGCTGTTGCTTCACCATCCATTTGTGACACTGATGAAGTACTTTCTCATTCTTTGCATTCTTGCTGGAGATTTTTATGTCGTTGTAAATTAGCCTCCCTGCATAAGCGGTACCTAAATTTCCTATTTGACAGATGTAACTGTCTTTCGGGCTGCAAAGCTCGACAGCAAGCTACTCAAATTGGTCAGAAACTCACTCCGACCTGGGCTGGCTTCGAACTCATGACCTTTTGGTCAGTAGTGATCTTAATGCAGCTGACTCCCACCCAGTCGCCCCCAGGCTGGCTTCGAACTCATGACCTTTTGGTCAGTAGTGATCTTAATGCAGCTGACTCCCAGCCAGCTGCACCATAGTCCCGGTGCCACTTTGGTGAGAAGGTAACACGCTCCATGTAGTCATGCCAGCCACATAACCTTGGAGGCATCTACGGACAATGCTGGCTCTTCATCTTAGAAATAGAGATGAGCACCACCTCCCAGAGTTGGATTCAACTAGACTTAATGTCAAGAGGAAACATTTACCTTTACCTTTAATGCATAATGGCTTCCAAACCAAAAAAGTACAGTGGTGGTCAAGAGCGTTGATGACTTTTGAAGAGAATTAGATATATCCATGGAGATGAAATTTGAGATTCATGGGTTCTAAAACACATGTATCACATGGTCTGAATTCAGCCCACCATGTTGTTTTATACCTTCTGAAGCATCACCACCCTATGGGTCATGATCTTGCCAAGCCTTTTGTATATAACCACCAACAACTGCTAGGCATTCCAACCACCACCAACCGGTAGGCATTCTAACCACCATCAACTCCTGGACATGACAACCAACCACTACGGAAGAAAAAATAGTTGGACCTCTGTATCTATACATGGATTCAATGGCCCTTTGAAGGCAACCATAAGGTTGATGCGGCCCTTTGTGAAAATTAGTTTGACATCCCTGTTCGAAGTGGAAACATGTTTGGATGAATAGAAAGTATGGTGTATCAAATTTCAGAAGGAAAGTAGGGATGTGGACCTCATGACAATCTCACGGACTTTTCATACTGTTGGTTGACCACCTGTGGAAGAAGAACATAAGCATTCCATCGCCTGGCAGCCTTATCCAACAAGGTTGGTCTTAAACCTGTGTGTACAAAATGCCACTAATAGTAGTAGTAATAATAATAATAATAATAATAATAATAATAATAATAATAACAACAACAACAACAACAACAACAACAACTTTATTTATATACAACTATATCTCCCTTCGGGGACTCAGGGTGGTTTCCACAGATCAACATGAAACATATGAAGTAGCCATTAAAATGTAAACATAACGGTTAAAAAAATCCTATCCATGAAAACAACCCGATTCCATAAACCATTGTGCAAGATGAATTACCAAACACCCCACTTATATGTGGGCCAGGACAGGTTGAAAAGGCTGGTCAGGGTTCCTATGGAAGTAATAAAGACCAGGGAACCAGTAAAGTGCTGGGAGTGGGCCTGATTTCTGGCCAAGGTAGGGACTGGGGATACTTTTTCAAGGGCCTTCTGGCAGTTTTGAAGAGGAAGGTCTAGGCTGGAAACCAGTGTCACGGTGTGGAGAAGGAATGAGGGAACTGACAAGGTGTTGGTTGGGCCTTAACTAGAGACCAGGGGCACTAGGCCTGGGACTAGTCCTTATCAAAGGCTTCATGAAACCACCAGGTCTTCAAGTCCTTCTGAAAAGAGGAGAGTAATGGGGCCTGTCATAGTTCCCTAAGGAGGGTGTTCCAGAGGCCAGACAAGGTGCTGGTTGGACCTTAGCTAGAGGCCAAGGGCATCAGGTCTGGGACTAGTCCTTATCAAAGGTCTGATGAAACCACCAGGTCTTCAAGTCCTTCTGAAAAGAGGAGAGTGATGGGGCCTGTCATAGTTCCCTAAGGAGGGTGTTCCAGAGGCCAGACAAGGTGCTGGTTGGACCTTAGCTAGAGGCCAAGGGCATCAGGTCTGGGACTAGTCCTTATCAAAGGTCTGATGAAACCACCAGGTCTTCAAGTCCTTCTGAAAAGAGGAGAGTGATGGGGCCTGTCATAGTTCCCTAGGGAGGTGTTCCAGAGGCCCGGACAAGGTGCTGGTTGGGCCTTAACTAGAGGCCAAGGGCATCAGGCCTGGGATTAGTCCTTATCAAAGGTCTGATGAAACCACCAGGTCTTCAAGTCCTTCTGAAAAGAGGAGAGTGATGGGTCCTGTCATAGTTCCCTAGGGAGGTCGTTCCATAGGCCCAGACAAGGTGCTGGTTGGGCCTTACCAAAGGCCAAGGGCATCAGGCCTAGTACTAGTTCTTATCAAAGGCCTGATGAGACCACCAAGTCTTCAAGGCCTTCCGAAAAGAGGAGAGTGATGGGTCCTGTCATAGTTCCCTAGGGAGGGCGTTCCAGAGGCCTGGACAAGGTGCTGGTTGGGCCTTAACTAGAGGCCAAGGGCATCAGGTCTAGGACTAGTCCTTATCAAAGGCCTGATGAGACCACCAGGTCTTCAAGGCCTTCCGAAAAGAGGAGAGTGATGTGGTCTGTCTTAGTTCCCTAGGGAGGGCGTTCCAGAGGTGAGGGGCCACCACTGAGAAAACCCTCTCCCTCGTTTCCACCAACCATGCTTGAGATGGGGGTGGGAGCAAGAGGAGGGTCTCCCTGGTAGATCTTAGATCTCTTGACATTCCCCGCTCCTTAACATCTTAGGCATCCAACCATAGGCCCTTGTCACACTCAAGCCAGTGAAATGCTTCTCCAACAGATGAAGAATCACCCCCCCACCCCAAAACCCGGTCAAACTTGGATGTTTTTGCCTGCACTTCCAGAGCACAGCAGCAGTACTCCGAGAAATTAATTTGAGTTCTTTTAATTATAATTTTCATCTTTCATACACAAAACACCCTCACATACACATGCACCAGCTGTCCAGAAGAGGAGAAAAAAAGAGAGCTGTAGGTTGCTTTCCACTTAAGATTAATTAAAGTCAGAAAGTCACTCAGCAATTACCAATTGGCCATTCTAAGCACTGAGGGGTTGAGAAATTAGATTTCCAGGAAATGACAGCTTGTGGGCCCAAACATATGGTTGTCCAATAAAAATCGTCACATTCCTTAGACCGCAACATGCTGTCGGCTTCCTCGTTCTCCTCCTCTCGCGGCTTATAACGTGGTGTGATTTATTTTATTTTTTACCGCCTCCTTTAATCACAGAATCCTTTCCATGGAGTGAGACAAGTGGGAAACCATTTGGGGGGAAATTGGGAAAGGCAGAAGAAAATTAGGAGCTTTGGGTAGAAGGGTGTGCCTAACAGATAAACCAAGAGGAAAAGAATAACAGGAATAAGGGAGGAGGAGGAGGAGGAGGAGGGAGGCGGCGGCGAGGAGGAGGAGGAGAAGCGGGCGAGAGACGAGAGAAAGGCCGAGCGCGGGGCCACAGGCAGCCCTTCACGGTCCGGGATGCCCTACAAGCTGAAGAAGGAGAAGGTGAGGAGGGGCCCCTCTCCCCTGCAGGGAAGGGCTTGGCGCAAATGGGAGGGGAAGCAAGGCTGGCCGGGCCTCGCAGGGAGAGAGCCAGGAAGGCAGGCCTCTTCTCTGGGCCTTGGATGGGCCACTGCAGCAGAAGCAATTGCCTTTCCCATGGCAAGAAACAGGATTTGCAGCCATGCCAGCCCAGTCCCTCCCCAGCACACAAACATATGTCTATTTGCCCTACATAGGCCTGTTTGATCAAGAAAAAATTTGTTTCTAAAATGTTTTGTAAATATTTACGAAATTTCGTAAATAACAAAAGATTTTTTTGGAAAGTTTTGTAAATATTTTAAATATCGAAACAAAAAAACACCCCAATTAAGAATCGAATTTAGAAACAAATTTTTTCTTGATCAAACAGGCCTATTATTTACCCATTCTAGTATTGATTCAATGGGTCTAGTCTCCTAGGGATTAGCCAAAGGGATTCCAGATTCATAAAGTATCAAGAAGGGAGGGGAATTTCAGGGTCTGGAAACCTCATTTGGCCTAAATCCTATCGTTAGGTCCAGCTGGAGTATTTATTTACTATTTACTATATTTGTATACCGCTTTTCTCAGCTCTTGGGCGACTCAAAGAGTAAGCCCAATAGATAAAATAAAACTTGGCAAATCAACACATATTCATTATGAAAAGGTAAAAAAAGGTGGAAGGGAGAAAATGCAGAAGCATCTTTAAGACCAATGGGTTTTATCTCAGTGTGAGCTTTTATGGATTTCGGTCCACCTTCTGAACTGTGATGATGTAGTAGTTACAGTATTTCCTCACTTATCGTGGGTGATCCGTTTCAGGACACTGTACTGTGGATTATGCTGATGATCTTGTTTGTCTTCAGGTTGATGTTGATGGTTTTGCGTGCCTTCAGGATGTTTTGGACTGGCCTTCAAATCGTTTTGGACTGGCTTTCAAGTTGTTTTGGATTGGCCTTCAAGTTGTTTCAGACCTGTGATGAAACTATCAAGCCATTTTCCTGAAATATTTGTTCAGAGGAGGGTCGCCACTGCCTTCCTCTAAGGAGGAGAGAGGTCAGCCAGTGGATTTCCACAGTTAAGGGTTTGAATCCTAGTCTCCTATAGTCCTGGTGCCATATTCAAACCACTACACCACGCACACTGGCAATGAAGATCTGCATAGTTAAAACAATGGTATTTCCTGTAGCAACCTATGGATGTGAGAGCTGGACTATAACGAAGGCTGAGCAAAGGAAGAGAGACGCTTTTGAACTGTGGTGCTGGAGGAAAATTCTGAGAGTGCTTTGGACTACAAGAAGATCCAACCAGTCCATCCTCCAGGAAAAAAAGCCCAGCTGCTCACAGGAGGGAA
>NW_026844589.1:21926460-22075968 GCF_025583915.1 Anolis sagrei ordinatus
GAAAGGAAGGAGTTAATGAAAGAGGAAATGATGGATGAGGAGTAAGGTGGATTAACTGAGAAGTAGGTCATAAATGGCAGGGAAGATACATCCACATATTTACCCCAGACCTCGAGAGGTTCCTAATGACCTGAAAGCGCACTAATAACAATCCTATCTCATCAGCCAAAAGCAGGCCTGCACTTCCCATTGAAATACTAATAAGTTTATATTTGTTAAAATTGTTCTTCATTTTAATTATTGTATTGTTTTTTTTTTGCACTACAAATAAGATATGTGCAGTGTGCAAAGGAATTCATTCATGTTTTTTTTCAAATTATAATCCGGCCCTCCAACAGTCTGAGGGACTGTGACCTGGCCCTTTGTTTAAAAAGTTTGAGACCCCTGGAATAAATAAACAACAACGAAAACACCATGCTTGCTCTCTTTTTAAGGTAAAAGCTCAGGTATATTAGGAACTGTATATGTCACTGCTATGTAATTGTTCTCCTATACTATATTTGTTGTTGTTCATTCAGTCAGTCGCTTCTGACTATTCGGGACCTCATGGACCATCCCACGCCAGAGCGCCCTGTTGACCGTCACCTCCCCCAGCTTCTTCAGAATAAAACCAGTTACTTCAAGGATGCCATCCATCCATCTTGCCCTTGGTTGGCCCTTCCATTTTCCCTCCATTTTCCCCAGCATAACTGTCTTCTCTAAGCTCTTCTGTTTTCACATGATGTGGCCAAAAGACTTCATTTTTGCCTCTACTATCCTTCCCTCCAATGAGCAGTCGGGCTTTATTTCCTGGAGGATGGACTGGTTGGATCTTCTCGCAGTCCAAGGCACTCTCAGCACTTTCCTCCAACACCACAGTTCAAAAGCATCTATTTTCCTTTGCTCAGCCTTCCCTATGGTCCAGGTCTCACATCCGTAGGTGACTACGGGGAATACCATTGCTTTGACTATGCGGATCTTTGTTACCAGTGCCTATACTATATAACTACTGTCATACATTAGGTTTGCTATCAACTTCACCAGTATTTAAAGAAGTGGATTGAAACCCATGAATGCTCATGCTGAAATAAATCTTCCTTTTCCTCTTCCCCCTTTCTTTCTGTGCTGTGATCAACTAATACACCTATCTTTTTGGAAAGTGTTTTTATTGATTCAGTGGCCCTACTCTAGATGGGAGTAAATACAGGCTGGAATCCTGGAGGTCCTAGTCCTACAAGATCTTTAGCTTTCTCTTCCAATGAATACAGGTGCCCCACCAAACTACGGATCCCATGATTCCACAGCATTGAGACATGGCAGTTAAAGTAGTGTCCTACTGCATTAATTTGAGAGTGTAAAGTCAACCTGAAAGTGGAACGTGAAATGCGCATCCCTAAACAACGAACAAGGACAGGCTGCTTCTTTTCCACAACCTTGACTTGGATATGGCCACTCAGCTGAGGCATAAGACGTGAACTGTTGGAAAAGGCAATAATGCCTGATCAAATGGTAAGGAAACTTCATGACAGTGTTTCTCAACCTGAGGGTTGAGGAGGTCAAGAGAGGGTGTTCGAGGGGTTGCCAAAAGTCATCAGAAAACACAGTATTTTCTGTTGGTCATGGGGGTTCTGTGTGGGAAGTTTGGCCCAATTATATCATTGGTGGGGTTCAGAATGCTCTTTGATTGTAGGTGAACTATAAATTTCAGCAACTACAACTCCCAAATGTCAAGGTTTATTTTCCCCAAACTCCACCAGTGTTCACATTTGGGCATATTGAGTATTTGGTCAGGATCCATCATTGTTTGAGTCCACAGTGCTCTCTGGATATAGGTGAACTAGAAGAAGAAGAAGAACTTTATTTTTCTACCCTGCCTCCATCTCCCCGAGAGGACTCAGGGCGGCTTACATGGGGCCAAGCCCAAGCAACATACATAAAAGCAGAACAATAACAAATTACAAATTAAAATAGCATAAAACAGCATAACAATAATAAACAAGCATCAAGCAACAGCAGACTAATTTTGGAGGAGGCCGATATACAAGCTGATTAAAGGGTAAGTGGTTCAATAAGATGGATAGAAACATATAATAGTATAGGAAATACCATGAAAACAGAGCAATTTAACAGGATCAGAATCAATTCAGCTTAACTTACAAAATATGAATAGTAATATAATATAGGAATTCAGATTAAATGGTGACTCAGGTCACAGTACAGGTCATAGGAGTTGTCAGTCAAAAACATGATGAAACATCCACGTCTTTAATTCCTTGTGGAATGTGGATAGGGAGGGTGCCAGCCTAATCTCCTTCGGGAGGGAGTTCCAGAGATGGGGGGCCACCATCAAGAATGCCCTTTCTCTCGTCCCCACCAACCACTGCGGGAGGGGGGTGGGAGCGAGAGAAGAGCATTCACGGAAGATCTTAAGAACTACAACTCCAAAACTCAAGGTCAATACCCACCAGACCCTTCCAATATTTTCTGTTGGTCATGGGAGTTCTGTGTGCCAAGTTTGGTTCAATTCCATCATTGGGAGAGTTCAGAATGCTCTTTGATTGTAGGTGAACTATAAATTCCAGCAACTACAACTCCCAAATGACAAAAGCAACCCCCCCCCCCCCACACACACACCCATCCCACCAGTATTCAAATTTGAGTGTATTGGGTATTTGTGCCAAATTTGGTCAAGTGAATGAAAATACATCCTGAATGTCAGATATTTCAGGACAAATCACAACAGAAGCCAAATGACAGTTATGAAGTAGCAATGAAAATAATTCTATGGTTGGGGGTCACCACAATATGAGAAAATGTATTAAGGGGCTGTGGGATTAGGAAGGTTGAGAACCACTGCTCTAAGACAGGGCAAACAAGGATGCTATGGCTTAATGATGGTGGCTCCTGGAGGTCAGTCCAGGTCAAAGTCAACGAAAGTAATTAGCAACTAGTTCTGCATCAGAAGCCAATCTCCCCACAGCTTCTGTTGGAGGAACATAACACGGATTCAGCCCATTGTCTGCAGAAAATGTTGTTGTTGAAATTTCTGCTCATCTATAACATTTCCATCATACCCTTCAGGCTGAGTGAATTATTTTTTCCACTTCCTCTACTGGCGATGGTGAAAATGGGAAAAGCAGGGTGCATATACAGAGCGTGCTCTAGTCTGAAGTGTCCTGCTTTGCCTGGAGTCCCTGCTGGGTGACTATCAAGTTCCCTGCAGTTTCAATGAAGGAAGTTCTATTTGCTGAGGCTTCTTCTCACTGTGGTTGTGTTAACAGTTTGACTCCTTCCTTACCCAAGGAGCTTTTATACTTCGGGATTTTTTTTTATCATCGTCTGAAACAGCCAGGGAAGTAACTAAAGTGAAGTGTGTTTCTTTTAGGGAAAAAAAATGAAACATAGACTAATTCTAATTATACAAGGAGAGAGAACGTGTCACAGCAAGACACTTGACTAAATAAACGTTAAGACAGCAGCCAATCCCAAGTAAGAAAATGTACTCTACTAAGTTGGCATCAAGAAGAGTAGGAGACAATATGGTCTGGTCGGTTAAGGCAGGTTTTGCAATGCATTTAGTACAAGATTTTCCCCAAATGTGACTTCTGCTGTCAATAATTCAATGACTGCACGTTGCTTAAGTCGCATTGACTGACTGTCTGCGCAGGGTTCCATACTTCACACTTTAACAACACAATCGTTCAATGTTTAGGCTTCCTGCCAAACTGAAACTGTAGAGGAGAGTTTACTGAACAAGCCAGTACCTGCCGCATACCAGTACTGCCATCTGTTGAGGAGTTACGAAGATGGAGGCATTACTTTTCATTCAGCCCTCATAATTGTGGTGAAGAATTATGAGAGCTGAATGAAAAGCCACGGTGGTCCACGCTCTGGTTACATCCCGTATAGACTACTGCAATGCTTTCTATGTGGTGTTGCCTTTGAAGACTGCCCGGAAGCTTCAACTAGTCCAACGAGTGGCAGCCAGATTACTAACAGGAGCAGGGTACAGGGAGCATACTACTCCTCTGCTGCGTCAGCTCCACTTACTGCCAATTAGCTTCCGAGCACAATTCAAAGTGCTGGTGCTGACCCATAAATCCCTAAATGACTCCCGCCCAGTTTACCTGTCCGAACGGATTCTCCCCTATGAACCATCAAGGTTGTTAAGATCTTCTGGAAGGGCCCTGCTCTCGGTCCCATCTCCTGCGCAGTCGCGCCTGGTGGGGACGAGGGACAGGGCCTTCTCGGTGGTGGCCCCTCGGCTCTGGAACTCTCTCCCATTGGAGATTAGATCTGCCCCTTCCCTCCTGACTTTGAGAAAGCTGGTAAAGTCTTGGCTTTGGAATATAGCATTTGCAGAATGATGATCGAGTCAATAACGGCTGACCACACCGGCGGATGGTGATGAATGTGTGAATTTACTTTGACGACCTGGCTTTTGTAATTGTATGATCTGTATTTTAATGTATTTTGTATTAATGTATTATGATGCTATTATGTTTATTCTATTTGTGTATGAATTTTCTGCTGTTAGCCAGCCTGAGTCCCTCTTTGGAGGTTGAGAAAACCGGGTTAAAAAAGCTCTAAATAAATAAATAATAAATAAATAAGAACATCTCACAAAGCTTTTCTTCCAGGCCAGTTTATCCCTATCAAGCCCAGGATTTAGTGTTCACTCTTTGTGCCATTTTATATTGTGGGTGGGGTTTGAAGACATGAATTCATGGATATCAAACAAGAAAGTTTTTGGTTTTTTTAAAAAAATGTTTAATGTAGATAACTTAGGGGTGTTAGGCTATCTCATGGATTTTTTTGTGACAAAGCGAATAGGATAGAGGGAACATTGAAAACATTCAGTAAAGGGGTAATGTACCACCTGTGGTACATTACACCAGAGAACCCTTGGTCCAGCCATAGGTTTTTAAACGTTGTCGTGTTATTGTTAATGTGTATTGCTTATTTTCTGCTTATGAGTTTATTTATTGTTTTGTATTACTGTTGCTATTATTTTATTGTCACCTTTAGATTGGATTACTGCAATGCACTCTATGTGGGGCTGCCCTTGAAAACGGCCCGGAAATTTCAGATGATCCAACGGGTGGCAGCCAGGTTGTTAACTGGGGCTCCTTACAGGGAGCGGTCATCCCTCCTGTTCAAGGAGCTCCACTGGCTGCCATTCATCTACCGGACCCAATTCAAGGTGCAGGTTCTTACCTTCCAACTCTTTGATTCCATGATTTTATGATTCACAGATGCAGACTGTGGCCAGGAAATTAGAAGACGCTTACTTCTTGGGAGGAGAGCAATGTCCAATCTCAATAAAATAGTAAAGAGTAGAGACATCACATTGGCAACAAAGATCCACATAGTCAAAGCCATGGTATTCCCTTTAGTAACCTACGGATGTGAGAGCTGGACCTTAGGGAAGGCTGAGCGAAGGAAGATAGATGCTTTTGAGCTGTGGTGTTGGAGGAAAGTTCTGAGAGTGCCTTGGACTGCGAGAAGATCCAACCAGTCCACCCTCCAGGAAATAAAGCCCGACTGCTCACTGGAGGGAAAGATACTAGAGACAAAGTTGAAGTACTTTGGCCACATCATGAGGAGACAGGAAAGCCTAGAGAAGACAATTATGCTGGGGAAAGTGGCAGGCAAAAGGAAGAGGGGCCGACCAAGGGCAAGATGGATGGATGGCATCCTTGAAGTGACTGGACTGACCTTGAAGGAGCTGGGGGTGGTGACGGCCGACAGGGAGCTCTGGCGTGGGCTGGTCCATGAGGTCACGAAGAGTCGGAGACGACTGAACGAATGAACAACATAATTCTATGAAAGTGGTCCCTGATATTTTTTTAAAATAGGTTGGGAACCTGATGTAGAGTATGTCACCATTTTCACAAAGAAAATGCAGGTTTTGTGTACTGCTGACCAAGTTCTGCGATTGTGAATAGTTCACAAAAATCGCAGTTTGCAGAGATTATCTGACAACAAGAAGGAAACTGCTAAAATTGCTTGTTGCTTCTTTCGAAAGGAAAGTATTGATGGGTTACAATCCTGTCATAGAGAACAGGGCATTTTGACATGTCAAAACAGACCAGTAAAAATTTACTGACTTCTGTGAGATTTCTCACCTCATGACAGAGGCAGCCCATGGCGCCATTGCTTTGATGTGGGGAATCTACTTCAGAGGCAGAGGTGAACGTTACCGGAGCTAGCCAAGGTGCTGAAGCTATTATTGGAATACGTTGCAGCACCTCGGGTAGCTCTGTCAACCACTACCATGAAACTAAGTGTTAACTCCTGCAAAACTGAACATGGGAAACTGAGCTGAAGAAATTGAACTATTGTTCACCTCTGCCTCCAGTGGAAGAAGGAAACAACTACTTTTCATCCGATACATAAAAAGATGTCTATGCACAAAGCTAGACTCTTTCCTCTCTAACAGTGCACACACAGTAAACACAGGCGAGATTCCTGACTGATGGAAATGCTGCAAGAAATGCTTCTAGTCTTAGAAAGTCCAGTATTTCACTATAATGGAGTTTACAATTAGTTAAATGAAAAATTTTCACAAATGCAGAAATCCTCACCAAGACTCAACACACAACACAAACCAATAATAATATTATAATAAACTTTATTTATACCCCGTCACCATCTCCCCGATGGTGACTCGGAGCGGCTTACATGAGGCCAAGGCCGAACAAGAATTACAATATAACAATATAAAATGCAACAAAATAAACAACATAACATTAAAATAAATCATCAAAGCATATAAAACAATATACACAGAGCATAGGAACTAAACATGATAACAAAATGACAGAGGGCGGGCCGCATGTACATAAATGATTTTAAAAACCCCGGGTGAGATAAGGGGGCAGAACTAATTGTAAGGGAGAACTCATAGAGAGATAGGAAAATAAGCAAACCTTCGTACATGGGGGGGGGGGGACGGACTCCTGGGACAAGAATGTTGGGAGAGCATTAGCATAAAATTATGTGGCCACTCTCCGAAAGCGCAACAGCAGAGCCAGTTTCCAAGTAGGGGCTTTCCTGATCTCTCCAGGCAATGAATTCCAGAGTCTGGGGGGGGGGGGCACAAAGGAGAAGGCTCTCTCCCTTGTACCCACAAGGCGCATCTAAGAGACTGGTAAGGGCGAAAGAAGGGCCTCGCCTGAAGATCGGAGGGTTTGGGATGGTTCATGGAGAGAGATGTGGTCACGAAGGTAAGTGGGTCCCAAACCATTTAGGGCTTTATAGGTAAGAATCTGTACCTTGAATTGGGACCGGAAAATGAACGGCAGCCAATGGAGCTCCTTGAACAGGGGGGTTGACCGCTCCTTGTAAGTTGCCCCAGTTATTAATCTGGTTGCCGACAGTTGGACAAGTTGTAATTTCCGGGCCATCTTCAAGGGTAGCCGTACATAGAGAGCATTGCAATAGTCCAGTCTAGAGGTAACTAAGGCATGGACCACCATGGTCAAGTCAGACTTCACAAGGTARGGTTGTAGTTGGCGCACAAGTTTTAATTGTGTGAAGGTTCTCCCAGCCACCGCTGACACCTGTGCTTCAAGCGTCAGCGCTGAGTCCAGGAGGACCCCGAAACTGTYGACCTGRGACTTCAGGGGGAGTGCAACCCCGTCCAACACAGGTTGCCACCCGATACCCCGATCAGACGGGTGACTGACCTGGTGGACCTCTGTCTTGTCAAGATTGATCCTCAGCTTGTTRCTCCTCATCCAGTTCATCACAGCAGCCAGGCACTGATCCAGTATCCTCAGGGCTTCCTTGGAGTCTGGTGGAAATGAGTAGTGGAGTTGGGTGTCATCTGCATAGAGYTGGCACRGTACTCCAAAACTCCGGAGGACCTCTCCCAGCGGTTTCATGTAGATGTTAAAAAGCATGGGTGTTTTATAAAAAGCATGGGTGTTCAGTTCACCTGTATGGAAAGATTGACATTTCTAATTCCTACTATCAGGTATTTACATTTGGAAAATGTTCCAGTTGTTGTATTTTTGAGAAACAGATGGCTCACATATAATGCAGCCTTAATACAAGGGTGGAATGAAAAGTAAAACCTTTGTTACTTGGGTTTGGATGGGAATATTTTAATAAATCAAAAGCAGAAATAATCCTTAGAATGTGCTCTTTGACGACCACTATTCACTTTTCCACATAACCACCAGACAACTGGATACATTTCTGCCAACGATGAATAAGTTTTCTGAAGCTGTCACGGAAGAAGTCGACATTTCAGACGTCAGCATCCTGGGAACCCATCGTGCACAGATCTTCCAGTAGCCAATCAAAGCAATAATGTGACCCACACGTTCTTGTGAAATGCCGATTATGCTTGAAATTTCTCTCTGAGTGATATGACAATCATCCTGAATCAATCTGTCAACCTTTTGCTTGTGAAACTTGGTGGTTGCTGTCACAGGACGTCCAACTCTTTGTTTGTCACACAAGTCAGATGTTCCCACCTCAACATCTTTAAACTTGCTTGTCCATATTTCCTGGTCTTTCCAACAGACCTAACTACCTCTGAGGATGTTTGCCATAGAAGCAGGAGAAACGTCAGGAGAGAATGCCTCTAGAACATGGCCATATAGCCTGAAAAAACCTACAACAATCCAAAAATACCATGATTGTTGAGGCTGTGGAATCCAATAAACTTATTTTCCATCTCTGTTTCTGAGCATTTCTTCTCCAAGTTAAGACCACAGAACGCTCAAGGTGCCCTGTCTGTATATCTGAAATGGATATACATCTTTGCTTCAAGATGTCCCAGATATGGAACGTTATTCTGTATCTGTGTGTGTTGATGTTGTTTTTGGATCTGTTTCCCATCTGAATGGTTGTACCTTATCTAAATTAAAATGCCCTGCAATGGGCTGTGGATGCTTTCTGCGATTTCAGCAATTGGGAACAAAGGTTGGTAGCTGTTGTTTTCCTAACATACTTCATCTAGCCTTCAGGGTGTTTGCTTCTTTAGAATGTATATTGCTTTCCTGGACCTGCGGGTGATATTCTGTTTAATGGAATAGGTTTTGCCAGACATTCTGTTTTTGATGGTGACAGCTTTTCCCAAGATAAATACAGGGGATACAGTGATACCATTCACAACAATGTGGACCATATGATCCCAAAGTGATGAAAGGTGACTGTGGGGATTTGGGAGTTTGGTAAAAATGGATGATTACAGATTCTGATGGAGATAGAATAAATTTATTCCATACTAGCTGTACCCGCCACCTTCCCTTCCTCTTTCCCTTTTCCTTCCTTCCTTCCTTCCTTCCTTCCTTCCTTCCTTCCTTCCTTCCTTCCCTCCCACTTTTCTTACCTCTTTCCATTTTTTCTTTCTTTCTCTCCTTTCTACCTTCTCTTCTTCTTCCCTTCCATCCCCCAACCTCTTCTTTCTCCTCCTCTTTCTTCCTTCTCTACCTATTCTTGGACTGCAACTCCCAGCAGTCTTCCTGATCCATCTGTCTATCTACCTACCTACCAGTCTTAATCTAATCTATCTATCTATTGCTGGAAGTTACAGTCCAGGAATTAAAAAAATGGAAATATACAGGGATGGGGATGCTCTCAAAGTAATCCAAAGAGAAGAAAGCTTGCAGCTTGGAAGCAGTAAATTTGGATCATCCCCCTCTCCTAAAAGGCCTGATCTAGGGGATGCTGGGAGCTGTAGTCCGGAAGAGAGTGTGGATATGCTATTGTGTGTTTTGTTTGCTGTGGGAGTCCTTTTGTGCATGCACTGTAGCATCTTTTTGCTTTTTTTTGTGTTTTGTGTGTGTATATATGTGTATATATATTTTTGTATATGTGTATATATGTGGTTTTGTGCATGTGTTGTAATGCATTTTTTGTCTTTTTTTGTCTTTTTAAGTCCCTTCCGCTGTGTTTTTTGATGTTTTTATAAGTGATGATAATTCGTTGGCTTGATAGATGTATTGTGTCCAAATTTGGTGTCAGTTCGTCCAGTGGTTTTTGAGTTATGTTAAGCCCACAAATGAACATAATATTTTTATTTATATAGACTAGCCATCCCCTGCCATGCATTGCTGTGGCCCACATGGGGGTTCTGTGTGGGAGTTTTGGCCCAATTCTGACATTGGTGGGATTCAGAATGCTCTTAGATTGTAGGTGAACTATACGTCCCAGGAACTACAACTCCCAAATGTCAAGGTCTGTTTTCCCCAAACTCCATCTGTGTTCATATTTGGGCATATGGCATATTCGTGCCAAGTTTGGTCCAAATCTATCATTGTTTGAGTCCACGGTGCTCTCTGGATGTAGGTGAACTACAACTCCCAAACTCAAGGTCAATGCCCAACAAGCCCTTCTAGTGTTTTCTGTTGGTCATGGGAGAACTGTGTGCCAAGTTTGGTTCAATTCCATCGTTGGTGGGATTCAGAATGCTCTTTGATTGTAGGTGAACTATAAATCCCAGCAACTACAACTCCCAAATGACAAAATCAATTTTTTGGAGTGAAGGACATAGATTGGGTTGTTAGTTGTATTGTGTCCAAATTTGGTGTCAATTCAACCAGTGGTTTTTGAATTACGTTAATCCCACAAACAAACATTATATTTCTATTTATATAGATTCCAAAAAGAAGAAGAAAAACACGCAACCTGAAATTTATTTAAGAAGACAAAACAATTCAGTTTTTTTTTTCACAAACATGGTTTGCAGAAGCAGAGATCACCAACAATTATATCTGGAACTATTTTCTTTCAAGGGCAAAGGAAATGGATCAGCTTCAAGAGTAGATTTATTTGTACATGAAGCAGTCGAACTGACCTGAAAAATGCAAAAAGCCCCTGAGGCTAATGGATAAACACAACTCATGCAGATCCATTGAGTCAATTGTTGAATAGTGAGTTTAAATCAATAGGTATATGGGAGTGAGGGATAATTCTCACGTTCTTGTGTTTGTCCAAATCCCAAATTTCCAATAAATACACCCATTGTAGTAACGGTCATGTGGCAAGTCAACACTTCTAGTAGGGATGTGCGAGCCATTAAAAAATGGTTCAAAAGTCATTACAAAACTGGGGGGTGTTGGCATTGTGTTTCTAAAGTGTTTCTAAAGTATAGTTAGTGAAAAATTTGTTACTATAACTAGAGTAATGAAATTTTGTTACTATTTTGTTACAGTAATTGCACATAATTACTATAATCGAGGAATCTCCAGGGGCTCCTTCCTCCATCATTGTTAGAACTAATGTCATGAAACATGCTACAATGGTAGAACACATTTACCACTGTTAGCCCACCAAATAACAGAACGTTTCACTTATCCACAGATTTTTGGGGAATTTTCAGTTTTAATTAAAAAAAACCTACAAGAACTATCTGCTTGATTTTAGCCAATACTCCAGAGGACAGGAGCAGGATTCAAAATTATCTTGACACATTAGAGAAATGGGCCAAAACTAGCAAAATGAAGTTCAACAGTGACAAATGCAAGATACTCCACTTGGGCAGAAAAAACGAAATGCAAAGATACAGAATGGGGGACGATGATGCCTGGCTCGAGAGCAGTACGTGTGAAAAGATCTTGGAGTCCTCGTGGACAACAAGTTAAACATGAGCCAACAAAGTGATGTGGCGGCAAAAAAAACCAATGGGATTTTGGCCTGCATCAATAGGAGCATAGTGTCTAGGTCCTGGGAAGTAATGCTACCCCTCTATTCCGCTTTGGTTAGATCACACCTGGAATATTGTGTCCCATTCTGGGCACAAGCTGGAATGTGTCCAGAGGAGGGCGACTAAAATGATCAAGGGTCTGGAGAACAAGCCCTATGAGAAGTGGCTTAAGGAGCTGGGCATGTTTAGCCTGAAGAAGAGAAGGCTGAGAGGAGATATGATAGCCATGTATAAATATGTGAGAGAAAGCCACAGGGAGGAGGGAGCAAGCTTGTTTACTGCTTCCATGGAGATTAGGACAAGGAACAATGGCTTCAAACTACAAGAAAGGAGATTCCATCTGAACATGAGGAAGAACTTCCTGACTGTGAGAGCCATTCAGCAGTGGAACTCTCTGCCCCAGAGTGTGGTGGAGGCTCCTTCTTTGGAAGCTTTTAAACAGAGGCTGGATGGCCATCTGTCGGGGGTGCTTTGTTGAGATTAACTTCACAATTCAGCAGCAGATCAGTTGCACAACTTCAGCGCTTTCCAGTAGCTTCTTCCTGCACAGTATTTTCAGTCAACTGCTCCCACAGCCTGCAGTCACTCTGGAACCTTTTACAGACACTTGAGCACATGCCCGGCCATTGTCAGTTTTACCATTGTCTTTCCCCCAGTCTAGATGACATTACAAACTTACCACAGCATACAGTTATATCTTGTCGTAGCAGACAGGTTCTTTTAATTACATATAGCCTTCGACGAACAACATCACAGCACAAGGAGAGAGATATACACTGTACATGACTTCCTTATATACACAATTCTATACAATTACACATAGCAATCTCTGATTGGTTCTCAACTCATTAACTTAACTCAGACCCAGGATTACATCATTCACAATCACCTGGACTAGGCCAGAACACATTCCCCAAATGAAGTTCTATATACAGTTAATGCATGACTCAGCATTTCCAATAGAAGCCCATTAGCAGTGCATGACTCAGCTATATTACATTACAATACATTGTAAAACCTGACATGCTGTTGGGGTTCAGACTGATCCTGATCTGTGTGAACAGGATTCTCTGATAGTTTTTCCAACTGAGCAAGCTCTCCCTGACTCTGACAGTGTGGAATCTGTTGTTGATGCAGAGGTCAGTGGGAATGAAAACGAAACCCAACAGCTAGAAGATAATGTTTTGGAAGTTAGCTGTGATATCTCTCCACCTGGGGTTGATAATGAGGACCGAAGAGAACAGGTAGTCAGAGATAGAAATGTTTCCCAGTCTTTACAAAGGTCACAGCGCTTACAGCAGAAAGAGGCCCAGACAGAAAAGTCAAGGGGCGTTTCTAAGAATAGCTTCTTTGGTTTAAGAGGGTTCCTGCCGGGTGCTTCTTTAGGTCAAGCAACGTTCGGGACTGTGGCTGGTCTTGTCAGAATTCCTGTGTTCCATGGCCAGTAATCCCAGAGGCTTCTAGTTTCCAAGTTCATGGTTAGTAAAAGGCTAACAGACTCCTGGTTATTGTTTTGTGGCTTTTGAAGTTTTGCTCAAGTTCAGAGATCCTATTGACTACTGTGTTTTTCTGTGGCTTTTTGACTCTGCATTTACCTTTCTTTTGTAACCAATTTTTCATCAATAAACAAGGATTGCTTTTCCTACAGTCCAGAGTGGTGGATTTAATCTTATGGTCTTGTTTCTTGAACTGGGATGCAACACAGCTTGAATGCAATATTCCTGCTTCTTGGCAGGGGGTTGGACTGGATGACCCATGAGGTCTCTTCCAACTCTATGATTCTATGATTCTATGAATCCATTCATATTTTTTTTTCAAAATATAATCCAGTTCTCCAACAGTTTGAGGGACTGTGACCTGGCCCTCCTTTTAAAAAGTTTGAAGACCCCTGGTCTAGACTATACACAAGCTTCAAAATTGTGTTGAACAATACAAGAGGCTAAATTTGGCAACTCAAAAGAATGAGACTTGTTTGAGAATCCAATATGAGAATAGATTAAAACCAATGGGACTCGATTTGGGAAAGCTTACCTTACAAATCAAATTATAGAGAATGCATAGCAAGGTCTTAAAAGTCAGACAGGTTGAACTTCAAAATGCCATGTCAGAAACTGGAGGAAGAGGGAGAGGAGCAATTGCCTGATCACGGATACTCTTTGAAGAAGGAATAAGAAGCTGAATAGGTAAGCTTTTTCAAGAGTATCCCTTGGTGATGAATAGCATCCACCCTGACACTGCTGCAATTCTTGCTGTTTGCCTAGACATCTCCAGAGGGATCCGTGAAGGCAAGCCAACCTCTGTGGCTCTTGTGCTCACTTAAGCCTACCATAAATCCTGTCTTTAAAAAAATATACTTTTAAATAGAGTCCACCTGTCCATGTGGAATAAATCAATTGCTCTAAATTACATTCCACAAGACCTGGCTCTGTGGTGCTGCATCCCTGGCATTTGGATTTATTCAAGAGATGAGAAAACAGTAATTTCTGAAGTCAACGCCCTGACCCCGACTTGATCTATCCCATGGATCATGATAAATCTAATTGTCTCACCACTTAGACCTAGTGGTTGCTCTGCTTAGAAACAGTTACACCAAGAGTGTCCAGGAAAAGGAAAGGAGAACAAAAGCAATGGAATATAATTAAGCCAGATCCACTTAATTGGCAATACCATTATGGTCAGGCTTTGGAGGAAGTTCTTAGCACTTTGGGAGAAGTTCCATTTCCATTAGTGTTGTTCAATCCATTGAAATGAGATTTTGAAAGGAATATGTTTTGCTGAACATTCCCTCTGTATTGAAATGGGTAGTAAATGGTTCATATGACAAGAAAAGAGATTTTGCCTAAACATTCTGAAGAACTTATTTGCCTTCTTTGGAGATTTTGAAGCAGAAGTTGGATGAACATCTTTCAAGTGTGCTTTAAGTGCATGTGTCATGAAATATGATGTATGGTTTGAATGGAATTAAGTGACTGCTGGAAGAGCACTTTGGTTTTCTCGATGTTTAATGACAGGCTGAGCTTCTCGTATGCTTCTGTGAAGGTGTTTAGAGTGGCTTGTAGGTCTTCTTCTGAATGCACACAGATGATGTCATCAACATATTGGAGTTCTATAACAGATGTTTTGTAACCTTGGTTTTGGCTTTCAGTCTGCTTAGGATAAATAGTTGGATCTGTCCGATAGATGATTTCTCCAGTGAGAAGCTTCCCATCAACAAAATGAAGTATCATAGCAATGAAAATGGAAAATAAAATTGGGGCAATAACACATCCCTGTTTGATACTTGATTCCACCTTAAAAGGATCACTTTGGGAACCATTGCTGTCCAATAGGGCTGGGCGGTTTCGTTTCGTTAATTCATAATTCGTTAAAAATTCGTTTTTTTTGTTAATGAAGCGATAACGAACCATTCTGGAGCAACTTAAAAATGTTTCGTATTTCGTTATGTATTCGTTTCGTTATTGGTTTGAGGTCGTTTCGTTATTATTTCCACATGTCTGGGCAAGTTTTATAGTTGTTTTTTGTTTAATTAGTGAAAAAAAATTATAATATCACACCAACAGTCAACAACAGAGGGAGAGGGAAGCTTCAGAAGTTCCCCCTGTCCCATTTGGAGGTTTTTTAGCGTATTGCGCGGTCGCGTCCGCCATTAACGAATCGATTCGTTATTGTTTCGTTATTGTTTCGTTATTGTTTTGTAATTTTTTTTACCATTTACGAAATTTCGTAAATATCGAACTTTTTTTTTAAAAAAATTGGAATTCTTTTAAATATCGAAACGCAAAAAACCAATCACCCATTAATAGGCTTGCGTTGGGTTATCATCTCAGAAGAACATGCCTTGTGCTGGAGAGCTTGGAGAGATCACAATGTCTGGCATCCCAGTACAGTCCTATGGCAACTACAGATAGCAGGGAATCCATATATTCTTCTCTGCTATGGTACAAATCTGCTATGAATCGATTTTAGAAACAAATTTTTCCGATGTTACCCAGGCCTACTGTCCAAGTCTGTTCCCATCATGTCATCATGGAGGAGCCGCTGCTCAGCCTTAGGAAAGTTGTTGATACTTCCTGTTCCTTCCAAGTAATTGCTTTATAAGTGAAGTTCCAGTCTTAAGACAGCCATGTCTCCTTCTTTGCAGGGTAGTCTCTTTCCCATTTAAGGTGGAATCAGGTTTCAAATAGGGATGTGTTATGCCCCAACCTTATTTTCCATTTTCATTGCTGTTGGACAGATGGCAAGCTATTTAACCCCAGTTAAATGGTTTTGAAAGCTAAAAGCAAGGTTACAACAACCTCTATTATAGAACTCCAATATGCTGATGACAACATCATCTGTGCGCATTCAGAAGAAGACCTAGAAGCCACTCTAAACACTTCGCAGAAGCAAACAAGAAGCTCAGCTTGTCATTGAAAATCGAGAAAACCAAAGTGCTCTTCCAGCAGTCAACAGCCAGTCCCTCTCCAATGCTAGAAATACAGCTTAATGGTGTAACTTAGAAAATGTTGACCATTTCTGCTACCTTGGAAGCCACCTCTCCACAAAAGTCAACATTGATTGGATGACTTGGGGACTCATCACACTAGAGAAAATAAATCCACTTAAAATCACCTTCAATGCCAGCTTGACCAGGGAGGGTCGCTGCTGCTTGTGTTATTGGATCTCACAGCAGCATTTGACACGGTCGACCACAATCTTTTGACCCACCGCCTGGCTGCTGTTGGAGTCAGGGAGACAGCTTTAAATTGGCTGTCCTCCTTTCTTCATAGCCGTGGACAGCGAGTGGAGAGGGGAGGCCTGGTCTCTGAGAGGTCCCCTCTATCTTGTGGGGTTCCTCAGGGGGCCATTCTCTCCCCTCTGTTGTTTAACATCTATATGTGACCACTTGCTCAGCTGGTTTGAGGTTTTGGTCTGGAGTGTTACCAGTACGCTGATGACACTCAGCTTGTGCTGAAGATGGAAGGCTGACCAGACTCTGTACCCGATTATTTCCTTCAGTGCCTCGAGGCCGTTACTGGATGGCTACGTGCCAGCAGGTTGAGGGTGAATCCAGCAAAGATGGAGATCCTATGGCTGGGTCAACCGGGCAGTGGGGATATCCAGCTGCCTACCCTGGATGGTGAGGCTCTATGCCCGTCATCATTGGTAAAGAGTCTGGGAGTCCTTTTGGAAGGAGGGGGGGAGAAAGAAAAGAGGTCTCCGCCGTTAGCAGAACCGCCTTTTTCCATCTGCAGCAGGCTAGACGGCTGGCCCCCTCCCTGTCCAGGGACGACCTAGCTACGGTGATCCAGGCCACGGTCATCTCAAGACTGGACTACTGTAACGCCCTCTACATTGGCCTCCCTCTGTCGGTGATCCGGAAGCTCAAGCTGGTACAAAATGCAGCTGCTCGGCTTCTTGCGGGAATTCCGATGAGATGCCACATAACACCAATCTTACTACAGCTGCATTGGTTACCAATTGAGCACCGGATCACTTTCAAAGTGATGGTACTCACCTTTAAGGCCTTGCATGGTCTGGGGCCAAAGTAATTGGTTTGTATCGGTTTGTATGAAATTTTTATGGGTTTTATTGGTTTTATTGGGTATAGATATGATATATTGTTGTTGTGTGCCATTCTGTGCTATTGTGTTTGTATTGTATGTTACGGGCATCGCGAATTGTGCCTTGGATATGTAAGCCGCCCTGAGTCCCCTTCGGGGTGAGAAGGGCGGGGTAAAAGTAAACCAAATAAATAAATAAATAAATAAAAATACCTGAGGGGCTGCCTCTCCCCCTGCCAACCCCAGAGATCCCTCTGTTCTGAGGACCAAGATTTGTTGGAAATTCCCAGTGTCAAGACCTTGCATCGAACAGCAACCAGACGCAGAGCCTTTACAGCAGTGGCACCATCACTCTGGAATACTCTGCCACCTGAAGAGTAGGTGCCTTGCGGGACCTATCAGCTTTCCACAGGGCATGTAAGACATATCTGTTTCGACAGGCCTTTGATCTTTGATATTGCTGTTTTTAAATTGTTTTAAATTGTGTTAGATTTTAGCCTGTTCTTGTAAGGCGCTCCGAGCCCCAAGGGAGTGGCGGCATATACGTTTGAATAATCAATAAATAAATCTGGTTTCTGCCTCCTGCCGAATTCTGAGGTTTGTAATTTAGGGAGGGGCCTTAAACTCACTCAACTACAAATCCTGGAATTCTGCAAGAGGCAGAAAGCGGATTTTAAGTGAATTTTTTTCTCTAGTGTGATGAGAACATTGGAAGACGAGCCAGATAAATAAAAGTGGTATTGTCATTGTATACTCCTTTTCCCCCCGCTTTCTAATGAAATGCATCAGCTTTGCTCTTGGGCTCAACATGGCAGCGACTGCCAGGTGCTATGGAGGGAGGGGACAGGGAAGGGGGGCTCTGCCTTGGGAGTGAACTGCATTTAATTGTGTCGTTTCCCATCTTCCGCAAGCCAAGCCTGGCCGAGTCGGTGAAGCCCCAGCATCCTAATGAAATTGGGTTTGGAACTTATTCATTTTACAACAGGCTTTTTAACCTTCACTCCTTAATTACTCAGACGCTGGGAGGCAAACAGGGAAAGGTTGTAATGAAGGTTTTTATTTATTACCTCTAGACTCCACCCCTCCGCCAAGGAGCCCAGGGTGATGTTTTCATGATTCATTTTTTTCAAGCCACCCTTTCTCCTCTAAGTAATCCAGGATAGGGAGACCGACTCCCTCCAGGGATGTAAATAAGGGCCGAAATCCAGTTAGTGTTTCATGCATGCGTGGGTTACTTTTTAAAAAGAACTTGGGTATTTTTGACCAACACAGCGCTGAATTCAATATTGCAAAAGTAGGCATGGACATACGAGGGTTGAATGAAAAGTAATGCCTCCACCTTCATTACTTGGGTTTGGATGGGCATATTTTAATAAATCAAATGCAGAAATAATCCTTAGTACAGTGTTTCTCAACCTGGGGGTTGGAGCCCCTGTGGGGGGTGGTCATTCTAGGAGTTGCATGGGACGTCCCTCGACAGTCCACGTCTCACAGTTCACGTCCTGCTGAAGCAGTACCTATTGATCTACTCACATTTGCACCAGGAGCTCCTAGGTAAAACATTGGAAACTAGGCTTGGGTAACCACGGAAAAATTTGGTTCTAAACTCGTTTCGTTTTTAGGGGGCCCTTGCGTTTCGTTTTTTTAAAGAATTCCGAAATTTTCCTTTAAAAAGTTCAAAATATACGAAATTTCGTAAAATTATGAATCGATTCGTTAATGGCGGACGCGATTGCGCAATATGCTAAAAAACCCTCCAAATGGGACAGGGGGAACTTCTGAAGCTTCCCTCTCCCTCTGTTGTTGACTGTTGGTGTGATAATTTATTTTTTTATCACTGATAAACAAACAACAACTATAAAACTTGCACCAGACATACGGAAATAATAACGAAACAATTTCGAAACGATTACGAATCAATAACGAATCAATAACGAATCAATTACGAAATTGATCAAAAAATTCGTTTCGTTATTTGGATGCTCCAGAATGGTTCGTTATCGGTTCGTAAGCTAATTTAAATACGAATCAATAACGAATTATGAAATTAATGAACGAAACCACCCAGCCCTAGTAAATAAGGGCCGAAATCCAGTTAGTGTTTCATCCATGCCTGAGTTACTTTTTTAAAGAACTTGGGTATTTTTTAGGCCTGTTTGATCAAGAAAAAATTTGTTTCTAAAATCGATTTGTAATTGGGGTGTTTTTTTTGTTTCGATATTTAAAATAATTACAAAACTTTCCAAAAAAAAGTTTTGGTATTTAAGAAATTTTGTAAATATTAACGAATTTTTAGAATATTTTTGGTATTTCTTAAGAATAATATTAAAATAATATTAAAAATATTTTAAAATGGAAAATTAACCAAAAAATGGCCCAAATGTGGACCAAACACAGGCACGATACAGCAAATGAGAGCACACACCAACAGAAGAGTCTTTTCTTTTTTAGAATATTTTTTAAAAATAATATTAAAATAATATTAAAAAATAATATTAAAATAATATTAAAAAATATTTTAAAATGGAAAATTAACCAAAAAATGGCCCAAATGTGGACCAAACACAGGCACAATACAGCAAATGAGAGCACACACCAACAGAAGAGTCTTTTCTTTTTTAGAATATTTTTTAAAAATAATATTAAAAATAATATTAAAAAATAATATTAAAATAATATTAAAAAATATTTTAAAATGGAAAATTAACCAAAAAATGACCAAACACAGGCAGGATACAGCAAATGAGAGCACACACCAACAGAAGAGTCTTTTCTTTTTTAGAATATTTTTTAAGAATAATATTAAAATAATATTAAAAAATAATATTAAAATAATATTAAAAAATATTTTAAAATGGAAAATTAACCAAAAAATGGCCCAAATGTGGACCAAACACAGGCAAGAGACAGCAAATGAAGCAAGCAGCACTCACAGCAGCAAGGAATGAATCCAATCCCAGTTGCTAGCAGCCATTGCCAAGCCAACCCAATGCAAACTCCCTCGCCCTCTTGAAGCTACGGGCCGCGCGGAGCCGCTTTGAAAGGGCTCGCCGGCCAATCAAAAACAGGCAGCCACGGACCCATGGTGGTGCACTGTTTGGGAGCGCCGGATTGGCTCCCATGCACCAGCACTCCAGCAGCCTCCACCCCATTAACGAAACGAGCGGAGGCTCGTTAAAACTCTGGGGGCTGCTGGTTCGATATTTATAAACCCTTCCGGGTTTGGAAATATGTTTCGATATCGCTTCGGAAATGGTAAAATTAACGAATTATTAACGAATTAACGAATTAACGAACGAAACCGCACAGGCCTAGTATTTTTGACCAACACAGCGCTGAATTCAATATTGCAAAAGTAGGCATGGACATACGAGGGTTGAATGAAAAGTAATGCCTCCACCTTCATTACTTGGGTTTGGATGGGCATATTTTAATAAATCAAATGCAGAAATAATCCTTTGAACAGTGTTTCTCAACCTAGGGGTCACCAAAGACCATCAGGAAACACAGTATTTTCTGTTGGTCATGGGGGTTCTGTGTGGGAAGTTTGGCTCAATTCTCTCATTGGTGGGGTTCAAAATGCTCTTTGATTGTAGGTGAACTCTAAATCCCAGCAACTACAACTCCCAAATGTTAAGGTCTATTTCCCCCCAAACTCCACCAGTATTCACATTTGGGCAAATTGAGTATTTGTGCCAGGTTTGGTCCAGATTCATCATTGAGTCCATCGTACTTTCTGGATGTAGGTGAACTACAACTCTAAAACTTAAGGTAAATGCCCATGAAACCCTTCCATTATTTTTTGTTGGTCATAGGAGATCATCCGGGGAGGCCCTGCTCTCGCTCCCGCCAGCATCGCAAATATGGCTGGCAGGGGCGAGAGACAGGGCCTTCTTGGTGATGGCCCCCGCCTGTGGAACCCGCTTCCCTCCGAGGTAAGATCAGCTTCCTTCCTGCATTGTTTTAGGAAGAAATTGAAGTCGTGGTTCTGGGACCAGGTTTTTGGACAGCAGGCATAAATAGCACTTTGGATATGGAATTTGGCTGGAATGATTATATGGCTGTTAATACTGTTTTTATTGTTTTTAATAAATGTTCTATTGTTTTAATTGTTATTTTTTTTGTTATTATGCATTGGCATAGAATTGCTGCCAAATGTAAGCCGTCCTGAGTCCCCCTTTGGGGGTTGAGAAGAAACAGGGTAGAAATGCCAGAAATAAAAATAAATAAACAGATTTTCTTGGTCATGGGAGTTCTGTGTGCCAAGTTTGGTTCAATTCCATCATTGGTGGAGTTTAGAATACTCTTTGATTGTAGGGTGAACTATAAATCCCAGCAACTATAACTCCCAAATGACAAAAATCAATTCCGCCCTCCAACCCCACCAGTATTCAAATTTGAGCATATGGGGTTTATGTGCCAAATTTGGTCTGGTGAATGAAAATACATCCCGCATATCAGAGCTTTACATGACGATTCATAACAGTAGTTACAGTTATGAAGTAGCAACGAACATAATGTTATGGTTGGGGGTCACCACATGAGGAACTATATTAAGGGAATTGGGAAGGTTGAGAAACACTGCCTTAGAATGTGCTCTTTAACTACTACCACTATTCACTTTTCCACACAATCACCAGACAATTGGATACATTTCTGCCAACAATGAACAAGTTTTCTGAAGCCGTCACGGAAGAAGTCGACACTCTCTTTCCACTGCCAGTTCTCTCAACGTCTTCATCAGAAGCATAATGATGTTCCCGCAGATCTTTTGTCATTATCAGGAACAGATGGGAGTCCGACAGTGCTAAATCTGGACTGTATGGAGGATGTCGTACGGTGGTGAGATCCAGTGTCTGAAGTTTCAAGTCTGTCCGCTTTCTTTTCAGGGGTCAGCATCCTGGGTACCCATTGTGCACAGATCTTCCTATAGCCAAACAAAGCAATAATGTGACCCATTTTCCATTCTTGAGTTCGGAATAGAGCAACTGCTTTGGGAGACAGTGGTCGGGCATCTGGACAACGTGACCAGTCCAGCGGAGTTGATGGCAGAGGACCATTGCTTCCATGCTGGTGGTCTTTGCTTCTTCCAGGACACTGACATTTGTTTGCTTATCTTCCCAAGAAAGTTGCAGGATTTTTCGGAGGCAGCACTGATGGAATCGTTCCAGGAGTTGCATGTGACATCTGTAGACAGTCCACATCTCGCAGGTGTATAGCAGGGTTGGGAGGACAATAGCTTTATAAACAAGCACCTTGGTCTTCCTATGGATGTCCCAGTCCTCAAAGACTCTCTGCTTCATTCGCAAAAATGCTGCACTTGCAGAGCTCAGGCGGTGTTGAATTTCATTGTCAATGCTGACTTTTGTGGAGAGGTGGCTGCCAAAAGTGAAAATCCGTGAAGTAGGGATGCTGTAGATGTATATCGAGTTCCAAGGGTGAGACAGAAGCAAGGAGAGATTTAAAGGCACTGTGCTGTCGCACGCTGGGCCTGTGCATAAGACTGTAGACAGGACATAAATTCTGTGTGCCCAACGGGACGCCAGGGCTGCCTCAGATTAAAGGCCTTTGGATTTCCTTAAAACAGAGTCTTTAGATTGCTTAAAGGTTCAACAAAGTTCTTTATTAATGAAAACAAACAGGTACTTTAAGGCTTTCTTAACAGTCTATTGGCTCTCTCTCAATCTTGTCCACAGGGAACAGGCACTATCTTCATAACTGTAACTAATGGGGAAATCCTTAACTTCTAATCTGGGCAGTCTGTCTTTACCTCTGATGGTGTGGAGCCCCTACACCCGGTACCAACTGCTTCTGGCTTCCGCGAGTGACCCTTACCAAGCAGAGCTTTG
The DNA here is from genome assembly GCF_025583915.1 of Anolis sagrei ordinatus. Lineage (NCBI taxonomy): Eukaryota > Metazoa > Chordata > Lepidosauria > Squamata > Anolidae > Anolis > Anolis sagrei. Next base: position 21,949,494 of record NW_026844589.1, read on the forward strand.
TAGACTTCCAGGGGAAAAAGGAGTTCAGGTTTCAGTGATGGCTGGCTGAAGTCCCTCAGCAAAGGAGCTGTAAGGCTGTATGATCCTCGGCCAAGCTGTGGGCTGTATATCTCCCTGGCCAAGCCGTAGAAGACGAAGCTTTCTACAGGAGCTCTTGGTATTATGTCCTGCATGGAAAGCTTCTCTGTGTGGACTGACCCAAAAAGGCTCCTATTCCCTCCAAAAACCCAAAGGGGGGGACCAGGGAACCTAACTATAATTGACAGGTGGCTTGCCCTATGATTGCAGCCAAAAGAAGCCACCTATCTGCAGAATTCCTGAAAACTTAGGACTACAACAAACATTCAGTGCAAAGCAAACAAAATTGGAGCTCCTGGTGCAGTTGTACCTGCACAAGCACTGATGGAATCATTCTAGGAGTTGCATGGGACGTCTGTAGACAGTCCATGTCTCACAGTTCACGTCCCGCCAAAGCAGTACCTATTGAAATACTCATATTTGCACCAGGAGCTCGTAGGTAGAACATTGGAAACCATACAAAACAGTTATCATAATGTGACTCACAAAAAGAAACATTATAATGATTCATTCTTGCAGTCAATATTGAAACAAGGACAGATTTACACCCTTATTTCTCCCATCACAAATGTGGGGTGGCCCACACCTCCAAATAGGAGAAAAGGAACCCAAGAGCATTTGATAAAGATTTTTAATGGATTAGAGGGTAGAAAGGAGGCTTTAAAGCAGCAGGCCAAGCAAGCTGGGACTTGCTCAGCCTCTGCATTTGTGCAAACAGCCTCCTCAGAGCAATCTGTGTGACAAGACGAAGCGTGTTCTTGCCAAACACAAAGCTACTGATCTCAAGTGGCATTAGGCGGCACACGACCATCGAAACTCATAAGAGGCTGAGCATTTGTCAGCTCTGGTGTGGAGCGTCTAGAGGCTGCCAGCAAGCAAATTTGCAGGAGTTCTTCTTTGAAATCCAAAGGAGTTAAGTACTTGCATGTTCTGCATAATACACACTCTGCTCTCTTGCCAGTTGTAACCAACATTATTGCAAGTTTCCTTTATATTACAGTTGAATATAGTCTTTTTCTCTCTCCCTCTCAAACACACACTCTCACACATTGTAGAAAGGGCATCTGAAGAAGGCCTGCAATCATCCTACAGCAGTATAATTCTGGAGAGAATTTGTCTCTGATGGGATTAATTGTAACCCAGGGTTGAACCGTGGAATTCCTTTCATAATAAAAATTCAATCATCCAGAACTCTTTCTCTCCTAAAGACCCAGCGAGTGCCAGCTGGTGGCTTCCATGGAAGGAGAGAAGTAAATCCTTTCTGAGCTTTAGTCCAGGCTTTCATGAAGCAAACCATGGATAACTCCTTTAAAGTCTGGACCAAAACCTGGAACGAATTCATCGCCCCATTGACATGGAAGCCATCAGTTGTTCCTGAATCATAGAATCATAGAATCAAAGAGTTGGAAGAGACCTCATGGGCCATCCAGTCCAACCCCCTGCCAAGAAGCAGGAATATTGCATTCAAATCACCCCTGACAGATGGCCATCAGCCTCTGTTTAAAAGCTTCCAAAGAAGGAGCCTCCACCACACTCCGGGGTAGAGAGTTCCACTGCTGAACGGCTCTCACAGTCAGGAAGTTCTTCCTATGTTCAGATGGAATCTCCTCTCTTGAAGTTTGAAGCCATTGTTCCGTGTCCTAGTCTCCAAGGAAGCAGAAAACAAGCTTGCTCCCTCCTCCCTGTGGCATCCTCTCACATATTTATACATGGCTATCATATCTCCTCTCAGCCTTCTCTTCTTCAGGCTAAACATGCCAGCTCCTTAAGCCGCTCCTCATAGGGCTTGTTCTCCAGACCCTTGATCATTTTAGTCGCCCTCCTCTGGACACATTCCAGCTTGTCAATATCTCTCTTGAATTGTGGTGCCCAGAATTGGACACAATATTCCAGGTGTGGTCTAACCAAAGCAGAATAGAGGGGTAGCATTACTTCCCTGGATCTGGACACTATGCTCCTATTGATGCAGGCCAAAATCCCATTGGCTTTTTTTGCCGCCACATCACATTGTTGGCTCCATACAAATGCTTCTGCTTACACTTTGGTATCAATGCAAAGGCCATATATTGTGCTTGTTTATAGAGCTATTGTCCTCCCAACCCTGCTATATGCCTGTGAGATGTGGACTGTCTACAGATGTCACATGCAACTCCTGGAACGATTCCATCAGCGCTGCCTCCGGAAAATCCTGCAAATCTCTTGGGAAGACAGGCAGACAAACATCAGTGTGCTGGAAGAAGCAAAGACCACCAGCATTGAAGCGATGGTCCTCTGCCATCAGCTTTGCTGGACCGGCCATGTTGTCCAGATGCCCGACCACCATCTCCCAAAGCAGTTGCTCTACTCCGAACTCAAGAACAGAAAATGGAATGTTGGTGGACAGGAAAAGAGATTTTAAAATGGGCTCAAAGCCAACCTTAAAAACTCTGGCATAGACACTGAGAACTGGGAAGCCCTGGCCCTTGAGCACTCCAGTTGGAGGTCAGCTGTGACCAGCAATGCTGTAGAATTTGAAGAGGAGGGCAAAAGAGAGAAACGTGCAAAGAGGAAGGCGCATCAAGCCAACCCCATTTGGGACCACCTTCCACATGCAATTCCTGAAACGATTCCATCAGCACTGCCTCCAAAAAATCCTGCAAATCTCTTGGGAAGCAGATAAAGCTGGAAGAAGCAAAGAACACCAGCACTGAAGCAATGGTCCTCCGCCATCAACTTTGCTGGACTGGCCACGTTGTCCAGATGCCCGACCTCTGTCTCCCAAAGCAGTTGCTCTATTCCGAGCTCAAGAATGGAGGTCAGCTGTGATCAGCAGTGCTGCAGAATTTGTAGAGGCATGAAAGGAGGGCGAAAGGGAGAAGTGTGCCAAGAGGAAGGCGCATCAAGCCAACCCCGACCGAGACAGCCTTCCACCTGGAAACCAATGCCCTCAATGCGGGAGAAGATGCAGATCAAGAACAGGGCTCCACAGTCACCTACGGATCCACCAGTACACTCGCCTTGGAAGATTATCCTACTCGGACAGTGGGATCACCTAAGTAACCAACAGGATTCTCAGCCACTGATTTTGGGATATCCTTGTCAGACTCCATATTTATTTATCGTGTCGTCAGCAACCATTGTATTACAATTCTAACAGAACAAAACAAACACACAGATTAAAAAGAAAAAGGAAAAAAAACACACAGATTTTGCAAATTTGGTAGTTGGTTAAATGTCCTTTGACCAGTATCTGGCCACTTGGAGTGCCTCTGGTGTTGCCGCAAGAAGGTCCTCCATTGTGCATGTGGCAGGGCTCAGGGTGCATTGCAGCAGGTGGTCAGTGGTTTGTTCTTCTCCGCACTCGCCTGCCGAGGATTCCACCCTGTAGCCCCATTTCTTAAGATTGGCTCTGCATCTCGTGGTGCCAGAGTGCGGTCTGAGGGGGGGGGGGGGGGATGTTTCGTTTTTTTTTTTTTTTGTTTTTGTTGTGGTTTGTTCTTCTCCACACTCGCATGTCGAGGATTCTATTTTGTAGCCCCATTTCTGAAGGTTGGCTCTGCATCTCGTGGTGCCAGAGCGCAGTCTGTTCAGCGCCTTCCAAGTTGCCCAGTCTTCTGAGTGCCCAGGGGGGAGTCTCTCATCTGGTATCACCCATGAATTGAGGTGCTGGGTTTGGGCCTGCCACTTTTGGACTCTCGCTTGCTGGGGTGTTCCAGCGAGTGTCTCTGTAGATCTAAGAAAACTATGTCTTGATTTAAGTCGTTGACGTGCTGGCTGATACCCAAACAGGGGATGAGCTGGAGATGTCTCTGCCTTGGTCCTTTCACTATTGGCTGCTACTTCCCGGCGGATGTCAGGTGGTGCAATACCGGCTAAGCAGTGTAATTTCTCCAGTGGTGTGGGGCGCAGACACCCTGTGATAATGCGCATGTCTCATTAAGAGCCACATCTACTGTTTTAGCGTGGTGAGATGTGTTCCACACTGGGCATGCGTAGTCAGCAGCAGAGTAGCATAGCGCAAGGGCAGATGTCTTCACTGTGTCTGGTTGTGATCCCCAGGTTGTGCCAGTCAGCTTTCGTATGATATTGTTTCTAGCGCCCACTTTTTGCTTGATGTTCAGGCAGTGCTTCTTGTAGGTCAGAGAACGGTCCAGAGTGACTCCCAGGTATTTGGGTGTGTTGCAATGCTCCAGTGGGATTCCTTCCCAGGTAATCCTCAGAGCTCGGGATGCTTGTCTGTTCTTAAGGTGAAAAACACATGTCTGTGTTTTAGATGGATTAGGGATCAGTTGGTTTTCCCTGTAATAGGCAGTTAGAGCACCTAGAGCTTCGGAGAGCTTCTGTTCAACCATCTCAAAGCCCCTGCTTGAGCGGTAATGGCACGATCATCAGCATAGATGAAACTCTCTGTCCCTTCTGGCAGTGGCTGGTCATTTGTGTAGATGTTGAACATGGATGGACTCAGACTCCATGGCAACTGTTCATCTTGGCCAAGGAAGTCTGAACATTTGTGGTTCCCAAAATAACTCATCCAAGATCTAGCCATTTGTTTCTTTGACTCTACTAAACACAGACAAATAATTGCTTCTGACCATTGGTGAGATCCTCTGTCCTTTTGGACCGAACTCACTTCCATGCCTCACTTGTTTAAGAACTCTATTTTGTGGTTGATCACCGGAGTTTATTTACTGCCCATCCGTGGTAGTAATTGTCCCCTTGTGTTCTAGCAGTGTCTCAGGACTGGGAGGAAATGGTTCAGTTTGGGGAGCTAGAGGTGTGTGTACAACGAGTCTCCTGAGATCATTGGTCAAGGATAATAGACAACGCAGGGACCATTTGCCTTCCGCAGATGCTGATTGGCCAGCTGGGATCAATTTCCCAGGCTTCAAAGGAGGCGATGCAGAAGACGACGACTTCTTTTTTTGTCCCAAAGACCAATTAGCAGGAAGTGCTAGGACTGTCCTTCTCTCCTGGGGAGGAGCACACAAACAGGGCTGAGGAGCAGTGGACTCATCACACTAAATAACAAAATTTGGGGGAAAAATATGTTCCTGGTATGAAAGTGTTATTTCCTATTTAATTGTGCGGTACTCACTTTGAACATTGTTGCTATACTCAGAGGATGGGCCAGAGATGTCAGTGCCTTGGTCCTTTCACTATTGGCTGCTACTTCCCGGCAGATGTCAGGTGGTGCAATACCGGCTAAGCAGTGTAATTTCTCCAGTGGTGTAGGTTGCAGACACCCCGTGATAATGCGACATGTCTCATTAAGAGCCATATCCACTGTTTTAGTGTGGTGAGATGTGTTCCACACTGGGCATGCGTACTCAGCAGCAGAGTAGCATAGCGCAAAGATAGATGGCTACAAAGTTTTATTTTGCATAGAATTATGGGAAAAAAATAGACCCCTGTCTGATTCCACAGCAAACTGGCTTCAAGAAAGGCAAAAGCTGCACATTGCAAGTGCTGAACCTGACTCAGCACATAGAAGATGGCTTTGAAAGGCAGCAAAGGTATCGGGGATGTTATTCATTCATCGAAAGCAAGATGGAACAGCCAGGTTTTTAAGCTTTTCTTAAAAGCTAACAAGGTGGGAGTTAGTTAACATAATGAGTTCCAAACTGGGGGGCCACCACCGAGAAGACTCTCTCTCCCATCCCCACAAGCCAAGCCTGCAACGGAGCTGGGAGCGAGAGGAGAGCCTTCCTGGAAGATCAGAGGGGTAGTGCAGGTTAATAGAAGGAAATGCGGTTGCGAAGGTTGGTGGGTCCCAAACCATTCAGGGCTTTGTAGGTCATAACCTGCACCTTGAATTGGGACCGGAAAATGAAAGGCAACCAGTAGAGCTCCTTAAACAGGGAGTTAGATCACTCCCTGTAATTCCTGCCTGCAGCTGAGTGCCTCTCCTCTAGAGTAAAACAGCTTCAATGCCTAAAATCATAGAATCATAGAATCATAGAATCAAAGAGTTGGAAGAGACCTCATGGGCCATCCAGTCCAACCCCCTGCCAAGAAGCAGGAATATTGCATTCAAATCACCCCTGACAGATGGCCATCCAGCCTCTGTTTAAAAGCTTCCAAAAAGGAGCCTCCACCACACTCCGGGGCAGAGAGTTCCACTGCTGAACGGCTCTCACAGTCAGGAAGTTCTTCCTCATGTTCAGATGGAATCTCCTCTCTTGTAGTTTGAAGATGAAAATGATGAAAAGGGGAGCCTGGGGAGCTCCTCCACCCCAATAATGGTCCGATAGAAAAGGGATCTTTCGGTATCCCAGATAAAAAACAGATATTGGCCCTCCCAAATTTGGGAGGCTCCCAAAAATGGATAGAGGTCCCCACCAAGAGCCGGGACACAAAATGGGTCAAGGTTTACCCTACTTTCCATAGGGCTGCGGGGCTCCAAATTTGCTGAATTGTCTTGAAAGGCAACCTCACACCGAACGTCTTACTTTGATGGGCATGATTTCTTTCTCGTCCCCTTTGAAAATGATGTGATATTGCAATTGGAAAAAAAAATCTAGGGACTCATTCCCTAAATGTGCCCCCAAGCCTTCATTTAATATTCAAGGGAAATATGCCACAATATGACTTAGACCTTTTGCTGTTTTTCACTTGATACACAGTTTATAAACCACACTATAGGGACCTTAGCTAGGGACACCATCTTTTATTACCTGGGAAATATACATTTATTTTCACCTTTGTACAAGAGTGCTGAGATGAACAGAGACTCCCAAATCTGGCATTAACAATCAGCAGGGATTTTTTTTATAAATAAAAAGTAATTTCATCTAATTATACTCCTAATTATTAAATTAGTGAATCACTAAATGTAGCTAGAATTGCAGGTAGGCGACACAGGGATGCAGTCATCGTTCAGCACAATTGTATGTGCTGCCAGTTGACATTTACTTACATAAAATTGGCCAAAGACTTAGAAGTTTCCATCCAAGTTTCTATATACAGACGTAAAAGCTGCGCAGTGAAGGAAGCACATATGATTCATACTTACAATGTGATATCTGATGTGTCCACATGGTCTGTGCCAAAAATTAAGAAATTGTAATTTATCCCATACCTTTTTGTTTTAGTTTTGTAAATCTGGGAAGGCTCCCAAAGTCAGTTTCATATTCAATGCAAGGAAGCAAAACTCAAAAAGCAAAGCCAAAAAGGCTGACTTAGTGCTTGCCTTTAGGCCTGGGTAACAACGGAAAAATTTGTTTCTAAAATCGATTTGTTTTTTGGGGTTTTTTGCGTTTCGTTATTTAAAATAATTACAAAATTTTCCTTAAAAAAAGTTCGATATTTATGAAATTTCGTAAATGGTAAAAAAATTACAAAACAATAACGAAACAATAACGAATCGATTCGTTAATGGCAGCCGCGATCACGCAATACGCTAAAAAAACTTCTGAAGCTTCCCTCTCCCTCTGTTGTTGACTGTTGGTGTGATATTATAATTTTTTTTTACTAATTAAACAAAAAACAACTATAAAACTTGCCCCAGACATGCGGAAATAATAACGAAACGACCTCAAACCAATAACGAAACGAATACATAACAAAATACGAAGCATTTACAAAACGTATTTAAAAATTCGTTTCGTTTTTAAGTTGCTCCAGAATGGTTCGTTATCGCTTCGTTATTAAAAAATTAACGGGTTTTTAACGAATTACGAATTAACGAAACGAAACCACCCAGCCCTACTTGCCTTGCCTTTCCTCTGTAAATTAATGGCCTCTCCTCTCCTTTCTTCTTCATTCTTCCTTCCTTCCTTCCTTCCTTCCTTCCTTCCTTCCTTCACTTCCTTCCTTCCTTCTTCCTCTTCCTTCTCTTTCCTTCCTTCCTTCTTCCTTTCTTTCCTTCTTCTTCCTTCCTTCTTCCTTCTTCCTTCCTTCTTTCCTTTCTTTCTTAATCTCCTCTATTTCTGTCCCTCCTTCCTTCTTCATTTTCTGATCCTCTCCTTCCTTCCTTCTTCCCTCTCCCTCTCTCCCTCCTTCTTACCTCTCCTCTCCTTCCTTTCTTCTTACCTCTCCTCTCTTTCCTTTGTTCCTTCTTCATTCTCTGATCCTCTCCTTCCTTCCTTCTTACCTCTCCTCTCTTCCTTCTTACCTCTCCTCTCCTTCCTTTCTTCTTAATCTCCTCTATTTCTTTCGTTCCCTCCTTCCTTCTTCATTTTCTGATCCTCTCCTTCCTTCCTTCTTACCTCTCCACACCCTCCTTCCTTCCTACCTCTCCTCCTTCCTTTCTTCTTACTTCTCCTCTCTTTCCTTCGTTCCTTCGTTCCTTTTTCATTCTCTGATCCTCTCCTTCCTTCCTTTTTACCTCTCCTCACCTTCTTTTCTTCTTAATCTCCTCTATTTATTTCGTTCCCTCCTTCCTTCTTCATTTTCTGATCCTCTCCTCTCCTTCTCCTCCTCTCCTTCTCCCTCCTTCCTTCCTCCTTCCCTTCTTTCCTTCCTTCCTTCCTTCCTTCCTTCCTTCCTTCTTTTATCTCTTTCTTCTTTCCTTCCTCTTCCTTCCTTCTTCTCTTCCCCTTTCTTCTTTCCTTCTCTCCTTCCTTCATCCCCTCTCTTTTCTTCTTCTTCTTCTTTCTCTCCTTTCTTCCTTCTTTCCTTCTCCTCTCCTTCTTCCTCTTCTCCTTCCTTCTTCCTTTGTTCCTTCTTCATTCTCTGATCCTCTCCTTCCTTCCTTCTTACCTCTCCTCTCTTCCTTCTTACCTCTCCTCTCCTTCCTTTCTTCTTAATCTCCTCTATTCTCTCTTCTGTTCCCTCCTCCCTTCATTTCTCTTCCTCCTTTCTTCCTTCTCTACCTTTTCCTTCTTCCTCTCCTTCCTTCCTTTTTCCTTCTCTACCATTCTCTTTCCTTCTTTATCTCCTTCTCTACCTTTTCTTCCTTCCTTCCTTTACATCTTCCTTCTTATCTCTTCTCTCTTTCCTTCCTTCCATCCTTCTTCATTCTCTGATCCTCTCCTTCCTCCCTCTACTTCCTCCTCCTACATTCTCTCCACGCTCCCTCGCTTCTCTCTCCTCTCTTTTCTTTCCCTACTCTTCTCTTCCTCCTTTCTTAGTGTGAAAGTGTAATGCATTTCCAATATGTTCCATTATCTACCTTCCCCCCACACTTACCTTTTTCTCCTGGCAGAGACAAAAAAAGGAAAGTATCCCTCTTTACCACCATCACACTCTGGGACTGAATCAAATGTGACTTCTCCTCGTGAATCATTTACAAACCCTTGGAAGTGTCGGCTTCATCCAAAAAGTGTCACTTTTTGGCCCTTTAATGCTCTGATGAAATAGTTATCCATTCATAATTTAGGCTGCGGCAGCTGGAAGGTGGAACAGAGGTGCGTTGCTGGCACCGGTGGCTGAATCCCTGGGCATCCACTTCCATTCTAAGTCTTGGGAGGAAAGGACTCAAAGTAGATTTTCAGGACAAAAACCCAACTGCCTGGGGCTCTTCCAAAAATAGCAGATGGAGACAGTGGGACTCTAGATGACATGCATCTGCAGGGGGCACCATGACACTCTCTGCCCAGAAACAGTGTGGATTCCATCATGAAGAATGAAAACAGAAGCCTGGTGGAAGACAGCCCTTAAAAAAAAAGTCAAGTATGCTAACTAGTGTTCCCAGATTTCAGGGAAAGACTTGAGTCTCAGGTTTTGACTCTTCTTTCCTGACCCTCAGATTAAATGAGAAGAACTTCAACATGAGAGTGCTGCCTAGAAAAGAATGTTTTCATTGATGTTTTGATTGGAAAAGCATATTCCGACCAACTGCTGCTGCTGCTTAATGTATAACATGATATCATTGGGGGTCTTCTTGTTGTTGTTGTTCATTCGTTCAGTTGTTTCCGACTCTTTGTGACCTCATGGACCAGCCCATGACAGAGCTCCCTGTCATCCGTCACCACTCCCAGCTCCTTCAAGGTCAATCCAGTCTGTTCTGTCGCGTGCTGGGCCTGTAAATAATTGTCTTTAGAACAGGACGTGCAACCTTTGCCCAGCGGGAAGCCAGGGGGACCAAGGAGAAGTTCTCAGAGGTTTTCCACCACAAATTATCTTTAGATGGCTTGTGAAGTATAACAAAGTCTTATTAATGAACAATCAAACAGAAACTTTTGTCTTCAGTAAAGTTAAGCAAATGATTACAAGCTTTTAGGCAACTGGTGAATTCCTAATCCCCACGAAGGACAGGCAATTGTCTTCAATAACTTCTTCTTTACTTTAAATGGAAAACCCCCTTTTTAACTTTTCCCAGGCTGACTGTAGTCTAACCCTTACTGATGTGGGCTCCGCTACCGGGTCGAACTGCATCTCGAAGCCGAGTGGACCTACCAGTAAAGGCTTAGATGTTCTCCAGCTGGAGTTCTTTGGTCTTTAGGGCTGTTTTCCTGGAAATCTTTGGAGACTCTTAAGACTCTCCCCGGAAAGTCTTAAGGGTTGAAGCTTTTGTACAGGGGAAGCTTGCACACATCCTGTACATTAGCTTTCCTTGCTGAGACTAACTAAAAAATGGCTCCCTTCCCTTCCCAATTGCCCTGAGCAAGGGGCGGGACCAAAACTTAACGATGATGGACAGGTGACTTGCCCTATGACTGCAACCAAAGGAAGCCACCTTTCTGCAGACTCCTAGAAACCTTGGACTGCAAGCAAACATTTAATACAAATAAAGTTGGAGCTGGTACCAGAACACAGTCACTTCAAGGATGCCATCCATCCATCTTGCCCTTGGTCGGCCCCTCTTCCTTTTTCCTTCCATTTTCCCCAGCATAATTGTCTTCTCTAAGCTTTCTTTTCTTCTCATGATGTGGCCAAAGTACTTCATCTTGGCCTCTACTATTCTTCCCTCCAATGAGCAGCCAGGCTTTATTTCTTGAAGTACTTTTTTTTTTTTTTCAAAAAATTTTTAAAAAAAAAAAGGGGGGGAAAAAACATTTTTCATTTTTTTTTTAAAGAAAAAAAAATATTACAAATATTATACTTCACTATCCTCTTGCAACAGATATAGCAAAGATACATAAATAAACTGCAGCAGTACTGCTAGACACTACATATTTGTACCCTGCCAGGCCTGGCTGTGAGATGACATGTTACTTTTGGGTCAAGTGTGATGGACTTATCACACTTTTAAGTCCATCACACTTGACCCAAAAGTAACATGTCCTCTAAATGACATCTTCTCAACCCCGCAAATCCCATTCACACCATCTTCAGACTCAACGGCCCGTAAGATATCTTCCAGCTCCGTGGATCTATGATCTTATGACTTGAGTGGATCCTTGTCTGTGCCATGACCACCTTTGGCCATCCTATTATGTCTCTGGAAGTCCAAGAGGACAACCTTGGCTTGCAGAAATCCCTTTGTTTTTGAGAAATTCTAATGTCATTCTTTATCTCAGTCTATTCCTCCTTGTTTGAAGGTCTCTCTTATAGTTCCTGTACCAAAGAAATTCCCATACAAGTAATTTTCTGGACTACAGACCAGTGGTGTACAGCAAGGTTGTATACTCTCACCCAACCTATTCAACTTGTATGCAGTACACATCAAGCATCCTTGATTAATGAAAGGCTGGAGTTAAAATTGCTGGAAGAAACGTTAACAATCTTAGATATGCAGACGATACCACCTTGATGGCTGAAAATGAGAAGGAACTGAGGAGCCTTCTAATCAAGGTGAAAGAAGAAAGTGCAAAGGCTGGGTTGCAGTTAAACATAAGAAAAACCAAGATGGTGGCAACCGGACTGGTCAATAACTGGCAAATAGAGGGAGAAAATGTGGAGGCAGTGAAAGGCTTAATTTTTTAGGTGTGAAGATTACTGAAAATACAGACTGCAGCCAGGAAATCAGAAGACGCTTACTTCTTGGGAGGAGAGCAATGACCAATCTCGATAGTGAAGAGTAGAGACATCACACTGGCAATGAAGATCCGCATAGTTAAAGCAATGGTATTCCCTGTAGTAACCTACGGATGTGAGAGCTGGACCTGAGGGAAGGCTGAGCGAAGGAAGAGAGATGTTTTTGAACTGTGGTGTTGGAGGAAAATTCTGAGAGTGCCTTGGACCGCGAGAAGATCCAACCAGTCCATACTTAAGGAAATAAATCCTGACTGCTCATTGGAGGGAAGGATACTAGAGACAAAGTTGAAGTACTTTGGCCACATCATGAGAAGAAAGGAAAGCTTAGAGAAGACAGTGACGCTGGGGAAAATGAAAGGAAAAAGGAAGAGGGGCCGACCAAGGACAAGATGGATGGATGGTATCTGTTCTGGTACGGCTGTACCAGGAGCTCCAACTTTATTTGCTTTGTATTAAATGTTTGCTTGCAGTCCAAGGTTCCAGGAATTCTGCAGATAGGTGGCTTCCTTTAGTTGCAGTCATAGGGCAAGTCACCTGTCCATCATCGTTAAGTTTTGGTTCCGCCCCTTGCTCAGGGCAATTGGGAAAGGAAGGGAGCCATTTTTAGTTAGTCTCAGCAAGGAAAGGTAATGTACAGGATGTGTGCAAGCTTCTCCTGTACAAAAGCTTCAACCCTTAAGACTTTCCGGGAGAGAACAGTCTTAAGAGCATCCAAAGATCTCCAAAGATTTCCAGGGAAACAGCTCTAAAGCCTTGAGGAATTTCGGAGGGTAAACAGTTTGGAAGATCACAAAACTCCAGCTGGAGAATCTACTAGCCTTACTGGTAGGTCCACTCAGCGTTGGAGATGCAGATTGACCCGGTAGCGCAGCCCACATCAGTAAGGATTAGATTACAGTCAGCCTTGGAGAAGTTAAAAAGGGATTTTCTTTAAAGTAAAAGAAACAGATACTGAAGACAATTGCCTGTCCTTCGAGCACAAGATTAGGAAGCCACCAGTTCCATAAAAGCCTGGAAGCATTTGCTTAACTTTATTTAAAGACAAGAAAAGTTTCTATTTGATTGTTCATTAATAAAGGACTTTGTTATACTTCACGAGCCATCTAAAGACCAATTGGGGTGGAAGATCCCGGAGAGCTTCTCTTTGGGCCCCCTGGCTTTCCGCTGGGCAAAGGTTGCACGTCCTATTTAAACACAATTGTTTACAGGCCCAGCGCTCGACAGAATCCTTGAAGTGACTGTCTTGACTCTGAAGGAGCTGGGGGTGGTGATGGCCAATAGGAAGCTCTGCTGTGGGCTGGTCCATGAAGTCACGAAGAGCTGGAAGTGACTGAACTGGTCTAGAGGCATCTCATTTCTCTTCTATTTCCCTCCTTGTGAGATACGCTTGGACTTTCCCAGCGCTTTGCAGTTCCTCAAAACTTCTCCTTCTTCCTCTGATATGTATATTTGTGCAGATTAGGGAAAAGAATTCCTTTTTGAGCCTCTTTCTCTCATCTGTCCTCTCTGGAACCCCTACAGCTTCAAACTGCTGTTAATTCCAAAGCCTCCCAGCCTTATGAGTTTGCTCTTCCGCATTTCCCTTTGCCATCCGTGAAGCTCGCTGTCCCCCAAGGCGACTGTTGTGTATGTCTTGATTGCTGTGAGTTCAATAAAATTCTCCTTTTAGACATCTCTGCGTGAATGTAGGGCTTTGAGTCCAATGTGCTTGACTCACTATTTTTGCCAAAGTTATGAGATCCCTGATAGGCATGTGTGCGCAGTAGGCCTGGGTAACAACGGAAAAATTTGTTTCTAAAATCGATTTGTATTTGGGTTTTTTTTTGTTTCGATATTTAAAATAATTACAAAATTTTCCTTTTAAAAAGTTCGATATTTACGAAATTTCGTAAATGGTAAAAAATTAACGAATTGATTCCCGAAACAATAACGAATCGATTCGTTAATGGCGGACGCGACCGCGAAATACGCTAAAAAACCTCCAAAACCTTCTGAAGCTTCCCTCTCCCTCTGTTGTTGACTGTTGTTAGTGTGATATTATATTTTTTTTCACTAATTAAACCATAAAACTGGCCCAGACATGCAGAAATAATAACGAAACAACCTCAAAACAATAACGAAACGAATACAATATCGAAATACGAAGCATTTACAAAACGTTTTTGAAAATTCGTTTTTTTAAATAATTGCTCCAGAATGGTTCGTTATCGTTTTGTAATTGAAAAAATTAACGAATTATTAACGAATTACGAATTAACGAAACGAAACCGCCCAGCCCTAGTGCGCAGACCACACGTGAATCTATTCCTGTGTTCTGAGTCCATACCCAGCTACTCCAGCATCATTAGGAAGTTTCTGCCTTTGTTGACACAAGCTAAAGAAGAGGCTCCAGTTTCCTGCAGTTTTTACCAACTGGATCTAGTTCTAGGAGGGAAAAAAGTATTCTCTATTTACGGGGGTTGAATGAAAAGTAATGCCTCCACCTTCGTTACTTGGGTTTGGATGGGAATATTTTAATAAATCAAATGAAGAAATAATCCTTAGAATGTGCTCTTTAATTTATTTATTTACTTTACTTCTATACCGCTGTTCTCAGCCCGGAGGCGACTCACGGCGGTTCACAAGACACAGGACACAGCAAAATTCAACACCAATATAAACAGTTAATAACCTAATCTAATACACAATTAATACACAATTACTATAATAACCATTCACTAAGGTCTCATCACTAAAAACATGATCCAGATTCGTCATCCATTGTTCCATTCCTATGTCATTACCAGTCATTGCACAATTATTCGAACGCCTGCTGAAATAACCAGGTCTTTACTTTCTTGCGGAATACCATTAGTGATGGTGCTAACCTAATATCTGTGGGAAGGGCGTTCCACAGCTGGGGAGCCACCACCGAGAAGGCCCTATCTCTCGTCCCCGCCAGCCGTGCTTGTGACGCTGGCGGGATCGAGAGCAGGGCCTCCCCGGAAGATCTCAAAGTCCTGGTGGGTTCATAGGCCGAGATGCGGTCAGATAGGTAGCTTGGGCTGGAACCGTTTAGGGCTTTAAAGGTCAACACTAGCACTTTGAATTGAGCCCGGTAGCAAATCGGTAGCCAGTGGAGTTGGCACAACAGGGGGGGTTGTATGCTCCCTGCGTCCCGCTCCTGTTAGAATCATGGCTGCCGAACGCTGGACTAGTTGAAGCTTCCGAGCCGTCTTCAAAGGCAACCCCACGTAGAGAGCGTTGCAGTAGTCTAGGCGGGATGTAACCAGAGCGTGGACTACCGTGGCCAAGTCAGACTTCTTTAACTACCAGTATTCACTTTTTGACATAATCACCAGACAATTGGATATATTTCTGCCAACCAAATGTATCCAATTGTGTCAGAGTGTCACGGAAGTCATGGAAGAAGTTGACACTCTGTTTCCGCAATCATCGTGCACAGATCTTCCAATAGCCAAGCAATAACGTGACCCACACGTTCTTGTGAAATGCCGATTATGCTTGAAATTTTTCTTTGAGTGATACGTCCTGAATCAATATGTCAAATTTTTGCTTGTGAAGCTCAGTGGTTGCTGTCACAGGACGTCCAACTCTTTGTTTGTCACACAAATCAGATGTTTCCACCTCAACATCTTTAAACTTTTTTTAAACTATTATTTGAGAACACAGAAATGCTGAACCACTCTCACAACCACCATGTCAGACTACACAGAGAAGCCATTGAAATCCACAAGCATGTGGACAATTTCAACAGAAAGGAGGAGACCATGAAAATGAACAAAATCTGGCTACCAGAATAAAAAAAAACTCTAAAATTTCAACAGCAAAACAACAGATAAGAAATGAACAGGGACATTTAATCACCTCTCAACAAAAGATTGCCCCAGGCACCAACAAGCCACACCAAACAGCTGCCAGGCTATCAAATGCTAATCAATGTGTCAGTTGAATCATTCACACCTAGCTCCAACAGAAAAAGGTTCTTTGTCCCACCCTGGTCATTCCACAGATATATAAACCCATTTTCCTAGTTCCAACAGACCTCACTACCTCTGAGGATGCTTGTCATAGATGCAGGCGAAACATCAGGAGAGAATGCCTATAGAACACAGCCATATAGCCCGAAAAAACCTACAAGTCATCTTTAAACTTACTCACCTAATGACACACAGTATTCACATCAACACAATCACAATAAACAACTTGCATTCTCTGATGAATTTCCTTTGGAGTGACACCTTCTGCTGTCAAGAATTCAATGACTGCACGTTGCTTAAGTCGCATTGACCAACCATCTGTGCAGGGTTCCATACTTTGCACTTTAACAACACAACTGTTCAATGCTAAGGCTTCCCGCCAAAATGGAACTGTAGAGGAGAGTCTACTGAACAAGCCAGTACTTGTCGCATACCAGTACTGCCATCCGTTGTGGAGTTATGAAGGTGGAGGCATTACTTTTCATTCAACTCTCGCATCAAAGGAAAGCTTTCCAACTCTTTGAAAACATTGTGTTTGCTTTTCATGACTCAGATCTACCATCGGGGCCGGCAGTTGGCGAGACCCCTTGGGACGCCCTTCTACTTGGCTTCATTTGGGTAGTCAAGCTCCTTAAATCAGCTCTGCTCCTGGCCACAAGAATATTGATGGATATTTCATTAGCGCTTCAAAGTCGGCACTCAAATTTGCTAATGACACCTTAACATTTAATAAACACAACCCGAGAGTTTTACAACCTGTTTGCTCACAAGTGGCAGTAATTAAGCACAAAAAATGATAAATAATTAAGGACTAATTACACGATATTGGTAATTTCATTTTCCAGCAGAACTCACTCTGTTCATTTGCTCTGCCGATCAAAGGCCTATCTATAGGACGAATTGCCTCGCTAGTAAGTCCGGGGCTTTCCTGCTTTGCAAAGTAGGAAAGTCAGGTGCAAAGTGCTCCCTTCTGTTTGCTTTTCGAAGACAAGGAACAGATTGTTATGCATGAGTTTGTCGAAGAAGAAAGCAAGAAAACACGAGTTGTAAATGAGTTCTAATTCCTTATGTAAATAGGGAATGTGTGAACATAGAAGCATGAGTTTGGGAGGTATCGCACCACGCTTCGACTTCGGATCATTTCTGAAAACTATTCAAACAAGAGTTTTGAATGTTTCTCAACCTTCCTAATACCATGACCCCTTACTACAGTTCCTCATGTTGTGGTGCCCCCCCAACCATAACATATGTCACTGTAGATGAGCGTTTCTCAACCTTCCTAATGCCGCAACCCCTTACTACAGATCCTCATGTTTTGGTGACCCCAACCATAAAATATGTCACTGTAGATGAGAGTTTCTCAACCTTCCTAATGCAACAACCCCTTACTACAGTTCCTCGTGTTGTGGTGACCCCCAACCATAAAATATGTGACTGTAGATGAGTGTTTCTCAAGCTTCCTAATGCCGCAACCCCTTAATACAGTTCCTCATGTTGTGGTGACCCCCAACCATGAAATATGTGACTGTAGATGAGTGGTTCTCAACCTTCCTAATGCCCCAACCCCTTACTACAGTTCCTCGTGTTGTGGTGACCCCCAACCATAAAATATGTGACTGTAGATGAGTGTTTCTCAAGCTTCCTAATGCCGCAACCCCTTAATACAGTTCCTCATGTTGTGGTGACCCCCAACCATGAAATATGTGACTGTAGATGAGTGGTTCTCAACCTTCCTAATGCCCCAACCCCTTAATACAGTTCCTCATGTTGTGGTGACCCCCAACCATGAAATATGTGACTGTAGATGAGTGGTTCTCAACCTTCCTAATGCCCCAACCCCTTACTACAGTTCCTCATGTTGTGGTGACCCCCAAACATAAAATATGTGACTATAGATAAATGTTTCTTAACCTTCCTAATGCCGCAACCCCTTAATGCCGTTCCTCATGTTGTGGTGACCCCCAACCATAAAATATGTGACTGTAGATGAGTGTTTCTCAACCTTCCTAATGCCCCAACCCCTTACTACAGTTCCTCATGTTGTGGTGATTCCCAACCATAAAATATGTGACTGTAGATGAGTGTTTCTTAACCTTCCTAATGCCATGACCCTTTAATACAGTTCCTCATGTTGTGGTGACCCCAACCATAAAATATGTGACTGTAGATGAGTGTTTCTTAACCTTCCTAATGCCACGACCCCTTAATACTGTTCTTCATGTTGTGGTGACCCCAACCATAAAATATGTGACTGTAGATGAGTGTTTCTCAACCTTCCTAATGCTGCAACCCCTTAATATTGTTCCTCATGTTGTGATGACCCCCCAACAATAAAGTATGTGACTGTAGATGAGTGTTTCCCAACCTTCCTAATGCCGCAACCCCTTACTACAGTTCCTCATGTTGTGGTGACCCCCAAACATAAAATATGTGACTATAGATAAATGTTTCTTAACCTTCCTTATGCCGCGACCCCTTAATACAGTTCCTCATGTTGTGGTGACCCCCAAACATAATATATGTGACTGTAGATGAGTGTTTCTCAACCTTCCTAATGCCGCAACCCCTTAATACAGTTCCTCATGTTGTGGTGACCCCCAATCATAAAATATGTGACTGTAGATGAGTGTTTCTCAACCTTTCTAATGCCACAACCCCTTAATACAGTTAATCATATTGTGGTGATGCCCAACCATAAAATATGTGACTGTAGGTCAGTGTTTCTCAACCTTAATCTATTTCCTCATGTTGTGGTGACCCCCAACCATAACATTATTTTAGTTGCTCCTTCATATCTATAATTTTGCTACTGTTATGAATCGTAATGTAAATATCTGATTTGCAGGATGTATTTTCATTCACTGGACCACATTTGACACAAATTCCTGATAATGCCCAAATTTGAATACTGGTGGGGTTGGGAGGGATTCATTTTGTCATTTGGGGGTTGTAGTTCCTGGGGTTTATAGTTCACCTACAATCAAAGAGCATTCTGAACTTTGCCAATGATGGAATTGAACCAAATATGGCACACAGAACTCCCATGACCAAGAGAAAATACTGGAAGGGTTTGGTGGGCATTGACCTTGAGTTTGGGAGCTGTAGTTCACCTATATCCAGAGAGCACTGTGGACTCAAACAATGACGGATCTGCCTTATGCCATATCACAATACCAAACCAAACAAGTGCCGGGACTGTGGCACAGCTGGCTGGGAGTCAGCTGCATTAAGATCACTACTGACCAAAAGGTCATGAGTTCGAAGCCAGCCTGGATTGGAGTGAGCTTCTGACCAATTTGTGTAGCTTGCTGTCGACCTTTGCAGCCCAAAAGACAGTTGCATCTGTCAAGTAGGAAATTTAGGTACCGCTTATGTGGAGAAGCTAATTTACGATGCCATAAAATCTCCAGCAAGCATGCAAAGAATGAGGAAATACTTCATCAGTGTCACAAATGGATGGTGAAGCAACAGCTCCCCTGGTGGCCAGAATACCCTCATGAAAAAGCTGGAATGTTAAATAGCCTCTGTGTGTCTGTCTATATATGTTGTGTGTCTATGGCATTGAATGTTTGCCATGTATATGTACATTGTAATCTGCCCTGAGTCTTCTGTGGGGTGAGAAGGGCGGAATATAAATACTGTAAATAAATAAATCAAATAAATAAATAAATATAAAGGCTTGATAAAACTTGATTACACTCTATGTAGTGAGTTAATATAAGACACTTATTAAGATCCTCTGAGGAGGTCCTGCTCTCTGTCCTGCCATTGTCACAGGCGCGACTGGTGGGGACAAGAGAGAGGGCCTTCTCGGTGATTGCCCCCCGGCTATGGAACTCCCCTCCTGGCAAGATCAGATTGGCCCCCTCCTTTCCTTCAGAAGCATGGTAAAAACTTGGCTGTGGGACGAAGCTTTCAGGACAAGGCAATAAACCGGCGATACCTTACCAGGTCAATTAGATTAGACGCAGATGATCAAGACGGTTTTAAACAGTTTATTTTAATATGGAGACAAATGTTTTTAATGTTTATGTATGCATCTAATGATATCATGTCCTGGTGTTGTATTTTAGTGTCAGTGTTGACTTTTTCTGGAGAGATGGCTGCCAAGGTAGCGGAAATGGTCAACATTTTCTAATGTTACACAATTAAGTTGTATTTCTGGCATTGGAGAGGGATTGGTTGGTGACTGCAGGAAGAGCACTTTGGTTTTCTTGATATTCAATGACAGGCCGAGCTTCTCTTACGCTTCTGCAAAGGTGTTTAGAGTGGCTTGTAGGTCTTCTTCTGAATGCACACAGATGACGTTGTCATCATTATAACACCACCCGAGCTCTGCGAGTGCAGCATTTTTCTGAATGAAGCACAGAGTGTTTGAGGACCGTAGGGATACCATGGTGCTTTTTTAATAAATCTATTGTCCTCCCGAATGTGTTATACGCCTGTGAGAAGTGGACTATCTACAGACATCACATGAAACTCCTATTTATTTATTTATTTATTTCGGTTTCTTCTACCCCGCCCTTCTCACCCCGAAGGGGACTCAGGGCGGCTTACAAAGCAAAGGCACAATTCGATGCCCACATCACATAACAGTCAAAAACAGAAATAGCATCAATTCACAGTTAAACAACAATTCCTACATTACAACTATAAAAACCAATAAAATCAATAAAACCAATACAAACCCAATTCCTCCTCATAAACGGTCAGCGTTCGCTATCTCATAGTTCCATTTTCAATTCCACATTGTCAGTCCTGGTCATACTCGTCTGATTATCTTCTCTAATTGTCAGATTGCCCAAAGGCCTGGTCCCACAACCACGTCTTTACCTTCCTCCTGAAGGAGAGGAGGGATGATGATGCCCTAATTTCCCCCGGGAGTGAGTTCCACAGGTGAGGGGCCACCACTGAGAAAGCCCTGCTCCTCGTCCCCACCAGCCTCACTTGTGACAGTGGTGGGGTCGAGAGCAGGGCCTCCCCAGATGATCTCAAACTCCGGGGTGGGACGTAGAGGGAGATACGTTCGGACAGATACACTGGACCGGAACCGTACAGGGTTTTGTAGGTCAAAACCAGCACCTTGAATTGTGCTCGGAACTGAATCGGCAGCCAGTGGAGCTGGCACAACAGGGGGGGTGGTGTGCTCCCTGTATGTCGCTCCGGTGAGCAATCTGGCTGCCGCTCGCTGGACCAGTTGAAGTTTCTGAACAGTCTTCAAGGGCAACCCCACGTAGAGTGTGTTGCAGTAGTCTATTCAGGATGTAACAAGAGCATGGACCACTGTTGCCAGATCAGATTTCCCAAGGTACGGGCGCAACTGGTGTGAATAATCTTTGGAATTGCCAATGTTCTAGTGTAAATTTTGGGCCGGATTTGCTTTTGTCTTGGATCCTTAGTACGTTTTGAATTTGCCAAATTATAGACCATCCTAGACTGATTCCATCAGCATTGCCTCTGAAAAATCCTGCAAATCTCTTGGGAAGACAGGCAGACAAACGTCAGCATGCTGGAAGAAGCAAAGACCACCAGCACTGAAATGATGGTCTTCTGCCATCAACCCCGCTGGACTGGCCACGTTGTCTGGATGCCCGACCACCTTCTCCCAAAGCAGTTGTTCTACTCCAAACTCAAGAATGGAAAACGGAATGTTGGTGGGCAGGAAAAGAGATTTAAAGATGGGCTCAAAGCCAACCTTAAAAACTCTGGCATAGACACTGAGAACTGGGAAGCCCTGGCCCTTGAGGACTCCAGCTGGAGGTCAGCTGTGAACAGCAATGCTGCAGAATTTGAAGAGGCACGAATGGAGGGCAAAAGAGAGAAACGTGCCAAGAGGAAGGCGCATCAAGCCAACCCCGACCGGGACCGCCTTCCACCTGGAAAACAATGCCCTCACTGCGGGAGAAGATGCAGGTGAAGAATAGGGCTCCACAGTCACCTATGGACCCACTGCTAGTACACCAGTCTTGGAAGACAATCCTACTTGGACAATGAGGGATCGCCGAAGAAGAAGATCATATCCAGGCATTGAATGTTTGCTGTATATATGTTGTGCTCTGCCCTGAGTCCCCTTTGGGGTGAGAAGGGCGGAATATAAATGTTTTAAATAAGTAAATAAATAAATATTTTCCCCTTCCCTCTTCTTCGTCTCTTACTCCTCTTCCTCCTCAGAATGTTTCTCATACCTTCCTCCAGTACTTCATCCTGCAAACTGATTAATAAACTTGCCAGACTGTGTTTTTTAAAGCTTGCACCTGAACTTAACATGTCTAAAAGTCCTAATTGCATCAGGTGCCATTGTACTGTGAGCCACTTGGGAAACAAATCGCAGATGCAGCGCATCCGTGATTGGTCAGCGCACAATGCTCTGGACCGCAACAGCCCCATTACAAGCCGCTCCTTCCATGAAGAGAACAAAAGGGCTGACGGTGAGGTGGTACATTAAAGGGAGGCAACGAGGTCTTCTTTGAAGTCATTAGCTGTCTATTGTGTCAGCTTGGCAGCTGCTTTGTGTCTTCGCTCTAAAAATATCCCCTTGTTGAAATGATTATCTTCAATATCTGACATGAGTAGCAGCAACACCTCCTGATTCCCGAGTATAACAGGGAATCAGGGAGTCCAGCAGTGGTTGTGATGGCTAAATATCTCGGTGTCACCTTAAATTGAACACTAGCATATAGGAAACACTGCTTGAACACCAAGCACAAAGTAGCTGCACGCAATAACATCCTGCGGAAACTTCTGGGCAGCACGTGGGGTGCAGATCCAAAATTAATAAGAACATCAGCCCTAGCCTTGTCTTACTCAACTGCTGAGTATGCCTGCCCTGTTTGGCATAATTCTGCCCATGCAAAGCAGGTGAACATAGCATTGAACGAAACATGCAGAATAATCACAGGATGTCTTAAACCTACACCTGTTGATAAACTCTACAAGCTAGCTGGCATTGCCCCCCCCCAGATGTGCGATGGGGAGTTGCTGCTAAATGTGAGAGAAATAAGGTTGAACACTGTGAAAGCCACCTACTACATGGCTACCAGCCTCCTCCCAGTAGACTCAATTCAAGGAAAAGTTTTAGGAGAACTACCACTCCTCTTGGTGTCCCACCAGCAACACCAAGGGTATCCAAGGGAGGGTCTTCCTCCAGGGGCAAACCAAGAATGGGCAACTTGGAAGTCCCTGAACAGACTCAGAAGCAGAGTGGGCAGATCAAAAGACAACCTGGCAAAATGGCACTACTTAAAAGAATCCCATACCTTATGTGACTGTGGAGCAGAACAGACAACTCCGCATCTGTATGCTTGTCCACTGTGCCCTGCCTCATGTACAGAGGAAGAATTGTTGGAGGCTACAGACAATGCCGTTGCTGTTACCCGTTTTTGGTCAAAAGATATTTAACCGCCTGGACTCCTTCTATTTTTATCGGTTCTATACTAATTTATGTAATGCTTTTGATACAAAATAAATAAATAAAATAATGAGAATAAATTGGAAGACTAATAACATTAGCCTTATGCAACATCTTTGTGCTTTGGGAGAGAATGGACCACACATGATGGGATATGCAGGGAGCACACCACTCCTCTGCTACGTCAGCTCCACTGGCTGCCGATCCAGTTCCGAGCACAATTCAAAGTGCTGGTTTTGACCTATAAAACCCTATACGGCACCGGCCCAGCGTACCTGTCCGAACGTATCTCCTTCTATGTCCCACCAGAGTTTAAGATCTTCTGGGGAGGCCCTGCTCTCGGCCCCACCTTTATCACAAGTGAGACTGGTGGGGACGAGGGACAGGGCCTTCTCAGTGGTGGCCCCTCGCCTGTGGAATTCACTCCCCAGGGAAATCAGGTCGTCAACATCCCTCCTCTCCTTTAGAAGGAAGCTGAAGACATGGATATGGGACCAGGCATTTGGGTAATCTGGCAGATTAAAAAGGTAATGATGACTAGAGTTAGAAAGGACTATGGCAATGCTAAATGGATTGATGGATTTTAGAACTCGATGAACGCGGGCTATAGAGCGGTTTTTAGTTGATATTGTATTAATTGTATGTTTTTAACTATTGTGTAATTGTTATTGCATTTTATTGTAATTGTTGGCATCGAATTGTGCCGGATGTAAGCCGCCCTGAGTCCCCCCTAGGGGGTGAAAAGGGCGGGGTAGAAATGTCTGAAATAAATAAATAAATAAATATGCAGTAAATAAATAAATATAAATAAATAAACCTTTATTTATACCCCGCTACCATCTCCCGCAGGACTCGGTGCGGCTTACAAGAGGCCGAGCCCAAGATACATCAGAACAAAAAACACAACCACAACAATACAATACAACAATAAATGCTCATAGCAAAGCAAAAACAATAACAAAACTTCAACGACTCAATTTAAAAACCTGGCAGGGCCAAATGTAAAGATTTTTTTTTAAAAAAAAAAATGCTTGGCATGCCCAGGTGAGAAAGGATGGATATTTTGGGGGGTAAGTGGGTGTACAGACAATTCTAACTCTCTCGTAAAGTGCATTTGGGACTTTTGCTTGGGATTCCTTAATCTGGGAAGGCACACTGGAACATCCATGTTTTCAAGCTCCTTCTGAAGACTGCCAATGTTGGGGCATACCTGATGTCCTTGGGGAGGGAGTTCCAGAGTCGTGGGGCCACCACCGAGAAGGTCCTGTCCCTCGTTCCCACCAATCGCACTTGCAATGCAGCTGGGATTGTGAGCAGGGCCTCTCCAGATGAACGAAAGATCGTGTGGGTTCGTATACAGAAATGCGGTCTTTCACCTGCTTTGGATCTGACTTCAACAGGCCACTATGACCTCCACGCATGACGGACCAGGAACAAATTTGGCACACTGAGCCCTTCTGCAGTGGTTTGAGCATTGGAGTATGGTTTTGGAGTTTCTTAAGTCTGATGCCTTAATCTCAAGTTTTATTGAAGGATATAAGGAGAAATGGATCCCAGAAAATGTAGTTTCTTAAGTCTAATGTCTTAAACTTATCGGACTTATTGAAGGCTCTAAGGAGAAACAATGCCAGAAAAAGTGGTTTCTTAAGACTGGTGCCCTAAAATGATGGAAAATGGAGCCTGGGAAGTTGCAGGCTCAAAAAGACTGTTTATTTGTCGTGTCAGGGCAACCAGTCAATTGTATTACAATTCTAACAGAACAAAACAAACAAACAGACAAAATACAAAATTTGCAAGCTTGGTAGTTGATTAAATGTCCTTTGACCAGTAGCTGGCCACTTGGAGTGCCTCTGGTGTTGCTGCAAGAAGGTCCTCCATTGTGCATGTGGCAGGCTCAGGTTGCATTGCAGCAGGTGGTCTGTAGTTTGCTCTTCTCCACACTCGCATGACATGGATTCCACTTTGTGGCCCCATTCCTTAAGGTTGGCTCTGCATCTTGTGGTGCCAGAGTGCAGTCTGTTCAGCGCCTTCCAAGTCACCCATACCTCTGTGTGCCCAGGGGGGATTCTCTCATTTGGTTTCAGCCATTGGTTAAGGTTCTGGGTTTGAGCCTGCCACTTTTGGACTCTCGCTTGCTGAGGTGCTGAGTGTCTCTGTAGATCTTAGAAAACTATTTCTAGATTTAAGTCACCTCATAGGAAGCCTGCTACAAAACAGGAGCTTTTTTGTTGAGTTCCAGGGCCAGAGAAGCAGATGCCGGAAACAGAAGAATGGCCTGCCTCAGGGGAGCGTGCTTGCTCCATCCATGTTCAACATCTACACAAATGACCAGCCACTGCCAGAAGGGACAGAGAGTTTAATCTATGCTGATGATCGTGCCATCACTGCTCAAGCAGGGAGCTTTGAGATGGTAGAACACAAGCTGTCCGAAGCTCTAGGTGCTCTTACTGCCTATTACAGGGAAAACCAGCTGATCCCTAATCCATCTAAAACACAGACGTGTGCTTTTCACCTTAAGAACAGACAAGCATCCTGAGCTCTGAGGATTACCTGGGAAGGAATCCCACTGGAGCATTGCAGCACACCCAAAAATACTGTAAAAGCAAAAAACATTGGGTGTTGTTTTTATCTACAATTTATTCTTTCACATTCAAGTTGAATTTTTCAGCCACTTAAAACTTTTGAGGACACACACAGACTATTGCACACTACATCACTTATGGGAATGTTAAGACCTGTCACTGGAATATCCTCAAGTATTTAAATTAGGGAGACAAAGTTGGTATTAATTATGGCCCAGATGATTAAAGGGTTTTTAGCTCATTAATGACCTGGTCCTCAGATCTCCAAAACCTCTACATAGCTGTCGTCTTAAGGCTATTTTATGGGAAAGTATTGTTTCTCCCAAGTTGGAGATGTTATAAAACCAGGGAGGACTGAATTTACTGATAGGAAACTAATGACAGTTCTCTATGTGAGAGGGTCATCTATTTGAAAATGGTGTAGTCTGGTCTCATCAAGAACCCTGTGCTGGTATGGCTGTACCAGGAGCTCCAACTTTATTTGCTTGCAGTCCAAGGTTCCTGGGATTCTGCAGAAAGGTGGCTTCCTTTGGTTGCAGTCATAGGGCAAGTCACCTGTCCATCATCGTTAAGTTTTGGTTCCGCCCCTTGCTCAGGGCAATTGGGAAGGGAAGGGAGCCACTTTTTAGTTAGTCTCAGCAAGGAAAGCTAATGTACAGGACGTGTGCAAGCTTCCCCTGTACAAAAGCTTCAACCCTTAAGACTTTCCGGGGGAGAACAGTCTTAAGAGCCTCCAAAGATTCTAAAGATTTCCAGGGAAACAGCCCTAAAGACCAAAGAACTCCAGCTGGAGAACATCTAAGCCTTTACTGGTAGGTCCACTCGGCGTTCGAGAAGCAGTTCGACCCAGGTAGCGGAGCCCACATCAGTAAGGGTTAGATTACAGTCAGCCTGGGAGAAGTTAAAAAGGGGATTTTCCTTTAAAGTAAAGAATCAGTTATTGAAGACAGTTGCCTGTCCTTCGTGGACAAGATTAGGAAGCCACCAGTTGCATAAAAGCCTGGAATCATTTGTTTAACTTTACTGAAGACAAGAGAAGTTTCTGTTTGATTGTTCATTAATAAAGGACTTTGTTGTACTTCACAAGCCATCTAAAGACCATTTGTGGTGGAAAACCTCTGAGAACTTCTCTTCGGGGGGCCCCTGGCTTCCCGCTGGGCTCAAGTCGCACATCTTATTTAAAGACAATTATTTACAGGCCCAGCGCACGACAGAACAAACCCAAAGAAGGGGAAAAAAAGCAACATGGACCTCAAAGTTGTTGCTTAACCATTATTAGCAACTAGGCAATAGCTTGAACTATATTTGAACAACATCATCTCATGCCTTTTCATACTACACAGTTATGTTCAAGTAAGCTTTTGACAAATGAATTCAATTGCTAATGACAGCAAGGTCGATTTGCACTGAGCTTAGCGAAATATACTATTTAATTGATGAGGCTCCACAATAATTCTAATTGGTTTTAAATGTTTTTTTATGCTTAATATTTATTTATATCTTAGATTTGGACATTATTGTGATTTTTTAATGATGATTGACTTGTATTTTATGTTAAATGTGCTTTGATTTTTATTATTTTACTAGCTTGAGTCCCAGCATTGCCCGAGTTATTTTGAAAAAGGCAATTTTTAATTGTACAAAATGCATAAGATTGTGATTGAACTACAACTCCCATCATGCCAGGTTAACCCCAAAAACTCCATCAGTACTCAAAGTTTGTTATGTTGGGTAAGTTTGCTCTAGATGCATCATTGGTGGGGTTCAGTGTGCTCTCTGGCTGCAGGGTAAACTATAACTCCCACTATGGTGAGTCAGTCCCCTCAGACCCCTTCAGTAGGTTGAGCTAGTCATGGGGGTTCTGTGTGCCAGGTTTGGTCCAGGTGCATCATCGGTGGTGGTCACAGTTTCCCTGGTTTTGAGTGAACTACAACTCCCAGATGGGAAGGTCAGTTCCCACCATTCCCTCCAGGAATCAAATTTTGGCATATCAAGTATGTGTGCCAAGTTTGGTCCAGATCCATCAGTGTTTGGGTTCACTGTTTTCTGGATGTAGGTAAACTACAATTTCCCCAAATCAAGGTGAATTTTCCCCAAAGACCTCCAGTATTTTTGCTGGTCATGGGAGTTCTGTGTGCCAAGTTAATTCCAGGTCCATCACTGGTGGAGTACAGAGTGCTTTTCATAGAATCATAGAATCATAGAATCAAAGAGTTGGAAGAGACCTCATGGGCCATCCAGTCCAACCCCCTGCCAAGAAGCAGGAATATTGCATTCAAATCACCCCTGACAGATGGCCATCCAGCCTCTGTTTAAAAGCTTCCAAAGAAGGAGCCTCCACCACACTCCAGGGCAGAGAGTTCCACTGCTGAACGGCTCTCACAGTCAGGAAGTTTTTCCTCATGTTCAGATGGAATCTCCTCTCTTGTAGTTTGAAGCCATTGTTTCATGTCCTAGTCTCCAGGGAAGCAGAAAACAAGCTTGCTCCCTCCTCCCTGTGGCTTCCTCTCACATATTTATACATGGCTATCATATCTCCTCTCAGCCTTCTCTTCTTCAGGCTAAACATGCCCAGCTCCTTAAGCCGCTCCTCATAGGGCTTGTTCTCCAGACCCTTTCTCATTTTAGTCGCTCTCCTCTGGACACATTCCAGCTTGTCAATATCTCTCTTGAATTGTGGTGCCCAGAATTGGACACAATATTCCAGATGTGCGTCTAACCAAAACAGAATAGAGGGGTAGCCTTACTTCCCTAGATCTAGACACTATGCTCCTATTGATGCAGGCCAAAACCCCATTGGCTTTTTTTGCCGCCACATCACATTGCCGCCACATCACATTTGGATTGCAGTTGACTATACATCCCAGTACCTACAACTCCTATAAATCATGATGAATCCTCCCCAAACCTCTCTAGTATGTTCAGTTGCTGATCGATTCCTCTATTTGCTGTGTGCCATAGAAAAGGAAAGGAAAGGGTTATGGGAGAGACAGTGGGCTGGGTAATGCAAATTCCACACCAATGGAGAGAGTCAGAAACACTAGGATGTCTGTGGTGGAGGAAACACAGAAAATCTAGGATGAAATTGTCCCTGCATGGGAGGTGGGTATTGTAGTGTTTGTGGAGGACATTGGCAGGGCTCTTGGACATGTCCGTGGTGCTCTCTATAACCTGTAATGTCATTGGTGGGAGGTCCTAGCATAGCTATATGTGGAAGTGGGAGCTTGTCTATGTAAGTGGACACAGGCACATACATATTTTTTACTTTTATCATGTGTATAGATGTTGTGAGCCACTTTAGGTCCTGTTAGATTGATGATGGTGATGATGATGATGATGATGATGATGATGATAAGCACATTATAGATTTACTGAATTAATGCAGTTGATTCATTAACTTCCATGGAATTGTGTGACTTTCACAAGTCCTTTAGCATTCTTTGTCAAATAATGCCAGCACCTCTCCAAAATACAGCTCCCATTCTACCATAGCACTGAAAGTTAAAGTGGTGTCAAACTGCCTTAATTCTGCAGTGTAGATGCTCCCCCCAAATATTTTTGATTATAGTAGAATCTCACTTATCCGATCTTCACTTATCTGACATCCTGTCTTATCTGACACTCTTATCCAACCCCTTCTTTTTCCTCCAGCATTCACCCTTCAATGAAAGGAGCTCTTCCCATCTCTCTCTCTCCATTCTCAATAAGTGAAAAAGGCAAGATGAGAAGGAAGAGGAGGAGGAGGAGGGAGGAAAGAGGCAAGACTGGAAGTGGAAGCATCCTTCCTCCTTCCCTCTGTGATTTCCATGCTCCTCTTCTGCATCCGAGCACTTCCTGCTTGGCCCTCTAGCCCCGGGGCATTACCTTGCCTTAACCTTTTGTGTCCCCGTTGTTAGCATACTAGGTGTCCAGCACGACGTTGGCCGGGTTATTTTTTTCCCCGTGTCAGGAGCGACTTGAGAAACTGCAAGTCGCTTCTGTTGTGAGAGAATTGGCTGTCTGCAAGAACATTGCCCAGGGGATGCCCGGATGTTTTGATGTTTTGCAGTCCATGTCGGAGGCTTCTCGCATGTCTCCCCACATGAGGAGTTGGAGCTGACAGAGGAAGCTCATTTATTATTTATTTATTTACAATATTTATATTCCGCCTTTCTCACCCTGCAGGGAACTCAGGGTGGATTACAATGTACATATACATGGCAAACATTCAATGCCATAGACTCACAACATATATAGACAGACACATAGAGGCTATTTAGTAGGCTTGGGTAATCCAAAAAAAAAAAAGTTCAAAACTCATTTTGGATGTAGGAGGTGCTGGCGATTCAATTTTGAAATGATTTCCGAAATTTTAATGAAAAAAAGATTGGAAATATCAGGAAATCCGAATCGCTTCATTTGCTTCGTTAATGGAAGGTGCCCTTCCCTCCATCCAGAACTATTAAGCAATTTTGGCAAAGCCTAACATACGGTTTTAAAATCTCATGGTTTCCGTTCCTTCCCTGGTGGCAAGCTGCAATGCAGAGGGATGAGGTGGGCGTGGCTAAGCACAGCTCTTCTTGAAGGCCACGCCCCCAGTGGCCTTCAGGAAGAGTTGTGCTTAGCCACGCCCACCCCGTCCCTCTGCATCACCGCCGCCAGGGAAGGAAGGGAAACCACGAGACTTTAAAACCGTGTGTTAGGCTTTGCCAAAATTGCTTTATGGTCTTAAAATTAAAATAACTGTGGGGAACATCCGAAAATAATTCCGAACAATGGGTAAGTTGTTGCAATTCGGAATTGCTCCTCCCACTATTCCTGCATGGCTCGAAATTGACTCAAAAGTGAATTTCATCCGAACTAATTACGATTTTAGAAGCTTCTGAACGAACTTGCCCAAGCCTACTATTTAGCATTCCAGCTTTTTGATGAGGGTATTCTGGCCGCCAGGCGAGCTGTCGCTTCACCGTCCATTTGTAATACTGATGAAGTACTTCCTCATTCTTCGCATGCTTGCTGGAGATTTTTATAGCTTCGTAAATTAGTTAAGGGAGCCCCCAGTGGCGCAGTGGATTAAAGCGCCGAGCTGCTGAGCTTGTTGACTGAAAGGTCACAGGTTCGATTCTGAGGAGCGGCGTGAACTTCCGCTGTCAGCCCTAGCTTCTGCCAACCTAGCAGTTCGAAAACATACAAATGTGTGTAGATCAATAGGTACCGCTCCGGCGGGAAGGTAACGGCGCTCCATGCAGTCATGCCGGCCACATGACCTTGGAGGTGTCTACAGACAATGCCGGCTCTTCGACTTAGAAATGGAGATGAGCACCACACCCCAGAGTCAGACATGACAGGACTTAATGTCAGGGGACAACCTTTAACCTAACCTAAAATTAGTTAAATTAGCCTCCCTGCATAAGTGGTACCTAAATTTCCTACTTGACATATTTAACTGTCTTTTGGGCTGCAAAGGTCAACAGCAAGCTACATAAATTGGTTGGAAGCTCACTCTGACCTGGGTGGGCTTCTAACTCATGACCTTTTGGTCAGTAGTGATCTTATCTGCGCTCTCCCCTGATTCGAACCTTTGATTTGTCGGCCTTCAGTCCTGCGGAGAGGTAACAGTAGGAGACTCCGTATTATCCGACATTTTCATTTATCTGATGTTCTGTTGGCCCATTTATGTCAGATAAGCAAGATACTACTGTACATTCTTTCCATTGCTATTCCATGCACAAAAAGTGGAATTTTCCCATTGACAGCCCTTCAACTGAATGTGACTTTTCCACAAGTGAAAGGAAAAAACGTCCAGCTGCTTCAATAGAGGAACTTACTCAACATGTAGCGTCCAAGGGGAGAGGAGAAAATCATTCATTTCACATTTCCATACTAAATTGCCTTTCATTTAAAAAAAACTTTAGTCGTACGAGGCAAACTGAAGCTCAGTTATCCTTCAAAAACTCGCATTTCTGCAAATTTAGCAGTGGGGTTCTTTAATCAAAGGAACTAGCATAAAGGTACCAAATATTATAAGAAAAGTGCAGTGAAAAGGCATATATTAGTGAACGTAATGGCACGGTGTATTAGGTATCAGTTAGTGTAATGGCTCGGTGTATATTAAGCAAAATTGCATACCAAAATGAATGGATTGGTAGAAATATAGACATTATCTGTTTTGGAAGGAGATGGGAAAGAAATAGGAATTGGAAAAAGCCAAGGCCAGATAGGAAAATTACCATTGAACTATTTCCTGTACAAACTCTCTCTCTTTTTGTCCATTTGTCTATCTATTTCACAATCTACACAAACAGGGTCATCTATCCAATATATATATATATATATCTATATAGTGACGATTGGTTAAGAAGAGAGTGGGAAAACGCACTGTGTAGAGTAAAAGTCATTTGATACAATTTAGTTGGGAAAAGAGGGAATTAGAAACTCATTTACAGGCAATTGAAATTTATTCTTAGCCTTCTGGGATAGAAGATGTGGATAAAATGTACCTAGCGAAATGATATTATATTGATTTTGTCAAGAGACGTTCTATATTAGCCCCATCCATAATATAGACATGCACACACACACAAGACACACATATATGTTTAGGTACATAACATTAGGTAAAGGTTTCCCTTTGACATTAAGTCCAGTCGTGTCCGACTCAGGGGGTTGGTGCTCATCTCCATTTCTAAGCCAAAGAGCCGGCGTTGTCCATCGACGCCTCCAAGGTCATGTGGCCGGCATGATTGCAGGGAGCACTGTTACCTTTCCACAGAAGCGGTACCTATTGAGTTACTCATATTTGCATGTTTTCAAACTTTTTGTTTTGGTTGTGTCAGGAGCATCTTGAGAAACTGCAAGTCGCTTCTGGTGTGAGAGAATTGGCCATCTCCAAGGATGTTGCCCAGGGGACGTTGCCCGGATGTTTTGATGTTTTATCATCCTTGTGGGAGGCTTCTCTCGTGTCCCTGCATGAGGAGCTGGAGCTGATAGAGGGAGGTCATCCATGCTCTCTCCGGATTCGAATCTGTGACCTGTCGGTCTTCAGTCCTGCCAGCACAGGGGTTTAACCCACTGTGCTACCGAGGGCTCCACATTTTTGAACTGCTAGGTTTCCAGAAGCTGGGGCTAACAGTGGGAGCTCATACCGCTCCCTGGATTCGAACCTTTGACCTTTCAGTCAGCAAGTTCAGCAGCTCAGCACGTTAACCTCCTGAAAATCCTGCAAATTTCTTGGGAAGACAAGCGGACAAATGTCAATGCTGGAAGAAGCAAAGACCACCAGCATTGAAGCGATGGTCCTCCCCATCAACTCCACGACCTGGCCATGTTGTCGGATGCCTGACCACCGTCTCCCAAAGCAGTTGCTCTACTCCAAACTCAAGAATGGAAAACAGAATGTTGGTGGACAGGAAAAAAGATTGAAAGATGGGCTCAAAGCCAACCTTAAAAACTCTGGCATAGACACTGAGAACTGGGAAGCCCTGGTCCTTGAGCGCTCCAGCTGGAAGTCAGCTGTGACCAGCAGTACTGTGGAGTTTGAAGAGGCACGAATGGAGGGTGAAAGAGAGAAACGTGCCAAGAGGAAGGCATGTCAAGGTAACCCCGACTGGGACAACCTTCCATCTGGAAACCAATGTCCTCACTGCGGGAGAAGATGAAGATCAAGAATTGGGCTCCACAGTCACCTACAGACCCACCGACAGAACATCATCCTCGAACTACGAGGGATCGCCTAAGTAAGTAAGTAAGTAATATGTGAAATGGTGTCATAAGAAAGAGGTAGCATGTTTGTTTTCTGCTGCCCTGGAAACTAGAACTCAAAGAAATGTGTTCAAACTACAGGAAAGGAGAGTCCACCCAAACATTAGGAAGAACTTCCTGTCCGTAAGGAGAGATGTTCAACAGTGGAACTCTCTGCCTTGAAGTATGGTGGAAGTTCCATCCTTGGAGGCTTTTAAACAGAGGCTGGATGGCCATCTGTCAGGGGTGCTTTGAATGCAATTTTCCTGCTTCTTGGCCAAATGGGATTGGACTGGATGGCCCACGAGGTCTCTTCCAACGCTATGATTCTATGAATACTGTGACGTGGCTCACGCAAGGTGAGGCTATTTAATAGGACACTCGCCTCCATTGCTTCAGTTGTGTTGATGTCTGCTTCTGCCTGGGAAGATCATTACTTCATAGCCACAATACAAAATGCATGAATATCTTTTGGCAAGCAGGTAGACTGTGGAAGCCACAACAAGGGAAGGGTCACATCGATGGTTCTGCAGACTTGCTTTCCTGCCCATCCAAATCTCCTAATTTTGATCGCCACGGGGGTCTCCCTTTACGGCTCCTGGAAGGAAGCAAACTCTTCTGCCTTTGGAATGAGCGGAAGCCTTGACGAGCCTCGCCTTAATTAGCCTAATGAGCCTTTTGGCTCCTACAGGACGACAAGCAAATGAATTTGCCCTTTCCCTGACGAGTTCTTATGGGAATGATCTGAAGCATTTTTCGCAACAATGTATCAAAAGCACAAAGTCATTAAAATCAGTTGCCCAACTATGAAATTAGATATTGATTAATATTGCACCCACCCAGCCATATTGTTTATTCCAATCGCAATGAGAAAACGGCCCTTCCATACATATTTCACTGTATGTGCGAGCGACTGGAGAGTGCAACTCCCCCCGTCCCCAATTATTTCCCTTTTGATGAGAAGGGATCTTTGGAATGTCGAATAGCAAACCCAATGCTGAACTCCACAAATGCCATTTGGAAGATAGGATTTCCATGACCGCATTTACACTGGTGTAGCTTGAAGGCAGCTTGACATTATATCTTATCTAATACATGCCACAAATGTGTGCTGCATAGAATCATAGAATCAAAGAGTTGGAAGACACCTCATGGGCCATCCAGTCCAACCCCATTCTGCCAAGAAGCAGGAATATTGCATTCAAAGCACCCCTGACAGATGGCCATCCAGCCTCTGTTTAAAAGCCTCCAAAGAAGGAGCCTCCACCACACTCCGGGGCAGAGAGTTCCACTGCTGAACAATTCTCACAGTCAGGAAGTTCTGATGGAGTCTCCTTTCTTGTAGTTTGAAGCCATTGTTCCATTGTGTCCTAGTCTCCAGGGAAGCAGAAAACAAGCTTGCTCCCTCCTCCCTGTGACTTTCTCTCACATATTTATACATGGCTATCATATCTCCTCTCAGCCTTCTCTTCTTCAGGGCGGCTAAACATTACTCAGCTCTTTAAGCCGCTCTTCATAAGGCTTGTTCTCCAGACCCTTGATCATTTTAGTCGCCCTCCTCTGGACACATTCCAGTTTGTCAATATCTCTCTTGAACTGTGGTGCCCAGAATTGGACGCAATGCTCCAGGTGTGGTCTAACCAAGGTGGAATAGAGGGGTAGCATTACTTCCTTAGATCTAGACACTATGCTCCTATTGATCCAGGCCAAAATCCCATTGGCTTTTTTTGCCGCCACATCACATTGTTGGCTCATGTTTAACTTGTTGTCCACGAGGACTCCAAGATCTTTTTCACACGTACTGCTCTCGAGCCAGGCATCGTCCCCATTCTGTATCTTTGCATTTCGTTTTTCCTGCCAAAGTGGAGTAAGTGTCACTGTTGAACTTCAATATCCTTCTTGACCCCCTTGATGGATTGCCACCTTGTTTTTTTGTTTGAAGATCAGGACACCCGTAGGGAGACCACAGTGCTTGTTTATAAAGCTATGACTTCCCAACCCTGTTATATGCCTGCGAAATGTGGACTGTTTACAGACGTCACATGCAACTCCTGGAACATTTCCATCAGCGTTGCTTCTGAAAAATCCTGCAAATCTCTACTGGTACAAGGATGGTTGTCAAGGTTCGAGCTCATCAATGTTTCATGTAGGTAAAGGTAAAGGTAGTCCCCTGACATTAAGTCCAGTCATGTCTGACTCTGAGGTGTGGTGCTCATCTCCATTTCTAAGCCGAAGAGCCAGCGTTGTCCGTAGACACCTCCAAGGTCATGTGGCCGGCATGACTGCATGGAGCGCCGTTACCTTCCCGCCGGAGCGGTACCTATTGATCTACTCACATTTGCATGTTTTGAACTGCTAGGTTGGCAGAAGCTCAGGCTGACAGCGGAAGCTCACGCCGCTCCCCGGAATCGAACCTGCGACCTTTCGATCAACAAGCTCAGCAGCTCAGTGCTTTAACCCACTGCGCCACCGGGGGCTCCTCAACTCCACTAGACTGGCCACATTATCCAAATGCCCAATCGCCGTCTCGCAAAGCAATTACTCTACTTCCAACTCAAGAACAGAAAATGGAATGATCTACAAAGAGTTGAGATTTAAAGATGGACTTAAAGCCAACCTTAAAAACTGTGACATAGACACCGAGAACTGGGAATCTCTGGCCCTTGAGCGCTCTAACTGGAGATCAGCTGTGACCAGCAGTGCTGTGGAATTTAAAGAGGCACGAATGGAGGGTGAAAGGGAGAAACATGCCAAGTGGAAGAAGGCCTATCAAGCCAACCCTGGACCAGGTCCACCTTTCACCTGGAAAGTGAGGTCCTCAGTGTGGAAGAACATGCGGGCCAGATTTCAAGATGGGACTTGTGTTTTGGTTAGTGGACTGCTTTGATATTCCTAAATACTGGGGAGCAAATGAAATGATGCTCCAGTTGTTCTTAGTGTTCAATTTCCCACACTATCCCATTGGCCCAAAATTAACCAACATACCCAGAAATGGATTGACAACCCTTTTAGTCACAACAGGAACACTAGTGCTATATAGAGCCCCATGTCCTCTTCTAGATGGAAATGGAGACAACACGTTTGTACCTCGAACACTTTGTACACTGCTGTGTTGAATGCAAAAGAGCAGCAACTGAACAATCCAACACGTTGTGCTTGATCATAGCAGAGAACGGCTTGCTGGAAATTTACCTTATGATCTGGAAGGGATTGGTTTGTCTCATTAAGAGTCGTTCGCTTTGATGAAGTTGAAACTTTGACTGCTCAAGGATAAAAAATGCTTGATTTTATTGTATTCTTTTAAATACAAAAAAAACAACAAAAAGAACGTATTAATGAGAATTTCAGGATGTATGTTGGGTACAATTAAGTTAATCATGCATAGACGGCAATCAGTATTCAAAGTTTGAGCCAAAAAGCTTGAAGGCAAGAGATGTTGTGTTGGGGAAAGGAAACTGGGAATGGTTGGTGGGGTCATTACCGAATCTGCATTTTTTGGTCTTGGCTGCATCCATCCGGAAGGCTGAATTCCAGAATTAATAGTCTGGGAGTTGACAAAGCTTGAATTGGCTATGTAATGATGCAATGCCTATAGTAAGCATCAGAGACACATTTTTATTTATTTATTTATTTACTATTCTTGTATACCGCTGTATCTCAAGCCCGAGGGCGACTCACAGCGGTTTCCAGACAGCAAACAACAAAGGCAGTAAAAAACAGCAATAATTAATATACCATAACAGTTAAATTACACATTTCCATTACAAGCTAATAAACAAACATCAATACACAGTTATCCCAAAAACCCACCCCCAATCGCCTCATCATCCAAGCGTGATCCAAGTTCGATGTCCATTGTTCCGTTCCTATGTTCAAATTACCAGAATTGCACTGAATTACTCAAATGCCTGCACAAACATCCAGGTCTTCAACTTTCTATGGAATGTCATGAGAGATGGTGCCAGCCTAACATCTACAGGAAGGGCGTTCCACAGCCGAGGAGCCACCACCGAGAAGGCCCTATCTCTCGTCCCCGCCAACCGTGCTTGAGAGGCTGGCGGGATCGAGAGCAGGGCCTCTCCGGAAGATCTCAAAGTCCGGGTGGGTTCATAGGCCGAGATGCGGTCAGCTAGGTATCTTGGGCCGGAACCATTTAGGGAGGGCAACAAAAAAAAAAGGGTCTGGAGAACAAGCCCTATGAGGAGCGGCTTAAAGAGCTGGGCATGTTTAGCCTGAAGAA
The DNA here is from genome assembly GCF_025583915.1 of Anolis sagrei ordinatus. NCBI lineage: Eukaryota > Metazoa > Chordata > Lepidosauria > Squamata > Anolidae > Anolis > Anolis sagrei. The sequence continues at coordinate 21,987,339 of NW_026844589.1, forward strand.
GAGAAGGCTGAGAGGAGACATGATAGCCATGTATAAATATGTGAGAGGAAGTCATAGGGAGGAGGGAGCAAGCTTGTTTTCTACTGCCCTGGAGACTAGGATGCAGATGGAACAATGGCTTCAAATTACAAGAAAGGAGATTCCACCTGAACAATAAGAAAAACTTCCTGACTCTGAGAGCTGTTCAGCAGTGGAACTCTCTGCCCCGGAGTGTGATGGAGGCTCCTTCTTTGGATGCTTTTAAACAGAGGCTGGATGGCCATCTGTCAGGGGTGCTTTGAATGCAATTTTCCTGCTTCTTGGCAGAATGGGGTTGGACTGGATGGCCCATGAGGTCTCTTCCAACTAGGCATGGTTAGGTCCAGTCGGAAATTCCTTGTCTGTCTTTATGACACATTAACCACATAACTTCTACTTAGCACAGATTTATACTATTACTTACTTTAGTTCTCTTTATTATTTATTATTATTAAACTCACTCTAAATGACTGGCGCCATTGGGGTTTCTGGGGCTGAGCATTTGCATTCTGAGAAATGTAGTTTAGGGCAGGGCTTCTTGCATTCTCTGCCACAGGGAGCCTCACCTTCCCAAACTACATTTCCCAGAGTGCTGTGTTCTCAGTCTCACATCCATTAACTTTGGTGGTCCTCCTCCCAGTGCCTTCCTTATAGTGATCAGGACAAAGAAAAAGGATTGGTCTCTAAAGCACTTTATGTTCTCTTGGCTTTACCAAAGTTGCTTGTACTGAAAATTAAACTGACCTTGGAAGGCATCCGAATTTTACAGAATCTTAACGAAAATGATTGGTTAGTGTTTCCGTTTCTAAATCCCCCTCCCCCTTACACCTTTCCTGCATGTTTCTAATGAATGAATTTAATGAATTGGATACGAAATATGAAGAGTAACACTAACTCTGCACACCCCTAATATCTAAATCTAACTGGTCTGCTATAAATCAAGATTATCAATATTAAATTCGTATGCACGAATTTAACGAATTTGATCCGAAATACGAATTAAAAACAAAATTATGCACACCTCTATAGCCCTTTACTTATACATGAAGTCAACTTATATATACACAAGGGTTGAATGAAAAGCAGTGCCTCCACCTTCGTAACTCCTCAACAGATGGCAGTACTGGTATGTGGCAGGTACTGGCTTGTTCAGTAGACTCTCCTCTACAATTCCATTGTGGTGGGAAGCCTTAGCATTGGACAGTTGTGTTGTTAAAGTGCAAAGTATTGATTCCTGCACTGACGGTCGGTCAGTGCGACTTAAGCAACGTGCAGTCATTGAATTCTTGACAGCAGAAGGTGTCACCCCATAGGAGATTCATCAGAGAATGCAAGCTGTTTATTTATTTTTATTTCCAGTATTTCTACCTCATTCCTTCTCAACCCCCAAAGGGGGACTCAGGACGGCTTACATTTGGCAGCAATTCTATGCCAATGCATAATAACAAAGCAGTGTAATAACAATTAAAACAATAAATAGAACCTTCATTAAAAACAATAAAAACAGTATTAACAGCCATATCATCATTCCAGTCAAATTCTATATCCAAAGTGCTATTTATGCCTGCTGTCCAAAAACCTGGTCCCAGAACCACAACTTCAGTTTCTTCCTAAAAGACAGGAGGGATGAAGCTGATCTTACCTCGGTGGGAAGCGAGTTCCACAGGAGGGGGGCCATCACCGAGAAGGCCCTGTCTCTCATCCCCGCCAGCCGTATTTGCGATGCTGGCGGGAGCGAGAGCAGGGCCTCCCCAGATGATCTTAAACTGCGACATAGAGGGAGATGCATTTGGACAAGTAAGCTGGGCTAGAACCGTATAGGTCAAAACCAGCACTTTGAATTGAGTTTGGAAGTGGACCAGCAGCCAGTGGAGCTGGCACAACAAGGGGGTGGTATGCTCCCTGTATATTGCTCCAGTTAGTAATCTGGCTGCAGCCCGTTGGACTAGTTGTAGTTTCTGAACAGTCTTCAAAGGCAGCCCCATGTAGAGTGTGTTGCAGTAATCTATTCGGAATGTAACAAGAGTGTGGACCACCGTAGCCAGATCAGACTTCCCAAGGTATGGGTACAGTTGGCGCACAAGCTTTAACTGTGAGAAAGCTCCCCTGGCCACTGCCAAAACCTGGGGTTCCAGGCTCAATGATGAATCAGAATCACTTCCAAGCTGGTGATTGTGTTGATGTGAGTACTGTGTGTAAGTTTAAAGATGTTGAGGTGACACCTTCTGCTGTCAAGAATTCAATGCTTCTGAAACTCGGTGGTTGCTGTCACAGGACGTCCAACTCTTTGTTTGTAACGCAAGTCAGATGTTCCCACCTCAACATCTTTAAACTTACTCGCCCAACGATGTACAGTACTCACATCAACACAATCACCATAAACAGCTTGTATTCTCTGATGGATGTCCTTTGGGATGACACCTTCTGCTGTCAAGAATTCAAAGACTACACGTTGCTTAAGTCGCATTGACCAACTGTCTGCACAGGGTTCCATACTTTGCACTTTAACAACACAACCATTCAATGCTAAGGCTTCCTGCCAAAATGGAACTGTAGAGGAGAGTCTACTGAACAAGCCAGTACCTGTCGCATACCAGTGATGCCATCTGTTGAGGACTTACGAAGGTGGAGGCATTACTTTTCATTCAACCCTTGTATATACGGTATATATGATACTTAAAAAAATTGGCTAGAGTTTATCAGCAACCAGACTCCAAAAGTCAATGTTGTCCACGATGCAGCTGAAAAACATCCTCTAAAGTACCGAAAAATAAGTAGGAAGTGATTTTCATATTTTCATTTGGAAGTTAGAAATGCCTTCCTAAGGAGAGGTGCAGAACTAAATGAAACAATTATAAGTCACTCTGAAATCTTGGATAGGGGAGAATAAAATCAAAATGTCTCATTAATCAATTAATAGGAGCTTAAATTAATGAATGGCAATAATAATAATAATAATAATAATAATAATAATAATAATAATAATAATAATATATTTTTCTTTCCATGAAATTACTCCCATATTAATGGGATTTCCCAGACATTTAATGGACAGATTTCCGTGTAATTGTCAGTCTATTAATTCATTCCAATTACCTCTAAGTAAAATTTGAATTAAGCTAAATGGGAGAAATTAAAAATATTTGAAAGCTTTTTGCCTGGCAGCCTGAAGGCATCGTAATGTTGTCGTTTCTCATCTTCTGCCTCATTTATACACAGGCCTAAAAAAGCAGCTCCATCAGCAACTCTTCTGCTGAGATTCCTAAGCAGATTTTAAAGCTGCGCTGTTCAAATTTGCGAGGCACAACCAGCCCTCAGCATCCTAGCACCCTCCCTCAAACACCCTCCATCAAACATCAAAAATAAATCATTATTTGGAAGCTGTAATGTGCAAGTTTCGGGAAGACACAATCAAAGTACCCCCAACTGATGGCCATCCTGCCTATGTTTTAAAACCTCCAGAGAAGACTCCGCCAGACCCTTTCTGCTGACGGACAGCTTATACTGCCAGGAGGTTTTTAGATGGAAGGTGCCCTTTCTGGACAACTTCCATCTTGTCCATATGTTTTTTGAATTATCTTGCCCAGAACTGGACACAAGTTTAGTTCAGGTGAAGTCCGACCAAAGCGGAATGGAGTGAGACTAGGACGTCCCTTGATCCGTGTTGGTGCAATGCATTAAGCCCTTTTTGCCGCTGAACTGCTGACCTGAAGGCTGGCAGTTCAAATCTGCAAGACAGGGTAAACTCCAGTCTGTCAGCTCCAGTTCCTGCCAACCTAGCAGTTCAAAAACATGCAAATGTGATGTCGAAGGCTTTCATGGCCAGAATCACTGGGTTGTTGTAGGTTTTTCTGGGCTATATGGCCATGTTCTAGAAGCATTTTCTCCTGATGTTTCGCCTGCATCTATGGCAAGCATCCTCAGAGGTAGTGAGGTCTGTTGGAAGTAGGAAAATGGGTTTATATATCTGTGGAATGACCAGGGTGGGACAAAGGACTTTTGTCTGCTGGAGCTAGGTGAAAACCCATTTTCCTACTTCCAACAGACCTCACTATCTCTGAGGATGCTTGCCATAGATGCAGGCAAAACGTCAAGAGAAAATGCCTCTAGAACATGACCATATAGCCCGGAAAAACCTACAATAACCCATGCAAATGTGAGTAGATAAATAAGTAATGCTTCGGCGGAAAAAGGCATAGAGACGCTCCAAGCGATCTTGCCAACCACACAACCAGGAAGTGACAATGCAGGTTCCTCAGCGTGAATATGGAGAAAACACCTCGCCAGAAACAGAGATAAGCACCACTTCCAGAAGCCGGAAATGAAAGGAGAAGTCTCTACCTTTGTTGTGTTTGTGTGTCTCTAATTGTAAAGGCATTGAATGTTTGCCTATGTATATAAATGCGGTAATCCACCCTGCCCCCCCCCCCCAGAAGAAGGGCAGACAATAGGCTTGGGCGGTTTCGTTCGTTAATTTCGTAATTCATTATTAATTTGTATTTAAATTAGCTTACGATCCAATATTGAGCCATGCAGGACTACTGTGAGGAGTAATTAAAAATCGAAACAATTTTTCCAATTAATTTCGTAATTGTTTCGTAATTGTTTCATAATTGTTTCGAAATTGTTTCGAAATTGTTTCGTAATTATTTCCGTATGTCTGGTGCAAGTTTTATAGTTGTTGCTTGTTTTATCAGTGATAAAAAATAAATTATCACACCAACAGTCAACAACAGAGGGAGAAGGAAGCTTCAGAAGTTCCCCCTGTCCCATTTGGAGGGTTTTTTAGCATATTGCGCAATCGCGTCCGCCATTAACGAATCGATTCATAATTTTACGAAATTTCGTATATTTTGAACTTTTTTAAAGGAAAATTTCGGAATTCTTTAAAAAAACGAAACGCAAGGGCCCCCTAAAAACGAAACGAGTTTAGAACCAAGTTTTTCCGTGGTTACCCAAGTCTAGCAGACAATAAATAAAGTGCATTATTATTATTATTATTATTATTATTATTATTATTATTATTAGAAACACAACAAGATGAGTCCACAGCAGACACTCTGCTAGCTGTTGAATTGGATCACACGTCGGACACTTTCCAAGTGTCTAGGACTGTGTGATGTATCAGCGAATGATGTGTGCAGATCCCAGTAAGGTGGCCTTCTGCATCTGGCAGATTGTAATTTTGTCAGCACAGATTGTGTTTAAGTGCAGGCCAAGGTCTTTAGGCACTGCACCCAGTGTGCTAATCACCACTGGGACCACCTTTACTGGTATTATTATTATTATTATTATTATTATTATTATTATTATTTATTATTATTATTATTATTATTATTATTATTATTATTATTATTATTATCTCAACACTATGTGCCCATTGATGCAGTCAAAAATTGCATTAGCCTTTTGAGCTGCTGTATCACATTGTTGCCTCATGTTCAGCTTGTGGGTCCTAAGACTCCTAGATCCCTTTCAACCTTGACTGTTTTCAAGCTAGGTGCCAATTGAATACTGGGAGCCCCGGGTGGCGCAGTGGGTTAAACCGCTGAGCTGCTAAACTCGTTGACCAAAAGGTTGCAGGTTCAAATCCAGGGAGTGGCACGAGTTTCTGCTGTCAGCCCCAGCTTCTGCCAATCTAGCAGTTCAAAAACATGCAAATGTGAGTAGATTAATAGGTACTGCTTCAGCAGGAAGGTTATGGCGCTCCATGCAGTCATGCTGGCCAAATGACTTTTGAGGTGTCTATGGACAACGCCGGCTCTTCGGCTTAGAAATGGAGATGAGCACCACACCCCAGAGTCGGACACAAGTGGACTTAACGTCAGAGGAAAACCTTTACTATAATTGAATACTGCTTAGTGAGGAAGCCATGCATCCTTACATTATTATTATTATTATTATTATTATTATTATTATTATTATTATTATTATTATTATTATTTCTGGACATTCCTCATGACACCCATGTACTGATGTCGACAGACTTGACCTGCCCAGAAAATCAGGAGGCAGAGATAGGGTTCTGGAAGTGAAACCAACAGTAGAAGAAGAGAAACATGCCCTGGCAGATGATGTGAAAGACAGTCAAGAACCAACATTGATGGAAGTCAAAAGTAGAAAACTGCTTCAAGTGCAAAAGACAAAGACGGACTACTGTAAAAACACAATGCAGAGCAGAAGAGAACACTGGCAAAAGAAGGCTCTCCATTGCTGCTGCAAGAAGATTGTGCAGACAGACTACAAGCAGAGGCATAACACCATTGCTCAGATGATTCATTGGAACTTGTGATACAAATACCATCTGCCTGCAACAAAGAACTGGTGGGATCACAAGCCAGAAAAAGTTATAGAAAATGAAATAATCAAACTACTCTGGGACTTCCGAATTCAGACTGTCAGAATTTTGGAGCACAATACTCCTGACCTCATGATCGTGGAAAACAACCAAGTATTGATTGTCGATGTCGCTATCCCAGGTGACAGCAGGATTGAAGAGGAACAACAGGAAAAGCTGACACGATATGAGGATTTAAAGATCGAACTGCAAAGACTCTGGCACAAGCCAGTCAAGTTGGTCCCAGTGGTGATGGGCACACTGGGTGCAGCGCCTAAAGACCTTGGCCTGCACTTAAACACAATTGGTGCTGACAACATTACCATCTGCCAGTTGCAAAAGGCATCTGCACTGATACTTATTCGCTGATACATCACACACGTCGGACACATGGGAAGTGTCTGACGTGTGATCCAATACAACAGCCAGCAGAATGATCTTGTTCGTTGTGGACTCATCTTGTGTAATAATAATAATAATAATAAGGGACGCAATATAGGAGTCAAGTTAATGGCCTTGTTTTGCAGCCTCATCCTCCAGGAACAATAACTGAAAAAACGAAGGGTGTGTTTTCAGCCAGCAAGCAATGCAACAAAGTGCAAATTTCAGCTCAACCTTATCTGTTGCGCACTGTTGTTTAATCTGCATTAATGGCAGTATTAGCCACGGCGGAGGCGGAGTTACATTTTCCTGTTTAGCAAAGAACATTAGAAAGCTTTTCAACGACGGGGTTTTGAAGGGGAAAGAGAAGTCTCTTCGGCTCTTCTCTGTACTGGATTTTCTCGCAACGTAACGAGAGACTTAAATACGATTGAGTTAATCTTGGAGGAAAATAGAAAATACTGCAACAATAAAACGCCGTAACATGGATACAAATGAGAGCTACGGCTCCCTCCTGCATTCTAAATTCCAAGGATAATTCTATGGAGCTTCATTACCGGAGCATAATTGTGTTATAGAACGCTAAATCACCCCGCTACACTTAACTGGCAATAACATTACGATAGCACAGATATTCATTTTAATTAAAACATAGCCCCAGACTATTTCTTTGTTTTAGGAGGGAAAAAAAACTTTAAAAGGGAGAGAGAGAGAGAGCAAGAAATAAAAGCCAAACAATTTCACATTGGAAGATTTTATTTCTTACTGGTGTTGCTATGGGCACTGGTCCATAAAGGGAAATGATATTTGATGTCAGCAGGTTTCCTACTGGAATTGATTGCCTTGTGCAGATGATGGTTTGGACAACCAAAGGAGTTTGGGCATTGGACTGAAACAGATCATGTATATTGAGAAAACATGGTTCTCCCCTTTGATTTGTATTTGCATTTCTGTTCTGTGCAAAAAACTCCAGTTGAGCCCTAGGATTCCCAATTAGCCAAGTCATGCAGCCAGCAAGTAAAGGGCCTCTCGTTCCCGCTTCTATAAAACACCAAACATTGTTTAGAAGCCAAAAACCAGACAGCCTCTGTCTAGTTATGTGCAGAGTATTTTGCATACTCTGCACATTTGCTATCTTCGTAATCGCATCTCCATCTATGAACCGGCACGAACTCTAAAATCCTCTGGCAGGGCCGTAGCCAGAAAAAAATTTCGGGAGGGGTTCAAATTTTGGGGGGGGGGGTTGAAAATTTTGCGGGGGGGGGGGGGGGTTGAAACCTGCCTCCTAGCTCACACTGAAGCAAAGAGTACAACAGGGGGCAGAGCAGCCTTCAATACTCTGCAGCTCCGCCCTTGTCAACCACCTCCACCAAGTCTGGCCTCCTTAATGAAAGCATTCAACATCCCCCCCCCCAACTTGGTTGCTTCACTACTGTTCTGTTGTGCACTGGGCCTGTAAATAATTGTCTTTAGAACAGGATGTGTAACCTTTGCCCAGCGGGAAGCCACGGGGCCTAAAGAGAAGTTCTCAGAGGTTTCCACCACAAACAGTCTTTAGATGGCTTGAGAAGTACAACAAAGTCTTTTATTAATGAGCAATCAAACACCTAACCTGCCCCCCTTGCTACAGGCCTGTCCTCTGGGGAGGCCCTCCTCTCGGTCCCGCCTCCATCACAAGCACAATTGGTAGGGATGAGAGAGAGGGCCTTCTCAGTGGTGGCCCCCCACCTCTGGACAGGCCCCATCCCTCCTCTTTTCATAAGAGATTGAAGACTTGGTGGTTTCAACAAATCTTCGTGACCAGTGCTAGCTCAGCCCAGACACTATCCGGACACAACCTAGCCCCCTATATATTACTCTGGAAATAGTCTGTACTAGGGCTGGGCGGTTTCGTTCGTTAATTTCGTAATTCGTTATTAATTCATTATTTTTTTGATAATGAAGCGATATTGAAGCATTCAGGAGCAACTAAAAAACGAAACGAATTTTTCCAATTCGTTTCGTAATTGTTTCGAAATTGTTTCGTAATTGTTTCGAAATTGTTTCGTTATTATTTCGTTATTATTTCCGTATGTCTGGTGCAAGTTTTATAGTTGTTGTTTGTTTTATCAGTGATAAAAAAAAATTATCACACCAACAGTCAACAACAGAGGGAGAGGGAAGCTTCAGAGTGGGTGATGGCGACGGGAAAGCTGCATTGAGAGGGAGCTCCGATGCAGACCAGCGTTGAGGCGCCTTAAGGGTGAGATTAAGCTCCCCCACCATCACCAGATTGAGTGTGAAGGTGTAGAGTAACCCGTGGGAGGCTCGTAGACCCCAAATACTCCCTTCCCTCAAGGAGGGGGGTAAAGAGGGTCCGAGCCGACGGGAGAACAGGCGCCCCGCTGGGATCGGGCATTGACCCGTTTCAACTGCTGCCAGCCCATGCAACAAATACGAAGAAGAAATTAAGAAACTCAAAAGAGAAATTAAAGAATATCTCAACATCAGGTAAAAGATTTGAACAGAAGAGGAGAAGGAAGGAAGAAGATAGATAAGGAGACAAAATCAAGGGGGAACCTTTCCCCCCCGAAATTTAAAGCTATATTTTAAAACCCGGAAAGGGCTATTGTGAATAGATCAATTTGGATAATACTTATCAAATTACATAGTTACTCGCCGCTTATTGATTTATTTTGGCTTAGATAATTAACTAAACAATATTAATTAAACTAAATTAAAATAAGCATTTGGAAGACAGGGAAACGAATGAGATAAACTGAAAGAAGTGAGAAGATATTATAGGCTGTGAGAGTCCCCCTCCTCCTACCCCCCCTGATTCCCTTATCCTCCCACTCAGCCTAGTAGTTAACGAAGAAGGAAAATTCCTGACCTTGGCGCCATATTGTTGTGTCTAACTGGCACTCTTCTTTATAAACAAAAGGAAAGGACAAGGCAGGAAGTGACAAAGAGGAAGTGATGAAGAAGAAGGCTGTGGGAGGAAAGGGTGGAGAAACAAAGAAAGGGCGGAAGAGCTTCAAGAAGGGCGGAAGTTGGGAGGAGGAAGTTGGAACCATAGAGAAACCATAGAGAAACCATAGAGAAACCATAGAGAAACATCGCTACAGAGCGGCAGAGCGGCAAATACAGTGTAAATCCTAAACAAATAGATATTTAAGGACAACAGTGGCTGAAGGATAGAGAAGAACATCGGGGATAAGAAGCAGACGTGGAGCTAGGACGAGAAGCAGACGAAATTCAAGGACGAGAAGCAGACGTGGAGCCAGGACGAGAAGTAGACGAAACTCAAGGACGAGAAGCAGACGAGACCCAAGGAAGAGAAGTAGACGTAAATAACAGAAAGAGGAGAAGAAGCTGAAATTAGAATAAGAAGGAATTGAACAGGAAAGCTGCAAAGACAGGAAAGAAAAAAGAATCAGAGGAAAATATAAATCAATTAATATTAATATAACTAAATTGGATTTAATGAATTTTTAAGGAATTGATCTACTCTATAATAAATTAGTTAGAAAATATTTGATGAATGAATTGATATAAGAAATTATTTGAAGAGAATAAAACAAAATTAAAATTAAAGTGATTGAGGAGGAATAAAACCAAATATTTGGACTAAAGGGATTAAAAGGTTATCCAGCTTAAAGATTTGGTTGGCAAGTTGATGTCAATGAAAGGAAAATCAGATAAAGAAAAACTTCAAGTAAGGAGAGCTTCACTAGATACCAGCTTAAGCATGGAGAATATACTTAAGGAAATTAAAAAACTATCGGAAAAACAAGATGCAACAAAGAAGGAGATGGTTGAAAAACAAGAGGAAATAAAGAAAGAGATGGTGGAGAAGCAAGAAGCACACTTTAATAAACAAGAAAAGAACTACAAAAAGCTGTCGGAAGAGTTTAAAGATATGAAAAAAGAGATGCAAGAAGAATTTGGCCAAATTAAAAAAGATATAACCCAGTTACACGGAGAAGTGAAAGAACTAAAAATTAGTAAAGAAAAAATAGAGGAAACACAATCTCAGATCTTGAGGAAGATTAAAGCGAGCGATAAACAAAAGGAAAAATTGGAAATAGAACAAGAAAAATTATTACAGAGACAAATGGATTACCACCTACGGTTTAGAAATATTCAAGAAGAAAAACAGGAAGATATTGCCCAGATTATGCAAATTTTAATTGCGAAATGCCTAGAGTGTGAAGATGAAGATGAATTGGAGCAGGAATTGGACCAAATTTATAGAATATCTTCATTCTACTCAAGGAAAAATAAGACAGCGAGAGACGTGATAGTCCAGTTTACGAGAAAAAAGACTAGGGATGAAGTTTTGTTTAGAAGTAATAAAAATCCAATATATTATAAAGAAACTAAGATTGCGGTTCTGAAGGAATTTCCCCAAGCAACTTTAAATAGAAGAAGAAAATACTACTTCCTTACGGACGAATTAAAAAAGAGGTCAATCAGATTTAGATGGGAAAGGATTGAAGGGATTATGGTAACATATAAAGAAGAGAGATACTGGTTGACAACAGAACAAAAGGCTAAAGTTTTCTATGATAATCTAATGAAAGAATCGGAAGGGGAGAAACAAGAAGGGAGAAAAGTAGACAAGAAAACTCTGACCCCTGGAAATGGAAATGGAAAAGAAAAAAAGAAAGCAAGGTTTGATTCTCCGGAAGATTATGGACTTACGAGTAGTGGACAAGGAAGTACAACAACAACATTTCACGATCTTGGAGAAGGTGCATACGGCCCAGAAGTAGCAGCGCAGAGGTTATCGGTTATGGATTTAGGCGACATTGGATTGGATACAGACACAGTTGAATAAAATGGCGGATCGACAAATTAAGTGTTTATCAAATAATATCAACGGTTTGAACTCACCCCAGAAACGCAAAAAAGTGTGGAATAAATTACAGAAAGCAAATTGGGATATCATCCTGCTACAAGAAACGCATATTTGCCACAAACATGTGGCTCATTTAGAAAATAAAAAATTGGGAAAGACATTTTATTCATCGGATGAAAAAAAGAAGAAGGGTGTGGTAACATATATAAAGGAAAATTTAACACCAGAATTGGCATTCAAGGATTTGGAAGAAAGATGTGTGGCGGTAAAAATTCAACTGGGAAATTTAAAAATACTAGTATGTAATATATATGCGCCAAATGGCCCAAAGACTAAATTTATTCAATTTTTACAATCAAAATTGAGAGAAACGGAATTCGATGAACTCTTACTGATAGGAGACTTCAATGGTGTGATGGACAAACAAAAAGACAAGAATAAACTGCAAAAAAGGGGAGGAAACAGTGTTTTACCCCAAAAGTTTTTTGATTTACAAAAAGAATTTGAGCTGGAGGATACGTGGAGAAGAAAGAATGAGAAAAAAAGGATTATACTTTTTATTCACATAGACATCAAACATGGTCAAGGATTGATATGGCATGGATAACAAAAAAATTAGCTACTAAAATTGTGGAGATGGAAATATTGCCTAGAGACGTTTCAGATCACTGTCCATTAGAAATACTAATTAATCATAAAGGTTTTCAAAGGAAATGGAGATTAAATGAAAATCTGATTAAAACGGAAGAAGACAAATTACATTATAATAAAATCGTTCAAGAGTATCTAGAAATTAATGACATTGAGGAGACAAAAATACAAGTGACTTGGGACGCCCTCAAAGCGGTTTTGAGAGGATGCTTTATTCAACATGGGTCCAGGAAGAATAAAGACAGAAATAAAAAAATGAAAGAATTGATGAATAAGATTGCTAATAAAGAAACAGAGTTAAAAAAGAAACCACAGTGTAAAAAATTGAATAAAGAATTAGCGAGACTTAATCAAGAGAAGTCTCGCTTGGAAACGGAAAGACAAGCAAGAGAGCTGAAGTTTTTAAAACAACAATCTTTTGAAAATGCGAATAGATCAGGGAAATGGTTAGCAAGACAAGTAAGAAAGAAGAAACAAACTACACAAATTACAAAAATAATATCGGGAGATAAAACTGTTACAACTGATAAGGAGATTATGGGAGAATTCATGAAATTCTACAGTAAATTATATACGAAAGATGGAATAAAGAAGGATGATATTACAGCATATATAGGCCAATTGAAATTGCAGAAAATTACAGAGGAAATAAGAGAAAAATTGAATAAAGAAATTATGGAAGAAGAGATTGAAAGAGCAATTAAGAAAAAAATTGAATAAAGAAATTATGGAAGAAGAGATTGAAAGAGCAATTAATAAAATGGATGCAGATAAAGCTCCGGGACCAGACAGATTTACAGCAGGATTTTACAAGTCAATGAAAAAAACTGTGGTACCAACATTAAAGAAAGTCTTAAACGAAGCATTAAACCACCAAAGAATCCCAGAAACCTGGAATCAAGCTGAGATAGTAATGATACACAAAGAAGGTTCAGCCCCGGAAGATATTAAGAATTATAGACCGATTTCCCTATTAAATGTGGACTATAAAATATTTATGAATATACTGGCGGCAAGACTAAAAGAATTTTTGAAAGATTGGATAGGGGAGGACCAAACAGGGTTCCTTCCCGGAAGATATATGAAAGACAATATCCGCACAGTATTGGATTTGATTGAATATTTTGAGGCGAACCACCAGAAAGAAATGGCTATTTTATCAATTGATGCCGAGAAGGCGTTTGATAATTTGAATTGGGACTTCTTTAAGATATTGATTCAAGAATTGGATATGGGAGCTAAATTTATAAATGCAATTGATGCGATTTATGATCTACAAAAGGCAAAAATTCGGATAAACGGCCAATTATCAGAGGAATTTGAGATTACAAAAGGAACGAGACAAGGATGTCCGTTATCCCCATTAATTTTTATAATGGCGTTGGAACCATTAATGATGAAAATAAGAGAAGATACAAATGTTAAAGGAGTAAAAATTGGGAAATATGAATACAAAATAAGAGCCTTTGCGGACGATTTACTGGGAATAGTGGAAGACCCAATTAATAATTTACAAAACTGGATTGAAAAAATACAAGAATTTGGGAAAGTGGCAGGCCTCAAAATAAATAAAGGGAAAACTAAAATACTAACTAAAAATATAGGGAAAGAAGACCAAGAAGAAATTACAAGGATTACAGGAATGGAAATAGTGAAAAAATTAAGGTACCTGGGGATTTGGTTGACAGCAAAGAATGGCCAACTATTGAAGAATAATTATGACTTGACTTGGAGCAAGATACAGAAAGATTTAAAGAAATGGAGCTTATTGAAACTATCTCTACTAGGAAGAATTGCGCTCATAAAAATGAATGTTTTACCTAAACTACTGTTTTTATTTCAAAATATACCCATAATCAAAAATCAAACAGAATTTATAAAATGGAAGAAAGAATTATTGAAATTTGTGTGGAATGGGAAAAGACCGAGAATTAAATATTTGAACTTAATTGATAAAAAAACACGAGGGGGACTGGGATTCCCAGATCTGAAAACATACCATGAGGCTAGTGCCCTTTTGTGGATAAGAGATTGGATGACATTAGAAAATGGAAAAGGCTTGAACTTAGAAGGACATGATCTACGTGTAGGCTGGCATGCCTACACGTGGTACGATCGAGAAAAAAAGGAAAAAAAAATTGGAAACCATTTTGTAAGAGCATCATTATTAAGAGTATGGATGAAATACAAAAATCATTTTTATACTAAAACGCCTCTATGGGTTTCACCGATGGAGGCGTATCAAAGAAGATTACTGGGTTGGAGAGCGTGGCCAACATATAGAGATATACTAGTGAGGAATACTATGGAAATTAAATCCTTCCAGCAAATGAAAGAAATAAATGGTAATTTGACGTGGTTACACTACTTGCAAATGAAAGAATATATCAAGCAAGACAATAAGATAGGCTTCGCCTGGGAAGAGTCAACTTGGGACAAAATATTAAAGACGAATAAGAAAGTAATTTCAATTATTTATAATACACTATTAACCTGGCTAACGGAGTGTGAACAGGTTAAACCATGTATGATAAAATGGGCAGAAAATATAAGAAGACCTATTCAATTTAGAGAGTGGGAGCAGATGTGGAACAAAAAATTGAAATATGTGTATGCAACAGATTTAAAAGAAAACTGGATAAAAATGTTCCACAGATGGTATACCACTCCTAAGAAATTATCTTTAATGAACAAGAATACTTCTGATAAATGTTGGAAGGGTTGCCATCAAACAGGTACTTTTTATCATATGTGGTGGACGTGTAAAGAAATAGAGAAGTATTGGACGAAAGTACATGAAGAGCTACAAAAAATTTTGAAGAGAGTTTTTAAGAAGAAACCAGAATATTATCTATTGGGATTTACAGATTTGGAATTACAATTAGATGAGAATGAAGATAGACTATTTACCTATGCTACAACAGCGGCGAGAATATTATTGGCGAAGTTTTGGAAACAGGAAGATATCCCTGCCACTGAAGAGTGGTTAGGGAAATTAAGAGAAATAAGAGAAATGGACGAATTAACTTTTTTCTTGAAAAAGAATACCGGGAACCCGATAAAGAGGACAGATTGGACTCTATATGAAAATTACGAAAAGGAAATAAATAAATAAGAGGAATACTATGAAGTGGATATAATGGAAATATCATTGAGGACACAACACCTGATGGAGAGATGGAAGTCAATTTTTATTTTATACTTTTTTTCCCTTTTTTTTTCCTTTATTTCTTTTTTTCTTTTTTTTAAAATTTTTTTTGTGTGGCTTTTATATTTTTGTTTTTTTTTTGGTGGACTTGGGGGTAGGGGGATGTATTTCTTACTTTCTTCCTACTTTTCTATCATCTTTTTTAATATTCTCCCTCTTTCGATGTTATTTTTAAAACCTTAATAAAAATTATTATATAAAAAAAAAAAACAACAGAGGGAGAGGGAAGCTTCAGAAGTTCCCCCTGTCCCATTTGGAGGGTTTTTTAGCTTATTGCACAATCGCGTCCGCCATTAACGAATCAATTCGTTATTGTTTCGAAATTGTTTCGTAATTTCTGAAATTTCGTAAATATCGAACTTTTTAAAAGAAAAATTTCGGAATTCTTTTAAATAACGAAACGCAAAAAACCCCTAAAAACGAATCGAGTTTAGAACAAATTTTCCGTGGTTGGACAGCCCTAGTCTGTACCCACTTTTGTCCATTCACTGTTATTTTATTGTGTATGACTTTGTTTTAGCTTTTTTGTTTTGTTTTGTTTGTTTGTTTTTTTGTACTCATAGGTTGTATGTATTTTACTATGTTGCTATTGTGTTTTGGTTTTATTTTATTGTAACATGCTATTGGGCTTGGCCTCATGTAAGCCGCCCCGAGTCCCCATTGGGGAGATGGTGGCGGGGTATTAAATAAAGTTTATTATTTATTATTATTTCTATTATTATTATTATATTATTATTATTATTATTATTATTATATACCGTAATACTCTAGAGTAGAAACAGCTTAAATGCCTAAAATAACAGGACGGGGAACCTGGAAAGCCCCCTCCCCATAATGGGTTGATAGAAAATGGATCTTTCGGCACTCCAGAGCAAAAACAGATATCTGCCCTTCCGATTTTGGGAGGCTCCCAAAAAATGGATTGGGGTCCCCACCGAAAGCTGGGACATGAAATGAGTCAAGGTTTTGTTGGGATTCAGACTATGTTTCACCCTGAATCTATTATAGTGTTTCCCTCTTCTAATGTTTCTGAGCCTGTTTTGGATGTCAATGAGGATGAGGTGCAAAATGGAGACACTTTGGACAATAAGGTTACTACAGACTCTGATCGAGAAGGATCAGGGGAAAGAATAAGTTCTCATGAGAAAATTCCAGGCTCGAGTTTGCAGCAAAGTCCACTCCCTTGTGCAGACTCGGGTCTGCAAAATAGTTCAGAAAGAATTTGGCAATTAAGGCCAAAGATTGAGGGGAGTAGAAATCAGTTTTTGGGACTTAAATTGTGCTCTTAGGAAATTTCCTTCAGACCAGGCATCGTTTGTTTCAAGTCAAGTCTTTTGGATATTCTTGTGGCCTAGGTTTCCTGGCTTTTCAAGTGGATTAGCAGTGGCTATGTTCATGTTTTTTATGGAAGGCATTTGAGATTTCTTTGCTTTTGGATCTTTGATATTATTGCTATGTTTGGACACTGTTATTGTTTCTGCTTATTTGGCTTTTTGCTTTTGGACTACTATCAACTTTATATTCATCTCTGTTATTGGCTCTAATTATTCTTCAAATAAAGATGACTTTTTTTTCATCCAAGGTGTGGTGTAATTAATGATTAGAGGGTCCTGTTCCAACTCTGGGGTGCAACAGGTTTGCCCAGATTACACAAGCCTATTGCCTACCAAAATGGTTGGACCTCTTCTTTTCTTAAATCCAGTCCAACCCAGGACCATGTGGGCTCAAATAAAAGTAATGGGAAGAAGTGGAGGAAATGATTTATCACTTTCTGTCCCAGTAGCTCAGACCTTCCTTTGTAAAATCCCCTTTCAGCCAATTCGCTTTCCGTGACCTAAATCCACCGAGCTCAGTGTAGAGATTACCACGGGAGTTGAAAGGTTAAGATTTTTTGCTGCTTCTTTTACACTTCCCCGCCTTCTCTTCCCAAAAGGTTTGGCAGGCCAGAGGTGTTAAGTTAATAGCACCATGGATTAATGGCTCTTTGATTGACTTTTGTGTTGTTTGATGTGCTGCAGATAGTCCGCTGCCTTGTCTCCAATGTCTTTATCTCTGCTTTGCAGTCACGGAGTTGGTCTCTGTTGCCTCCTATTCCACTCATCAGAGAGACATTTAAGCCACACATCCAAAGAATCAGGGCAGCTTCTGGCCTTACAAACAAAACACCGCCAGTTGGTGGCAGGAGAGGCAGAGCAGATGTCTGAGAAGACTTATCTCTAATTGCAGAATCTCCCTATGGTTACAGAGCGGATGATTAACACATTGGAGACAACATGTAGAGCAGTGTTTCTCAACCTGGGGGTCGGGACCCCTGGAGGGGTCGCGAGGGGGTGTCAGAGGGGTCACCAAAGACCACAAGAAAATACAGTTTTTTTTCTGTTGCTTATGGAGGTTCTGTGTGGGAAGTTTGGCCCAATTCAATCGTTGGCAGGGTTCAGAATGCTCTTTGATTGTAGGTGAACTATAAATCCCAGCAACTACAACTCCCAAATGTCAAGGTCTATTTTCCCCAAACCCCACTAGTGTTTACATTTGGGCATAATGAGAATTCGTGCCAAGTTTGGTCCAGATCCATCATTGTTTGAGTCCACAGTGCTCTCTGGATGTAGGTGAACTACAACTCCCAAAACTCAAGGTCAATGCCCACCAAACCCTTCCAGTATTTTCTCCTGGTCATGGGAGTTCTGTGTGCCAAGTTTGATTCAATTCTATCATTGGTGGAGTTCAGAATGCTCTTTGATTGTAGGTTAACTATAAATCCCAGCAACAACAACTCCCACAGGACAAAATCAATACCCTCCCCCAATCCAACCAGTATTTAAATTTGGGTGTATTGGGTCTTTGTGCCAAATTTGGTCCAGTGTATGTAAATACACCCTGCATATCAGATATTTACATTACTATTCATAACAGCAGCAAAATGACAGTTATGAAGTAGCAATGAAACTAATTTTATGGTTGGGGGTCACCATAACATGAGGAAGCGTATTAAGGGGTCGTGGCATTAGGAAGGTTGAGAACCACTGACGTAGAGGGTTAATGCAGGGAAGAGGAGCACGTTTTGGATGGTCATCTGTTGGGGGTGCTTTGATTGTGTTTTCCTGTATGGCAGGAAAGCACAAGTTGGACTGAATGGCACTTGCAGTTTCTTCTAACGTTATGATTCTATGAAGGCTGAGGAGAAAGTCAAGGCTGATACCTGGTCCCAGCTAATGGCACATTAGATTACGTTCCTCCTTAGTGTTGGAGTTCAGCCTGTGATTGTGCTTCAGGATCAGGGTGCTTTGGATGTGGGAAGTGATGCTAATGAATTTCAAGCTCACAATGGTCTCTGATGCAGAGAAGGACCAGGAGACCCCTGTGCAAAGTGTGGTTTCCCATGAGAATGTCTCTGAAAGGAGTGCAACAGATACTTCACTTCACTTAGGCAATCCCTCGTTGTCCGAGGATGATGGTTCTCCAAGGTCAGTGTTCTGGCAATGGGTCCGTAGGTGACTGTAGAGCCCTATTCTTGATCTGCATCTTCTCCCACAGTAAGGGCATCAGTTTCCAGGTGGAAGGTGGTCCTGGTCGGGGTTGGCTTGATGCGCCTTCCTCTTGGCATGTTTCTCGCTTTTGCCCTCTATTTGTGCCTCTTCAAATTCTACAGCACTGCTGGTCACAGCTGACCTTCAATTGGAGCGCTCAAGGGCCAGGGCTTCCCAGTTTTCAGTGTCTATGCCAGAGTTTTTAAGGATGGCTTTGAGCCCATCTTTCAATCTCTTTTCCTGTCCACCAACATTCCGTTTTCCATTCTTGAGTTCGGAGTAGAGCAATTGCTTTGGGAGACGGTGGTTGGTCATTCGGACAACATGGCTAGTCCAGCGGAGTTGTTGGCAGAGGACCATTGCTTCAATGCTGGTGGTCTTTGCTTCTTCCAGCACGCTGACATTTGTCCGCTTGTCTTCCCAAGAGATTTGCAGGATTTTCCAAAGCTAGAGCTGATGGAATCATTCCAGGAGTTGCATGTGATGTCTATAGACAGTCCACATCTGGCAGGCGTATAGCAGGATTGGGAGAACAAAAGCTTTATAAAGAAGCACCTTGGTATTTCTACGGATGGCCCGGTCCTCAAACATTCTCTACTTCATTCTGACTTGAAATATTACTACTGCCACGTCTAAATATGGTTTTCTGTGGGCAAGCAGATCATGACTACTGGATGGCAGATGTTCTGTATCAGAAACTAGAGCTGATGTGATTTTCTCAGTGGAATTGGTTGATGTGCACTATATTTTCAAGGGAAAGTAACACTGCATTCCAAATCCCCCTGAAGATTCTTCTTCAATACCTTTGATTGGATGCTTACTTACTTAGGCGATCTGCAACTGCTTTGGGAGATGGTGGTCTGGCATCCGGACAACATGGCTGGTCCAGCGGAGTTGATGGTAGAGGACCATCGCTTCAATGCTGGTGGTCTTTGCTACTTCCAGTGCGCTGACATTTGTCTGCTTGTCTTCCCAAGAGAATTGCATGATTTTTCAGAGACAACGCTGATGGAATCGTTCCAGGATTTGCTTGTGATGTCTGTAGACTGTCCATGTCTTGCAGGCATATAGCAGAGTTGGGAGGACAATAGCTTTATAAACAAACACCTTGGTATCCCTACGTATGTCCCGATCCTCAAACACTCTCTGCTTCATTTGTAAAAATGCTGCACTCGCAGACCTCAGGCGGTGTTGAATTTCAGTGTCAATGTTGACTTTTGTGGAGAGGTGACTGCCAAGGTAGCAGAAATGGTCAACATTTTCTAATGTTACATTATTAAGCTTTGCCTCCTCTAGAGTAGAAACAGCAGATAAGAAGCCTCCTTAAAGCATGAACCGGGAAGGGGAACCTGGGTGAGAAGCCTCCCCCTACCCCCAATAAATGGCCAATAGAAAACAGATTTTTTGGCATCCCAGATTTCTTCATATTCAAGAGGAGGAGCAAGGGAAAATGAATGCAACCCAAGAGAAACACACAAATCTTCCCATCCTTACTTTCTATCTCTGGTGATAAATTTTTCTCCTTTCGATCTGCGGTGATAAACTCTATCCTTTGAGTGAAGGTCAAAAGAGGATGTTGTTGATGGTTTTCCTTCCAACCACAATCCAGAAGAATGATGGCGGCCTTTGCACATCTTGGTCACAGCAAAGGCTTGTCAAGGGGAAGAATCGTTTTCTCATGGTAACTTTAATGGTCTTCATCTGTGTCGGCATGCTGATTTATGGCTACGCACTTCCTGCATAGGAGGAAGTGTGTCACCTCTAGTAAACATCTCAAACCCTGTCAGACATCAGCCTGCTTCTTTCTCTTTCTCTCTCTGAATTTTGGGGGGGTTAAAATAATTGTTAATTATTTGAGAACAAGTTGTGTGAAGCCCTAGCAAATAATTCATGCAATTATAGCAAAGATGAGGCACTGACAAGGACAAAGAGCATCAATCATTCTGGTGGATCAATAATACCTGCGGAACATGCAATCAAAGCTAATCAACCTCACAAAGCCCCATGATTAAAGAACATCTCAGACCCTTGCTATCAGGAGAAATGTCATAATGGGGACGAGAAAGGCCAACATAGCTGAAACCTGATCTTGGTTCCAGGCTGTTTATGTTTGAGAGTCTGAGTTGTGCTTGGATAGGGTAAATTGATACTCATGCATTTCTGCAGTGGTTGGGTGGCACTGCACTTCTGACAAACATTAGCATTATGCACCTCCAAATCCACTTGCTTATTGTCCCGTTGTCCATGATGAGTTTTCTTTTTTTAAAAAAATGGATTTATTAAGATTTTTCAAAATGAGAATGCATAAAATAATAAGGGGAAACGTTGGTTTGGGGGAGGGGAAGGAAAAAAGGAGAGAAAAGAAAAAGAAAAGAAGAACTTATTTATTTATCGTATGTGCCGTCGCGCCTGGGGCTATAGCTCTTAGTGAAAGAGGCATGGATGTGGCATCTTTCCCCAGGGGATTGCTTCTTGCCCTCCTATAAGAAACTGGAACTCCCAAAGACCAAAACACAACAGATAACTCGAAATGGTATTTCTTGTTCACAATGAGTTATCTTTCTCAGGCATAAGCTTGATGTTTCAACAGGAATAAAGGAAATATACTTTACAATCTCTGAAGTCCAAGGAGTTTGCAGCTGAGAAGCTTTTCCTGTTTCCTCTTTCCTCAATGGCTGTGCATATCGGAATAAACACAACCCCAGTCCAATGGCCTGTGCTGAAGGGACAAGACCTTCCTTTGGTGCCAAAAGAATCGGTTTGAAGGCGCTTGGGTCTCCTCAATGTTGTCCAGGATGATCTGGACATAAAGCATGAGTCCCAAGGGTAAAAAACCTTAGAATTGGTGCTGAGAGGTAATTTAAGCAGGGGCTTTTAGAGCCAAGTCTCTTACTCATGTCCATCTGATAGAGACTCTGATGGCAGAATGAAAAAGGGAAGCACTCCCCTCCTCCAGGAAGAGGTGGAGCAAAACAATTGAGCTTGAGAAAGCAATTCAACTAGTGCAAACAACACTGATTGACAGCTATAAATAACCAATCAATCCAACTATACCTAAGCAGGGTAAAAAGGCAGGATTAAGCATGATACAACAGTTTAAATCTTGCAACTAACAGTTCTACACATAGGCAGTGCTACTCATGCCGTCACATCGTATCAGGAGCGAACCAAACCAGTTGTATTGCATTACAAAAGAGACAAACAAACAAAACACAAAATTTACAGACTTGGTATTTTATTAAATGTCCTTTGACCAGTAGCTGGCCACTTGGAGTGCCTCTGGTGTTACTGCAAGGAGGTCCTCCATTGTGCATGTAGCAGGGCTCAGGTTGCATTGTAGCAGATGGTCAGTGGTTTGCTCTTCTCCATACTCGCATGTTGTGGATTCCACTTTGTAGCCCCATTTCTTAAGATTGGCTCTGCATCTCGTGGTGTCAGAGCATAGTCTATTCAGCGCCTTCCAAGTCGCCCAGTTTTCTGTGTGCCCAGGGGGAGTCTCTCATCTGGTATCACCCATGGATTGAGGTGCTGGGTTTGGGTCTGCCACTTTTGGACTCTCGCTTGCTGAGGTGTTCCAGCGAGTGTCTCTGTAGATCTAAGAAAACTATTTCTTGATTTAAGTCATTGACGTGCTGGCTGATACCCAAACAAGGGATGAGCTGGAGATATCACTGCCTTGGTCCTTTCACTATTGGCTGCTACTTCCTGGCGGATGTCAGGTGGTGCAATACCAGCTAAACAGTGTAATTTCTCCAGTGGTGTAGGGTGATAATGTGGTATGTCTCATTAAGAGCCACATTCACTCTTTTCGCGTGGTGAGATGTGTCCCACACTGGGCATGCGTACCCAGCAGCAGAGTAGCATAGTGCAAGGATAGATGGCTTCACTGTGTCTGGTTGTGATCCCCAGGTTGTGCCAGTCAGCTTTCATATGATATTGTTTCTAGTGCCCACTTTTTGCTTGATGTTCAGGCAATGCTTCTTGTAGGTCAGAACATGGTCCAGAGTGACTCCCAGGTATTTGGGTGTGCTGCAATGCTCCAAAGTGGGATTCCTTCCCAGGTAATCCTCAAAGCTCGGGATGCTTGTCTGTTCTTAAGGTGAAAAGCACATGTCAGTGTTTTAGATGGATTTGGGATCCATTGGTTTTCCCTGTAATAGGCAGTAAGAGCACTTAGAGCTTTGGAGAGCTTCTGTTCAACCATCTCAAAGCTCCCTGCTTGAGCGGTAATGGCATGATCATCAGCATAGATTAAACTCTCTGTCCCTTCTGGCAGTGGTGGTCATTTGTGTAAATGTTGAACATAGATGGAGCAAGCACGCTCCCCTGAGGCAGGCCATTCTTCTGTTTCCGCACTCACAACCAGTGATAAGATCACTAGTCTCATGGTTAATAATAATAATCCAATACTCCTGGAAGTGCACAACTCCAGTGGTTGCTCCCACAGGTTCACTTGAACACACAAGCCCCCTTACCGTAACAAGGTGATAATCCATCGAAGGGGAATCCAAAACCAAAGTGCTCCTCCAGCAGTCACCAGGCAATCCCTCTCCAATGCCAGAAATACAGTTTAATGGTGCTTGTCCTCACAACCCTGCTATATGCCTGCGAAACATGGACTGTCTACAGATTGCGTGTGACAACTCCTGGAACGATCCCATCAGTGCTGCCTCTGAAAAATCCTACAAATCTCTCGGAAAGACAGGTGGACAAATGTCAGTGTGCTGGAAGAAGCAAAGACCACCAGCACTGAAGTGATGGTCCTCCGCCATCAACTCCGTTGGACTGGCCACATTGTCCAAATGTCTGATCACTGTTTCCCAAAGCAGTTACTCTACTCCGAACTCAAGAATGGAAAACGGACTGCTGGTGGACAGGAAAAGAGATTTAAAGATGGGTTTAAAGCCATCCTCAAAAACTGTGGCATAGACACTGAGAACTGGTATGCCCTGGCCCTTGAGCGCTCTAACTGGAAGTCAGCTGTGACCAGCAGTGCTGCAGAATTTGAAGAGGCACGAACGGAGGACTTGCTGTCAACCTTTGCAGCCTGAAAAACCGTTGCACCTGTCAAGTAGGAAATGTAGGTACCGCTTATGAGTGGCGGCTAATTTAACTAATTTACGATGCCATAAAACTCTCCAGCAGCATGCAAAAGAATGAGGAAGTACTCAATCTGGGTCACAAGTGGATGGTGAAGTGACAGCTCCCCTGGTTGCTGGAATTCAAAGCATACCCTCATGATGCTGGAAAGTTAAATAGCCTCTGTGTGTCTGTTTATATATGTTGTGTGTCTATGTCATTGAATGTTTGTATGTATACTTGTTTGTTTGTTTACTACATTTATACACCGCTCTTCTCAGCCCTCGGGCAACTCAGAGCTTGTTAACAATAGCAAAATTCAATGCTCAAAAACATCATAAAACAGTTAAAAACAATTAAAACAGTAGCATAATAAACAGTCAATATACATCAATAAAACATCTCTTTAGCATCTCACAGTTAAAAACAAGATCCAGTCTCATCATCCAACAGTTCCATATTCCTACGTTCATTACACTGCCTGTTCAAATGCCTGCTCGAAAAACCAGGTCTTCACTTTCCTCTGAAATTTCAACAGGGAGCGGGCTGATCTAATATCCGTAGGAAAGGCATTCCACAGCCGAGGGGCCACCACTGAGAAGGTCCTGTCTCCCGTCCCCGCCAAACGTACTTGTGACGTAGGCGGGACTGAGAGCAGGGCCTCCCCAGATAATCTTAACATCCTAGTTGGTTCATGTCCATTGTGATATGTCCTATTTATTTATCGTGTCATCAGCAACCATACCATTGTATTATTAGTTGAACATTGATGGAGCGAGCATGCTTCCCTGAGGCAGGCCATTCTTCTGTTTCCGCCATCTACTTCTCTGGCCCTGGAACTCAACAAAAAAGCTCCTGTTTTGTAGCAGGTTTCCTATGAAGTGGGTGAGATGGTAGTCCTTTGTGATATTATACATTTTTCTCAGGAGGAGGCAGTGATCTGCCCTGAGAAGGGCACAATATAAATGCTGTAAATCAATAAGTACAGTATATTCTGGCGTATAAGACTACTTTTTAACCCAAGAAAATCTTCTCAAAAGTTAGGGGTCGTCTTATATGCGGGTGTAGTCTTATGCATGGGAGTCGTCTTAACTCTATATTTTAACTGGAAAAGTTGGGGGTCGTCTTATACGCCCAGTCGTCTTATATGCCAGAATATACGGTAAATACATTAACAGCTCAGATTCCCAACACAATCCCTTCTGTTTTCATGCATCTCCAGCAACAAGGAACATTGTTGAGCTCAAGAACGAGGGAAGTGAGGACTTGCCTCCCCACTTTGATTAACTTTTCCTCTATTAACTTCACCGAAATTTAATTTGGCTGGGGAAAAAAAAAAGTTTCTCCATCATTATTATCATGCTGTTTTTCCGACTACCAATAAAGTTTTCTTTTGTCCCAGTTTCTCTGTCAAAATTAACCAGCTCAGGGCTACCAAAGTTTCCCGTTCAAGGGAAAGATGCCACGCGTACAGGTGTGCTCTCCCCTGGCATGAAAGAGAAGGAAAACGGAGCCCTGTGTTTGAATTACAAAGGAAGCTTTTGGTGTAGTGTTCCTCCTAGTCTCGATGTTTTCCTCCATCTCCCTCTGCAAAGAACTCTTGGTATCTGATTCTCTTAGCAGGATGCTTCTCCCCTGTTGCTTTCTGCATGAGGCCTCATTACCCATTTTTTGTGTGCGCACTCTTTCGTTCTGAGAGCTGGGACTTTGGCAGCAAGGTGTAAACAGTCAGCTTAATTGGGCACTTAGAACAAAAAGAAGTGACAGAAGCGTACAGGAGGAATAGGATGCCTCAACTGCCTTTCCCCCATCTCGGTGCTGATTTTAAATTTTTAAAAAGGGATTCTTACAAACCTCCCCAGACCTCTTGGTTGGTATCACTGTTAACACAGCAGGGTGACAGATACAAAGGGTTGTTTTTCGCCCCATCCTCGTACAGGTACAGAATGCGTTCTCTTTGCATTTTGAATGTGAACTTGCCAGATCCACACTTTCCAAATTGATATGCAGAGTGAAATGCAAAAGGTGCTGTCATGGTAGCAAAAAGTTTCAGGATTTTTGCCCTGCTATCCTACTTTCATAAAGAGATTGGGATTTAAACCCAGAGGTTCAATCATAGAATCATAAAATTCTAGATTTCTAAACCACAAGGGATTAGAGCAAGTCTCTCCTCCCGTGCCATCTTTTTATTTTTTTTATTTATATATTTGTTAAAATGGGCATACAATATATATGTTTGTTGCGTGCAATGTTATATTTTGATGCTGTTGATAATTCACCAACATTTCTCATAGAGTATCTTTATTTAAGGGGGTTCTGACTTCTGTATGGATAGGGCAGATAAGAGCATCATAAATTCGAAGTTGGTACTAAATTCCTCTCCGTCTACAGCAGTGGTTCCTAACCTTATTTTGACCAGGGACCACTTGACAGGGTACCACTTTGACCAGGAACCACTTGACCAGGGACCACTTGACCAGGGACCACTTTGACTAGGGACCACTTGACCAGGGACCACTTTGACCAGGGACTACTTGACCAGGGACCACTTTCACCAGGGACTACTTGACCAGGGACCACTTTCACCAGGGATCACTTTGACCAGGGACCACTTAACCAAGAACCACTTTGAACAGGGACCACTTAACCAGGGACCACTTTGACCAGGGACAACTTAACCAGGGGCCATTTTGACCAGGGACCACTTTGACCAGGGACCACTTAACCAAGGATCCCTTTGACCAGGGACCACTTAACCAGGGACCACTTTGACCAGGGACCACTTAATCAAGGACCACTTTGACCAGGGACCACTTAACCAGGGACCACTTGACCAGGGAGTACCCAACAACATTAGTACCAAAAGGGTTACAAATCGGTTTTTGGTCAATTTTACATTTGGTTTGGTTATTTGGGGTGCTAGTTCAGAAAATTGCATTGAATAGAGCACATCAGCTCTAGTTTCTGATACAGAACATATGCCATCCAATAGTCGCCATCTGCTTACCCACAGAAAACCATATTTAATAATCTAGAGCTGATGTGGTAGGAGTAATCTTTCGAGGGTAGTCAGTCTCTCCCCACCCGACATCCCCGTTACCTCAGCACTATAAGAAGTTTTTGTGAGACCAGCCGCTCTCGTTGCCGTGTGGTTTTGATGCAATTGTGTAGTAATTGTTAAACCACAGACCATATTTTCGTTCTTGCGGACTAGTGGTGGTTGATGGACCACACGTAGGGAACCACTGGTCTACAGATAGGAGCCACTGTAAGTTTTTTTTTTACATCTAAGTTTACATTTATATTGAGTTTTTGGGCCTTGTGCTGCCATTCTTTAACGAAATCCTCCAGTTGCTCTCCTCCCAAGAGCACAGTTATTTTATCCATTATTAGCAGGTTAATAATGTATTTTTCACATTCTTCTATGGTAGGTACCTCTGTGGTTCAATTTTCATCTCGTTGTCATAGTTGGAAAAGTGTTTTCCACCTAGGTATTCCTTCAATTTAGTGATAGTCACTGGATGCAACATCGGGGCAGTGAGAGGGGTGGTTGAAAACATCCCAACCAAAAGAAGTTAACAACTCTTGTGTTGCATGAGCGGTGTGTGAACACGTATTGTCATGAAGGAGACAGACTCCCGCCATCAGTATTCCATGGTGTTTGTTTTGGATGGCTCTGCGATGTTTCTTCATGGTCTCACAATATATTCCATACCCATGCTGTCACGTGCTGTCTTGGAGTTACGTCCTCTCCATAAACTGAAATGATTTTGTGATGAATCGCAGATGCGTTCATTCCCTTCGCATTTAGGTAGCATATTACAGCGCAAACTTCACACTTGGAGGGAAACAGAATGAGGACACTCATCTTCAACCTTCATCACAATGCCAGTCGATGAGCTACTGATGAGTGGCTCTACTCGTTCACTTCTGCTGGCTTCCCGCTACACGGCAGTGATACCAACTTGTCCAGCAAAATTCCCTGTGAGAGCTACATGCCTTGTAACCTTACTTTTTGAATAACCCTCGTATATTCCTAGGTATTTAACTTTCTGTACAATATGTACCATTTGCTATCTTTGAGACTTGGCATTAAGAGTGTCCTAGACATCAGATCAGGCTGAGCTTCATCGAGAAAACCAAAGTGCTCTTCCAGCAGTCACCAGCCAATCCCTCTCCAATGCCAGAGATACAGCTTAATGGTGTAACATTAGAAAACATTGACCAACAGATGGCCATCTGTCAGGGGTGATTTGAATGCAATATTCCTGCTTCTTGGCAGGGGGTTGGACTGGATGGCCCATGAGGTCTCTTCCAACTCTTTGATTCTATGATTCTATGATTTCCGCTATCTTGGCAGCCACCTCTCCACAAAAGTCAACATTGACATTCAAATGCAATAGAACCAGAGCTCTGCAAGTGCAGCATTTTTCCAAATGAAGCAGAGAGTGTTTGAGGACTGGGACATCTGTAGGGATACCAAGGTGCTTGTTCATAAAGCTATTGTTCTCCCAACCCCACTATATGCCTGTGAAACGTGTGGACTATCTACAGACATCACAGGCAACTCCTGGAACGATTCCATCAGTATTGCCTCTGAAAAATCTTGCAAATCTCTTGGGAAAACAAGCGGACAAATGTCAGCGTGCTGGAAGAAGCAAAGACCACCAGCATTGAAGCGATGGTCCTCCACCATCAAGTCCGCTGGACTGGCCACGTTGTCCAAATGCTTGACTACCATTGCCCAAAGCAGTTGTTCTACTTCGAACTCGAGAACAGGAAACAGAATGTTGTTGGGCAGGAAAAGAAATTTAAAGATGGGCTCAAAGCCAACCTTAAAACTGTGGCATAGACACTGAGAACTGTGAAGCCCTGGCCTTGAGCACTTCAGCTGGAGGTCAGCTGTGACCAGCAGTGCTGTAGAATTTGAAGAGGCATGAATGGAGGATGAAACAAAGAAACATTCCAAGAGGAAGGTGCATCAAGCCAACCCCGACCGGGACCGCCTTCCACCTGGAAACCAATGCCCTTACTGTGGGAGAAGATGCAGGTCAAGAACAGGGCTCCGCAGCCACGTACGGACCCACAGCCAGTACACCGAATCTTACTCGGTCAATGAGGGATCACCTAAGTAATGAGACATCAGACCCTATCTGATCTTATTAACTAAGGGTCAGGCCTTCTTAGAACCTGGTTGGGCAACCACTAGCAAATCCCAGGTGCTATAGGGTCAATTTAAGAGGAAGGCACTGGCCAAACAATTTCTGAGTATTCCTTTTCCTAAGAAAACTCTATGAAATGGATGTGGCTGCCATACGTCAACAGGTGGACATGAAGGCACATACAGATGAGCTTATAAGGGAAGGGAAATGGTGGAATCTAAAACTGGCTTTTGTGCAGAAAATTAAATTGTATGGATACCGTGTTTGTACATTTTGGAACCTCTAAATTCAAAGAAGAAATTGGGGCATGCTGAATGTTGTGAGCATCCATCACAGCCTCCATTGATCTCCATGACATTGGCAACCTCCGTGGGTGCCCATATTGTGAGCACGGCACGAACACCAGTGTTTTCTTCCAAAAGAGCAAAGCTCTTGTTCCAGCAAGCGTCCCCTATGCATCAAGGCTGCTGAATTTAGGACTGGGCTAATTGGGTATTACTGTGTCCAAAAATCTATGGTATTGAGCAAAGGTTTCTTACGTTTAGGGGAGAGGGGAACTTGGCTGCGCAATGTTTCTTTTTGTGGCAATAGTTAGTGGATTTTCCCTCCCTGTAGTGGCAACCATTCAGTCTCTGTTGAGGTTGTTTTCCATTTTCTTCCCTTACTCCAAATATCAATAGAATGTAAATAAAAAAACCACATAACAATTCTGACTTCTTGCATATATTTATGGAACAACAAATATCGACTCGTGAGTGTGTTGCCTGGATACGCACATCGCTGGACCTTCTGGTCCCTTCATGTTTATTTAAAATCACATCCGATGAAAAGGGACTCATCCGTGAGGGCTGGAAGTGGGAGTTCAGAAGGTCATTGATTTTGCCACCTGGCTCCTTTTGGCTTTCATCTCAGGTGAACCATCTTAGCTGATAAAAGCAACCAAAACCGAGCCACGGAAGCCGTTTCCTCCCTGATGGGCATTAAGAAACTAGATTTATTTGCCAAAAATGGCATCTAGCCCCAAGGGTGGGGAAAAAACCCTCTGTGAATAAATTCATTTCAGTTACGTGCTAAGTTTGCTTTTTTTACCTGTCTATTTGAACCTGATTGAAAGGAAAATCAGCTAAAAAAGTATAAATATGGCCTTCACCTAGATAGATGCCCATTTATGGAGGGAAGCTAGGGAATTGTCATGGAACAGAAGAAGTTCTCTGTTCATTTCTATTTCGGATGGATAGATGGTCTTTGGGGATTCTCTCCTTGAAGGAAGAGAAGCAATTAAGAAGCCAACTTGCAGGCTACAATCCTGTTGGTGACAAAAAAAAGACACACAGAAGTTCCCCTGTGGAAATAATTGGAATGTGTACATTTGGTTCAAAGTGTTGTCCAAAATCCAGGGTTCGATCCCGGCATGCCGGCTTCAATGGGTTTTCATTAAGATACGCAGAGAATGCATACATTTGGTTCAAAATGTTGTCAAAAATCTAGGGTTCGATCTTGGCATGCCAACTTCAATGGGTTGTAATTAGGATGTGCAGAAAATGCATACATTTGGTTCAAAGTGTTGTCCAAAATCCAGGGTTCGATCCCGCCATGCCAACTTCAATAGGTTCCAATTAAGATACGCAGGTAATGCATACATTTGGTTCAAAGTGTTGTCCAAAATCCAGGGTTCGATCCCGACATGCCAGCTTCAGTGGGTTTCCATTAAGATATGCCAATAATGCATATATTTGGTTCAAAGTGTTGTCCAAAATCCAGGGTTTGATCCCAGCATGCCAGCTTCAATGGGTTCCAATTAAGATATGCAGAAAATGCATACATTTGGTTTAAAGTGTTGTCCAAAATTCAGGGTTCGATCCCGACATGCCAGCTTCAATGGGTTTCCATTAAGATATGCCAATAACGCATATATCTGGTTCAAAGTGTTGTCCAAATTCCAGGGTTTGATCCCGGAATGCCAACTTCAATGGGTTGCAATTATGATGTGCAGAGAATGCATGCATTTGGTTCAAAATGTTGTCCAAAATCCAGGGTTCGATCCCGGCATGCCAGCTTCAAGGGGTTCCAATTAAGATATGCAGAGAATGAGGGCAGAATCAGATGTTTACTTCTTCATTGATCAAAGACAGATGCTACGAGAGAAGCCCAGATCTGACATGTCTTCCGTTTACAAACATCAGACTTTCATAGACATCCAAAATATTAGACATTGTTCTTATTGATGCAGATTGCGATTCATGGTCTCATTGGTTTGATGTACCTGCATTGTCATCATGTTTTACAGCTTGCAATTGGTGAATATGTATGTTAAGAACATTAATAAAGTTTTAATGAGATAAAAACCTGAGTCTGTTGCAATGTTTGAGTCCGCACCCCTTCTGCTGGCCAGGGTAAATGGATGTAATTTGGGGACAGTAGTGGCATTGATTGCTATCTGGGAGGAATGGCCAATAGGCTTGTGCATTTTGGCTGAACCTTCATCTGTTTCTGCTGGGCAAATTTTGGGAGACCCCCAGATCCATTTTTGCATGCTTCCCAAAAACAGGCAAGTAGCCGAATAGCCATTTTTGGTCTGCAGTCAAAAAATGTGGCTAGATATGGCCCTTTGGCGGCAATGGGGGGACTTCCCGGGCTCTCCTTCCTGTCATTTTAGACCTATCGGGATGTATAACTACACTTGGAGGACACATCTACCACTATTATCCCACCAAGTTTCATAACATTTGGGTCATCCCCTGATTTTTTGGAATTCATTTTACTTTTTAGAAAAAAAAATCCTGCCAGCTAGCTTGTAGAGTTTATCAACAGGTGTAGGTTTAAGACATCCTGTGATTATTCTGCATGTTTCATTCAATGCTATGATCACCTGCTTTGCATGGGCAGACCTTTGCCAAACAGGACAGGCATACTCGGCAGTTGAGTAAGACAAGGCCAGGGCTGATGTTCTTATTAATTTTGGGTCTGCACCCCATGTGCTCCCAGTAAGTTTCCGCAGGATGTTATTGCATGCAGCTACTTTGTGCTTGGTGTTCAAGCGGTGTTTCCTATATGCTAGTGTTTGATCTAAGGTGACACTGAGATATTTAGGATGGAAACAATGTTCAAGGTCTTGACCTTCCCAGGTGACTTTCAATTTCCTGTTGGCTTTGCGGTTGTGTAGGTGGAAAGCACACACTTATGTCTTGGCAGAGTTAGGCTTCAGGTGGTTATCTTTGAAGTAGCTGGAGAGATCTTTCAAGGCATTAGTAAGTTGGATTTCAACTGTTTTAAAGTATTTTGCTTGTGTTGTTAGGCCAAGGTCATCAGCATATGTTCTGTCACACGCTGGGCTTGAAACTAATTGTCTATAAAACAGGATGTATAACTTTAGCCCAGCGGGAAGCCAGGGGGCCCGAAGAGAAATTCGTAAGGATTTTCACCATAAACAGTCTATAAAGGGCTTGTGAAATATAACAAAGTCTTTATTGGTGAACAATCAACAGAAACTTCTTTTGTCTTCAAAAGGTTAAACAAATACTTCCAGACTTTTGTGCAACTGGTGGCTTCTGTTATTTTACTCTAAAGGAAAATCCCTTTCCAAACTTCTCCCAGGCTAACTGTGAACCTAAACCTAACTGATGTGGGCGCCACTACCGGGTTGAACTGCGTCTCAAAGCACCAAGTGGACCTACCAGTAGGCCTGTAGTCACTTCAGCTGGAGTTCTTAGATGTTCAAAGCTGTTTTTGCCTCCGAAATTCCTCAGAGCTTTAGGGCTGTTTCCCTGGGAATCTTTGGGAATCCTTTTGCTCTTAAGACTGTTCTCCCCTGGGAGGTCTTAAGGGTTGAAGCCTTTGTACAGGAGAAGTCTGTATACATCCTGTACATTGACTTCCTTTGCTGAGACTGACTAAAAATGGCTCCCTTCCCTTCTCAATTGTCCTGAACAGGGGGAGGAACCAAACTTAACAATGATGGACAGGGGGCTTGCCCTATAACTGCAAACTTTAACAGGACGCCACCTTTCTGCAGAATCCCAAGCCTTGGGCTGCAAGCAAACACTTAATACAAGGCAAATAAAGTGGGAGCTTCTGGTACAGCTGTACCAGCACAGCATATATAAGTGGTGGTCGTGGCTGATCTTTAGTAAAGATATTAAACAAGGTCAATGCAAGAACGCTGCCTTGGGGTAAGCCATTCTTTTGCCTCCTCCATCTACTTTTCCTGCTATGAAACTCCACATAGAAGCTATGGTTTTCTAGGAGAGTCTGGATAGTTTTTGAAAAATCATAGTCTTGGGTAATATGGTAGACTTTCTGCAGCATGTTGGCGGCTGTAAGGTCATGAAGGTGTTGACCCAGGCAATGGTAAAAGTAGACCAATGCACATAATTATGTTTGAGTGAGAACAAGGCACATCATGACAACAAGGCATTTTCACAATACACTAGACGCTTCTGATGCTCACCAGGAACTTTGAATGTATATTAGCCACTCATTTCTTTTTGCTCCAGCACTTCCTAACCATGTTTGGAACTGTATCCAGGAGCATCCCAATGCACACTGGTGTCCATTGCACATCAGGCTATCAGCCATTCCACCACTGCACAATGAATCACCACTCAGCCATATAAACCTACATGTCATCTTTGACAAGTCTCACTTCCTCGGCCTCAGAGGTGAATCTCCTGTATACAGATTGTGTCCAGCTTATTCCAGTATATTGTAACCTGTATGCTGTGTGCTGGAACTCAAAGAGGGTTTGAATCCCTGCTCAGCCATAAAAACCCATCAGGTAATCTTGGGCAAATAATAATAATAATAATAATAATAATAATAATAATAATAATAAACCTTTATTTATACCCCACTACCATCTCCCGCAGGACTCGGTGCGGCTTACAAGAGGCCGAGCCCAAATACATCATAAAACATAATAAAAACATAACAACAACAATACAACAATAAATAACTCATAACAAAGCAAAAAACAGTACAATAATGACACGACGCATTTAAAAACCTGTGGCAGGGCTAAGTGTAAAGGTTAAAATTAAAAATGCTGGGCATGTCCAAGGGAAATAGGATGGATATTTTAGGATAGGTGGGCGTGCAGACCATTCTAAGTCTCTCATAAAGTGCATTTAGGACATATTGCTTGGGATTCCTTATTCTGGGAAGGCACAGTGGAACATCCATGTCTTCAAGCTCCTTCTAAAGACTACCAATGTTGGGGCTTACCTGATGTCCTTGGGGAGGGAATTCCAGAGTTGCGGGGCCACCACCGAAAAGGTCCTGTCCCTTGTCCCCACCAATCACGCTTGTGATGCAGGTGGGATCATGAGCAGGGCCTCTCCAGATGAACGAAGAGATTGTGTGGGTTCGTATACAGAGATGCAGTCACGCAGGTAGATGGGTCCCAAACCATTTAGGGCTTTGTAGGTAAGCCCCTGCACCTTGAATTGGGCCCAGTAAATGAACAGCAGCCAATGAAGCTCCTTAAATAGGAGGGTTGACCTCTCCCTGTAAGGAGCACCAGTTAACAGCCACACTTTCTCAGCTTAAAAGGCAGGCAATGGCAAACCTCCTCTGAATAAATATTGAAAATAAAACCTTAAACAAAAGGTAACTTATGGATGTGGGAGCTGGACCATAAGGAAGGCTGAGTGAAGGAAGATAGACACTTTGGAACTGTGGTGCTGGAGGAAAATTCTGAGAGTGCCTTGGACCGCGAGAAGTTCCAACCATTCCGTACTCCAGGAAATAATGTCTAGCTGCTCACTGAAGGGAAGGATATTAGAGGCAAAGATGGAGTACTTTGGCCACATAATGAGAAGAAAGGAAAGCTTGGAGGAAAATGGAAGGAAAAATGAAGAGGGGCCGACCAAGGGCAAGATGGGTGGATGGTATCCTTGAAGTGACTGGTTTGACCTTGAAGGAGCTGGTGGTGACCACAGCTGACAGGAAGCTTTGGCCTGGGCTGGTCCAGGAGGTCACAAAGAGTCGGAAACGACTGAATGAATAACCAACAACAACAAACAAAAGGTTGTCATGAGTCAGAATGAACTTGAAAGTATATAATAATAATCTATATATATATATATATATATGCTCTGTGCGTAATGAGTACCTTAAAAACAAAAGAACCAATGAAGGAAATCACACCAAATTTGGCAACAAAACGTCTCACTACACAAGGAGTGACCATCACTCAAAAATTATGATTTTGTCATTTGGGAGTTGCAGTTGCTGGGATTTATAGTTCACCTACAATCAAAGAGCATTCTGAACTCCACCAACGATGGAATTGAACCAAACTTGGTACACAAGACTCCCATGACCAACAGAAAATACTAGCAGTGTTTGGTGGACATTGACCTTGAGTTTGGGAGTTGTAGTTCACCTATATCCAGAGAGCACTGTTGACTCAAACAATGGTGGATCTGGACCAAACTTGGCAAGAAAATTCCATATGCCCAAATATGAACACAGATGGAGTTTGGGGGAAATAGCCCTTGGCATTTGGGAGTTGTAGTTACTGGGATTTATAGTTCACCTACAATCAAAGACCATTCTGTATGAACCTCATGAATGACAGAACTGGGGCAAACTTCCCACACAGAACCCCCATGACCAACAGAAAATACTTAAGGCCATCCAGTTCAACTCCCTTCACCAGGGCAAGAAAAAAAAGGGTTTATATATCTGTGGAATGACCAGGGTGGGACAAAGGACTCTTGTCTGCTGGATATATAAACCCTTTTTCCAAGTTCCAACAGACCTCACAACCTCTGAGGATGCTTGCCATAGATGCAGGCGAAACGTCAGGAGAGAATGCCTCTAGACCATGGCCATATAGCCCGAAAAAACATACAACAACCCATATGTATATCTACTTTCCATATTTTGAACCCAGGAGCATGAAATCAAGTTATTTGTTTTTTAAAAGCCACCTAAAACCGTTTTCCATATTTTCCCTTTCTTCACTGTAAAATACTTCATTGGAAGTTGCTTGACGCAGACAATCTACTTGATATATTTCCTGTCTTTCATTGCTGTAGTTGACATTGACTTGTTGTGTACTGTATTGCTTGTTTTGGGGTTTTATAAATTATACACTGCCCAGGTTTTACACAGCGAAAGATGATGTCAACATATTTTTAGCAAATATCTAAACAATTTAATGCCTTGGTGGCTTTTAATATTAGATAGAGAGAAAAAATCCCCGAATTTTCAGAATGCTGGTATTAACAGATGTGCCCTGCCATGAAACAAAACAGTGGAAGCTCTTAGTTAAAAAGTACACTACAAATTCTCTCCCTTGCCTGTTTTTTAAAAATGTGAGTAGCTAAGCTTAGCCCTGGGCACAGAATTCTATTTCTTTACTCCTGGAATACGAATGTCCCTGTTGATAATGTGCTGCTGATCTGCCAGCTCTTTCCTCCGAGGGAGAACTATCTGCAATGAAAATTCCCTCAATCCCTCATTGCAAATCAGAGCTCTGAAACTGGCATGCGTTTTTGGCCACAGTTTCCACCTGCATCCATTGAGTTCTGCAACCAGGGATTCAACCAACCATGGCTCAAAAATATTTGAAAAAGAAAAGAAAACAGAAAGCAAACCCTGATTTTGCTATGTACCTACGTAATCCTATGGCAACCTTGTGTTGAACCTACCACAGGGTTTTATGATATGTTGATGTGTTTTGACTGTGTTGTACCACCCCTCAAGCTATGAGGAGAGGCAGCTAATAAATATATTATTATTATTAATAATACTAGCCGTCCCCTGCCATGCATTGCTGTGGCCCACATGGGAGTTCTGTGTGAGAGGTTTGGCCCAATTTTATCATTGGTGAGGTTCAGAATGCTCTGTGATTGTAGGTGAACTATAAATCCCAGCAACTACAACTCCCAAATGTCAAGATTCTATTCTCCCCAAACTCCACCAGTGTTCACATTTGGGCATATTGAGTATTCATGCCAAGTGTGGTCCAGATCCATCATTGTTTGAGTTCACAGTGATCTCTGGCTATAGGTGAACTACAACTCCAAACCAAAGGACACTGCCCACCAAACCCTTCCGGTATTTTCTGTTGGTCATGGGAGAACTGTGTGCCAAGTTTGGTTCAATTGCATCATTGGTGGAGTTCAGAATGCTCTTTGATTGTAGGTGAACTATAAATCCCAGCAACTACAAATCCCAAATGACAAAATCATTTTTTTTTTGAGTGGAGAACATACATTAGGTTGTTAGGTATATTGTTTCCAAATTTGGTGCCAATTCATCCAGGGGTTTTTGAGTTTTGTGAATACCAGAAACGAACGTTACCTTTTTAGTTATATAGACACAAAAGCACAGTATGTCACAGCAAATGAGATCTATATGCTGGATTTCGTACCACAAAATCACAAGTCGAACACTTCCCAAGCGTATAAGACTGTGTGATGTATTTTCGAATGATACGCGCAGATCCAAGTAAGGTGGCAGTTGCAGTTGACTAATCATGATTTTGTCGATGTTTGTTGTTTCCAAATGCCTGCTGAGATCTTTTGGCACGGCACCCAGTGCGCCAATGACCACTGGGACCACCTGTACTGGTTTATGCCAGAGCCTTTGCAGTTCGATTTTGAGGTCTTGATAGCGGCTCAGTTTTTCCTGTTGTTTTTCCTCAATGCGACTGTCACTTGGTATGGCGACATCAATAATCCAGACTATTTTCGTTTCTACAATCGTGATGTCTGGTGTATTGTGTTCCAAAACTTTGTCAGTTCTGATTAGAAAGTCCCACAGTATTTTTGCATGTTCATTTTCCACGACCTTTGTGGGTTTATGATCCCACCAATTCTTTACTGCTGGAAGGTAGTACTTGTGACGTAAGTTCCAGTGAATCATCTGGGCACAGAGTTGTGTCACAGCTCTCAGCATCCTTGGAGCAGTTAAGCTCCCCACCACGACAAGGTGGCACCCATTGGAGGGATTATTATTATTATTATTATTATTATTATTATTATTATTATTTGAAACACAACAAAATGAGTCCACAACAAACAAGATTGCTCTGTTGGCTGTTGTACTGGATCACATGTCAGAGACTTCCCAAGTGTCTAGGACTGTGTGATGTATCGGCAAATAATGCGTGCAGATCCCAGTAAGGTGGCCTTCTGCAGCTGGCAGATGGTCATTTTATCAGCGCTGATTGTGTTTAAGTTCAGGCCAAGGTCTTTAGGCACTGCACCCAGTGTGCCAGTCACCACTGGGTGAATCATGTCTCCTGCCTAGAGTACAAATTGGTGAGAAAAAAATAAGTCCCCCCTTATTTGTGGTGAATGCTTGACTGGCTTGTGCCACAGTTTTACAGTTTGATCTTTAAATCCTCATATTGTGTTGGCTTTTCTAGTTGTTTCTCTTCAATCCTGTTGTCGCCTGTGATTGTAACATCGACGATCCATACTTTGTTTTTCAACACGATCATGAGGTCAGGAGGATTGTGCTCCAAAACTCTGTCAGTCTGAATTCAGAAGTCCCAGAGTAGTTTGATGTGTTCATTTTCTGTAACTTTTTATTATCATTTGAAACACAACAAGATGGGTTCACAGCAAACAAGATCACTCTGCTGATGGCTTCTTCTTCTTCTTCTTCTTCTTCTTCTTCTTCTTCTTATTATTATTATTATTATTATTATTATTATTATTATTATTAGGTAATGGTGCTCCATGCAGTCATACTGGCTACATGACCTTGTTGGAAGTGTCTACGACAACACCGGCTCTTTGGCTTAGAAATGGAGATGAGCATCACCCCAGAGTTGGACACAACTAGACTTAATGTGAAGGGAAAACTTTTACCTTTTCCTGGCTACTTAAATGAAGTTGGTTAACATAGTCAACTACTGTCTAAAGATATAGGGTTCAGAACTATCCAAAGTTTCCGGTATCCACATATGTATGTATGTCTTGAAATGCATTCACCACAAATAAGGGGGGACTTATTTTTTTCTCACCAATTTGTACTCTAGGCAGGAGACATGATTCAATATTGATGGAGGCCCATTCCGGTCCATTTCAGTTCGCTGACCCCCAGAATGTCTATCTTCAGTTTTGACCTCTCAGCAATAACGACATCCAGTTTGCCCTGGCTCATAGATCTTACATTCCAGGTTCCTATGGTGTGTTGATCTTTAGAGCATCGGATTCGTCATTCACTTCCAGCACCGTCAACCGCTAGCCTTCCTTTCGGCTTCGAGCTAGCTGTGGCATCACAGCTGGGGCTAGTTGAACTTCTCCTCTGCTCCTCCCCAGTAGCATTTTGACCATCTTCCAATCTGGGAGTCCCATCTTCCGATGGCATACCA
Source organism: Anolis sagrei ordinatus (assembly GCF_025583915.1). Lineage (NCBI taxonomy): Eukaryota > Metazoa > Chordata > Lepidosauria > Squamata > Anolidae > Anolis > Anolis sagrei. The sequence goes on from NW_026844589.1 coordinate 22,026,878, forward strand.
ATGTATCTCTGGTTGTACTGATCCATTTAGTTTTCTTGGCAAAAAATGCCATGGATGTAGCATACCTGGATTTCAGTAAGGCCTTCGACAAGGTCCCCCATGACCTTCTGGCAAACAAACTAGTCCAATGTGGGCTAGGCAAAACTATGGTGAGGTGGATCTGCAATTGGTTAAATGGACGAACCCAGAGGGTGCTCACCAATGCTTCCTTTTCATCTTGGAAAGAAGTGACGAGTGGAGTGCGTCCTGGACCTGGTCCTGTTCAACATCTTCAGTAATGACTTAGATTTATTTATTTATTGTGTCAGTATGAACCAGACAAATGTATTACATTTTTAACAAATTTTTAACAAACAGACAAAACAGAGTTTGCAAGCTTGGTAGTTGATTAAATGTACTTTGACCAGTAGATGAAGGGCTAGAAGGCAGGATCATCAAGTTTGCAGACGACACCAAATTGGGAGGGAGAGCCAATACTCCAGAGGACAGGAGTAGGATTCAAAATGACTTGACAGATTAGAGAGATGGGTCAAAACTAACAAAATGAAGTTCAACAGGGACAAATGCAAGATACTCCACTTAGGCAGAAAAAAACGAAATGCAAAGATACAGAATGGGGGACAATGCCTGGCTCGAGAGCAGTACGTGTGAAAAAGATCTTGGAGTCCTCGTGAACAACAAGTTAAACATGAGTCAACAATGTGATGTGATGGCAAAAAAACCCCAATGGGATTTTGGTCTTCATCAATAGGATTATAGTGTCTAGATCTAGGGAAGTAATGTTACCCCTCTATTCCACTTTGGTTAGACCACACCTGGAATACTGTGTCCAATTCTGGGCAACACGATTGAAGAGAGATATTGGAAAGTGTTCAGAGGAGGACGACTAAAATGATCAAGGGTCTGGAGAACATGCCCTATGAGGAGCTGGGCATGTTTAGCCTGAATAAGAGAAGGCTGAAAGGAGATATGATAGCCATGTATAAATATGTGAGAGGAAGCCACAGGGAGGAGGGAGCAAGCTTGTTTTCTGCTTTCCTGGAGACTAGGACATGGAACAATGGCTTCAAACTACAAGAGATTCCATCTGAACATGAGGAAGAACTTCCTGACTGTGAGAGCCGTTCAGCAGTGGAACTCTCTGCCCCGGAGTGTGGTGTAGGCTCCTTCTTTGGAAGCTTTTAAACAGAGGCTGGATGGCCATCTGTTAGAGGTGCTTTGAATGCAATATTCTTGCTTCTTGGCAGGGGGTTGGACTGGATGGTCTCTTCCAACTCTTTGATTCTATGATTCTATGAATACTGGGGTGGGTTCCCAGTACCTTCCCCAGGGATCGCGTTTGGTCTGACCTCTCTGCCACGACAGTCCTCTCTTGGGTGTCCCTTCATGGTTTTGTTCATGGCATCATTGAGGTGATCAAGCTCCACCACCGCGACAAGGCAGCGATCCTTTGCTGGAGCTTGATGGAGGATCCTATTCAAAAAGAGAGAGGGAGAGAGTATCTTCCTCATTGAAAATGAAAAGCAAGGACTATTCCTCACCTCTCCTAAAAAGTAAGGAGGACCTGATGGGAGGGAGGAGACATGGCCAGGTTTTGGGAGGAGTCCAAGTCTCCTCCAACTGGATTGGTGAATGCTGGCTGGCAGAACGAGTGACAGAAAAGTCTATTGCTCTATTCTCATCCACCTCAGTATCTTGAAATTCAGTGACTGGAACTGCCAGAGCGGTATGGCTAGAGGTAATGCAGCTCTAAATAGATAGCCCAGGGATTCTTTTTCTATATTAAACTATTGATTTTTCATAAACTAGGAGCACAAAAGGCCATGGAAAACAATCGAATCCCAGTACAGGAAGCTGAAAAATTAGACGCTGCTTTGCACCCTAGTGACTGTGCTTCGTGCTGAGACGCTTTGGTTCCAAAAAAAGCTTTATTTACGGGCTATGAACCTCAGAAAGTTCAGAAGGGCAGCGAGGAGAAGCAATAGAAAAAGAAGTTGGGTTCTTTTTAGTTTGCAACAACTTCTCAGGGCCAGCAGGGAAAGTGAGGATTGGGGGGTAGAACAGAATCGAAAATCAGTGGGAAAATATTGCCTGGCTTTCTGCTTGATGTGTACATTTTTGAAAATAGCCTGATGTGTGCACTAAATTGAATCGAGTAGTTTGCAACATCTGTATTTATCTAAGGGCTAGCTTACTTGTCTGAATGCATCTGCCTCTACGTCCCATCCTACAACCTATCTAAAGCTACTCAAAAGTCTGTAAGAGCTGAAGAATGCTTGAAGCAGTGCTGGGCTGAAGCACACACACACAAGGACAGTTCAGGCAGGTTGAGATGCTAGTCAGGAAGTTACTGAAGAGCAGAGATCAAAGAGATCAAAGAAGAAACTGAAGTTCAGTAGAGAGCAACAAATGTCACAGCACCAAAACAGAGATAGTACAGCTTTTATTTTGCAGCACAAAAAGGGTTTTGGTCATAATCAGCATGGATGGTCACATTATGCCAGCATTTCCCTTTTAAGGCAGGCCATGTTCTCGCCAGTGCCATTTCAGTCTGTGATACTCTGAAGTAGCTCAGTCTCCAACTTGCTGACGTCAAGGTTTTCGTGGAATGATCCAAGACCTGTTTCCAGAAAAGGAAGCTGATAACTTCACGTAGCTTCTAGTCTCCTCTGGATCTAACTGGAGCTTGTTATCTGGTCTCTCTTCTTCCCCACAGGAGGCCTCTTCCAGATAGGACATTACACCATAGCCAATGCATGACCGTGGGTGCTATCATAGTCGTTATTATCTTACTCTTCATATTGTGATATTTATCCCATGTCATGTATATAATGGGTTGGAAAAGAATGATTCAACACATAGGCACCTCAGAGAGAAGATGGCCACCAATAGAAGAAGAGAAAGGCGGAGGAGTAAGAAGAAAGAAGAAGAAGACGGAGGAAGAGGAGGAGAAGGCAATGGTGATGATGAAAGAAGAGGAGGTAGAAGGGGAGTAAGAGAAGACAACCATTTTGCTTTTTAGATTGTTTATTTATTTACTGTATTTGTATATCGCCTTTCTCAGCCAATTGGCGACTCAAGGCGGTTTCCAACAAATCAGCATACATAAAAGATAATAGACAAAAAACATTGAGCAGTATAAGACATCATAAAAACAATAAAAGCCATCACTGGACCCCACTCAATTCATCAACTATCGGCCAGTTTCCAATCTCCCCTATTTGGGCAAAGTCCTGGAACGTGTGATGGCCTCGCAACTCCAGGAATTCCTGATTGACACGGACTATCTAGATCCGGCGCAGTCTGGCTTTAGACCGGGACATGGTACCGAGACAGCCTTGGTCGCCTTAGTGGATGATCTTCGCCGGGAACTGGACAGGGGGAGTGTGTCCCTGTTGGTTCTGCTGGACCTCTCTTCGGCTTTCGATACCATCGACCACGGTATCCTCCTGGGATGCCTCGCGGGCATGGGCCTTGGAGGTACAGCTTTGCAGTGGCTCCAGTCCTTTCTCGAGGGGCGCTCCCAGAAGGTGTGATTAGGGGACTCCTGCTCGACTCCGCGGCCATTGTTCTGTGGGGTCCCGCAGGGTTCTGTACTGTCCCCTATGTTGTTTAACATATACATGAAACCGTTGGGAGAGATCATCCGGAGTTTCGGGGTGCGGTGTCATCTGTACGCAGATGATGTCCAACTCTGTTACTCTTTTCCACCTGCTACTAAGGAGGCTATTCAGGTCCTGAACCAGTGCTTGGCCACTGTGACAGACTGGATGAGCGACAACAAATTGAAACTAAATCCAGACAAGACAGAAGTACTCCTGGTCAGTCGCAAGGCCGAACAGGGTATAGGGTTACAGCCTGTGCTGGACGGGGTTACACTCCCCCTGAAGGCGCAGGTTCGCAGTCTGGGGGTTCTCCTTGATTCATCACTGAGCCTGGAGCCCCAGGTCTCAGCGGTGGTCAGGGGAGCTTTTGCACAATTAAACCTTGTGTGCCAGCTGCGCCCGTACCTTGGGAAGTCTGACTTGGCCATGGTGGTCCACGCTTTGGTTACATCCCGCTTAGATTGCTGCAACGCTCTCTACGTGGGGCTGCCTCTGAAGACTGCCCGGAAGCTGCTGCTAGTCCAACGCTCGGCAGCCAGATTTCTAATGGGGGCTGGGTACAGGGAGCATACAACCCCTCTGTTACGCCAGCTCCACTGGCTGGCGATTAGTTTCTGAGCACAATTCAAAGTTCTGGTGTTAACCTACAAAGCCCTAAACGACTCTGGCCCTGTTTACCTGTCCGAACGGATTCTCCCCTATGAGGCATCAAGGCTATTAAGATCTTCCGGGGGGGGGGGGGGGGGGGGCTGCTCTCGGTCCCACCACCCTCACAGTCGCGCTTGGTGGGGATGACAGACAGGGCCTTCTCAGTGGTGGCTCCCCGGCTCTGGTACTCCCTTCCACTAGAGATCCGATCTGCCCCCTCCCTCCTGACTTTCAGGAAATTACTAAAGACCTGACTCTGGAATGTGGCTTTTGAGGACTGAATCTTTAATGAACTGTGACTACGACTACGACTGCGATTGTATTGATGTTTTGGCCTGGGTAATTGTACTGATGATGTTTTATTGTATTTTATTGTGTTGTTTTTAATTCTTAATGATGTTGTACCTGGTTGTATTTGTATACTTTGTAATTGCATATATGCTGTAAACCGACCTGAGTCCCCCGGTTGAGGTGAGAAGGCCGGTATAGAAATCTTCCAAATAAATAAATAAATAAATAAAAAGCGACATCATCAGCGTCTCATTATTCTCAAGTATTGTCCAATTCCATTGTCAGGTCATTCGATTTCCCGTATTAACTACTCTGTATTTGTAAACGCTTGTTTGAATAGCCACGTTTTAACTTGCCTCCGAAACGTCAAGAGGGAGGGAGCAGATCTGATTTCCCTAGGGAGGGCATTCCATAGCCGAGGGGCCACCACTGTGAAGGCCCTGTCTCTCGTCCCCGCCAAACGTGCTCGTGACGAAGGCAGGACCGAAAGCAGTTCCATAGGATGGCCATTGAAAAGTTTCTCTGGAGCATTATGGAAGTTAAAGTTTCTCTCTGTTTCTCAGCCAATAAAAAACCTGGTAGTGCCTATGATCTGATCGACTGAGAATGGACACAACCAGCATCTACAATTCCCAAATTTTATGGTTAAAACTTAAAATAATTCTTAAAAATCAGTAGATTGTTGAATTGTTTTGAAACTTGACCGGCCTGCAATTGTATATGGGGTCTACAACTGAGGTAGGTTTCATGCAGATAGGCCTTAACATGGATGAGGATTGAGCCTTTAAAGTTTCCCATTGTAGCCAATGGGCCGAATCTCTGCCGAATGAAAATGGAAACAACCGTTCCCCCTTTTGAGTAACGTCCTGGTAAACAGAATGAGGGGCCAGCCGGCAATGGAACCCAAAACAGCATGCCATTTGGCCAAATTGCACCCCTCTACTACTTACCGCTTCAGTAAAATCAGCCTTTAGTGAAACAGGAAAAGAGAAATTAAAAACAAAAACAAATGACTTTGTAGATATCCCTATCTTAGAATGCTGCCCTGATCCCATTTCCAAGTCCTTGCAATTAATTCTAAATAGGTTTTGTGCCAGACACATCTCCAATGAAGCTCAGGTCTTCTATCTCAGTGGACTGGATTTCTCTATAGTTGTGTCATTGACGTCCAGCCGGGCTCGCACCACCTTGCATAAACTCTGGCCTCAATGAGGGTAATCATTCTTGGGACTTAATTAAGTACCACATGCCCTTTTCCTGATGATTAGCCTGGATTAATCTTTTGCATAGGGAATTGGCATAACCTAAACTGGGATTTGGACAGAAGACAACGTCATGGTCAATCCGTTACCTCCAATTGATTTGAGCCAGGATGGGCTACCATCGGGGGATCTAAAAACATGACAACACCAGACTTTCCAAAACATTAAGGCAGACAAATACAAGCTAAACACACTCAACCAATACTCTCAGTACTTGGTTTCCAGACCTTTGCTCTTTTACATAGAGATATTATTTTCTCATTTTTTCCCTCTTCTTCAACCTTTTTTGTCCATCAGATGTTCTTGAGTTCTCTGGTCCTCTTTTTAAGGTGGAATCAGAAGTCAAATAGGGATGTCTTATTTCTCTAACCTTATTTTCCATCTTCATCACTCTGATACTTGAACTTGTTGATGGGAAACTTACAACCGGAGTGAAAATTATCTGTCGGAAAGATGGCAAGCTATTTAACCTCAGCAGACTGAAAGCCAAAACCAAGGTTACAACATCTCTTATAGAACTCCAATATGTTTATTTATTTATTTACTTTGCTTGTATACCACAGTTTCTCAGCCCGTAGGCGACTCAACGCAGTTCACAACAAGAGCAAAAAAGTCAATCGTACAACATACAATATTTAAAACCATTAACAACATAATATACAAAATAATGACACATCAATAACAACACATTAACGTCTTGTAACTAAAATCATGATCCAATTCGTCATCCATAATTCCGTTTCCTATATTCGTCGTTCAATTGCACTATTTATCTGAACGCCTGTTCAAACAGCCAGGTTTTTAGTTTTCTTTGAAACACCATTAACGAAGGGGCTGATCTAATGTCCATGGGAAGGGCGTTCCACAGCCGAGGGGCCACCACAGAGAAGGCCCTGTCCCTCGTCCCCGCCAGCCGTGCTTGTGATGCAGGCGGGATCGAGAGCAGGGCCTCCCCAGAAGATCTTAGAGTCCTGGTGGGTTCGTAGGCAGAGATACGTTCGGATAGGTAGCTTGGGCCAGAACCGTTTAGGGCTTTATAGGCCAACGCCAGCACTTTGAATTGAGCCCGGTAGCAAATCGGCAGCCAGTGGAGCTGGTGCAGCAAGGAGTTGTATGCTCCCTGCGCTCCGCTGCTGTTAGTATCATGGCTGCCGAGCGTTGGACTAGTTGGAGCTTCCGGGCCGTCTTCAAAGGCAACCCCACGTAGAGAGCGTTGCAGTAGTCTAAACGGGATGTAACCAGAGCGTGGACTACCATGGCCAAGTCAGACTTCCCAAGGTACGGGCGCAGCTGGCGCACAAGCTTTAACAGTGCAAATGCTCCCCTGGTCACCGCCGAAACCTGGGGTTCCAGGCTCAGCGATGAGTCCAGGGTCACACCCAAGCTGCGAACCTGCGTCTTCAAGGGGAGTGCGACCCCATTCAACACAGGCTGTAACCCTATACCCTGTTCGGCCTTGCGACTAACCAGGAGTACCTCTGTCTTGTCTGGATTCAGGTTCAATTTGTTCGCTCTCATCCAGACCGTCACAGCGGCCAAGCACCGGTTCAGGACCTGGACAGCCTCCTTATTAGCAGGTGGAAAGGAGTGACAGAGTTGGACATCATCTGCGTACAGATGACACCGCACCCCGAAACTCCAGATGATCTTCCCCAGTGGATTCATGTAGATGTTAAACAACATGGCTGACAATATTGAGCCCTGAGGAACCCCACAAGACAAAGGTTGTGGAGTTGAACAGGTGTCCCCCAGTAACACTCTCTGCTTCATTCTGTTGATGATAACGTAGTCTGTGCTCACTCAGAATACCTACAAGCTACTCTAAACACCTTTGCAGAAGCATACAAGAAGCTTGGCCTCTCAATGAACATTGAGAAAACCAAAGTGCTCTTCCAGCAGTCACCAGCCAATCCCTCTCCAATGCTAGAAATACAGCTTAATGGCATAACATTAGAAAGTGTTGACCATTTCTGCTACATTGGCAGCCACCTCTCCAGAAAAGTCAACACTGACAATGAAATGCAATACCACCTGGTGAGTGCAGCATTCTTCCAAATGAAGCAGAGAGTGTTTGAAGATTAGGACATCCGTGGGGAGACCAAGGTGCTTGTTTATAAAGCTATTGTTCTTCCAAAACAGTTTCATGCCTGTGAAACATGGATTGTCTACAGAAGTTACACTCAACTCCTGGAACGATTTCATCAGTATTGCCTCTGAAAAATCCTGCAAATCTCTTGGGAAGAAACGTGGACAAATGTCAATGTGCTGGAAGAAGCAAAGACCACCAGCATTGAAGCGATGGTCCTCTGCCATCAACTCTGCTGGATTGGCTATGTTGTCTGAATCCCCAAAGATCACCATCTCCCAAAGCAATTACTCTACTCGCAACTCAAGAATGGAAAATGGAATGTTGATGGACAGGAAAAGAGATTTAAAGATGGACTTAAAGCCAACCTTTAAAGCCGTGGCAGAGACACTGAGAATTGGGAAGCTGATCTGTCGCGCGCTGGGCCTGTAAATAATTGTCTTTAGAACAGGATGTGCAACCTTTGCCCAACGGGAAGCCAGGGGGCCTAAAGAGAAATTCTCAGAGGTTTCCACCACAAAAAGTCTTTAGATGGCTTGAGAAGTACAACAAAGTCTTTTATTAATGAACAATCAAACAGAAACTTCTCTTGTCTTCAGTAAAGTTAAGCAAATGATTCCAAGCTTTTAGGCAACTGGTGACTTCCTAATCTTGCCCACGAAGGACAGGCAACTGTCTTCAATAACTTCTTCTTTAAAGGAAAATCCCCGTTTTAACTTCTCCCAGGCTGACTGTAATCTAACCCTTACTGATGTGGGCTCCGCTACCGGGTCGAACTGCTTCTCGAACGCCGAGTGGACCTACCAGCAAGGCAGTAGATGTTCTCCAGCTGGAGTTCTTTGGTCTTTAGGGCTGTTTTCCTGGAAATTCTTAAAGGTTGAAGCTTTTGTACAGGGGAAGCTTGCACACATCCTATACATAAGCTTACCTTGCTGAGACTAACTAAAAAATGGCACCCTTCCCTTCCCAATTGCCCCGAGCAAGGGGCGGAACCAAAACTTAACAATGATGGACAGGTGACTTGCCCTATGACTGTAACCAAAAGAAGCCACCTATCTGCAGAGTCCCTGAAACCTAGGACTGCAATCAAACATTTAATACAAAGCAAATAAAGTTGGAGCTCCTGGTACAGCTGTACCAGAACAGAAACCGTGGCACTTGAGTGCTTTAACTGGAGGTCAGCTGTGAGCAACAGTGCTGTAGAATTTAAGAGGCACAAATGGAGGGCGAAAGAGAGAAACGTACCAAGAGGAAGGCGCGTCAAGCCAACCCAGACTGGGACCACCTTCCACCTGGAAACCAATATCCTCACTGTGAAAGGACATTCAGCTCAAGAATAGAGCACCACAGTCACCTACGTACCCACACCCTAGACCAGTGTTTCTCAACCTGGGGGTCGGGACCCCTGAGGGGGTCGCGAAGGGGTGTCAGAGGGGTCGCCAAAGACCATCAGAAAACACAGCATTTTCTGATGGTCATGGGGATTCCATGTGGGGAGTTTGAGCCAATTCTATCATTGGTGGAGTTCAGAATGTTATTTGATTGTACTGAACTATAAATCCCAGCAACTACAACTCCCAAAAGTCAAGGTCTATTTTCCCCAGGCTCCACCAGTGTTCACATTTGCGCATATTGAGTATTTGTGCCAAGTTTGGTCTAGATCCACCATTGCGTGAGTCCACACTGCTCTCTGGATATAGGTGAACCACAACTCCCAAGCTCAAGGTCAATACCCACCAAACCTTTCCAGTGTTTTCCGTTGGCCATGGGAGTTCTGTGTGGTTCAAATCCATCGCTGGTGGAGTTCAGAATGCTCTTTGATTATAGGTGAACTATAAATCCCAGCAACTACAACTCCCAAATTACAAAATCAATCCTCCCACAACCCAACTAGTATTTACATGTGGTTCCATTGGGTATTTGTGCCCAGTTTGGTCCAGTGAATGAAAATACATCTTGCATATCTGATATTTACATTATGATATATAACAGTAGTAAAATGGCTGTTATGAAGTAGCCATGAAAACAATGTTATGGTTGGGGGTCACCACAACATGAGGGACTGTATTAAGGGGTCACGGCATTAGGAAGGTTGAGAACCATTGCCCTAGACACTACACTTAAAAGGGCATTATACTCAGACAATGAGGGATTGCATAACTAAGTAAGTAATTGGGTCCTTATAGGTTTTTCAGGCTGTATAGCCATGTTCTAGAAGCATTCTCTCCTGATGTTTTGTCTGCATCGATGGCAGGCATCCAAGTAAGTTCTGGTTGTAAGTTTCCAGCTGATAGCACCAACATTTCCAATGCCTCGTGATGAAACACATTGACCGATTGGGGCTACTTCTTCCCAAAAAGCTGAAATGAGCTGTTAAAAGATTGCTGGCTTGGAGGAAAGGTCACTCGTAAATAAATGGGAAACCATTCAGGAGATGCCAAGTGGCCACCCCACAATGTGCGAAAACAGAGATTCGGTCAAAAGAGGGAGACAATTGTTTAAAGTTCACTACTAATTTATTCGATATATATACATATATTTATGGGGGGAGAGAGAAGGAGCAATAGTGTCGCTGTTTAATTAAAACTATGGCCAAAGCAGAGGGGGGTGGAGTAAAAGACAAAGCAGGCAACAAACCCAGGCTGACAGTTTCAATTTTCACTTACAGCTCACTTTTCCCAGGATTGATATCCTTCTCCTTTCTGCTGAAGAGACCGCCTTTGCAGCCATAAATCAGTCCTGTACCGAGTTGGCAAGGCTCCCTGCCTTAACCCTTATGGAGACAGGCATTTTGGTTGGGCCACACATCAAAACAGTTCCAACAAAGGAGATGAGTTTGTAGGCTCATCCATTCAATGGATAAATTGGTGATAGGTAGATTAGATAGATAGATAGATAGATAGATAGATGGATGGATGGATGGATGGATGGATGGATGGATGGATGGATGGATAGATAGATAGATAGATAGATAGATAGATAGATAGATAGAAGGATAGATAGATAGATGATGATAGATAGATGATAGATGATAGATAGATAGATAGATAGATAGATAGATAGATAGATAGATATAGATAGATAGATAGATAGATAGATAGATGATAGATAGGACTGAATGAAAAGTAATGCCTCCACCTTCGTTACTTGGGTTTGGATGAGAATATTTTAATAAATCAAACATAGAAATAATCCTTAGAATGTGCTCTTGAACTACCACTATTCATTTTCCCACATAACCACCAGACAATTGGATACATTAATGTCAATGATGAACAAGGTTTCTGAAGCCGTCACAGAAGAAGTCAACACTCTGTTTAAGCAACCAGTGTCTCACAGTTCTCTCAACGTCTTCATCAAAAGCATAATGATGTCCCCGCAGATCTTCTTTTATTATTGGGAACAGATGGAAGTCAGACAGTGCTAAATCTGGACTGTATGGAGGATGTTGTACGGTGGTGAGATCCAGTCTCTGGAGTTTCAAGTCTGTGCGCTTTCATTTCAGGTGTTAGCATCCTTGGTACCCATTGTGCACAGTTCTTCTGACAGCCAAGCAAAGCAATAATGTCACCCATACATTCTAGTGAAATGCCGATTATGCTTGAAATTTCTCTCTGAGAGATACGACGATCGTCCTGAATCAATCTGTCAACTTTTTGCTTGTGAAACTTGGTGGTTGCTGTCACAGGACGTCCAACTCTTTCTTTGTCACGCAAGTCAGATGTTCCCACCTCAACATCTTTTAACTTACTCGCCCAACGAAACACAGTACTCACATCAACACAATCACATCAACACAATCACCATCAATGACACACAGTACTCACATCAACACAATCACCATCAATAGCTTCTCTGATGAATCTCCTTTGGGGTGATACCTTCTGCTGTCAAGAATTCAATGACTGCATGTTGCTTGAGTCGCATTGACTGACCGTCTGTGCAGGGTTCCATACTTCGCACTTTAATGACACAACCATTCAATGCTAAGGCTCCCCGCCAAAACGGAACTGTAGAGGAGAGTTTCCTTAACAAGCCAGTACCTGCCACATACCAGTACTGCCATCTGTTGAGGAGTTACGAAGATGGAGGCATTACTTTTCATTCAAACCTCATAAATGATAGTTGTACTTCAAAAAGAAAAGTCTGAAATTATTGAAAGCAATGGTTCTGGTTGTACTTAGCACAATTTGCTAAAGCTCAGAAAAGTCAGTGCTAGGGGGATCTGTAATCGGTTACGTGAACGAACCCAAAGGGTGTTCACCAATGCTTCATCTTCATTCTGGAAAGAAGTGAGGAGTGGAGGTAAACAATTCGAAACATGTACATTCTTGAGCTAACAATAGGATTTTGTAACACCTTTGAGACTGGGAGAAGAAAGTTAGTTGCATAAGCTTTCATAGACTAAGTGTACTTTCTCAAAAGCAATAGACATAGTCTACAAAGGCTTATGAAAGACTAACACTGAATTCTCGAGCTTGTAATATTATTCTCAAACATACATCCCCATCCATTGGGGATGTGGGTGTTCAAATATGAGCAGGGAAAATGTATGTACCTTACATAATTTAACCCTCACTAATTTTGAATAACTTTGAATCATGGAATAGAATAATCGAATCATATTATTATTATTATTATTATTATTATTATTATTATTATTATTATTATTATTATCTTTATTTGTACCCCGCTAGCATCTCCCGAAGGACTCGATGCGGCTTACAAAGGTCAAGGCCTCAATACACAACATAACAATATAACACCTAAAGCAAATTAAAAAGAGTTAAAGCAAAATTAAACAACAAGCAATAAACAATACATCAAGACACTATAAAACTGGGCCGGGCCAGAGTAATGGGTACAGAATTAAAGTCACATGCAACTCCTGGAACGATTCCATCAGCGCTGCCTCCAGAAAATCCTGCAAATCTCTTGGGAAGACAAGCGGACAAACGTCAGCATGCTGGAAGAAGCAAAGACCACCAGCATTGAAGCGATGGTCCTCCACCACCAACTCCGCTGGACCGGCCATGTTGTCCGGATGCCCGACCACCGTCTCCCAAAACAGTTGCTCTACTCTGAACTCAAAAATGGAAAATGGAATGTTGGAGGGCAAGAAAAGAGATTTAAAGATGGGCTCAAAGCCAACCTTAAAAACTCTGGCATAGACACTGAGAACTGGGAAGCCCTGGCCCTTGACCGCTCCATCTGGAGGTCAGCTGTGACCAGCAGTGCTGCAGAATTTGAGGAGGTATGAGTGGAGGGTGAAAGAGAGAAACGTGCCAAGAGGAAGGCGCGTCAAGCCAACCCCGGCCGAGACCGCCTTCCACCTGGAAACCAATGCCCTCACTGCGGAAGAAGATGCAGAGCAAGAATAGGGCTCCACAGCCACATACGGACCCACAAGAATATTGGAAGACAATCCTCCTCGGAAAGCGAGGGATCGCCTAAGTAAGTAAGTAAAGTACAGAATTAAAAGTGCTGATGTGACAGGTGATATGTAGGATTTTAGGGCAAGTGCAGTGTGCGATGTGCAGCAATCTTAGTTCTAATAAAGTGCTTCTGGGACTTGGTATTGGAGATTTCCTATTCTGGGAAGGCACATTGGAACAGCCAGGTCTTCAAGTTCTTTCTAAAGACTGCCAATGTAGGGGCCTGTCTAAGATCTTTGGGGAGGGTGTTCCAGAGTCGGGGGGCCACCACAGAAAAGGCCCTGTCTCGCGTCCCCACCAAACTCGCCTGCAACGCAGGTGGAATCACGAGCAGGGCCTCTCCAGATGAACGAAGAGAGCACGTGGGTTCATAAACGGAGATGCGGTCACGCAGGTAGGATGGTCCCAAACTGTTTAGGGCTTTGTAGATGAGCACCTGCACCTTAAATTGGGCTCGGAAAATAAACGGCAGCCAGTGGAGCTCCTTAAACAGGAAGGTTGACCTCTCTCTGCAAGGAGCCCCAGTTAACATCCTGGCTGCTGCCCGTTGGACCAATTGGAATTTCCGAGCCGTTTTCAAGGGCAGCCCCACGTAGAGCGCATTACAGTAGTCCAATCTAGATGTGACCAAGGCATGGTTCACCCCGGCCAGATCAGACTTTGCGAGGTATGGTCGCAGTTGGCACACGAGTCTCAATTGTGCAAAAGCCCTCCCAGACACCGCTGACGCCTGAGCCTCAAGCGTGAGCGATGAATCCAAGAGTACTCCCAAACTGCGGACCTGTGGCTTCAGGGGGAGTGTAACCCCATCCAACACAGGTTCCCACCCTATACCCCGATCCGGTTTGCGATCGACCAGGAGGACCTCTGTCTTGTCGGGATTGATCTTCAGCTTGGAACAGAGTTGGAATAGACCATGATGATGATGATGATGATGATGATGATGATGCAAGGGACTATAAGGATATTTATTATTTATTTATTTGGGGTTCTTCTACCCCGCCCTTCTCACCCCGAAGGGGACTCAGGGCGGCTTACAAAGGCAAAGGCACAATTCGATGCCTGCATCATAAAACAATCATACACAAAATTACATCAATTCACAATTAACAACAGTTCATGCATTATAACCATAAAATCAATAAAATCAATAAAACCTATACAAACCCAGTTTCTCCTCTTACATGGTCAGTAGGCCTGGGTAACAACGCAAAAATTTGTTTCTAAAATCGATTTGTATTTGGGGGTTTTTTTTGTTTCGATATTTAAAATAATTACAAAATTTTCCCTTAAAAAAGTTCGGTATTTACGAAATTTCGTTAATATTTACAAAACATTTTGTAAAGATGGCGCCCTTTTTTTTCAATATTTTTTCAATATTTTTTTAATTTAATTATTAATTTAGTAGAATAGGGAGGAGAAATTATTATTAAGGAGGGAAGGCAGGCACTCACTCTGGCGGGCCCTCAAGCGCTGCCGCCGAGTCGGGCCCGGCTCCTCCGAAGCAATGCGAAATTGGGAGAAGGGCTCCCCAAAGGCCATCTAGCCCAGCCCTCCGCTAAGGAATTGGGAGAACGAAGCACAGCCCTCCGCTAAGGAATTGGGAGAACGAAGCACAGCCCTCCGCTAAGGAATTGGGAGAACGAAGCACAGCCCTCCGCTAAGGAATTGGGAGAACGAAGCACAGCCCTCCGCTAAGGAATTGGGAGAACGAAGCACAGCCCTCCGCTAAGGAATTGGGAGAACGAAGCACAGCCCTCCGCTAAGGAATTGGGAGAACGAAGCACAGCCCTCCGCTAAGGAATTGGGAGAACGAAGCACAGCCCTCCGCTAAGGAATTGGGAGAACGAAGCACAGCCCTCCGCTAAGGAATTGGGAGAACGAAGCACAGCCCTCCGCTAAGGAATTGGGAGAACGAAGCACAGCCCTCCGCTAAGGAATTGGGAGAACGAAGCACAGCCCTCCGCTAAGGAATTGGGAGAACGAAGCACAGCCCTCCGCTAAGGAATGGGGAGAACGAAGCACAGCCCTCCGCTAAGGAATTGGGAGAACGAAGCACAGCCCTCCGCTAAGGAATTGGGAGAACGAAGCACACCCACCGCAAAGGTGAGGAAGGAGGGACGGGCCGCCTTCCCGCTGAGGGTCGCTCGCCCTCTCGCTCGCTTGCTCAGCCGGCGCCTTCCCCGCCCTCTCCTCCTCCTCCTCCTCCTCTTTCAGGCTCTGACTGGCTAAGGAGAGGAGAGAGAGGAGAGCTCCCAGCAAGCATCTAGCCAAGCCATCTTACGTATTTCCGAAATGGACGGAAATACAAATTTTTTTGGCGCATGCCGTTTCGATATTTAAAAACACTTCCGGGTTTAAAAATAAGTTTTGTAATCGTTTTGTAATTGCTAAAATTAACGAATATTTAACGAATTACAAAATTAACGAACGAGACCGCCCAGGCCTAATGGTCAGCGTTCGCTCACTCATAGATATAGTTTTACGTTCCACTTCATCAATCCTGTTGGTCTTACTCGCCTGATTGTCTAATTTCATTGCCAGAGTGCCCAAAGGCCTGGTCCCATAACCACGTCTTCACCCTCCTCCTAAAGGCGAGGAGGGATGATGATGCCCTGATTTCCCCCGGGAGTGAGTTCCACAGGTGAAGGGCCACCACTGAGAAAGCCCTGCTCCTCGTCCCCACCAGCCTCACTTGTGACAGTGGTGGGGTCGAGAGCAGGGCCTCCCCAGATGATCTCAGACTACGGGGTGGGACGTAGAGGGAGACACATTCGGACAGATACACGGAACCGTACAGGGTTTTGTAGGTCAAAACCAGCACCTTGAATTGTGCTCGGAACTGAATTGGCAGCCAGTGGAGCTGGCACAGCAGGGGGGTGGTATGCTCCCTGTATGTCGCTCCGGTGAACAATCTGGCTGCCGCTCGCTGGACTAGTTGAAGTTTCCGAACAGTCTTCAAGGGCAACCCCACGTAGAGAGCGTTGCAGTAGTCTATTCGGGATGTAACAAGAGCGTGGACCACCGTGGCCAGATCAGACTTCCCAAGGTGCACCGTGGCCAGATCAGACTTCCCAAGTTTTAATTGTGCAAAAGCTCTCCCGGCCACCGCCGAGACCTGGGGTTCCAGGCTCAGCGATGAGTCCAGGATCACTCCCAAGCTGCGAACCTGCGTCTTCAGGGGGAGTGTAACCCCATCCAGCTCAGGCTGTAACCCTATGCCCTGTTCGGCCTTACGACTGACCAGTATTTATTTATTTATTTATTTCGAGGTTTTATATACCGACCCTCTCACCTTCAAAGAGGGATTCGGATAGGTTCACAACATGTGTTAACATACAAAGAATATACAATAACAACACAATGCCACTTCATTACACGATTAAAATATCAGCACCATACACATTAAAACATTATCATCCCAGTTAAAAGAGTCAAATCGTCCGACACCATCACAATCCCATCCATCATCCTCCTTTCATGTGGGCAGAGAATTAAATCAGTTGTCAAATGCCACGTTCCACAACCAGGTCTTTGTTAGTTTCCTGAACGTCATGAGGGAGGGGGCAGTTCTGATCTCTAATGGCAGGGAGTTTCAAAGTCAAGGGGCCACCATCGAGAAGGCCCTGCCCCTCGTCCCCACCAGCCGTGTTTGTGCAGGCGGAGGGACCGAGAGCAGGGCCCCTCCAGACGATCTTAGTGGTCTTGATGGTTCGTAGGGGAGAATACGTTCGGAGAGGTAAACAGGGCCGGAGTCATTTAGGGCTTTATAGGTTAACACCAGCACTTTGAATTGTGCTCGGAAGCTAATTGGCAGCCAGTGGAGCTGGTGTAACAGCGGAGTGGTGTGCTCCCTGTACCCCGCACCCGTTAGTAATCTGGCTGCCGTGCGTTGGACTTGCTGCAGCTTCCGGGCAGTCTTCAGAGGCAACCCCATGTAGAGAGCATTGCAGTAATCTAAGCGGGATGTAACCAAAGCGTGTACTACCGTGGCCAAGTCAGCCCTCCCAAGGTACGGACGCAGCTGGCGCACAAGTTTTAATTGTGCGAATGCTCCCCTGACCACCGCTGAAACCTGGGGTTCCAGGCTCAGCGATGAATCCAGGAGAACTCCCAGACTGTGTACCTGTGCTTTTAGGGGGAGTGTGACCCCGTCCAGCACAGGCTGTAACCCCGTACCCTGTTCGGTCTTACAACTGACCAGGAGTACCTCTGTCTTGTCTGGATTTAGTTTCAATCTGTTGTCCCTCATCCAGTCCGAGACAGCGGCCAAGCACCGGTTCATGACCTGAACAGCCTCCTTAGTGGCAGGTGGAAAAGAGTGATAGAGTTGGACATCATCTGCGTACAGATGACATCGTACCCCAAAACTCCGGATGAGTAGGATAATCTAGTCCAGTAGTTCAACAAGAACCAAATTAAGGTCTGCGGCCTCACCATTACTACGCTGTTAGTTTATTTACTTACATTAAAGCATCTCTTGAACCAATAAGGTTTTCTTAGTCCCATTAATTTCAAACAATTACTTGTACAATGTTTCCTTGAAGTTGATGAGACCCCATGAGATACATTCCTCTTAATTAAGACTACATTAACTATGGATCCAATGGAGGAAGAGGAGGAGGAGAGGAAGGAGAAGTGGGATATGATGATAATATGAGGGAAGTAAGCCACAGAAAACTAAACTTCCTTCCTCAGGCGGTCATAGATACCTGCTATTCTCTCAGAGAATGAACAAAATGCTACCCGTGGAGTTTTGATTTAATTAAAGGTAATAAGCATGAATTCACCGAAGGAAGCCAGGACTAGTGAATACGTACAAAATGATTTGAAGGAGCAATGGATGGAAAGACTTGACGACAAGGAGAGCTATTGTTCACATAGGCTTTGTGAGCACACTCATAAATAGACCCCATGTGAAGTCCGTTTTGCATAATCTCACATATCCTTAAAGGCAAGAGGTGGAATAGGAGGGAGTATGGATGGTGCTAAGCAAAGAGAGAGAAAGGTGGTGCTTGGATTTGCTTTGGTTTTTAAACATGGGATTAATAGTATCCTTAAAGATTATTCTTCTGCAACTGCCCTAACCCTAAATGTGTTGTCACACGCTGGGCCTGTGCATAAGACTGTAGACAGGACATAAATTCCGTGTGCCCAACGGGACGCCGGGGCTGCCTCAGATTAAAGGCCCTTGGATTTCCTTAAAACAGAGTCTTTAGATTGCTTAAAGGTTCAACAAAGTTCTTTATTGATGAAAACAAACAGGTACTTTAAAGCTTTCTTAACAGTCTATTGGCTCTCTCTCTCAATCTTGTCCACAGGGAACAGGCACTATCTTCATAGACTGTATTTTAGTTAATAGGGAAATCCTTAACTTCTAATCTGGGCAGTCTTTCTTTGCCTCTGTTGGCGTGGAACCCCTGCACCCGGTACCAACTGCTTCTGCCTTCCGCGAGTGACCCTTACCAAGCAGAGCTTCATAGACTTCCAGAGAAAAAGGAGTTCAGGTTTCAGTGATGGCTGACTGAAGTGCTGTGAGACCAGTTTTCCTCAGCAGAGGAGCTGTAAGGCTGTATATCTCCAGGCCAAGCTGTAGAAGACGAAGCTTTCTACAGGAGCTCTTGGTATTATGTCCTGTGTGAAAGGCTTCTCTGTGTGGACTGGTCCCAAACTGGCTCCTATTCCCTCCAAAACCCAAAAAGGGGGCGGGACCAGGGAACCTAACTATAATTGACAGGTGGCTTGCCCTATGATTGCAGCCAAAAGAAGCCACCTATCTGTAGAGTCCCTGAAACTTAGGACTATAACAAACATTAAATGTAAAGCAAACAAAATTGGAGCTCCTGGTACAGCTGTACCTGCACACTAACCCTAAACCCCTCCTCCTCCTCCTCCTCCTTCTTCTTTTTGCCCCTTTCTTTCATTCAACTGATTTTACTTACTTTAGGTGATCCCTCGTAGCTCGAGGATTATTGTCTTCTGAATGCTGTGTCCGTAGGTGGCTGCGGAGCCCTATTCTTGATCCACATCTTCTCCTACTGTGAGGACATCGGTTTCCAGGTGGAAGGCAGTCCTGGTCAGGGTTGGCTTGACGTGCCTTCCTCTTAGCAGATTTCTTTTTTCACCGTTCACGCCTCTTCGAATTCTGGAGCACTGCTGGTCACAGCTGACCTCCAGTTTGAGCACTCAAGGGCCAGGGCTTCCCAGTTCTCAGTGTCTATGCCACAGTTTTTAAGGTTGACTTTAGGCCCATCCTTAAGTCTCTTTTCCTGTCCACTAACATTCCATTTCCTGTTCCTCAGTTTGGAGTAGAGTAGCTGCTTTGGGAGATAGTGATCGGGCATTCAGACAACATGGACAGTCCAGCGGAGTTGATGGTGGAGAAGCATCGCTTCAATGCTGATGGTCTATTTATTTATTTATTTATTTGCGACCTTTATAGCCCACCTTTCTCAACCATACAGTGACTCACTCATTAAAACACTGAAAAACACAGCAGAAGAGACTATATATATATATATATATATATATATATATATATATATACACACACACACATACATATCTCACACACTTTATTTATATCCCTCTCTGTCTCCCTGAAAGGACTCAAAGTGCATTACAGAGCATGTGTGTGTGTGTGTGTGTGTGTGTGTGTGGCAAACATTCAGTGCTGTTATGCAACTGACAACAAAGACAGACAATACACAAAAGCTATCCCCTGCCACGCGTTGCCGTGGCTCAGTCTATGTGTATGTGTTTTGTTTATGTATACATTTGTGTATATTTGTATATATGTATGTTTGCATATGTGTGTGTGTGAGAGAGAGAGATTTTGTGCATGCATTGTAATGTATTTTTTGTTTTTTGACTTTTAAAGTCGCTTCTGCTGTGTTTTTCAGTGTTTTAATGAGTGATGGTCACTCGTTGGCCTGACAGGTGTACTGTGTCCAAATTTGGTGTCAATTCATCCAGTGGTTTTTGAGTTATGTTAATCCCACAAGCCAACATTACATTTTTATTTATATCGACTAGCTGTCCTCTGCCATGTATTGCTGTGTCCCAGTCTGTGTGTATATGTGTTTCGTGTGTTTATGTATGTGTGTGTATAGATGTGATTTTGCACATGTGCTGTAATGTTTCTTTTGCTTTTAAGTCTCTTCTGATGTATTGTCGAAGGCTTTCATGGCCGGAATCACTGGGTTGTTGTAGGTTTTTTTGGGCTATATGGCCATGTTCTAGAGACATTTTCTCCTGACGTTTCGCCTGCATCTATGGCAAGCATCCTCAGAGGTAGTGAGGTCTGTTGGAACTAGGAGAAATGGTTTAAATATCTGTGGAATGACCAGGGTGAGATATATAAACCCTTTTTCCTAGTTCCAACAGACCTCACTACCTCTGAGGATGCTTGACATAGATGCAGGCGAAACATCAGGAGAAAATGCCTCTAGACCATGGCAATATAGCCCGAAAAAACCTACAACAACCCTCTTCTGATGTGTTTTTTAGTGCTTTTATGCACTTATCAGGCCAACGGGTGACTATCACTCATAAAAGTACTGAAAAACACAGCAGAAAAGACTTTAAAAGCAAAAAAACCCAAAAAAATACATTACAACGCATGTGCAAAACCACATACATACGCAAACACACATATACACAAATATACACACACACAAAACAAGTATACACAGACTGGGCCACAGCAACACATGGCGGGGGATGGCTAGTGAACAATGAAAAGAAATAAAAAACAATGTACTATGAGATGAAAGTAAGTAGGGGCGGTGAATTAGTTTTCAAACTTTGAATAAGCAACAGGAACAAATTGCTTCTGAAAATCAACCTTTCCAGCTTTGCAAGTACTTGATCCTCCTCCTCCTCCTCTAGATGTCCCCAATTGACATGATGTCAAGCATCCCATGGGATGAAGCTCCTGCTCTTCCTGGCAGGCAGGAGATACTCATGGACTCCAGCCACATCAATATTTCAAGGTGATGCTGGGACTCTTGAAACATCTGTCAAAAGTGGTCAGTTTCAAAACAAAGAGTTGACCTCTTCCAGACACTTGCCATTTTTTGACTTCTTCCCTGTCTTCATTGCTGCCGTGTCAGACTTGGAGAAGTGTGGTCAGAAAGGCACCCAAATATCCTGCCATCAAACACCTCCCTTCCCTCTGAATCAGGTTCCAAATTGTGACTATTTCAATATTTCTACGTGTATGTATAGTAGAGAGCTTTGACAAAAAAGTTAGAGCCAAAGTTCCTACATCTCAGTCTTTGTTTTGTAACTTTACGAAACCAGAACTATGTTGAAAAAAAACACATCAAAAGCTTCGTAGTGAATTATGAAGATGTGCTTCTGGGCTGCAATGTGCACCAGGAATTCCTGATGCGTACTTAACATCTCCGATGCACATTGGGCTCTCCTGCTGAATTCTAGCACTTCGTAGTTAGCACCTCACAACCTCTGAGGATGCTTGCCATAGATGCAGGCGAAACGTCAGGAGAAAATGCCTCTAGAACATGGCTATATAGCCCGGAAAAACCTACAACAACCCAGTGATTCCGGCCATGAAAGCCTTCGACAATACTTCATGGTTAGTTGTCACGCTACCAGGACTCTGCCTTATTCAGGTAGAGATGAACCAAACAAATACCCAGTTTGTATCAAGCAGTATAATTAATTTGCAAATAAATTGGTTAAAAATCAGACAATGTGGTTTTCTGGATATGTTTTCTCATGTTGTCTCTCATAGTTGAGGTCTACCTACGATGTCATTTTTTTATTTATTATTATTTATTTATTTACTATATTTGTATACTGCCTTTCTCAGCCCTTAGGTGACTCAAGGCGGTTAACAGGGCAAAATTCAATGCTTACAATGACATAAATACAATTAAAAACATAATATATAATAAAAACTGAACAAATCAATAACATATAAATTCATAGTGTCCCCTTGGTAAAAACGTTGTCTAGTCGTTCCATTTGCCTGTCAGCTACTCTGCATTTGCAAATACTTGTTCAAAACGCCACGTCTTGACTTTTTTCTGGACTGTTAAAAGGGAAGTGGCCGATCTAATATCTATAGGGGGGGGGCGTTCCACAACCTAGGGGCCACCACCGAGAAGGCCCTGTCCCTCATTTCCTACAAATGTACTTGTGACGAAGGCAGTAACGAGAGCAGGGCCTTCCCAGACGATTTTAAGGTCCTAGATGGTTCATAAGGGGAGATGTGTTTGGACAGAAGGTATAACCCCAAAGGAGATTAATCAGAGAATGCAAGCTGTTTTTGGTGGTTGTGAAGTACTGTGCGTCCTTGGACAATTAAGTTTAAAGATGTTGAGGTGACACCTTCTGCTGTCAAGAATTCAATGACTGCACATTGCTTAAGTCGCATTGACTGACCGTCTGTGCAGGGTTCCATACTTCGCTCCTTAACAACACGGCCGTTCAATACTAAGGCTTCCCGCCAAAATGGAACTGTAGAGGAGAGTCTACTGAACAAGCCAATACCTGCCGCATACCAGCACTGCAATCTGTTGAAGAATTACAAAGGTGCAGGCATTGCTTTTTATTCAACCCTCGTAGTTTCTCTGTGTAGGTAACACACAGCATCTTTCTTATAATCAGTAGTTCATAGTCCAATGCATCTCTCTATTCTGAGAGTCTAACAGACTCTCTGTCTAATCTGAAAGTCCAATGGCATCTAATGGTTTCTGTGCAGCAAACTGTTCCTACTGAAGTGTAAACCGAACACTGTTCTAAAATGGAGTCTGAGTCCTGAACAAGCCCAGTTCTGATCACATAGTCTGCAGTCCCTCCCACAACAAAGAGTTAAGGTCAAATTGCATACCAATACACACATATACAATACAGTAAGTGTGCTGGTACGTCTGTACCAGGAGCTCCTACTTTATTTTCTTTCTATTAAGTGTTTGCATGCAGGGATTTTGCAAAAAGGTGGCTTCCTTTGGTTTGCAGTCATAAGGCAAGCCACTTGTCTATCATTGTTAATTTTGGATCTGCCCCTTCTCCCAGGGAGATGGGAAGGGAAGGGGGAGCCATTTTTAGTTAGTCTTAGTGAGGAAAGCTAAGTTAGAGGACGTGGACAAGCTTCACCTGCACAAAAGCTTCATTTCTTAAGACCATCCAGGGAAACTGAAGTCCAGGAAATTCCAGGGACATTCCGGAGGGAAAACAGCTTTACAGACCCAGAGAACTCCAGCTGGAGAATCTGCAAGCCTTTACTGGTAGGTCTACTCGGTGCTCAGGATGCAGTTTGAATCCGGTAGCAGGACCCACACCAGTAAGGATTAGATTATAGTCAGCCTGGAAGAGATTAAAAAGGTTTTTCCTCTAAAGTAAAGGAACAGTTAATGAAGACAGTTGCCTGTCCCTCGTGGACAAGATTAAGGAAGCCACCTGTTAATTCAAAGCCTTGAAGCATTTGTTTGATCAGGGGTGGCTCAACCCATTACGCAAAGTAAGCATTTGCAATATAGTAGATTTTGCCCAGGGGCTCTCTTGACTTTGACATATGCGAGTTGTAGTTACTGGGATGTATAGTTCACCTACAATCAAAGAGCATTCTGAACTCCACCAATGATGAAATTGAACCAAATATGTTACACAGAACTCCCATGACGAATAGCAAATATATCAGTGATTGGGGTTTTTTTTGGGGGGGGGGGCACCAAAATACTGTTTGCTTAGGTAAAGGTAAAGGTAGTCCCCTGACATTAAGTCCAGTCATGTCTGACTCTGGGGTGTGGTGCTCATCTCCATTTCTAAGCCGAAGAGCCAGCGTTGTCCGTAGACACCTCCAAGGTCATGTGGCCGGCATGACTGCATGGAGCGCTGTTACCTTCCCGCCGGAGCGGTACCTATTGATCTACTCACATTTGCATGTTTTCGAACTGCTAGGTTGGCAGAAGCTAGGGCTGACAGCGGAAGCTCACGCCGCTCCCCGGAATCGAACCTGCGACCTTTCGATCAACAAGCTCACCGTTGAAAATTACCTAGGGCCACCTCTGTGTTTGATCCATTGAAGATTTGAGAAATATCTGTTGGATTTGTTCAATAATAAAGGACTTTGTTACATCATTAAAGACTCTAAAGACTATCTCTACAGGAAAATCCTTAAAGGCCTCTTTTGAGGCGCCCCTGGCTTTCCGCTGTGCATAAGGTGCACGTCCTATTTCAAAAGTCAATTATTACAGGCCCAGCGCGTGACAGAACAGTAAGCAATCCGAATTATATACATAACAAACAACTAGTGTAGGCTTGAGAAGGTTGCAATTTCCAACACACATTTAATTTTGTGAAAATGTAAGACTACTTATGAAGGTGTAATTTACAACCAAAATGCCAGCCAGAAACTCTTGGCAATAGGAATGGAAAGAGGATGGGATCCCTGAAATACTGAGCTCTGTGCTCTAATTTTATTTTATTTTATTGCAGGTCCCTACCTGTGCCACGAAACATCCAAAACCACAGAGAGTAAACTCTTTGCTGAGATGCTCTCCGTGCTCCACCCGACTCTTCTCTTAAAAGGAGAATACGTTTAAGAGTTTATCTATAATTTTCTTGGCTGGACAACCAAGACATGACAGGCAGATTCTCCCCATTGTATAAATCAATGCTTTTTATCTCAAGCCCAGGCCTTCTGGTAATGAGCTACAGAAAAGACGTGGCTTCCCACGTGGCTGCAATCAGCAAAAAGGTGAGCGCAAGAGCTTCATTCATCCTGACGGCACAGAGAAGTGGGATAAGAAGAAGAGCAGGTGAGAAAATAGAGACAGTTAATTTGACCCACGGTGTACAGATTTAGTGTTTCCTCTGCAACGGGTCTGTTTCTACACTTATCTCTCCAAGTCCGGCAACCACAGTGGCTTTTGGCCTTATTTCCAATCCAGACTGTCTGTGGGAAATCATTACCATATTTATAAAGCTACCTGGATGTGCCAAACATGCATGAGAAGGTCCGAAAAGCCTATCTGGCTTGCCAGCTGTGCATTCATCATCCTTAAAGGGGAAGAGGAAGGGGAGGATTCATCTTAGATATCTTTTTTAGAGAAGGTTGCGTCAATTGGAAGGGAAATGAACATTCAAAAAGATATGTTTATATGCAAATCAAGGTGCAGATTTTGAAGAATTAGCAACCACAGATAGATTAACGAAGGTCACAGGACAAGACTCATAGGTGAGCAACATTTTCTGAAGGGAAATAAGCACTGGGAATTAGTAGTTTCCATGTTAGTGGAGTGGTGCATCCTGTTGTGCCCCGGGCCTGGAGTCACCTACGACCACAACACCACACAAGAGTCCAGAGTATAAGCAAACAGTTTATTGTGCCCTTACTGCCTATTACAGGGAAAACCAGTTGATCCCTAACCCATCTAAAATACAGACATGTGCTTTTCACCTCAAGAACAAACCCTATAAAACCCTATACGGCTCTGGCCCAGCGTACCTGTCTGAACGTATCTCCTTCTACGTCCCATCTCGGAGTTTAAGATCTTCTGGGGAGGCCCTGCTCTCGGCCCCACCTTTATCACAAGTGAGACTGGTGGGGTGAGGGACAGGGCCTTCTCGGTGGTGGCCCCTCGCCTGTGGAATTCACTCCCGGGGAAATTAGATCATCGACATCCCTCCTCTCCTTCAGAAGGAAGTTGAAAACATAGATATGGGTCCAGGCCTTTGGGTAATCTGGCAGACCGACAAGGCAATGACAACCAGAGTTTGGAAAGGATTATGATAATGACAATGATGATGCTGAATGGACTTACGGATTTTAGAACTCGGTGAACGTTGGCCACTAGATTGGCTTTTCTTTTTAGTTGTTATTGTATTATTTGAATGTTTTAACTATTTATAATTGTTATATTTTTACTTTGTTGAATGTGGCATCGAATTGTGCAGGTTGTAAGCCGCCCTGAGTCCCCCCTTAGGGGTTGAGAAGGGTGGGGTAGAAATACTCGAAATAAATAAATAAATAAATAAATAAATAAATAAATACATAAATAAGAACAGACAAGCATCCCGAGCTCTGAGGATGACCTGGGAAGGAATCCCACTGGTGCATTGCAGCACACCCAAATACCTGGGAGGCACTCTGGACCGTGCTCTGACCGACAAGAAGCACTGCCTCAATATCAAGCAAAAAGTGGGTGCTAGAAACAATATCATACGAAAGCTGACTGGCACAATCTGGGGATCACAACCAGACACAGTGAAGACATCTGCCCGTGCGCTATGCTACTCTGCTGCTGAGTATGCATGCCCAGTGTGGAAGACATCTCACCACACTAAAACAGTGGATGTGGCTCTTAATGAGACATGCTGCATTATCACGGGGTGTCTGCGCCCTACACCACTGGAGAAATTACACTGTCGAGCCGGTATCGCACCACCTGATATCCACCGGGAAGTAGCAGCCAATAGTGAAAGGACCAAGGCAGAGACATCTCCAGCTCATCCCTTGTTTGGGTATCAGCCAGCACGTCAATGACTTAAATCTAGAAATAGTTTTCTAAGCTCTACAGAGACACTCGCTGGAACACCCCAGCAAGCGAGAATCCAAAAGTGGCAGGCTCAAACCCAGAACCTCAATCAATGGCTGATACCAAATGAGAGACTCCCCCCTGGACACACAGAAAACTGGGTGACTTGGAAGGCGTTGAACAGACTGTGCTCTGGCACCACGAGATGCAGAGCCAACCTCAAGAACTGGGGCTACAAAGTGGAATCCACGACATGTGAGTGTGGAGAAGAGCAAACTACAGACCACTTGCTGCAATGCAACCTGAGCCCTGCCACATGCACAAGGGAGGACCTCCTTGCGGCAACACCAGAGGCACTCCAAGTGGCCAGCTACTGGTCAAAGGACATTTAATCAACTACCAAGCTTGCAAATTCTGTGTTTTGTCTGTCTGTTTGTTTGTTTTTTGTTAAAAATGTAATACAAACGTCTGGTTGCTGATGACACAATAAATACATATTGTAAAACACATTAAAACAATGAAAAATCAGGAATAACGAAAGAAGATGTCTAATCCAAAAAAGGAGTTAGCAATAGGTGATAACCAAACAGTAATCCAAATGTCTCATACAAATCCCAAGGTGACACAGTCCAGGAATAGCCCGAAAGTCACAAGTCAAGAAGCAAAAGGTATACTTGTTAAAACTTGAACAGGAATACAAAAACAAGAACATAGAAACTTCCAGGATACTTAAATCTAAAACCAAGGCTTGACTTGAAACAAGAACTGGAGAACTCAGGCCTAGCTTCTCATTTGAACACTACATTGCCTGAATTAACCATTAGGTAAACACAACTTGCTAATTAATAGGCACCCATGAAGCCATCTCGTTTCCCATGAATTTTCTCCCCAACTTTCCCATGTGATCACTCTAACTGGTGCTGCCTATTTGTAAACGGAGACTTTTGTTGACTTCTGTAGTTCCAGATGTTTTTCCCTGGGAGCCTTCCATATCACTTAGCTCTTTGCCCAACTCCTTTTTAATTTTTTTATTTATTATAAGTTTTACATACTCAGTGTTTAAGCATTCTTATACTTATCACGTCCCCTTAGCAAATTGTATACAGAACATATATGTCTTAACACCTATAATATATGTCTTAACACCATGCTCTTGTTACATCCCGAATAGATTCCTGCAACGCGCTCTACGTGGGGTTGCCTTTGAAAACTGTTCGGAAACTTCAGTTAGTCCAATGGGCGGCAGCTAGATTAATCACTGGAACGTCATACAGGGAGCATACCACCCCTCTGTTATGTCAGCTCCACTGGCTGCCGATCCAGTTCCGAGCACAATTCAAAGTGCTGATTTTGACCTATAAAACCCTATACGGCTCCAGCCCAGCGTACCTGTCCGAACGTATCTCCTTCTATGTCCCACCTCAGAGTTTAAGATCTTCTGGGGAGGCTCTGCTCTCGGCCCCTCCTCTAACACAAGTCAGGCTGGTAGGGACGAGGGACAGGGACTTCTCAGTGGTGGCCCCTCGCCTGTGGAATTCACTCCCCAGGGAAATTAGGTCATCAACATCCCTTCTCTCTTTCAGAAGGAAGCTGAAAACATGGATATGGGACCAGCCCTTTGGGTGCTCTGGCGGACTGACAAGGTAATGACGACCAGAATTTGGAAAAGACTATGGTAATGCTGAATGGACTTACAGATTTTAGAATTTGGTGAACGTTTGGCCACGAGATTGGCTTTTTAGTTGTTATTGTATTAATTGATTGTTTTTAACTATTGTGGCTATTACTGTTATGTATTTTATCTGTTTAATTATTGGCATCGAATTGTGCCGGTTGTAAGCCGCCCTGAGTCCCCCCCTTGAGGGGAAACTACACTTTAAACATAAATCATATTAAAAACAGTACATCACCAAATATCAAAACAGTTATTAAAACCATAAAACGATCTCATCAGTCGAGTAGCCGTTCCAGTCCTTGTCCCACTAAAAGCTGGATACATCTATTGTCCGAAGGCCTGGTCCCAGAACCATGATTTTAATTTTTTTTCTAAAGGTCAGGAGTGAGGGAGCAGATCTTACGTCCTTTGTGTTGAGATTA
The DNA here is from genome assembly GCF_025583915.1 of Anolis sagrei ordinatus. NCBI lineage: Eukaryota > Metazoa > Chordata > Lepidosauria > Squamata > Anolidae > Anolis > Anolis sagrei. The sequence continues at coordinate 22,055,810 of NW_026844589.1, forward strand.
ACTTCACAATGCAGCAGCAGATCAGTTATTTTATTTATTTATTTATTTATTTATTGCACTTCTACCCCGCCCTTCTCAACCCCCAAGGGGGGGACTCAGGACGGCTTACAAAAGGAACAATTCGACGCTGGCACAACAATAAGGTAAAAATAAACATACGTAAACAGTAATTAAAACAATTAAAACAATCCATTATACATCATACATCAAAATCTATAAAACCAATGTAATGCTCAACGTTTGCCAGCTCAGCGTTCATAAATTCAATTCCACACTGTCAAGTCCATCAGTTGTCGTCACTAGTCCTTTGTCTGCCAGATTACCCAAAGGCCTGGTCCCAAATCCATGTTTTTAATTTCCTTCTAAATGAGAGGAGGGATGTCGATGACTTAATATCCCCGGGGAGCGAATTCCATAGGTGAGGGGCCACCACTGAGAAGGCTCTGCTCCTCTTCCCCACCAACCTCACTTGTGATAGAGGTGGGGCCGAAAGCAGGGCCTCCCCAGAAGATCATGAAATCCGAGGTGGGACGCAGAAGGAGATATGTTAGGACAGATACGCTGGGCCGGAACCATGCACAACTTCAGCGCTTTCCAGTAACTTCTTCTTGCACAGTATTTTCAGTCAACTGCTCCCACGGCCTGGAACCTTTTATAGACACTTGAGCACGTGCCCGACCATTGTCAGTTTTACCATTGTCTTTCCCCCAGTCTAGATGATATTACAAACTTACCACAGCATACAGTTATATCTTGTCTTAGCAGACAAGTTCTTTTGATAACACATAGCCTTCGACGAAAAGCATCACAGCACAAGGAGAGGTATACACTGTACATGACTTCCTTATATACAATTCTATACAACTACACATAGCAATCTCTGATTGGTTCCCAACTCATTGACTTAACTCAGACCCAGAATTACATTATTCACCTGGACTAGGCCGGAACACATTCCCCAAATGACGTTCTGTATACAGTTAATGCATGACTCAGCATTTCCAATAGAAGCCCATTAGCAGTGCATGACTCAGCTATATTACATTGCAATACATTGTAAAACCTCACACTTTGGGAGTGTGTTCCATAGGTGGGGGGCCTATGGAACACACAATACTTATTTCCAAAATTCCAATGTTTCTATTACAGGTTTGTTCCCCCTGATTTATATAAATATTCTATCAATTTGCCCAACTCCTTATCTAATGTTGCAGTTTCTGGCTCCTCTGACTGACCTGGAATCCCTACACTTTCTGAGTCAGGTTTCTCCCAGAGGGAACCATCATTTCCCTTCATCATTTTGTGTCCTATGAAATCCCACAGGAAATCCCACAATTCTCTCTAAACAATCACTGATCCCTGTACTACAACACATCCAAACCGATATATACTTTTAATGTAAGTATCCTAGGTGCTGAACTAGTTTGAAGAATGGCATTCAGCACATTGGAGAGCTCCTTTACAATTTAGAGCAGCTTCTCTGTCCCATTGATATGAAAGGCACTAACTACTACAGGATTCTGGCCACATATGGACTGAAAGGAGATTTAAAATATGCGAAATGCAATAGATATCACAGCAATCTGGTGTGGGACTGTAAGATAATAACAAAGCGTGACTGCCCGAAGGTCATACATTGATTAGACAATGGAATAGAGGGCAGGCTTATCATATTTGCAGATGACACCAAATTGGGAAGAATAGCTAATACCCCAGAGGGGAGCATCAGAATCCAAAATGATCGTAACAGATTAAAAAGCTAGGCTAAAACTCACCAAATGAATTTCAACGAGGACAAACATAAGGAACTACACTTAGGCAGAACAAATGGCAATATTGGTTGGGTGACACCTGGCTTGAACAGCACACAAGAAAGGGATCTTGGAGTCTTAGCAGACTGAAAGCTGAACATGAGTCAACAGTGTGATACAGAAGCTAAAAAAGCTAATGTGATTCAAAGCTGCATTAATAAGTGTTTAATCATATTAAGGGAAGTCATAGTCTTACTTCCTCTTCCTGGTTAGACCACAACTGGAATATTGTGTCCAATTCTGGGCACCACAACTGAAGAGAGATATTGACAAGCTGGAATGTGTCCAGAGGAGGGAGACCAAACCCTATGTCTGGAGAACAAACCCTATGAGGAGTGGCTTAAAGAGCTGGGCATGCTTAGGCTGAAGAAGAGAAGGCTGAGAGGAGACATGATAGCCATGTATAAATATGTGAGAGGAACTCATATGGAAGAGGGAGCAAGCTTGTTTTCTGCTTCCCTGGAGACTAGGATGCGGAACAATTGCTTCAAACTACAAGAAAGGAGATTCCATCTGAACGTTAGGAAGAACTTCCTGACTGTGAGAGCTGTTCAGCAGTGGAACTCTCTGCCCCGGAGTGTGATAGAGACTCCTTCTTTGGAAGCTTTTAAACAGAGGCTTATCATATGGCCATCTGTCGGGCATGCTTTGAATGCAATTTTCTTGCTTCTTGGCAGGGGGTTGAACTGGATGGCCCATGAGGTCTCTTCCAACTCTATGATTTTATGATTCTACTAGCCGTCCCCTGCCACGCATTGCTGTGGCTGACATGGGGGTTCTGTGTGGGAGGTTTGGCCCAATTCTATCATTGGTGGGGTTCAGAATGCTCTGTGATTATAGGTGAACTATAAATCCCAGAAACTACAACTCCCATATGTCAAGATTCTATTTCCCCCAAACTCTACCAGTGTTCACATTTGGGCATATTGAGTATTTGTGTAATGATGGTCCAGATCCATCATTGTTTGAGTCCACAGTGATTTCTGGATGTAGGTGAACTACAACTCCAAAACCAAAGGACACTGCCGACCAAAACCTTCCAGTATTTTCTGTTGGTCATGGGAGAACTGTGTGCCAAGTTTGGTTCAATTCCATCATTGGTGGGGTTCAGAATGCTCTTTGATTGTAGGTGAACTATGCATCCCAGCAACTACAACTCCCAAATGACAAAATCAATTTTTTTGAGTGAAGGACATACATTGGGTCCAAATTTGCTGTCAATTCATCTGGTGGTTTTTGAGTTCTGTTAATCCCACAAATGAACATATATAGATGATTCTAAGCCAAATCTAACCTGGACCACCTTCCACCTGGAAACCGATGTCCTCTCTGTGGGAGAACATGTGGATCACCTACAGACCCATCACGAAGGCATTACACTTGGAAGACCATCATCATCAGGCTGCAAGTAAAAAGAAGACTTAAAATCCCACTAAGGAAAGGGGATAAACCCTATGGGGCACGGGATGCAGCATTCCTTGGATCCTTGCAGGGCTGAAAACAGTACCCTGGCTTTAAAAGGGTGGCGCAGCCGGCTGAGTGTCAGCTGTATTAAGATCACTTCTGACCGAAAGGTCATGAATTTGAAGCTAGCCCGGGTTGGAGTGAGCTTCCAACCAATTGTGTAGCTTGTTGTCGACCTTTGCAACCTGAAAGACAGTTGCATCTGTCAAGTAGGAAAATTTGGTACCACCTATGTGTGGGGAGGCTAATTTAACTAATTTACAAGGCCATAAGAAAGACTCCAGCAAAGAATGCGGGGAATGCGGAAGTACTTCATCAGTGTCGCAGATGGACGATGAAAGCAACAGCTCCCCTGGCGGCCAGAAAAAGTTAAAATAGCCTCTGTGTATGTCTGTATATGTTGTATGTTAAAATTGGCATTGAACTCTGAGTTGGCGAACGCTGTGTCTGACATTGGCTATTGGTTGTGTGATATATTGTTGTTTTTAATTGTTTTAATTGTTGACCATTTAATTGCTGGTTTTATATGTTATTGTATTTGTGTAGGCACCAAGATGTGCCTTTTGTAAGACACCCTGAGTCCCCCCTCGGGGGTTGAGAAGGGCGGGGTAGAAGTACACGAAATAAATAAATAAATAAATAAATTGAATGTTTGCCATATATGTGTACATTGTAATCCTCCCTGAGTCCCCTGCAGGGTGAGAAGGGCGGAATATAAAAGCTGTAAATAAATAATAAATAATAATAATTGTGTAGCTTGTTGTCGACCTTTGCAACCCAAAAGACAGTTGCATCTGTCAAGTAGGAAAATTAGGTACCACCTATGTGTAGGGAGGCTAATTTAACTAATTTACGAGGCCATAAAAAAGACTCCAGCAAAGCATGCGAGGAATGCGGAAGTACTTCATCAGTGTCGCAGATGGACAATGAAAGCGACAGCTCCCCTGGTGGCCAGAAAGGTTAAATAGCCTTTGACTGTCTGTCTATATGTGTTGTATGTCTTTGGCATTGAATGTTTGCCATATATGTGTACACTGTAATCCGCCCTGAGTCCCCTATGGGGTGAGAAGGGTGGAATATAAATACTGTAAATAAATATTTTTGCAAAATTCTAAATTCATTTTGGTGATCGTGTTCATCACCTTGAAGCAAAACTTGGAATGGATTCAGAGTCCCGCTGACGTGAACTCCACTTGCAGCTACTGATAAATGCTTGGCTAAGCTACCCCTGGATGCTCTCAAAGCCGGGATTCCCTGACAAGGGATCCATGTACTACAAACCACTGAGACAATGTCATGCCTGTAAAAAAAGTGGATGCCAATTTGTTGCAGACACGGCAGTTTAAACTTTGGGTCCAAACGGATTGCGACTGCAGTGGCAATGATACTGAATCCAGCCAGGATTGTCTCTGCCCCAGAAATATGTTTGGACAAAAAGGATCAACCACACAGCTTTGGACCTGAATGCCAGCTGCCTTAGGCAGCTGTTGGGATTGGCAAGGAGGATTACGGAACAGATAGGAAATGGATGCTTACAGTGTGTGTCCCAATTTAGGCGGCGAAGTAGACGGATCCAACATTTGAGTGTGCCAGCCATCTGATATTTATTATCCACACTGCTCCGGCTTCCTCTAGTCCTCTCTTTCTTATTCATCCTTTAAACTATACTTTGACGAAGATGGCTGACCTCCAAGAGAACCCAAATTTTGCAAAACATTTAGATAAAAGGTAGTTGGTCAAGTGGTATCTGATGGCTCCCATGTGAGTGGGGTATTGACTCTTATCTGGGTCTTAGAAGGAATTTAAAGGAGCTTTCCAAGGTGCTGGACCTATAGTAATGTTCTATTTCAGTGTTTCTCAACCTTCCTAATGCCATGACCCCTTAGTACAGTTCCTCATGTTAAAATTATTTTCGTTGCTACTTCAAAACGGTAATTTTGCTACTGTTATGGCTTGTTGTGTAAATATCTGATATGCAGAATGTATTTTCATTTACTGGACCAAATGTGGCACAAATACCTGGTGAGGTTGCCGGGGGGAGGGGGGGAGATGTATTGATTTTGTCATTTGGGAGTTGTAGTTGCTGGGATTTATAGTTCACCTACAATCAAAGAGCATTCTGAACTCCACCAATGATGGAATTGAACTAAACTTGGCACAGAGAACTCCCATGACCAACAGAAAATACGAGAAGGGTTTGGTGGGCACTGACCTTGAGTTTTGGAAATACAGACTTGTGAGTTTCAAAATTCCCACTCCCCACTCCCACCCAGCTCGAAGGGGATTGGCTGACGTGCAAACAGCTGGGAGGAGGCTTGGCCATCCCCCATGCATCAGGGCCAATCGCAGGGCTTTTGTGGGGTGCCAGAGCCTATCAGGAGGCTCCTGCTGTCTCGACGCTCCAGCGAATCAGAAGGGAGGGAGGCGGGATGAAGGGAGACAATGCATTCTGGAGTGGATTATGGAGTTTTAATGCCCTTAGGCTTATCGAGGCTGAGGATCGGCCTTCCAGAGAAGCCACTTTATTGTCCTGAGATGGGTCTGTGATAAGCATTGATGGCTTAATCTGGGCTTTCTTCTTACGATCAGATAGGGCACAAAGGGGAAACTTTTGTGAATGTCCTTAGTGGAAAGATTTGAGAGAAAAACGGCTTGGAGGAAAAGAGGACTTTCCTAAGGTCATATTCCCCCCATTGTTAGATGATTAAAAAGTCTGCCAGACAGGAACCCTTAAGATGGCCCAACTCCGAAGTCAAAAGGATTTCCTTTACTATTGTCCATGCAAAGAATGTCCAAAGAGAATGGTCTTTTCATGATTGCTGATTGCTTTTCCAGAGGCAGGGAAACTTCCTTGTAGATTTCCCCCAAGGAGAGGGGAAGGGGGCAAAAGGGTCAGGGCAAGGTCAAATACATGAAGAGAAATATAGAAATACAGGAGAAAATATGCAAATATAGAAATCATAATACAGAGCGTAAACCCAGCTACCTTCCCTCAGTGTCCATAGTTCATATTATTCATAGGAAAGTCCATAAAGGGAAATATATCCATGAGGGGGAAAGAGAGTCCCTTGTTTGTGAGATGGGGGACCATCAGGAGCCCAGGTGTGCCTCAGATGGAAAAATTCAAATACTTTTGTGGCATGATTTTCGGTAATAAATTGGTTACTTTCTGCTGTAAACATATGAAAATAGAGCATAAAGCCTTGATTAAATGATACACATGAAACTGACCAAGGCTTAACCCTTATTACTCAGCCTGGCGTCCTTGCCCTTAGCAAAACTATAAGTTATTATCTCTTATGGGGGGGGGGTCATGTTCGACTTCAAAATTGTCTGGTATTGACGTTACTCCTGGCTCCAAGCGCAGAAGGAGTTGGGTATCATCCGCATATTGGTAGCAGTCCAGGCCGAAACTCCGAGCCAAACTAGCAAGGGGTGTAACGTAGATGTTGAAGAGAAGAGGAGAGAGAATTGCACCTTGGAGGACCCCACATAGGAGGGGGAATCTATCAGAGACTTGATCCATGTACTCCACACGCTGACTCCGGTTCCGGAGAAATGAGTTGAACCACTTAAGGGCCTGACCGCGAACTCCGGACATGGCAAGATGGTGAATCGTAGATCGTAGTCAACGGTGTCAAACGCTGTGGTAAGGTCGAGAAGTACTAGTAGCGTGGATACACTATTATGGTGAAGCAATAGCTCCCGCGGTGGCTGGAATTCAAAAAGCATATCCTCATGAAGCTGGAATGTTAAATAGCCTCTGTGTGTCTGTCTATATATGTTGTGTGTCTATGACATTGAATGTTTGCCATGTCTATGTACATTGTGATCCGCTCTGAGTCCTTTGTGGGTGAGAAGGGTGGAATATAAATACTGCAAATCTATATAAATAAAAATGTAATGTTCGTTTGTGATATTAACAGAAATCAAAAACCACTGGGGGAATTGGCACCAAATTTGGCAGCAGAAGACATTCTTATCCAATCTATGTCTTCCAAACAAAAAAAATCATAAAAAGGAAGGGGAAATACCTTTAATATCCCCCCCCCCAAAAAAGTACCTAACTGAGCATGCGCAAGAGGCCCTCTCCCCAGCGTGCGCGAGAAGACTGAGGCACCAACCGTTGAGAGGGAAAGGGTTTTTCGGGAGGGGAGAGATTGAGGGAAGGAAGAAGTGATGGAGGGCGTGGAGACTTGGTGAGGCAAGGGGCTCCTTGAGGCCCAAGTGGCCCCCAGGCAACCCCTCCCCCCCAAAACCGGAGGATGAAGCCTGGCTGCAGGAGCGGCTGCACACACCCCTCCCCTCACTCGGGACCGTTGGGTGAAGGGAGGAAGCAAACCCCTTACAAACTGCTGTAGAAGGAAGGGAGGAAGGAAGGGAAAGAAAGGAGAGAAGAAAGGAAGAAAAGGACTGGTGAAGAGAAGGATATGAATGGAAAGAAAGGTAGAAGGAAAGAAAGAGGAAGGAAAGGAAAGGAGGCAGGGATGGGAGAGGGAGGGAAGGAAGGAAGAGAAAGGAGAGAGGAAAGAAGGGAGGAAGAAAGGAATTATTATTATTATTATTATTATTATTATTATTATTATTATTATTACGGGGAGTCTAAATGGCCATCTATCTGGCGTGTTTTTCTGTGCTTTTCTCTTATGCCAGAAGGAGGTTGGACTGGATGGCTATTGGAGGTCTCCCTACTCTAGGAATCTATTACTATTATTATTAAGAATATTATTAAGCAGAGTCTCTATGGCCATCTGTTAGGAGTGCTTGGATTGTGTTTTCCCCTTATGCCAGAGGGAGGTTGGACTGGATGGCCCTTGGAGGGCTCTTGCAACTCTAGGATCCTATTACTGTGGATTCCTCCCAAACTCCTCCAGTATTTTCTGCTGGTCATGAAGGTTCTGCAGGCTAAGTTTGGTTCAGATCTGTCATTAACGGGGGTCTTTGTGGTCTGTGGAAGTCTGAGCTGAATCAGTTGAAGGTACTCCAAACCCCATCATCCGTTATCCATACTCCCCAAACTTATTGTTTTGGTGATTAATCAGTATGCTTTAATTATGTTCCATTTATAACAACAACAATGTATTGTCAAAGACTTTCAACATAAATACATCTTGCATATCAGATATTTACATGATGATTCAGAACACTAGCAAAATTACAGTTATGAAGGAGCAGCGCAAATAGTATTATGGTTGGGGGTCACCACAACATGAACTGCATTAAGGGGTTGTGGCATTAAAAAAGTATAGAAACACTGCTAAAGACATCCTATAAAAATAAATAAAATACTGTCTGTGTATTTATGATTAACATAAATCAAAAACCACTGGACGAATAGACACCAAATTTGGACAAAATACATATATCAGGCCAGCAACAAGTGACCATCACTCATAAAAACACTGAAAAACACAGCAGAAGAGACTAAAAAAAAGCAGGTCCAGGTCCTGAACCGGTGCTTGGCCGCTGTGACGGTCTGGATGGGGGCGAACAAATTGAGATTGAATCCAGACAAGACAGAGGTACTCCTGGTCAGTCGCAAGGCCGAACAGGGCATAGGGTTACAGCCTGTGTTGGATGGGGCCGCACTCCCCCTGAAGACGCAGGTTCGCAGCTTGGGTGTGACCCTGGACTCATCGCTGAGCCTGGAACCCCAGGTTTCGGCGGTGACCAGGGAGCATTTGCACAGCTAAAGCTTGTGCGCCAGCTGCGCCCGTACCTTGGGAAGTCTGACTTGGCCACGGTAGTCCACGCTCTGGTTACATCCCGTTTAGACTACTGCAACGCTCTCTACGTGGGGTTGCCTTTGAAGACAGCTCGGAAGCTCCAACTAGTCCAACGCTCGGCAGCCATGATTTTAACAGGAGCGGAGCGCAGGGAGCATACAACCCCCCTGTTGCGCCAACTCCACTGGCTACCGATCTGCTACCGGGCTGAATTCAAAGTGCTGGCGTTGGCCTTTAAAACCCTAAACGGTTCCGGCCCAAGCTACCTATCTGACCGCATCTCTGCCTATGAACCCACCAGGACTTTGAGATCTTCCGGGGAGACCCTGCTCTCGATCCCGCCTGCTTCTCAAGCTCGGCTGGCGGGGACGAGAGATAGGGCCTTCTCGGTGGTGGCTCCTCGGCTGTGGAACGCCCTTCCTACGGACATTAGACTAGCACCATCTTTAATGGTATTCCGCAAAAAGGTGAAGACCTGGATGTTTGTGCAGGCGTTTGAGTAATTTAGTGCAATCTGGTAATGGAACATAGGAATGGAACAATGGACGACGAACCTGGACTACGCTTGGATGATGAGAAGATTGGGTACGGTTGTTTTTTGTAATAATTGTGCATTGTAATTGCTTATTGGTAATTTATGGATAATGTGTTAAGTCAATTGTTATATGTTGTATGGAACCACTGCTGTTTCTACTGTTTTTACTGTTTGTGAACCGCCGTGAGTCGCCTTCGGGCTTGAGATACAGCGGTATATAAGCAAAGTAAATAAATAAATAAATAAATAAATAAATAAAGCAAAAAAACATTACAATGCATGTGCAAAACAACATATTTACACATATACACACATATATACATATACAGATACACAAAATACATATACACCGACTGGGTCATAGCAACGTGTGGCAGGGAACAGCTAGTAAATAAATAAATAAATAAATATTCTGAATTGCCTGTGATGGATGAGTAACACTTCCAGGTCAGAGGGCGCCTTAACCAGCTGAAGCCTGAGCCCAATCCCTGTCTTTCTGCAAATTAAGTGTTACCGGTATTGCTTTCCACACGCCAGACAAGAAGAAATAGTGACCCAGAGTCCCAGACTGTATGATCTACAAGACTGCTGCTTCTCTTAATGGCAATTTACGGCCCCCGATGCTTAATAAATCAGGATGTGAAAGCTCTCCTGTTCGCTTATCAGGAGGCTACACTTAACTGTACAAGCGTGCATGGAGCCAACTGGCAGTGGGGTAGTCATTCATTCACTCCCAACAAGAAGGAGCTACTTTAAAAGTAAAGGGCAGACTTCAACAGCTGAGCCTGCCAAATTAAGTATGTGAGAAGAGCAAAAGGTGCTTCCAGAACTCCATATTTTCAAACCTCTCTACAAAGTGACATTGAGTTTGCGCCACTCTAACTAATCCTACTACTTAGGTGATCCATCGTTGTCTGAGTAGGATTGTCTTCCAAGATTGGTGTCCTGGCGGTGGCTACGTAGGTGACGGTGGAGCCCTATTCTTGACCCAAATGTTCTCCCGCAGTGAAGGCATTGGTTTCCAGGTGGAAGGTGGTCCTGGTCGGGGTTGGAGTGACATACTCAAACACGCTCTGCTTCATTTGGAAAAATGCGCCACTCTCAGAGCTCAGGCAGTGTTGTATAGATGAGATAGATAGATAGATGGAAGGAAGGAAGAGGCAAACAAGCTAGTTGGCTGTTCAACATGTTGCTAATGTGTTGACGCGCCTTCCTCTTGGCATGTTTCTCTCTTTCACCCTCCATTCGTGCCTCTTCAAATTCTACAGCACTGCTGGTCACAGCTGACCTCCAGCTGGAGTGCTCAAGGGCCAGGGCTTCCCAGTTCTCAGTGTCTATGCCAGAGTTTTTAAGGTTGGCTTTGAACCCATCTTTAAATCTCTTTTCCTGCCCACCAAAATTTCATTTTCCGTTCTTGCGTTCAGAGTAGAGCAACTGTTTTGGGAGATGGTGGTCGGGCATTCGGACAACGTGGCCAGTCCAGTGGAGTTGGCTTGATGTGCCTTCCTCTTGGCACGTTTCTCTCTTTCACCCTCCGTTTGTGCCTCTTCAAATTCTACAGCACTGCTGGTCACAGCTGACCTCCAGCTGGAGCGCTCAAGGGCCAGGGTTTCCCAGTTCTCAGTGTCTATGCTAGAGTTTTAAAGGTTGGCTTTGAACCCATCTTTAAATCTCTTTTCATGCTCACCAAAATTTCATTTTCCGTTCTTGCGTTCAGAGTAGAGCAACTGTTTTGGGAGATGGTGGTCGGGCATTCGGACAACGTGGCCAGTCCAGTGGAGTTGGCTTGATGTGCCTTCCTCTTGGCACGTTTCTCTCTTTCACCCTCCGTTTGTGCCTCTTCAAATTCTACAGCACTGCTGGTCACAGCTGACCTCCAGCTGGAGCGCTCAAGGGCCAGGACTTCCCAGTTCTCAGTGTCTATGCCACAGTTTTTAAGGTTGGCTTTGAGCCCACCACCAAAACACATCACTTGGAGGATCATCATCCTCGGACTATGAGGGATTGCCTAAGTAAGTTTGCCAGACCAGTTGCTCTCATTGCAATGGTTTAGTAACGGTGAGGCCATTGACTATATTTTAGTTCTTGCAGACCACTGGTGGCCTTGATGTGCCTTCCTCTTGGCATGTTTCTCTCTTTCACCCTCCGTTTGTGCCTCTTCAAATTCTACAGCACTGCTGTTCACAGCTGACTCCAGTTAGAGTGCTCAAGGGCCAGGGCTTCCCAGTTCTCAGTGTCTATGCCACAGTTTTTAAGGTTGGCTTTGAGCCCACCACCAAAACACATCACTTGGAGGACCATCATCCTCGGACTACGAGGGATTGCCTAAGTAAGTTTGCCAGACCAATTGCTCTCATTGCAATGGTGTACTAACAGTGAGGCCATTGACCATATTTTAGTTCCTGTAGACCACTGGTGGTCCACGGACCACCAATATAGAGACAAAGGAAATGTGATAATGTGGATGGTCATTTGACTATCTCTCAACTAATGTTGCAGTTGGCACAATACTGATAATTTTTCCCAGTTTGTGCCAATTGCAACACTGGTTGAGAGATATTCCCATGGCAATTAATGTCAACTGCTCTTTCCTATGTCTGTTGGTTTTTAGTCAGAATTACAAAGAACCATCCTTATTATCATTCTAGCCATCCCCTGCCATGCGTTGCTGTGGCCCAGTCTGGTGATCTGGAAAATAAAGTAATGGGAAAGTGTTTGTTTCTAATATATGTAATGTCTTTCTGCTTGTGAGTAAAGAGTATTTCTTGTTCAGTTCTTGTGGGTTTTTTCGGGCTATATGGCCATGTTCTAGAGGCATTTCTCCTGACGTTTCGCCTGCATCTATGGCAAGCATCCTCAGAAGTGAGGTCTGCTGGAACTGGGAAAAAAGGGTTTTATATATCTGTGGATATATAGATATATAAACCCCTTTTTTCCACAGATATATAAACCCCTTTTTTCCCAGTTCCAGCAGACCTCACCTCTGAGGATGCTTGCCATAGATGCAGGCAAAACGTCAGGAGAAATGCCTCTAGAACATGGCCCTATAGCCCGAAAAAACCCACAAGAACTGAGTGATTCCAGCCATGAAAGCCTTTGACAATACAGTATTTCTTGTTGTTTCTTTGTCAGTGTTCATGTGGAGATTGTCTGGTTTGCCTACTCTGGAACATGCAACATATTATTGTCCTTCTTTAGGAGTCCCTTTCAAATCTGTGATATTATATCTGTCATATACATGTGTGTGTGAACCATATATCTATTATATCTATGGCTGGATGGCTCTTTGTCAGGAGAGCTTTGATTATGTTTCCTTGCTCTGGTGAAGGGAGGTGGACTTGATTGCCTTAATGCAGTACTTCTCAACTTGGGGGGGTGAGGGGGTTTCAGAAGGGTCAACAAAGACCACCAGAAAACATAGTATTTTCTGTTGGTCTTGGGTGTTCTGTGTGGGAGGTTTGGCCCAATTCTATCATTGGTTGGGTTCAGAATGCTCTTTGATTGTAGGTGAACTATAAATCCCAGTAACAACTCTCAAATGTCAAGGTCTCCCCTCCCCACACACACTCCACCAGTGATCACATTTGGGCATATTGAGTATTCATGCCAAGTTTGGTCCAGATCCATCATTGTTTGAGTCCACAGTGCTCTCTGGATGTAAGTGAACTACAATTCCCAAACTCAAGGTCAATGCCCACCAAACCCATTCTGAATTTTCCGTTGGTTGTGGGAGTCCAATGTGGCAAGTTTGGTTCAATTCCATCATTGGTGGAGTTCAGAATGCCCTTTGATTGTAGGTGAACTATAAATCCGAATAACTACAACTCCCAAATGTCAAGGTCTTTTCCCCCACACTCCATCAAGGCTCACATTTGAGCATATGGAATATCCGTGCCAAGTTTGGTCCAGATCCATCATTGTTTCATTCCACAGTGCTCTCTGGATGTAGGTGAACTACAATTCCCAAACTCAAGGTGAATGCCAGAATTTTCTGTTGGTTGTGGGAGTCCTATATGGCAAGTTTGGTTCAATTCTATCATTGGTGGAGTTCAGAATGCTCTTTGATTGTAGGTGAACTATAAATCCCAGCAATTACAACTCCCAAAATGACAAAATCCATTTTTTAGTGATGCTCACTCCTTTGGATAGTAAGTGTCTTATGTCCAAATTTGTTGGCAATTCGCCCAGTGGTTTTTGAGTTATGTTAATCCCACAAACGAACATTAGAGAAGTCGGGAGCCACTCTGATTTTGGAGGAAGTGACCTTTGTTACGATAGAGGCATTTAAGCAACATCTGAATGGGAATCCGTCATGGAAACGTCCCTTTCATCCTGTGTGATAGATCATGTATTAAGCCGCTGATGGGACCTCTCAGTTCACTTCCAAGGCTAATCTTTTGTTATCCCATGACCTATTCCATTGTATGATTCCCTTGGTTTGAGTGATAATCTCTGGAACAGTGGTGACTTACTGTGAATGATCTGCGAGCACGTGCTGTCATGTTCTTCTGAATAGATGTGACATTAAAGATTGTCATTATTAGTCATCGATCACCATTTGTTGCTGGGCTCCCCTCCCGGGGATGCGTCCTGTGCCTCTCTCAAAAATGATGGATGTGGCATTTCTAAGAGGCTGAAAATGTTAACATTTGAACATGCATAATGGGAGCCGGTGAGACATCTTCGTTCAGATGTGGGGAAATACAAACAGTGATTTAAGCCTTCGGGGGAAGAGGGTTTGGAACACCTCATCATTTTACAGGCTTGTCTCCCCTTTTAATATGCTCTTTCCTAACCCAAGAACTCCTTTTGGGTTGGATATAAATAGCAACCGATATGATCTATGTGCTTAAAGCGAGTACACATTTTCATAGACTTTGGAAAGTTCCCATATAATAGAGACAAGTGTTCTACCTCTGCTGCTACATTAAAAATATTTGGCCAAATAACCTTCCCTGGCTGGATTCCCCCAACTCTTGTGTTCCAGTCACTCACAGAATGGATGTCCTTTCCCTCATAGAGGTGGCATTTGACAAATTGAGTTGGAGTGGGGTCACTATCATGGCAATTGTTGTTCATTCATTATTTATTTATTTAGTTACTTACTTTACTTATATACCGCTGTTCTCAGCCCAAAGGCAACTCACAGCGGTTCACAACAAATAAGAACAGCAAAAATTCAATGCTACAGTGAAAAAACAGTTAACAACCTAACATATTACATAATTAATAAATAATTACTACAATAACCATTCACTATTCACTATCGTCTCATCATCAAAAGCATGATCCAGATTCGTCATCCATTATTCCGTTCCAATGTTCATTAACCAATCATTGCACTAATTATTCGAACGCCTGCTCAAACAGCCAGGTTTTCATTTTCCTGCGGAATACCATTAGAGATGGTGCTAGTCTAATGTCCATAGGAAGGGCGTTCCACAGCTGAGGAGCCACCACCGAGAAGGCCCTATCTCTCGTCCCTGCCAGCCGTGCTTGAGAAGCAGGCGGGATCGAGAGCAGGGCCTCCCCGGAAGATCTCAAAGTCCTGGTGGGTTCATAGGCAGAGATGCGGTCGGATAGGTAGCTTGGGCTGGAACCGTTTAGGGCTTTAAAGGCAACGCCAGCACTTTGAATTGAGCCCGGTAGCAAATCGGTAGCCAGTGGAGTTGGCGCAACAGGGGGGTTGTATGCTCCCTGCGTTCCGCTCCTGTTAGAATCATGGCTGCCGAGCGTTGGACTAGTTGGAGCTTCCGAGCCGTCTTCAAAGGCAACCCCACGTAGAGAGCGTTGCAGTAGTCTAAACGGGATGTAACCAGAGCGTGGACTACCGTGGCCAAGTCAGACTTCCCAAGGTACGGGCGCAGCTGGCGCACAAGCTTTAGCTGTGCAAATGCTCCCCTGGTCACCACCGAAACCTGGGGTTCCAGGCTCAGCGATGAGTCCAGGGTCACACCCAAGCTGCGAACCTGCGTCTTCAGGGGGAGTGCGACCCCATCCAACACAGGCTGTAACCCTATGCCCTCTTTGTGACCTCATGTACCAGTCCCCACCAGAGCTCCCTGTTGGCCATCACCACCCCCAGCTCCTTCAAGGTAAAGCCAGTCACTTCAAGGATGCCATCCATCCATCTTGCCCTTGGTCGGCCCCTCTTCCTTTTTCCTTCCATTTTCCCCAGCATAATTGTCTTCTCTAAGCTTTCCTTTCTTCTCATGATGTGGCCAAAGTACTTCATCTTTGCCTCTACTATCCTTCCCTCCAATGAGCAGTCGGGCTTTATTTCCTGAAGTATGGACTGGTTGGATCTTCTGGCAGTCCAAGGCACTCTCAGAACTTTCCTCCAACACCACAGTTCAAAAGCATCTATCTTCCTTCGCTCAGCTTGGAAAGAGAGTGTGTGTGTGGCATGCAGGCCCAGAATACCTGCAGCCGTGTGCTTCTCCTCCAGAGTAGAAACAGGTAAGAAGCCTCCTTAAAGCAGCTGAGTGTCTCTCCTCTAGAGCAAAACAATGACTCAAATGATGGGAAGGGGATCCTAGGAACGCCCCCCCCCCCGATAATCGGCTGATAGAAAACTGACTTTTGGCACCCTAGAGCCAAAACAGGGATCTGCCCCCCCCCCCAATTTTGGGAGGCTCCCGAAAAGCAGATTGGAGCCCCCACCGAAAGCCGGGACATGAAACGGGTCAAGGTTTACCTCAAAAGCACAACCCTACTTCATAGCAGTTCTTAGCTTGTAACTGTCCCAGATTTCTCCATACCACCACACCTACTTTACTGGGCCTCAACTTCATGGAAAGACGAGAGCCAGCATGGAATACTGATTTGATTGGATCAAAATACTGGGGACCAGGGTTCGAATCCCTGCTTGGCCATGAAACCCATTGGCTGTTCTTGGATGAGTCACTTTCTCTCATCCTCAAATGAATTCTTGGCAAACTCTCCTACACAATTTTTGCCAAAAGGACTTGTGATAGGGTCACCAACAGTTGTGTCTCAACAATCACAACTTAAGTAGATAATATAGAATACGAGTCAGAATGTCTGGAATCCTATTAGATAACCTCAATTAAAGTAGGCCCATTTAATTAATTCCTGAGTGATGAGTCAATACATAACTAATTCTAAATGATTCGGTTGGGTTCTTCCAGTTGAGAATAGCAATAGGATCATAGTTAATGATGTGCAGAAGCAACCCATAACTGAAACACTATATCCTATTAGACCATTTGTATGCCACTCTACAGTCTCAATCCTACTTGTAGTTCCAAATAGAGTAGTTCCATTAAAGCAATATGTGTCAATACATAAGTAAATCCAATTGACTCAATGGGTTCGCTCTAGTTGGGTCCATCAAAAACATTCAAATCGGTGCATTTGTACACTACATCACATCACAGCATTATAAAGATTACTGAACAGGATGTATCTAATGGGAATATAGTGTTAGATTGCATAGATGGTTCATTGGTGTGATCGGTAGTCATGGTAAAGGAGGAGGTAGAGGAGGAGGAGAAAAAGAAGAAGGCAACTAAAGGAGGAGAAGGAAAAGGAGGAGAAGATGAAGACGAATACAAAGAAGAAAAAGTTGGGTAGAGCTGTAATCCCCTTGATATATGGACATTTTAATCTTATGCAGAAGATCTCCATTTTCTTCCAGATTGTATATCTGGAAGATATACAAACCCTAAATGGTTTGTCTGTATGCCCTGTCTTTGCTCTTTGTCTGCTTTGGGAGATAGTAACTGCTTTGGGAGATGGTGATCAGGCATTCAGACAATGTGGCTAGTCCAGTGGAGTTGATGGTGTAGGAGCATTGCTTCAATGCTGGTGGTCTTTGCTTCTTCCAGCATTCTGACATTTGTCTGCTTATCTTCCCAAGAGATTTTCAGGATTTTTCAAAGGCCGTGCTGATGGAATCGTTCCAGGATTTGAGTGTGACATCTGTAGACAGTCCACGTTTCACAGGCATATAACAGGGTTAGGAGAATAATAGCTTTATAAACAAGCACCTTGGTATCCCTATGGATGTCCTGGTCTTCAAACACTCTGTGCTTCATTCGGAAGAATGCTGCACTCGCAGAGCTCAGGTGGTGTTGTATTTCAGTGTCAGTGTTGACTTTTGTGGAAAGGTGGCTGCCAAGGTTGCAGAAGTGGTCAACTTTTCCTAAGGTTGGCTATAACCTTCTGTTATAGAACCGCCTTCCACCTGGAAATGGATGCCCTCACTGTGGAAGAACATGCAGATCAGGAATAGGGCTCTACAGTCACCAATATACCCACTATCAAGACACTACACTTGTGTTTTAGAGCTGGAATTTAGGGGTCTTTGCCAGGAGGCAGAGACCAATCAGACTCCTTAAAGAGTTCGTTACCCTGGCGAAACAGAGAGAAGCACCCAATCTCTGATTTTTCCCAATAAAAGGTCTCACCAAGTTGACGGAAGTGCCACTGAGGTTTATTAGCAATTCAGCTGAAAAGGATGCAGAGCGGCAATCATTCGCCAAGCAGAGCATGTGGTTACAGAAGTAAAGGCAATTTTATAGAAAATACAGAGTTGTGAGTTTCAAAATTCCCGCTCCCCCCTCTCGCCCAGCTTGAAGGGGATTGGCTGACGCGCAAACAGCTGGGAGGAGGCTTGGCCGTCCCCCATGCATCAGGGCCAATCACAGGGCTTTCGCGGGGCGCCAGAGCCTATCAGGAGGCTCCTGCTGCCTTGACGCTCCAGCGAATCAGAAGGGAGGGAGGCGGGATGAAGGGAGACAATGCATTCTGGAGTGGATTATGGAGTTTTAATGTCCTTAGGCTTATCGAGTCCAGGGATCGGCCTTCCAGAGAAGCCACTTTATTGTCCTGAGATGGGTCTGTGATAAGCATTGATGGCTTAATCCAGGTTTTCCTCTTACAATCAGATAGGGCACAAAGGGGAAACTTTTGTGAATGTCCTTAGTGGAAAGATTTGAAAGAAAGACCAAGTTTTCCTCTTACAATCAGATAGGGCACAAAGGGGAAACTTTTGTGAATGTCCTTAGTGGAAAGATTTGAAAGAAAAACAGCTTGGAGGAAAAGAGGACTTTCCTAAGGTCATATTCCCCCCATTGTTATATGATTAAAAAGTCTGCCAGACAGGAACCCTTAAGATGGCCCAACTCCGAAGTCAAAAGGATTTCCTTTACTATTGTCCATGCAAAGAATGTCCAAAGAGAAGGGTCTTTTCATGATCGCTGATTGCTTTTCCAGAGGCAGGGCAGCTTCCTTGTAGATTTCTCCCAAGGAGAGGGGAAGGGGGTAAAAGGGTCAGGGCAAGGTCAAATACATAAAGGGAAATATAGAAATACAGGAGAAAATATGAAAATGTAGAAATCATAATACAGAGAGTAAACCCAACTACCTTCCCCCAGTGTCCATAGTTCATATTATTCATAGGAAGGTCCATAAAAGATCCATGAGGGGGAAAGAGAGCCCCTTGTTTGTGAGATGGGGGACCATCAGGAGCCCAGGTGTGCCTCAGAAGGAAACATTCAAATACTTTTGTGGCATGATTTTCAGTAATAAATTGGTTACTTTCTGTGTGGGAAGTTTATTTATTATTTATTTATTTTATTTCAAAGTTTTCTATACCGACCTTCTCACCTCATTGAGGGACTCAGCCTGGTTTCCAACCATAAAAACACATACAATCAGTAAAATATCATAGTTCACAATTACAGTAACACATTTAAAATAACAATATATTTAAAACTACGGTGGTCAGTCGTCATATTAAAATCAAATATACATCATCTTCCATCCAAAATCCTAGGGTGTTGTCTCATTCATCGAAAGCCTGTCTCCACAACCACGTCTTCACCCGTTTCCTAAATGTCAGGATAGATGGGGCGGTTCTGACCTCCGGTGGGAGAGAGTTCCAGAGTCGCGGGGCCACCACCGAGAAGGCCCTGTCCCTCGTCCCCACCAGGCGCGCCTGTGTGGCCGGTGGGACCGAGAGCAGGGCCTCTCCAGACGATCTTAATAATCTTGATGGTTCGTAAGGGAGAATACGTTCGGAGAGGTAAACAGGGCCGGAGTCGTTTAGGGCTTTATAGGTTAACACCAGCACTTTGAATTGTGCTCAGAAGCTAATTGGCAGCCAGTGGAGCTGGCAAAACTATATGTTACTATCTCTTATGGGGGGAGGGGGTCATGTTCGACTTCACTTGGAAGGCCATTTATACTCGGACAATGAGGGATCACCTAAGTAAGTAAAAACTATATGAACTCAGCACAGAATTGTAGAAGGCAATGCAAGGGCGATCAAGTCTGTCCTGTTGTTTACAAACAAATCGAGTGGAATGTCTTTTCTTGTGCTCATGCTTTAGTCTCTGGAACATCAGAAAAAATAAGGTCCCTTTATGCTGCATATGAATATGTAGAATCATCAACAATTTGGCTGAGGGGATTTTGGATTCTTGGCTCCAGCTAGCAATTGAAAAAAAAGACTGGCTTCTGAAAGTATTTCTTGTGGGAATGGAGGCACGAGGCACATACAGAGTCCTGATCCTAATCTAGAGGATTGTGCAAGATCTCCAGACTCCCTTCTGAGTCTGAGCTGCATATTTGGCGCCAGGCGCTCCTTTTGTATCA
>NW_026844589.1:22076068-22345290 GCF_025583915.1 Anolis sagrei ordinatus
TTTGGAGTTGTAGTTCACATATATCCAGAGAGCACTATGGCCTCAAACAATGATGGATCTGGACCAAACTTGGCATGAATACTCAATATACCTAAATGCGAACACTGATGGAGTTTGGGGAAAATAGACCTTGACATTTGGGAGTTGTAGTTGCTTGGATTTAGAGTTCACCTATAATCAAAGAGCATTCTGAACTCAACCAATGATGGAAATGAACCAAATGTGGCACACAGGACTCCCATGACCAACAAAAAACACTAGAAAGGTTTGGTGGACATTGACTTTGAGTTTTGGAGTTGTAGTTCACCTACATCCAGAGAGGAATGTAGATCAAGCAATGATGGATATGAACCAAACTTGGCACAAATACTCAAGATGCCCAAATATGAACACTGATGGAGTTTGGGGAAAATAGACCTTGACATTTGGGAGTTGTAGTTGTAATTGCTTGGATTTCACCTACAATCAAAGAACATTCTGAACTCCACCAATGATGGAATTCAACCAAACTTGGCACACAGAACTCCCATGACCAACAGAAAACACTACAAGAGTTTGGTAGGCATTGACGTTGAGTTTGGGAGTTGTAGTTCACCTACATCTAGAGACGACTGTGGACTCAATGATGCATTTGGACCAAACTTGGCATGAATACTCCATATGCCCAAATATAAACAGAGATGCAGTTTAGGGGAAAATAGACCTTGACATGTGGAAGTGGTAGTTGCTGGGATTTCTAGTTCACCTCCAATCAAAGAGCATTCTGAACTCCACCAATGATTGAATTGAACCAAACATGGCACACAGAACTCCCATGAACAACAGAAAACACTAGATGGGTTTGGTGGACATTGACTTTGAGTTTTGGAGTTGTAGTTCACCTACATCCAGAGAGCACTGTGGACTCAGACAATGAAGGATCTGGACCAAACTTGGCACAAATACTCAAGATGCCCAAATATGAACACTGGTGGAGTTTAGGGAAAATAGACCTTGACATTTGGGAGTTGTAGTTGCTGGGATTTATAGTTCACCTCCAATCAAAGAGCATTCTGAACTCCACCAATGATTGAATTGAACCAAACTTGGCACACGGGACTCCCATGACCAACAGAAAATGCTGGAGGGGTTTTGTGGGCATTGACCTTGAGCTTTGGAGTTGTAGTTCACCTACATCCAGAGAGCACTGTGGACTCAGACAATGAAGGATCTGGACCAAACTTGGCACGAATACTCAGTTACTGGGATTTATAGTTCACCTACAATCAAAGAGCACTCTGAACCCCACCAACAATAGAATTGGGTCAAACTTCCCACACAGAACCCCCATTACTAACAGAAAATACTATGTTTTCTGATGGTCTTTGGGGACTTTTCTGGCAACCCCCCCCCCCAACCCAGGAGTCCTGACCCCCTTAAGGCCATCCAATCCCTTCACCAGGGCAAGAAAACATAATCAAAGCCCTCCTGATGAAGAGTCATCCAGCCATAGATAGATAGATAGATAGATAGATAGATAGATAGATAGATAGATAGATAGAATGCAAGGAGAGACGTCTCTTTTCTCTTTCTCTCTCTCTCTTCTCTTTCAGGCGACTTCCAGTTACTGGCATTAATGAGCACAGCTGATGGGCGCTTATCCAGGGAAAATGAAATAAAATTTGAACAAATCTACACTAAGAAAATGTTACATTTGTCTGATGGTATATTACCAGCTGGTATGGAGATTTATTAATATCTCGCTGTATTAAGGTCATAAATCAAAATCCAAGACCTTATTGCAGGCCCAGAGAAAATTGCTTTCCAGCGACATATGGTGCAACCTTCAAACTTCTGAATTAATAAAAATTCTTACCAATGTGCCCTCCCAACCCCAAAGGGAAAAAAATGTTGGGGGACTAAAAAGGTGGGGTTTTTCCCCCTTTCCTTTTATGGAGGTTGTTAAGTGCTGACAACCTTGGGATCAGAGACAGGAGTTAAAAGTTTATGGCCAAATGTAAGGGGAATCAGTGTCAAGTTTTTCAATATCTCAGCACCCGAATCGAGATCCAGGAGGAGAACAAGTCCAGCTCCATCCATCAAGGCAGCACTTTTACGATGTGTAAGACCCACGGAAAGGAGTCGCACTCAAATCTTCTTTTCATTTCAGGCCGTAATCCATGCCAAAGTCTTCCTTTGTGTGCTTTGCAGCACAATGTGTGTCCCTTGCCAAGAATGGCCAAAAACGTCACGTGGTCCTTCTTATTCCCGAGATGTTTGCTTGCTTTCCATTGATTCTGCGTAATCTTAGCTCCAAGGTCTGAACAACTGGGTCTTCATTTGGCGGATGTTTTGTTCGGGGCAGGATGGAGAAAAGTTGCTGCTAGGTGAGTTTTTGACGTATGTTAGGTAAAGGTAAAGGTAGTCCCCTGACATTAAGTCCAGTCTGACTCTGGGGTGTGGTGCTCATCTCCATTTCTAAGCCGAAGAGCCAGTGTTGTCCGTAGACACCTCCAAGGTCATGTGGCCAGCATGACTGCATGGAGCGCCGTTACCTTCCCGCCGGAGCGGTACCTATTGATCTACTCACATTTGCATGTTTTCGAACTGCTAAGTTGTCAGAAGCTAGGGCTGACAGCGGAAGCTCACACCGCTCCCCAAAATTGAACCTGTGACCTTTCGATCAACAAGCTCAGCAGCTCAGCACTTTAACCCACTGCGCCACTGGGGGCTTGACGTATGTTAGTAACTCCATAAATGAGTTTGTGCCGTTGCGCCTGGGGGCTATAGCTCTTAGTGAAAGAGGCATGGACGTGACATCTTTCCCCAGGGGATTGCTTCTTGCCCTCCTTTAGGAAACTGGAACTCCCAAAGACCAAAACACTGTAAATAACTCAAAATAAGTTTTATTGTTCACAAAGAGTTATTTCTTTAAAGCAATGAGCTGGAAACTTCAGAGGGGTGAAGGAAAATATACGTTACAGTCTCAGTTAGTCCTGGGTCCAAGGAGTTTGAAGCTGAGAAGCCTTTCCAAGTTTCCTCTTTCCTCAATGGCTGTGAATGCCGGAGCAAACCACAACCCCAGTTCAAATGGCCTATGTTTGAAGACTCAGGATCTTCCTCTGGTGCCAAAAGAACCGTTTGAAGGCGCTTGAGACTTCCAACGTCGTTCAGGTTGGTCTGAACATGAAGCATAAGTCTCAAGGGTAAAAACCTCAGAACTGGTGCTGAGAGGTAATTTAAGCAGGGACTTTTAGAGCCAAGTCTCTTACTCACGTCCATCTGATAGAAACTCTGATGGCAGAATGAAAAGGGAAGCACTCCCCTCCTCCAGGAAGAGGTGGAGCCAAACAATACTGATTGACAGCTATAAATAACCAATCAATCCAACTATACATAAGCAGGGTAAAAAGGCAGGATCAAGCATGATATAACAGTTTAAATCTTGCAACGAACAGTTCTACACATAGGTGGCACCACTCGCATCGTCAGAGAGTTTTAATTGTGATGTTGCCCAACTCACTCTGTAGATAGGCTCATAAGACATTATTGTTGTTGTTGTTAGAATCATAGAATCCTAGAATTGGAAGAGACCTCATGGGCCATCCAGTCCAACCTTCTGCCAAAATTGCATTCAAAGCACACCCGACAGATGGCCATCCAGCCTCTGCTTCAAAGCTTCCAGAAAAGGAGCCTCCACCACACTCCGGGGCAGAGAGTCCCACTGCTGAACAGTCCTTCACAATGTTTATGTGGAATCTCCTTTCCTGTCATTTGAAACCATTACTCCATTGTGTCCTACGTGGGGTTGCCTTTGAAGACTGTTTGGAAGCTCCAAATGGTCCAATGGGCGGCAGCTAGGTTGCTAACAGGAGCAGCACTCAGGGAGCACACAACTCCTTTATTGCGCCAGCTCCACTGGCTGCCAGTCTGCTACTGAGCACACTGAAAGCCAGCAGACTGAAAGCCAAAACCAAGGATATAACAACATCTGTTATAGAACTCCAGTATGCTGATGGCAATGTTGTCTGTGTGCATTCAGAAGAAGATCTACAAGCCACTCTAAACACCTTCGCAGAAGCATATGAGAAGCTCGGCCTGTCACTGAGAAAACCAAAGTGCTCTTCCAACAGTCACCAACCAATCCCTTTCCGAATGCCAGAGATACAGCTTAATGGTGTAACATTAGAAAATGTTGACCATTTCCGCTACCTTGGCAGCCACCTCTCCACCAAAGTCAACATCGACACCGCCTGAGCTCTGCGAGTGCAGCATTTTTCCAAATGAAGCAGAGAGTGTTTGAGGACTGGGATATCAGTAGGGATACCAAGATGCTTGTTTATAAAGCTATTGTCCTCCCACCCTGCTATACGCCTGCGAGATGTGGACAGTCTACAAATGTCACATGCAACTCCTGTAATGATTTCATCAGTGCTGCCTCTGGAAAATCCTGCAAATCTCTTGGGAAGACAAGCGGACACATGTCAGCATGCTGGAAGAAGCAAAGACCACCAGCATTGAAGCGATGGTCCTCCACCATCAACTCCACTGGACCGACCACCGTCTCCCAAAGCAGTTGCTCTACTCCGAACTCAGGAATGGAAAATGGAATGTTGGTGGGCAGGAAAAGAGATTAAAGATGGGCTCAAAGCCAACCTTAAAAACTCTGGCATAGACACTGAGAACTGGGAAGCCCTGGCCCTTGAGCGCTCCAGCTGGAGGTCAGCTGTGACCAGCAGTGCTGCAGAATTTGAAGAGGCACGAATGGAGGGCGAGAGAGGGAATTGTGGCAAGGGGAAGGCACATCAAACCAACCCCGACCGGGATTGCCTTCCACCTGGAAACTGATGCCCTCATAGAATCATAGAATCATAGAATCAAAGAGTTGGAAGAGACCTCATGGGCCATCCAGTCCAACCCCTGCCAAGAAGCAGGAATATTGCATTCAAATCACCCCTGACAGATGGCCATCCAGCCCCTGTTTAAAAGCTTCCAAAGAAGGAGCCTCCACCACACTCCGGGGCAGAGAGTTCCACTGCTGAACGGCTCTCACAGTCAGGAAGTTCTTCCTCATGTTCAGATGGAATCTCCTCTCTTGTAGTTTGAAGCCATTGTTCCATGTCCTAGTCTCCAAGGAAGCAGAAAACAAGCTTGCTCCCTCCTCCCTGTGGCTTCCTCTGTAGGAGAAGATACAGATGAAGAATAGAGCTCCACAGTCACCTACGGACCAACTGCCAGGACACTACACTTGGAGGACCATCATCCTTGGACAACGAGGGATTGCCTAAGTATGCCATAGTTTTAGAGGTTGACTTTAAGTCCATCTTTAAATCTCTTTTCCTGTCCACCAATATTCCATTTTCCATTCCATTTAACTGGGTTAAAAGTGTTGTGAAACATGGTATTGAGCATCATCTTGTCCAATCCCCCATAATGGATTGCCCAAAGATTCATTGTGGAATTAATACAGTTTGATGCCACATTAATGGTCATGGCTCCTTGTTATGGAGTCTTGGGAGTTGTAATTTTAAAGGGCATTTAGCTTTCTCTACCAAAGAATGCTGTTAGCTCACCAAGTGACAACTTGCCTTGAGCCATGGTAGTTAAAGTGGTGCCAAACTGCACTAATTCTGCAGTGCAGATGCACTCTTACACCAACAGAACCAGGAGGAGCAGCGAGTGCAAGTAACCAACAAAATTTTGGTCCACAACTTCTCATTGTCAGTTTTCTATCCAGTCAGAAGGTATCCCAATTTGGATATCCCTAATGTAGGTTAAAGCTGCACTTCTGTGTACCGCATTACCTGGGAGAAAGGATTAGAGAGAACTTAATTCCGACTGTATATTTTCGGCAGTGACCCAATTAGCACATCCCAAAGTAATGCTCAGACGAGACTGCTGCTCTCCTTCGGTTTGTACATTTCTCGACATTTTCATAATGCAGCTCTCGGGTTAGAAATGCCTAAGGGAGAGAATTACATGTAATCATATGCATTTTAGGGGAAAGTGCATACACAAACATATCTATTATCGGGACAACTGAATATGTGATTTTCTTCTCCTGTAAAAAACAAAATCTCAGACTGATGCAGAAATGAGATTCAGTTGATGTGGGACTGCACATACGTGAAATTAGCCTGGATGAGAAATTGACTGATTCATTCCTCCCAATAGGAACTGAATAGGATTTCTTTCTATATACTTACTTTGGCGATCCCTCATAGCCTGAGATGGTCCTCCAAGTTCAATGTCTTGGTGGTGGGTCCGTAGGTGGCTATTCTTGATCCACATCTTCTCCCGCAGTGAGGACATCGGTTTCCAGATGGAAAGCGATCCTGGACAGGGTTGGCTTGATGCACCTTCCTCTTGGCACATTTCTCCCTTTCACCCTCCATTCGGACTTCTTCAAATTCTGCAGCACTGCTGGTCTCAGCTGACCTCCAGTTAGAACGCTCAAGGCTTCCCAGTTCTTGGTGTCTATGCCATGGTTTTTAAGCTTGGCTTTAAACCCATATTTAAATCACTTTTTCTGTCCACCAACATTACATTTTCCGTTCTTGAGTTCGGAGTATAGTAACTGCTTTGGGAGATGGTGATTGGACATTCAGACATTGTGGCCAGTCCAGCGGAGTTGATGGTGTAAGAGCATTGCTTCAATGCTGGTTATCTTTGCTTCTTCCAGCACGTTGACATTTGCCCACCTGTCTTTCCAAGAGATTTGCAGGATTTTTCAGAGGCAATGCTAATAATAATAATAATAATAATAATAATAATACTTTATTTATACCCCACCTCCATCTCCCTCAAGGGGACTCAGGGCAGCTTACATCAGGCGATGCCCATCAATACAGAAGAACACGATATAAACACAAAAAACACAACAAAAATCAGAAAATAAAGTACATAAAATGCAAAACCAATATAAGTAAATGACACAGCAGCATAAAATCAAACATTAAACCACAATTAATCACACTGGACAGGGCCAAATTCAAGGATAAAATTTTAAAACACTGGGGGATAGGACAATGTAAAAACCAGGGAGGGGATCCGAGGATGAGGTAGGATTTAACTGCATTAACCATAAAATAAATTGAGGTCACTTGTGCAAAGTTTGGTAAAGAGGTATCTTATATTCAATCATTGAAGGCACATTGGAATAACCAAGTTTTCAGGCTCCTCCTAAAGATTGCCAGGATGGGGGCTTGCCTAATATCTCTGGGGAGTGAATTCCAGAGCTGGGGGGCCACCACAGAGAAGGCCCTCTCTCTCGTCCCCACAAGTCGCGCTTGTGATGAGGGCGGGAGTGAGAGAAGAACCTCTCCGGAAGATCGCAGAGGTCGCGTGGGTTTGTAGATGGAAATGCGGTCACGCAGGTAGGCGGGTCCCAAACCGTTCAGGCAGGAATGTAGCCGGGGGGGGGGGGGGCTTGAGGGGCTTCAGCCCCCCCCCCCCCGAAATTCTCATGGTGGTTCGTGAAAAGGCCTTACTGCTGCATTATTTAAACTGTTATGTTTATTCATATCATGATCTGATCACCATACTCAATATATCCCATATGCATGGGGGTATTGGGGTAACGATACAAAAGGTTTGCTAGGGTAGACCCTCTTTCACTCGGACTCAGCCCACCCCGAAACAAACTCAGCCCCCCCCCCAAATCGAAATCCTGGCTCAAACCATTTAGGGCTTTATAGGTCAGAACCTGTACCTTGAATTGGGACTGGAAGATGAATGGCAGCCAGTGGAGCTCCTTAAACAGGAAGGTTGACCGCTCTCTGTCATTCACACCAGTTAGTCTTCGGTCTGCCGCCCCTTGTACCAGTTGGAATTTCTGGGCCGTCTTCAAGGGCAGCCCCACGTAGAGCACATTGCAATAGTCCAATTTAGAGGTAACTAAGGCATGGACCACCATGGCCAAATCTGACTTTACGAGGTACGGTCGCAGCTGGCGCATGAGCTTCAATTGTGCAAAGGCCCGACGCCTGAGCTTTAAGCGTCAGCACTGAGTCTAGGAGGACACCCAAGCTGCGGACCTTGGGGGAGTGCAACCCCGTCAAGCACAGGTTGCCACTCTAAACCTCGATCTGGCCTACTATTGACCTGGTGGACCTCTGTCTTGTCAGGATTGATCCTCAGCTTATTCGTCCTCATCCACACCATCACAGCAGTCAGGCACTCATCCAGAACCCGAGTGGCTTCCTTGGAATTAGGTGGAAAGGAGTAGTAGAATTGGGCGTCATCTGCATAGAGATGGCATTGAACTACAAAGCTCTGGATGACCTCTCCCAGTGGTTTCATGTAGATGTTAAAAAGCATGGAATCATTCTAGGAGTGACGTCTGTAGACAGTCCACATTTCTCAGGCATATCACAGGGTTGGGAGGACAATCTATATATATAAAAATGTTCTGTGCATAATGAGTACCTTAAAAACAAAAGAACCAATGAACGAAATCACACCAAATTTGGCAACAAAACATCTCACAACACAAAGAGTGACCATCACTCAAAAAATTATGATTTGTCATTTGGGAGTTGTAGTTGCCGGGCTTTATAGTTCACCTACAATCAAAGAGCATTCTGAACTCCATCAACGATGGAATTGAACCAAATTTGACACACAGAACTCCCATGACCAACAGAAAATACTGGAAGGGTTTGGTGAGTTGTAGTTTGGGAGTTGTAGTTCACCTACATCCAAAGAGCACTGTGGACTCAAACAATGATGGATCTGGACCAAACTTGGCACAAGCACTCAATACGCTCAGATATGAAAACAGATGGAGTTTGGGGGAAAATAGACCTTGTTATTTGGGAGTTGTAGTCACTGGGATTCAGTTCACCTACAATCAAAGAGCATTCTGAACCCCACAAACGACAGAATCGGGGCAAACTTCCCACACTGAACCCCCATGACCAACAGAAAATACTTATTTATTTATTTATTTATTTACATTATTTCTATCCCACCCATTTCAGCCCGAAGGCGACTCAGGGCGGTACTTAAGGCCATACAATCCAACTCCCTTCATCAGGGCAAGAAAACATATTCAAAGTTCTCCTGACAAAAAGCCATCCAGCAATAGAGATAGATAGAAAGATAGATAGATAGATATGATTCACACACAGAGAGTTATAGTATCATAGATTTGAAAGGGACCCTTAAAGAAGGACAACGATATCTTGCATGTTACAGGTGGGCAAACCAGACACTCTCCACATCAACACTGACAAAGAAACACCAAGAAATACTGTTTATCCACAAGCATAAAGAAATTACATATACTGTATTAGAAACCAATACTTTCTCATTACTTTATTTTCCAGATCAACAGACTGGGCCACAGCAACGCGTGGCAGGGGACAGCTGGTAGCTTTATAAACAAGCAACTTGGTCTCCTGAAAGATGTCCCAATCCTCAAACACTCTCTGCTTCATTCAGAAAAATGCTTCACTTGCAGAGCTCAGGCGGTTTCAGACAGAGAGCAAAGACAGGGCATACAGACAAAGTATTTAGAGTGCATGCACTCTCTGCTTCATTCAGAAAAATGCTTGGTGCATGTAAAAAGCTTTTCATCTAGGTGACCCAGGTCCCATCGCCCCAAGTTACATATGCATTGACTCACTATATTAGTGGTTTAGTCCATGAAATGCAAATTTGGGTTCAGTCTGCAACATAGAAAATAACATTTTAATAAGTTAGGGGAGGGAAAGAGAAAGATTTAAAAAAAATCTTGTTAGAAAGCAAGGAGATTTGTAGGCTGAGGGAAGGCCTTTTTTCCGTGATTGATTCCAGATGTCAAGAATGGTTAGACATTTGGGTACTTACGGAAGTGTCAGGCAGCAGACCCAGGGTGGATAATCCCTCAATCCCTAAATCATTTTCCCAGCAAACATAATCTTTGAGTAGCAAAGTCAGTCTTGGAAACCTGCCAATGTCTTGGGTTGAAGCCTGTCAACGGAGTGCTCCACTCGCCTTCAGATGTAAATCGCTCGGCACAAACCAAAGTCACTGGAGGGAGGTTTCGGGAGAGGTGCTGAGTCTGCACCTTCTCAGAAAATTTTCTTGATTTGGAAGAGATCCCCAAATGGTCATCCAATCCAGCCTCCTTTATTCTGCCATGCAGGAAAAGACACTCAAAGCCCTCCTGACAGATTGCCCGGATCCTGGGCTCTGCCGGTATGCAGGCAGAGGTGAACCAAAAACAACACCCAGCTTGTCTCCCAAAACTATTTTATTTAAAGCAGAATTTACTCATTTGGCTCTTTTCAAGGTCCAACTCCAAAACATAAAGATAGTACACAGCCACAAATACAAAGCAAAGACTTACAACAAGGACACTACTACAAACACCGGTTCAGGATAGAAAGGTTGCAGTTCAGGAGTCAAATGCTGAGAGTTCACTGATTAATGTCCAAGGTTCAAGAGACCAAAGCGTAGTTATTCCAAAGGTCAAGCCTTGCCAGGGCTGATGTGAAGTTGAACATAACCCCCCCCCCCAATTAGAGATAGTAACTTATAGTTTTGCTAAGGGCAAGGACACCAGACTGAATAATAAGGGTTAAGCCTTGGTCAATTTGGTGTGTATCATTTAGGTAAAGGTAGTCCCCTGACATTAAGTCCAGTCATGTCTGACTCTGGGGTGTGGTGCTCATCTCCATTTCTAAGCCAAAGAGCCAGCGTTGTCCGTAGACACCTCCAAGGTCATGTGGCCGGCATGACTGCATGGAGCACCGTACCTTCCCGCCGGAGCGGTACCTATTGATCTACTCACATTTGCATGTTTTCGAACTGCTAGGTTGGCAGAAGCTAGGGCTGACAGCGGAAGCTCACGCCACTCCCCAGAATTGAACTTGCGACCTTTCGATCAACAAGCTCAGCAGCTCAGTGCTTTAACCCACTGCGCCACCGGGGGCTCAATTTAATCAAGGCTTTATGCCCTATTTTCATATGTTTATAGCAGAAGGTAACCAATTTGGCTCATGCAATCCGGGTAAACCT
This sequence comes from Anolis sagrei ordinatus, assembly GCF_025583915.1. Taxonomy (NCBI): domain Eukaryota; kingdom Metazoa; phylum Chordata; class Lepidosauria; order Squamata; family Anolidae; genus Anolis; species Anolis sagrei. The sequence continues at coordinate 22,087,052 of NW_026844589.1, forward strand.
TGACCCGTTTCATGTTCCTGAAGTCGAACATGACCCCCCCCCCCCATTAGAGATAGTAACTTACAGTTTTGCTAAGGGCAAGGACACCAGACTGGATAATAAGGGTTAAGCCTTGGTCAATTTGGTGTGTATCATTTAATCAAGGCTTTATGCCCTATTTTCATATGTTTATAGCAGAAGGTAACCAATTTATTACTGAAAATCATGCCACAAAAGTATTTGACTTTTTCCATCTGAGACACACCTGGGCTCCTGATGGTCCCCCATCTCACAAACAAGGGACTCTCTTTCCCTCTCATGGATATATTTCCCTTTATGGGCCTTCATATGAATAATATGAACTATGGACACTCGGGAGGGTAGTTGGGTTTACTCTCTGCATTATGATTTCTATATTTTCATATTTTCTCCTGTATTTCTATATTTCCCTTCATGAATCTGACCTTGCCCTGAACCTTTTGCCCCCTTCCCCTCTCCTTGAGGAAAATATATAAGGAAGTTGCCCAACCTCTGGAAAAGGCATAGTGAAGACCCTTATCTTAGAACTTTACTTGCATGGAAAATAACAAAGAATTATCTTTCTTGACTTCAGAGTCGGGCCATCAAGAGGATGTTCACTTGGCAGACCTTTTAATCATATAATAATTGGGGGGAGGGGGGGATGACCTTCAGAAAGCCCTTTTTCCCCCAACCTCTTTTTTTCTTTCAAACCTTTCCACTGAAGATATTCACCAAAGTCTCCCCCTTTGTGCCCTATCTGATTGCAAGAGGAAAACTCGGATTAAGTGATCAATGCTTATCTCAGACCCATCACAAGACAATAAGACTGGCTTTGCTGGCAGGCTGGTTCCGGACTCGTTAAGCCTCCTGGACATTAAAATCCATAATCCACTCAAGAATGCATTGTATCCCTTCATCCCGCCTCCCTCCCTTCTGATTTGCTGGAGCGCCGAGGTGGCAGAAGCCTCCTGATTGGCTCAGCCGCACCGCGGAAGCCCTGTGATTGGCCCAGGCGCATGGAGGATGGGCAAGCCTCCTCCCAGCTGTTAGCATGCCAGCCAATCACCATCGAGCCGGGCGGGGAGTGGGAATTTTGAACCACACAACTCTGTATTTCCTATAAAAATGGTATTTATTTGTATAACCACATGCTTAGCTTGGCGAATGATTGCCGCTTTGCATCCTTTTCAGCTGAATCGCTAATAAACCTCGGTGGCACTTTCTCCAACTTTGGTGAGATTCTTTTTGGGAACTTAGGGAAAATAAATTACTTAAAATTAGGCTTCTCTTTGCTCACCAATGTAGTGATCCCACTTTGGTGGGGTCGCAGGGTCTCTCCTCCTGGGGTAGACCCTTCTAAAGTTCCCGTCGACTTCACATGCATTAAATACACATATAAAGCACTTCTAAGAGATGGCCATCCAAGCTCAAAGGAGAGCCAATCACCCACAAAGCCCAGCTTTTCCAAGAGAGAATACTCTTTCCATCCTGGCCGCACTTTTTCCTCTCCTTCATTTCCTCCTTTCTCCTCTTCCACAGGTAATCTGGAGTACTCGAGTTCATTTCCACTCAGCTATAAGCAAAACAAGAGCAAAAATCATTAAGGCAGAACTTCAGGTAAAAGTGTGCTTTACCCATAAATGCAGCAAGTAAGCCGGGAAAGACAACGATCAGCAAATCCTAGTAATAACAGTTAGCTATGCCACATTAACTACCCTTGCAAATTTCTTTCTTTAAGAAAAATACTGCTGATCTACTGCCACCTTCGCTTTCCTTAGACCTTCATAGCAGCCTCCTTGGATTTTTCCCCGCTACCACTCTCCCAGGTGTAGCTATTGGAGGGAGGGGATGAGGGCATTGCAAGCACACAAGTACTGCTTCCTGATATCATGGAATCATACATTTGGAAGATCACATGCTCAAATCCGGAGAGTGGGGTGAGCTCCTGCTGTTAGCCCCAGCTTCTGCCAACCTTGCTGTTCAAAAACATGCAAATGTGAGTAGATCAATAGGTAGGGAAGGTAATGTTGCTCCATGTAGTCATGCTGGCCACATGATCTTGGAGGCATCTATGGACAACGCCGGCTCTTTGCCTTAGAAATGGAGATGAGCACCAACCAGAGTCGGACATGACTGAACTTAATGTCAGGGGAAAACCTTTACCTATTCCGTTATTCAGGATGTCAGATATCACAGGTCCAGGACAGAACCCTTATTCTTTCCTTTGATAAGAAACATAGCAAAGTATTCTCAATTCTTGTGGGTTTTTTCGGGCTATATGGCCATGTTCTAGAGGCATTTCTCCTGACGTTTCGCCTGCATATATGGCAAGCATCCTTTCCTACTTCATTCTGGTTCATCATGGAAGTGAGAAGCTTGAGAATGATCAGACACTAACCCAACGCCAGAGCCACGGAGACAGTGACAGACCCAGGAATGCGTTTTGGAGGCAACACTAATGGAATCATTCCAGGAGTTGAGTGTGACATCTGTAGACAGTCCACGTTTCGCAGGCGTATAACAGGTTTGGGAAGACAATAGCTTTATAAACAAACACCTTGGTATCCCTACGGATTTCCCGGTCCTCAAACACTCTCTGCTTCATTCAGAAGAATGCTGCGCTCGCAGAGCTCTGGTGGTGTTGTATTTCAGTGTCAATGTTGATTTTTGTGGAGAGGTGGCTGCCAAGGTAGCAAAAATGGGCAACATTTTCTAATGTTACACCATTAAGCTGTATTTCTGGCATTGCAGAGAGGTTATTGGTGACTGCTGGAAGAACAGTTTGGTTTTCTCAGTGTTCAGTGAGAGGTTGAGCTTCTCAAATGCATCTGCAAAGGTCTTTAGAGTGGCTTGTAGGCCTTCGTCTGAATGTGCACAGATGACGTTATCATCAGCATATTGGAATTCTATAATGTATGTTTTTGTGCCCTTGGTTTTGGCTTTCAGTCACTCTCAGAGCTCAGGCAGTGTTGTATTTCAGTGTCAATGTTGATTTTTGTGGAGAGGTGGCTGCCAAGGTAGCAGAAATTGTCATCATTTTCTAAAGTTACCCCATTAAGCTTTATTTCTGCCATTGCAGAGAGGTTATTGGTGACTGCTGGAAGAACAGTTTGGTTTTCTCAATGTTCAATGAGAGGTCGAGCTTCTCATATGCATCTGCAAAGTGTTTAGAGTGGCTTGTAGTCTTCTTCTGAATGTGCACAGATGACATTATCATCAGCATATTGGAATTCTATAATGTATGTTTTTGTGCCCTTGGTTTTGGCTTTCAGTCACTCTCATAGCTCAGGAAGTGTTGTATTTCAGTGCCAGTGTTTACTTTTGTGGAGAGGTGGCTGCCCAGGTAGCAGAAATTGTCATCATTTTCTAAAGTTACCCCATTAAGCTGTATTTCTGGCATTGCAGAGAGGTTATTGGTGACTGCTGGTGGTTTTCTCAATGTTCAGTGAGAGGTTGAGCTTCTTGTATGCTTCTGCAAAGGTGTTTAGAGTGGCTTGTAGTCTTCTTCTGAATATGCATAGATGACGTTATCATAGGCATATTGGAATTCTATAACATATGTTTTTGTGCATATGTTTTTGTGCACTTGGTTTCGGCTTTCAGTCGCTCTCAGAGCTCAGGTAGTGTTGTATTTCAGTGTCAATGTTGATTTTTGTGGAGAGGTGGCTGCCAAGGTAGCAGAAATTGTCATCATTTTCTAAAGTTACCCCATTAAGCTGTATTTCTGGCATTGCAGAGAGGTTATTGGTGACTGCTGGAAGAACAGTTTGGTTTTCTCAATGTTCAGTGAGAGGTCGAGCTTCTTGTATGCTTCTGCAAAGGTTTTTAGAGTGCCTTGTAGGTCTTCTTCTGAATGCGCACAGACTACGTTATCATCAGTATATTGGAGTAGACAGTCCACATTTCACAGGCGTAAAACAGGGTTGAGCAGACAATAGCTATGTAAACAAGGTCGAGCTTCTCATATCCTTCTGCAAAGGTGTTTAGGGTGGCTTGTAGTCTTCTTCTGAATGTGCACAGATGATGTTATCATCGGCATATTGGAATTCTATAATATATGCTTTTGTGCCCTTTGTTTCGGCTTTCAATCTGCTGAGGTGAGCTTTTAGCATAAATCTGTTCTGATCTTTGTAAGCCACTTTGAGAAAGGAGAAAATCCTTAAATGGAATAAATCAAAGAAGTAGGGAAGCTCAAATCAGGTAGATACTCAAGGGAAAAGAATAGATAATAATTCAGATGGGAGAAGTTGGTATTGTTCACATCTTTCCAGTGAAAATGGAGATCTTCGTTACTGTATGTCACCCCTAAGCATGCCAATTTTTTTTAAAGTCTATCCAATATAATAAACTAGTGGGTGCTCCATCTTTCTGTCTGTGTTGGCCTTTCTCAGAAAGAACCAATTAGGATTTGATTTGCCATTTCGCGGGACGTGCGTGGATGTCAATGGTAGCTCCAGGGCTTTGCCATTTTCTCCCGGCACTGGAGAATTGGAGGGCCTGACTTCCTTGACTCTCCGCAGCCTCTTTCCTTCCATCTGTTCATCTTCTCCAAACCCGATCAGATCAGGATGCAACGCCATTCCGGATCGTCATTCAAAGGCTGCCGGTTCCCTATGGTAATTATGAGCAGAGTCTTCTCTTGTCAAAGCTCTTAAGGTGGACTCATGCTGGGATAAATAAGCTGCTTAGCAGCATGGGAAGAAATGGTATTTAAACTTTTAATATATATATTTTTCTCCAGCTCCTTTGCAGAAGTGCGTTTTCTCCGCCCCTTTTGTCATATGGCTTGTCGTTTTCATTTCTCTCTGAGATGAGGTGAGAAGCAAACCATGGAAACAGCATCACTCCGGATGACATCAGCCACCCAGATGCAACAAACTGTTGTTAGAAGTCTTCATTGAATTATAGAGTTCGAAGGGCCATCCAGTTGCCATTCTGCTATGCAAGAACACACAGTGCCATTACCACTCAAGCAGGGAGCTTTGAGATGGTTGAACAGAAGCTCTCCGAAGCTCTAGGTGCTCTGGTTTCAGGAAAGGCAAAAGCTGCACATCGCAAGTGCTGAACCTGACTCAGCACATAGAAGATGGCTTTGAAAGGCAGCAGATCACAGGAGCTGTCTTCATAGACCTGTCAGCGGCTTATGATACTGTGAACCACCGCCTCCTCCTGAGAAAAATGTATAATATCACAAAGGACTACCACCTCACCCGCCTCATAGGAAACCTGCTTCAAAACAGGAGCTTTTTTGTTGAGTTCCAGGGCCAGAGAAGCAGATGGCGGAAACAGAAGAACGGCCTGCCTCAGGGGAGCGTGCTTGCTCCATCCATGTTCAACAGCTACACAAATGACCAGCCACTGCCAGAAGGGACAGAGAGTTTCATCTATGCTGATGATCGTGCCATCACCGCTCAAGCAGGGAGCTTTGAGATGGTTGAACAGAAGCTCTCCGAAGCTCTAGGTGCTCTTACTGCCTATTACAGGGAAAACGAGCTGTTCCCTAATCGATCTAAAACACAGACATTTGCCTTTCACTTTAAGAACAGACAAGCATCCTGAGCTCTGAGGATTACCTGGGTGGGAATCCCACTGGAGCATTGCAGTGCACCAAATACCTGGGAGTCACTCTGGACCGTGCTCTGACCTACAAGAAGCACTGCCTGAACATCAAGCAAAAAGTGGGTGCTAGAAACAATATCATACAAAAGCTGACTGGCACAACCTGGGGATCACAACCAGACACAGTGAAGACATCTGCCCTTGAGCTATGCTACTCTGCTGCTGAGTACGCATGCCCAGTGTGGAACACATCTCACCACACTAAAACAGTGGATGTGGCTCTTAATGAGACATGCCGCATTATAACAGGGTGTCTGCGCCCTACACCACTGGAGAAATTACACCACCTGACATCCGCCAGGAAGTATAGGAACATGATTAAGAAAAATAAATTTCCAATTATTACAAGTCCCAGAATCCCTGTCCATAGAGAAAACCTTGCTTGCCAAGGGCTGCTGCTGATAGAGAAAGAATAATTATTTTCTGTGTTCCTTGTTCAGTCAGACACAAGCAGATACACTCCCACACTCCCTAAAAATTCTTTCAGCAGTGGGTAAGCAAAACTTGCAGATAGATAAGCCACAGCTCAGGGTCAGACATTCAACAGGATCATTAATAGGCTTTGATGTTAGAAACATAGCAACCAATCAGAAGTTGCTTGCGTGTTGTTTTTACCAGTTTGATATAAAACATTGTTAAGTGCGCCACAAAGGGTGAATAGTTTTTGTTCTTTGACCAGAATGGTCAAAGGCTATTCATCTCATGTTGATCAACTTGAAATAAAAGCCTTGTTGAAAAACCTCATCGGAATCTCATTTCCTCCCTTGCCTTCTGGGCCTGTCACCATAAATTCCCAGTCTCTAACACTGGTGGCGCAGTGGGTTAAAGCACTGAGCTGCTGAGCTTGTTGATCAAAAGGTCGCAGGTTCGATTCCGGGGAGCGGCGTGAGCTTCCGCTGTCAGCCCTAGCTTCTGCCAACCTAGCAGTTCAAAAACATGCAAATGTGAGTAGATCAATAGGTACCGCTCCGGCGGGAAGGTAACAGCGCTCCATGCAGTCATGCTGGCCACATGACCTTGGAGGTGTCTACGGACAACGCTGGCTCTTCGGCTTAGAAATGGAGATGAGCACCACACCCCAGAGTCAGACATGACTGGACTTAATGTCAGGGGACTACCTTCTCCCTTTTTCGGAAAGTAGCAGCCAATAGTGAAAGGACCAAGGCAGTGACATCTCCAGCCCATCCCTTGTTTGGGTATCAGCCAGCACGTCAACGACTTAAATCAAGAAATAGTTTTCTAAGATCTACAGAGACACTCGCTGGAACACTCCAGCAAGCAAGAGTCCAAAAGTGGCAGGCTCAAACCCAGAACCTCAATCAATGGCTGATACCAAATGAGAGACTCCCCCTGGGCACACAGAAGACTGGGCGACTTGGAAGGCGCTGAACAGACTGCGCTCTGGCACCACGAGATGCAGAGCCAACCTCAAGAAATGGGGCTACACAGTGGAATCCACGACATGCGAGTGTGGAGAAGAGCAAACTACAAACCACCTGCTGCAATGCAACCTGAGCCCTGCCACATGCACAATGGAGGATCTTCTTGCGGCAACACCAGAGGCACTCCAAGTGGCCAGACACTGGTCAAAGGACTTCTAATCAACTACCAAGCTTGCAAATTCTGTGCTTTGTCTGTTTATTTTTGTTAAAAATGTAATACAAATGCCTGGTTGCTGATGACACGATAAATATAAATAATAGCCCCTCGTATAAGGGGAAGTTTGCACATTCACCTATTGAGCTCCACTAGCTAAACATAGGGTTACCACTTTGATAGTAACCTGGTTTTAATTTCCTTTTCCCAGAAGCAGAGCATGGAAGCTGAGACAGGGCGTCTTTCAACACTGCCTGGAGAATTCACACCTCCAGAAGGAAAACCGCCTTGGCAGACTCCAGCGGAGCCCTCTGAATTCAAAGCCCCATGCCTCAGGTTGCCAGCAACATGCAAACCGTGCCGAAGGCTTGTACCGCTTTTGAGTAACAATTTATAACAACAAAAGCTTCATTTAAGACAGGGACCCCTGTGGGAATGTTCCTATTCATTTCTTTCTTCCACGGGTAATTGTAGGAGGATGACATTTAAGTTGTTTTACAAAAAGGAGTCTAGGAAAATAAAATAATAAAATATATAAACAGATGGTGCTGCAGCCTCTGCCTAGAAGTGTGCGTGTGTGTGTGGGAGGGTTGGGGATCAGTCTAGGCAGGGCCGGCCCACTTATGGGGCTAGGGAGAGATACTACTTATTTGTTCTCTGGTGGGAGGTCCACAGATGCTGGTATATGACGTTCTCACCACACACAATCTTCTGCCTGGGACAGTCGCTATCCCCAAGTTAATATACTTGGGGAGGGTTGAATGGAAAGTAATGCCTCCACCTTCATTACTTGGGTTTGGATGGGAATATTTTAATAAATCAAACACAGAAATATTCCGTTGAATGTGCTCTTTAACTACCACTATTCACTTTTCCACATAATCACCAGACAATTGGATACATTTCTGTCAACAGTGAACAATTTTTCTGAAACCGTCAAGGAAGAAGTTGACACTCTGTTGCGTGTGCAAGTGCGATACACCTCCCACAGCCAACCCAAGGAGTATGCTCATACATGATGTTGGGGTGAACAATGGCCACAATTCATATATTGATAACAGGAACAAGGGTTGGCAACCAAGCATGGGCCCTGGATCGCGATTGGGCAGCCCACTGCTGCGATACCAGAAAAGCCAGGGTGCCGCCGGCACAATACCGGGCAAACACAACTCGGCACCCCTGGAACCACTAGGCGTTCCCCCTTTCCGCTAGGGGGAGGTACCAAACCAGATCCAGGGCCCATGCCCCACGCCAACAAGGAGTTGTGACAAGAAGCAGAAAACAAACAAGTAACTGTTAACAGGTAACCAGGACAAGGTAAACAACAACAAAAGTTAACCACCGATGAAAACATAAACCGCATGCAGGGTGGGTGGGATGGATCAGCTGTTGCAGGCACAGTGCCTGCTGGGGAGCCTGGGGCAGCCTTATATAGGCTGCCCACGGAGAGGGAGAGGCCAGCTCAGGCCTCTCCCGCAGCGAGGCATGGTCAGTTGGCCATTGGTCAATTGACCCACCTGTGGGAAACCTTTCCACCACCCGAGGGGGCTTCTGGGAGGAAGAAGCCCCCCTGAGGGAAGAATGGCAGTGGATGATGCCCTGCACCGCAACTTCCTTGGCCTGGTAAGTTGGGCCATGCCTTTTTCCACAACCAGCATCTCACAGTTCTCTCATCCTGGGTACCCATCGTGCACAGACCTTCCAATAGCCAAGCGAAGCAATAATGTGACTCACACGTTCTTGTGAAATGCCAATTGTCTACCAACCCCCGAAGAACGACACGAGAAATAACGACACAACAATCATTTCTTGGATTTAAATTGGGCAACTTTTATTTTAACGTTACCTATTTAACTCTTAACTATCTCAAGGGTGTCAGGAACTGGCAAACCTAACCCAGGTAGTAGCACTACCCGATAACAACAATTTCCGGGCGAAACACCTGGGTTCCGGTATTAAAACCAGATACCGTGAAGGGAACCGAATGAGGAGTCTGCCCCAAAGCTAGTTGTATCCAGACTCCTTCCATTCGAGGCCATTCAACTACACTTCACCCTTAACCTGGTGAATGCTCAACTTAATGGCCTGTCACCCCTTAAAGGGGTGCCCTAGGTGCACACCGACTAGAAGGAATTCCCTAACTATTTACGCTCATCCTATTTAACCTACGGCTCGCCCCTCCATCTAGCCCCTAAACAGTATAGGGTAGGCAAAAAACCCCCCCACTAAAAATCAGCGAGGGGGAAAAAATTCCTACCCGGCTCCACAGGCAACCGTGAATTATACTGTTAATGGGCGGGAGTGGTGGGCCAACTTCCAGGCGCCGAATGCGCCTGCTTGAGCACGGCCTGCGCGCAGGCCACGCCCTCTAGCCGCTCTAGAAGGTTCCCTAGGAACCCCTCCCACACTCGGGGGAGGCAGACAAATGTTTTTCCCCTCCCCATTGCTTGGGGAGAGGAAAACTATTGTCTACCAACCCCCGAAGAACGACACGATAAATAACGACACAACAACCATTTTTTGGATTTAAATTGGGCAACATTTATTTTTAACGTTACCTATTTAACTCTTAACTACCTCAAGGGTGTCAGGAACTGGCAAACCTAACCCAGGTAGTGGCACTACCCGATAACAACAATTTCCGGGCGAAACACCTGGGTTCCGGTATTAAAACCAGATACCGTGAAGGGAACCGAATGAGGAGACTGCCCCAAAGCTAGTTGTATCCAGACTCCTTCCATTCGAGGCCATTCAACTACACTTCACCCTTAACCTGGTGAATGCTCAACTTAATGGCCTGTCACCCCTTAAAGGGGTGCCCTAGGTGCACACCGACTAGAAGGAATTCCCTAACTATTTACGCCACGGACTGGGGGCAAATGTCCATTTCGCCCCCATCCCCCACCAATTCCTCCAACACCCTCATGATGCCTTCCCTTAAGTTCAACAAGAATCGCTGGTTGCCCAATTCAGAAAGGTGCACACCGTCAGACCGGTATAACCGATCATCCTCACGCGAGATGTCCGGGTGCTCTATGAAGTGACCCCTCTGCTGGACCAAAAACACCCTCATGGCCCGATTCACTCGCTTTCTGGCTTTTTCGAGCCTCCGCACGTCACCTCCTCCTAGCCACCTACGACGTGGAATAATAGCTGACCAAGCGACGTGAACCCGAGGCCATAACCTTAAAATCTTACGCACGTCTGCCCGTGCCTGCAAAAAGAGAGCTTTGCCCGTCAACAAACCAAGATCATTACCACCGAGGTGGATAACTAATACATCAGGAGGGGGCCCACTCCTGGCATCCAACAACAAAGGGCACAAACCGTCCCAACGAAGACCCCTTATACCTCTCCATTCAACCGTTGCCGTCGCCGCGAGGCCCAGATGCTGGCCATAGGCACTCTTGAGGGCCTCTCTCCTTGCCCAAAACACAAAACTGTGTCCGAAGACCAGGACTTTCCATCTATGAGCCAGCCCTACGCGACCTGCAACGATAACAATGAGTTATGAAGGAACTTTCCGCACATAACCCTTAAACACACCCGACTTCCATCTGCCCAGGGTTTTGATTTCTTCACCCCCATATCCCATCGCAGCCGCTGAAGACGCTGCTCCAATCCTAAAAGAGTGGGTCCCAAACTTCATATGACCTAAACCTAGGAGATCCAGGGCCTTAGCCGTAATCGTCCAAAACTGAAATCTTGTCAACGGCTTCCCACCTTCGTGACAAAACAAGTACCCCCCGGCAGTGCCTCTGAGAGCAATAAACCGCGCCATGGCAAGCACAGGGCACAGCTCAACATCCCCACATCTATACAGCCGGAGCAACTGGCCTCTAGCCCCTTGATCCGTCTTGGACATTCTGATCTTAATTATCAGATGGTCCTGGCAAATTTCCACATCTGAAAACAAAAGCGCGCGGTGTGAGGTATCTTTTTTGGAAACTGCTACCAATTCGCTCACTCGAAGAGCTGCAAAAAATGCAGTCAACGCCGCCGCGTGAAACAGGAGCTGCTCATAGTATGAGGAGCACAATGAAGGCCATAGCTGTCCAAGGCCCTTGAGAATCGCTGGTGTGAAGGGCTCCCGGCCATCCTTACATTGCCCCCTCTGCCTAGCCCACCCAGCCAAAATCTTTTGGAGGCGAAAATCATCGGTGGTGTCGCACAGCCCTTGTGCTTTTAACCAGTACGCCAAGGCCGACAATTTTGACCGTATAGACTGGGCTGCCAGACCCCTTCGCTTGTGATATACACAAAATTGAACCAACTGCTCGTAAGGTACTGGCATGCTTAATGGCAACTTATAAAGCTTTCTAAAATCAACGAACTCCCGCACCGCCCTGGCGTAAGATTTTTGAGAACTGGGGGCCAAGGCCATCCTCATACCTAGCGCTGCTTCGTCAAACCAGCCCTCCAGAGATGGTCCGGCATGCTCTCCGGGTATAAGTCCGCTGCGGGCGCCAACAGCCTGAACCGCTCCATCTGTGTACGAGACAGAGCGTCCGCCAAGGCGTTATTAATCCCCGCAACATGGAATGCACGAAACAGCACATTAGATCTAAGGCATTGCAAAACAAACATCCGCACCGCGCCCATAACTCTGCGCGACTTGGAAGTAAGCGTATTTATAACCTGCACCGTYGCCAWGTTGTCACACCAGAAGTGGACCGTGGAATTGGCAAACCTGTCCGCCCAKAGYGTGACCGCTACCAAYATCGGAAAGAATTCCAAAAAGGTTAAGTCGGACGTAATACCCAGAGAATGCCATTCCTCGGGCCACCTCTCAGCGCACCAGTGCCCTTCAAAAAAGACCCCAAAACCTATGGAACCCGAAGCATCCGATGCTACCTGCAAAGCATCATGCACCAACAACTCCTGGCGCCAAAAAGAAACCCCATTAAATTGGCGCAGGAATTGCAGCCAGGTCTCTAAATCATCCCTAATTTCTATCGTTAACCTAATGCGATGATGGGGCAACCCTATGCCGGCAATGGCATCGCACAGTCTACGCAAGAAAGCTCGTCCAGGTGCCACTACTTTGCACGCAAAATTTAAATGTCCAATCACCTGCTGAAATTCACGCAGGGTGGCTTTGCGCCGAACCAAAAACCGTTCTAACAAGTCGATCAAACCCATTACCTTATCCTCTGGCAACCTGGAAAACTGGTTGATAGTGTCAAGCTCAATCCCCAAAAAGGTCAGGACTGTAAGGGGTCCTTCAGTCTTCTCCTCAGCCAGKGGCACTCCCAAAGAGTGCGCCAACTGCTGAAAGGCACGTAAAAGGGTGAGACAGTCACCAGACTGAGCCTTTCCRACAAAAAGAAAATCATCCAAATAATGGACGACCCCCCTGAGGCCCGACTTTGCCCTTACCGCCCATTCGAGAAAAGTGCTAAAAACCTCGAAGGTAGCGCAAGATATCGCGCAACCCATGGGCAGRGCTCTATCAAAATAGAACAAACCTTGAAACTGAAAACCCAACAATTCAAAATCGGCCGGATGCACAGGAAGCAACCTGAAAGCCGATTTGATGTCACACTTGGCCAACTCGGCACCCAAGCCAAAACGCCTCACCAACCGAACTGCTGAATCAAAAGATGTATAACTAACCGAACATTGGTCATCGGGAATAGCGTCATTCACCGATCTCCCCTTGGGGTAGGACAAATGGTGAATGAGGCGGTATTCCCCGATGGCTTTTTTGGGTACTATACCCAGCGGGGAAACCCTAAATTGCARCGTMGGTGGTGATGTGAARGGACCAGCCACCCTGCCTTCCCTCACTTCCTTCGCGATCTTATCCTTAACTATAGACTCGAAACCAATCAGCGACTTTAAATTAGGTGATAAACAAGGATAACGCGGTCCTAARGCCGGAATTCTAAAACCTTCAACAAAACCGCGCAGCAAGAAGGCTGCTGCYACCCTATCCGGATAACTTTCCAACCAACAACTGAGGGGACCCACCCTAATTGGGCTGGGGCCCTTTTGAAACAGGGGGCTGGGCTGTAACCTTACGATTGAACTGCGTATCTCTCGCTGCAGGTCTAGTGGGCTTTCCCTTAAAGCAGGTCTTGGCTGAGTGATTGCCCTGACAGATGGCGCAGGCGTGCAGGAATTTACAAAACTTGCGTGCGCAAGCCCCCTGGGCTGCGAATTCCCAGCACATCCCTTTTTGTTTCTGGGGCTGCTGCGCTGCACCTCCCGAACGAAAGGACTGAATACCCTTAGTGTTTTGGATGGTATGACCGCTATCAGCCTTCTCACCAGAAACAGATCTGGTTGAATTCATCACCTCCATCCAAAGCTGGCTATCAATAAGGTCCCAACGCTTGTCGGGCTTTACRGCAGCTTCAGCCCGAAAACGGCTATCGTAAACAAGCCACGCCTGCCCTGTGTAGTTCACGTAGGCCCCATATATGATGTTTTGATACTTAAAGAGGGCCTTCGCTCTATAAGGATGAGCCTCCACCAACAATGAAGCATATATGGTATAGCATGCCAGCCAATTCTTCCAATTTTGTTCAACCCTCCGCTTTTTGAGTTTTTCCTTACGTTCCTCATCCATGTCTTCCTTTTCCTTTTTTTCCAATTCTCTAAAGTATAATGAGAAGATATCAATATACTCGTTCCTAACTATCCTATCTATAGTCTTTTGAGATAAATGGGCACCAAGGGAGGCAGAGGCCGTCGTTGAAATCACCGGCCATACCCATTTATCTGTCCCCCAAAACTGATTCGCCTCTCCTGATCTAGCCATCTCCAACGATAACGGTGTCACCGCCACCTCAGTACCCCTGGCACACCCTGCCGTAGCAGCCACTATAGTTGATGGTGCCAGTGTATTAACAGGTGTTGTTGCTATTGTCTGATCCTGGCCCCAGGGCCAGACCAGTGTGGTGCAATTACCTGAAGACGTAGACGGACCTTCCATTGCCCTGGTTTGGTCAGCAGCTTGACCCGGCACTTCAGAAACCTGCCCCGCCGGAGGTGCAGAGCGAGTTGAAGACCCCACATCCACGGGCTTGGGGGTAGATGAAGCCGACGGGCCCGCAAGCTGACCATCGACCCTCCCCTGCTGCTCCAAGGGCACCGTCTGAACTACGTTGCTTGCAGCCGCAACGTGACTGGCCGCTGACGCCTGTCCGTCCCCTTCCTGAGGCTGTGGACACCCAGGATCTGGGGAACCCCGGTCGTCTCGRCTGGGTTCAAGCTGACCAGCATCCGCTCCCGCTTGCGCCAAGACTCCACGACCCGCTTCTAGAATAGACATACGGGAAAGAAGGTTCTTAAAAATCAGCTTCCTGCTGGCCCTCCGCGTCGGGCGCGGCCCAGCCTCCCTGGTCGACAAACCCCTCTCCCTCTCAAACTTATTCATCCTCTCCAACAACGCTTGAAGGTCTTCGGCCGAAACGCCCTCATCCTCCGAGGAAGACTCCTGCGGAGGGAGGGGGCGCTTCGCCMCCGTCTTCTTAGCTGGTCCCTTCCCTTTGGGACCACCCASGTTCTTCTTCGGCGCCATCTGCAAGAGAAATCAATGATAGTTCTGTCACAARAGGTATGTCCAGTGCATATCAAGGTGATATCACCTCTTTTACCCGAAATGACTCTGTGCAATGGAAAAAACTGCGCTAGCTGAACCCCCTAGAAAGCCCCCAGCCAGCTGCACCGTTGCCAAACAACCCCAGACCGAGCCTGCTGATCCAGTCACATTTGCCAGGACCGAAGCTTAAGCAACTAAGCCAAGCTGGGGCTGACAACAGGGACTCACTTATAAGCTTTATCCCAAACCCAAGACCAAGTCTATTGATCTACCCACATTTGCATTAAGAGATCCAAGAGTCTCCCATAGCCAGCAGTTGAAAGATACTAGTCATATAATGACTAATAATACACAGCATTAATAATAATAGTAATATATATATATATATATATATATATATATTTAATTCCATTTTTTTTTTTATTCGATATATATACTCCTATCTACAAACGTATGTACATGCATATACATATACACACGTGTAGGTCCGAAACTAATAATGTGACAACCTAAGGCCCCTTAGAAGGACCCCGCGACTGTCTAGCCTCCAGCAATGGCGTCCTAATTGAGACCAAGATGGCGGCCGCAACGCGGCAGTCAGGACGTGGCCATCACTCTCTGAAACCATCCTGCCCCGCCCCACGACTGGGGGGGGGGGAAGCCAGGCCCCGTGCCCGAGCTCCCAGCCTGATGCCCCGGGCATAGCGAGCACACGCCGATAAGCCTCCAGCTAAACCGTTTATACCGCGCCGCCGCCATCACGGGCCGCCCAGCGGGCCCATAACGTTCTTCAATAGACATGCATCGGCTCCCGCCTCTACAAGATGGCGGCCGAGCGTACGCAACGACTGCGCCCAACATGACATCAAAATGGCCCCCAAATAGCGCCCAAACACGCCGTCCCCATGCCGTAAGGAGAGGCCCCGCCCCCGGGAAAAAACCCCGCGATACCATGAGGCGGGAGATCAATCTGGGCCTAATATCAGCCCCGCAACCGACCCATGGCGCCGAGCGACAAACCAGCCGYCCAATACAACCGTACCTGGCCCGTCCCAAAACCATCCCGGCTTTCCACCGGCGCCGGTGGCCCGGCTGGGCCCATACCGTGAAACACCCACGGCAAAAAGAGGGGGGAGGGGGGGTGGAAACCTCCCAACACGCCCCTCCCAACCTACAACGCTACCCGGCCAAAAAGAGGGGGGGGGGGCGCGATAGGCCGAGACGGCACACGCACCGAAAAATTAACCCCAAACGCCTCTGCAGCCATGCCGGCCCGCCGCCGCCTCGCGCACCACCCCAATCACCCCAAATACATCACAAGGAAAAAAGAGAGGCACCTGGACCACGACCAACTCCCCATCCGCGCCCAACCAAACTCGCCGCCGCCCCAACCAAATCGCCGAAAAAAGGCCCCGGCCCGGGGAAAGTAAGTTAAACGGAAGGGGGGGGAGGAGGAGTTGGCGGGAGCAGTTTTTAATTTTTATTTCAAAAAGGGGGGAAAGAAGGGAGGAGGGGGGGAGGAAAACAGCGAGGGGGGGGGGGTTTAGTGCATCGATCCCCCTATTCGCGAAAAAACCCCCGCCGCCCACCTAAGAATCCCAGACACTCCAGCCTTCAACCACACCTCACAGCTCCCCCGATGTGCCACCGACAGTTTTCTTCCCCTTCTCCTCTCGCTCTTCCCCAACTCCTTCTCTTCTTCTCCAACAAGTCCTTTCCCTGCTTCCCCGCAGACTTCCTTCAATATCCGGAGCTCTTCGTCGCGTGACCGTCGTCTCCAACTTCCAGGCGCCGAATGCGCCTGCTTGAGCACGGCCTGCGCGCAGGCCACGCCCTCTAGCCGCTCTAGAAGGTTCCCTAGGAACCCCTCCCACACTCGGGGGAGGCAGACAAATGTTTTTCCCCTCCCCATTGCTTGGGGAGAGGAAAGCTATTATGCTTGAAATTTCTCTCTGAGTGATACGACGATCGTCTTGAATCAATCTGTCAACCTTTTGCTTGTGAAACTCGGTGGTTGCTGTCAACGGACGCCCAACTCTTTGTTTGTCACGCAATTCAGATGTTCCCATCTCAACATCTTTAAACTTAATCGCCCAACGACGCACAGTACTCACATCAACACAATCACCATAAACAGCTTGCATTCTCTGATGAATCTCCTTTGGGGTGACACCTTCTGCTGTCAAGAATTCAATGACTGCATGTTGCTTAAGTCGCATTGACTGACCGTCTGCGCAAGGTTCCATACTTTGCACTTTAACAACACAACTATTGAATTCTAATGCTTCCTGCCAAAATGGAACTGTAGAGGAGAGTCTACTGAACAAGCCAGTACCTGCCGCATACCAGTACTGCCATCTGTTGAGGAGTTACGAAGGTAGAGGCATTACTTTTCATTCAACCCTCGTACTTGAGTAACAACACTGGAAACTGGGCTGACCCTTGTAGAATGCAGTTCCTCAAAGAAAAATGCTTACATTCAGATGAAAGGGTTTTCCTTGCATGTCAACTGCTACTGCTGTAGTTGCAGAAGGAGAGAAGAAGAGGCAAACAGAACTCTGTCTTTTTTTTTTCATGTCAGGAGCAACTCGAGAAACTGCAAGTCACTTCTGGTGTGAGAGAATTAGCTGTCTGCAAGGACGTTGCCCAAGGGATGCCTGGATGTTTTGATGTTTTACCATCCTTGTGGGAGGCTTTTCTCATGTCCCCATATGGGGTGCTGGAGCTGATAGAGGGAGCTCATCCGCGCTCTCCCCGAATTTGAACCTCTGACCTGTCAGTCTTCAGTCCTGCTGGCACAAGGATTTAACCCACTGAGCCACCGGCACAGAAGCAAATGTGTTCAGGAAGTTGAATTGGTGAGTCTCTTCTTGGTGCCACTCACAGTTCATCACTTCTTTCGCTCCTTGCAATCTATTTAATCTTCCAGGGATCAAAAATTGATCTTTCATGTGCCGGATCGAAAAACGGATTTTTGTCACTTGAATTCAGGAAGTTGAATTGGTGAATCTCTTCTTGTGCCGCTCACAGTTCATCACTTATTTCACCCCTAGTGATCTATTTAATCTTCCAGGGATTGAAAATGGATCTTTCATGTGCCAGATCAAAAAAATGGATTTTTGTCACTTAAATTCGGGAAGTTGAATTGGCGACTCTCTTCTTGGTGCCGCTCACAGTTCATCACTTATTTCGCTCCTAGCAATTTATTTAATTTTCCAGGGATTGAAAATGGATCTTTCGTGTGCAGGATCGAAAATTGGATTTTTGTCACTTGAATTCAGGAAGTTGAATTGGTGAATCTCTTCTCAGTGCCACTCACAGTTCATCTTTCATGTGCTGCATCAAAAAACGGATTTTTGTCACTTGAATTTGGGAAGTTGAATTGGTGACTCTCTTCTCAGTGTTGCTCACAGTTCATCACTTATTTCACTCTGAGCAATCTATTTAATTTTCCAGGGATTGAAAATGGATCTTTCTTGTGCCAGATCGAAAACTTCCTGAATATTGCTTGAATTTGGGAAGTTCCCAAATAACAGATCAGGGAGGTCACCAAATTTGGTACACCAAAAACAGAACGGGGTTTCACTGCATTGCACACCCCTAGTATCAATTCCCTAATTGCATTAAATTAATAAACAACACAATTCAAGGAGAATATTGAAAAGCTGGAGCATAGTAAAAGGTCTGTAAACTATGAATCGCTATGAGGAAAGGTTTAGAGATCTGGGTATGTTTAGACAGGAGAACAGGTTGAGTAGGACACCGAATGGACTGAAACTATAAACAAAGAGATTCCACCTAAACATGAATGGTAAGAGCTGGTTTGACAGTGGGATATATTGCCACAGAGAGTGGTGGAGATTTTTAAACAGGAGTTGGATGCCCATCTGTTGGGAGTGCTTGGATTGCGTACTCCTGCCTGTCAGAATGGGGCCAAACTGGATGACCATTGGGGTTTCTTCCAATACTGTTTCTATGATTCGGTCTCCTGGTTTAGCATCTCTGTCATCCTTCCTAATCTATGCCCAACCTGGTGCTCCATGACCTTCTGGCAAACAAACTAGTCCAATGTGGGCTAGGCAAAACTACGGTGAGGTGGATCTGTAATTGGTTAAATGGACGAATCCAGAGGGTGCTCACCAATGCTTCCTCTTCATCTTGGAAAGAAGTGCCGAGCGGAGTGCCACAGGGTTCCGTCCTGGGCCCGGTCCTGTTCAACATCTTTATTAATGACTTAGATGAAGGGTTAGAAGGCAGGATCATCAAGTTTGCAGACGACACCAAATTGGGAGGGACAGCCAATACTCCAGAGGACAGGAGCAGGATTCAAAACGATCTTGACAGATTAGAGAGATGGGCCAAAACTAACAAAATGAAGTTCAACGGGGACAAATGCAAGATACTCCACTTTGGCAGGAAAAACGAAATGCAAAGATACAGAATGGGGATGCCTGGCTCGAGAGCAGTACGTGTGAAAAAGATCTTGGAGTCCTTGTGGACAACAAGTTAAACATGAGCCAACAATGTGATGTGGCAGCAAAAAAAGCCAATGGGATTTTGGCCTGCATCAATAGGAGCCTAGTGTCTAGATCTAGGAAGTCATGCTACCCCTCTATTCCACTTTGGTTAGACCACACCTGGAATATTGTGGCCAATTCTGGGCACCACAATTCAAGAGAGATATTGACAAGCTGGAATGTGTCCAGAGAGGGGACTAAATGATCAAGGGTCTGGAGAACAAGCCCTATGAGGAGCGGCTTAAGGAGCTGGGCATGTTTAGCCTGAAGAAGAGAAGGCTGAGAGGAGATATGATAGCCATGTATAAATATGTGAGAGGAAGTTACAGGGAGGAGGGGGCAAGCTTGTCTTCTGCTTCCCTGGAGACTAGGATGCAGGACAATGGCTTCAAACTACAAGACAGGAGATTCCATCTGAACATGAGGAAGAATTTCCTGACTGCGAGGCGTTCAGCAGTGGAACTCTCTGCCCCGGAGTGTGGTGGAGGCTCCTTCTTTGGAAGCTTTTAAACAGAGGCTGGATGGCCATCTGTCAGGTGATTTGAATGCAATATTCCTGCTTCTTGGCAGGGGGTTGGACTGGATGACCCATGAGGTCTCTTCCAAATCTTTGATTCTATGATTCCTTTGAAAGTTTTAGACCACAAAGAGGATCATATTGGGGACTTTGGGGACACGTAACCCATTTTTTAAGAGTTTGCTTTGTGCTGATGTAGTTGGTGAGTTTAGAAAGGTGACGCCTGTGTGAGTGTGTTTGAGTCATTGACGCATTACACAACTTTCAGAGTAATTTCGCACACAACAATGCTAAACAATTAGGGGCAAAGGTTAGGGTTGAGGTCCTTGTTCCTGTGATATGGAGATAATTGGGCCCTGAGTGGTAATGGCAATCTGACAGCCGGCTTCTAATGCAGCGCACAAGGGAAGGAGAGGGCGAAAAAAATGACAGACTGACACATCCTGCCAATGCCATGGCATGACACTTCCTGGGCATACAAATGATCACCAACCTTCTGCTGACATTTGAAAGACTTAATTGGAGATAATGTCCAGCAGCTGCGGGGGAGAGACTGGACAAAGGCAGAAGCCTTCAATCCATGCTTTTGCTCTGCTCGCCCATCATTTTTGACATAATCAAGGATAGACAAGGCTGATACACCCGAGCCATTATTTTCCATCATTAACATTTGTGAACAGGACAGATCCTATCCTTGGATAAGGTGAGGAGACTATTTATGGAAGCAAATGAAGTGGAAATCCTGGTCATTCCACATAAATGGAGATTGGTGAAGTGCTGAATCCAATCCAGATTGAAAGGAGGTATCCAAGGGGGATGAAGCCCATCTTCTCAAATATAGACCCAGCACCTTGGATAGCTCCTTTATTGTTTCAGCTAAAACAATACAGGGTGCATCTATGTTGTAGAATTAATACTGTTTGATCCCACATTAACTGCCATGGATCAATGCTAAGGAAGTGTGGGTGTTGCTGTTTGGTGAGGCACCAGCATTTGTAGTCAGAGAAGACCAAGGCCTTATAAAACTATAACAAAGCATTATTCCATAGCACTGAATCATGACAGCTTAAGTGGTGGCAAACTGCATTGGTTCTACAGTGCAGACCAGGCATGAGCAACCTTTGGTCTTCCAGGTGTTTTGGACTTCAACTCCCACAATTCCTAACAGCCTACCAGCTAAAATTTCCTAAAACATGAGTTTGGGATTTGCGTTCTATTGCTGTTGTATTTTGATCTTTGTACCATGTCTTTTGGTGTATGTATTTTATTTATGGGTTGTTGTAGGTTTTTCGGGCGATATGGTCGTGGTCTAGAGGCATTCTCTCCTGATGTTTCGCCTGCATCTATGGTAAGCATCCTCAGCGGTAGTGAGGTCTGTTGGAACTAAGAAAAAGGATTTATATATCTGTGGGATGACCAGGGTGAAACAAAGGACTCTTGTCTGCTGGAGCTAGGTGTGAATGTTTCAACTGACCACCTTGATTAGCATATAATGGCCTGACAGTGCCTAGAGCAAACTTTTGTTGAGAGGTGATTAGATGTCCTTGTTTGTTTCCTCTCTGTTGTTTTGCTGTTGTAATTTTAGAGTTTTTTTTAATACTGGTAGCCAGATTTTGTTCATTTTCATGGTTTCCTCCTTTCTGTTGAAATTGTCCACATGCTTGTGTATTTCAATGGCTTCTCTGTGTAGTCTGACATGGTGGTTGTGAGAGTGGTCCAGCATTCTGTGTTCTCAAATAATATGCTGTGTCCAGGTTGGTTCATCAGGTGCTCTGCTATGGCTGACTTCTCTGGTTGAAGTAGTCTGCAGTGCCTTTCATGTTCCTTGATTCGTGTTTGGGCAATGCTACTGCGTTTGGTGGTCCCTATGTAGACTTGTCCACAGCTGCATGGTACACGGTAGACTCCTGCAGAGGTGAGAGGATCCCTCTTGTCCTTTGCTGAATGTAGCATTTGTTGAGTTTTCTTGGTGGGTCTGTAGATAGTTTGTATGTTGTGTTTCCTCATCAGCTTCCCTATGCGGACAGTGGTTCCCTTGATGTATGGCAGGAACACTTTTCCTCTGGGTGGATCTTCATCTTTACTCTCGTGGCTTGTTCTTGGTCTTGCAGCTCTTCTGATGTCTGAGGTGGAGTCTCCATTGGCCTGGAGAGCCCAGTTGAGGTGGTTCAGTTCATCTTGGAGGAGGTGGGCTTCACAGATTCTTTTTGCACGGTCTGCCAAGGCTTTAATGGTGCTTCTTTTTTGACTTGGGTGATGGTTGGAGTTTTGATGTAGATATCTATCTGTGTGTGTGGGTTTTCTGTAAATGGTGTGACCCAATTGTTGATTTGGTTTACGGATGACAGGACATCTAGAAAAGGCAGTCTTCCTTCCTTTTCTTTTTCCATAGTGAATTGGATGCTTGGGTGGATGCTGTTAAGATGATCCAGGAACCTGTTGAGTTCTTCTTCTCCATGGCTCCAAATGGTGAAGGTGTCATCCACATATCTGAACCATATCGTGGGCTTTTTGGTTGCTGTTTCCAGAGGTTGTTTTTCAAAGTGTTCCATGTAGAAATTAGCTATGACCGAGCTGAGAGGGCTCCCCATAGCTACTCCATCTTTCTGTACATAGAACTCATTGTCCCACTGAAAGTAACTGGTGGTGAGGCAATGGTGAAACAGAGCTGTGATGTCTTCTGGGAACCTCTGGTTGATGAGTACCATGGTGTCTGCTACCGGGACCATGGTGAATAGAGACACCACATCAAAGCTGATCAGTTTGTCGTTGGTATTTAGCTTTAGATTACTGATTTTTTTCAATGAAGTGGGCTGAGTCCTTGATGTAGTGTGTGGTGAGCCCAGTGTGGCTTTGTAACTGCGCAGCAAGAAATTTTGCTAAGTCATATGTGGGGGGATCCAATGGCACTCGCGATGGGTCTGAGTGGGGTGGATTCCTTATGGATTTTTGGGAGCCCATAAAGCCTAGGTGGAAGGGCTTCTGAAAGGTGGTATGCAAATACTGTAAACAAACAAACAAACAAATAAATATTTATTTATTTATTTATTTATTTATTTGCAGTATTTGTATACCACCTTTCTCACCCCTGGGGGGGACTCAAAGCGGTTTTATAGTGGTGTCTTTTGATACATGGATTTTGTTGTCTGAATTTTGTTGGTGTGTTTTGACTGTGTTGTAGCACATCTTGAGCTGTTAGAAGAAGCAGGTAAATAATAATAATAATAATAATAATAATAATAATAATAATAATAATACAAAATCCAGCATATCGCTGAGCCTGGAACCTCAGGTCTCGGTCGTGACCAGGGGAGCATTCGCACAGTTAAAGCTTGTGCGCCAGCTGCACCCGTACCTTGGGTAGTCTGACTTGGCCACGGTAGTCCATGCTCTGGTTACATCCCATATAGACTACTGCAATGCTCTCTACATGGGGTTGCCTTTGAAGACTGTCCGGAAGCTTCAACTGGTCCAATGGATGGTAGCCAGGTCTCTAACTGGAGTGGCTCTCAGGGAGCATACAACCCCCCTGGGTTGTATGCTCCACTGGCTGTCGGTCTGCTACTGGGCACAATTCAAAGTGCTGGCTTTAGCATATAAAGCCCTAAATGGTTCTGGCCCAACTTACCTGTCCCCTTATGAACCTTTGAGGACAAATCTCCCCTTATGAACCTTCGAGGACTTTAAGATCATCTGGAGAGGCCCCACTCTCCGTCCCACCAACGTCACAAGCACGGCTGGCGGTGACGAGAGACAGGGCCTTCTCACTGGTGGCCCCTTGGCTATGGGGAGCCCTTCCTAGGGAGATCAGATCAGCTTCTTCACTCCTAGCATTTCAGAAGAAACTTAAGACATGGCTATTCGAGCAGGCATTTGCGAATACTGAGTAACGGACATAAGAACGGAACAACTACATGAGGGGACTGGACATTGTTTTAATGAGTATTTATTGAATTATGTTTTATTACAGTATAATGTTTTATATTGTAATTGTGTTCTTGGTGGCATTGAATTTTGCCTTGTAAACCACCTCGAGTGGGCGAAAGGCTGAGAGGGGCGGTATACAAATACAGTAAATAAATAATTATAGGTCTCGTTTGCTGTGACATACTGTGATTTTCTGTCAGCATAATGATGATGATAATAATACTTTATGTAAACCCACTCCCTCTCCCCGAAGGGATTTATTATTGTTGTTTTTGTTGCTATTATTATTATTATATTATTATTATTATTATTATTATTATTATTATTATTATTATTATTTACTGCAAACATGAGGAAAGTGCGACCCAAGGATGACTTGTAGTTCAACAAGGCTGTAGTTATGGCCAATGAATTAGACCTTTCAACTGTTTGCCTCCAAATAATTTTAATGTTTTGTTTACTCATTGATCTTCGTGTACATGTGGCATTGAATTGTTGCCTTTTTAAGACTGCCTTGAGTCCCCTTCAGGGTTGAGAAAGGCAGGATAAAAGTATGGTAAATAAATAATTAAAACACATTTCAGGTGACTTCCTTTGGTTGGAAAGGCAGTAGACCTAAACGGTTTGGGACCCTCCTACCTGCGTGACCGCATTTCCGTATACGAACCCACACGATCTCTTCGTTCATCTGGAGAGGCCCTGCTCACGATCCCACCTGCATCACAAGCGCGATTGGTGGGAACGAGGGACAGGGCCTTCTCGGTGGTGGTCCCACAACTCTGGAACTCCCTCCCCAAGGACATCAGGCATGCCCCAACACTGGCAGTCTTTAGAAGGAGCTTGAAAACATGGATGTTCCAGTGTGCTTTCCCAGATTAAGGTATCCCAAGCAATTTGTCCCAAATGCACTTTACAAGAGAGTTAGAATTGTCTGCACACCCACTTATCCCTAAAATATCCATCCTATTTCACCTGGACATGCCCAGCATTTTTTTTTTCAAAAATAACCATTACATTTGGCCCTGCCACAGGTTTTTAAATGCATCGTGATTTTTGTTATTGTTTTGCTTTGCTATGAGTTATTTATTGTTGTATTGTTGTTGTGTTTTTTGTTTCTGATGTATTTGGGCTTGGCCTCTTGTAAGCCGTACTGAGTCCTGTGGGAGATGGTAGCAGGTGTACAGGAGTTGATTATAAATGGTATGATTTTAACTGTATTTGTGTTTAGATTGGCTGCAGTAATGCTGGAGCGGCCTAAGTCAGAGGAGTCCTCCATGTGCGTTGCCATGGAGACCGATGCAGGAGAGAGGGAAGTGGGAGGAGCTTAGAGGGGAGAGTTTGAAAAAACGACAGTTAAAAATCAGTTAGGGTTTAGGTTCGGAGGAGTGAGCAGATCAGTTAGGGTTTAGGTTTAGAGGAGTGAGCAGTCAGGAGTTAGGTTCAGAGGAGTGAGGAGTTAGGAGTTGGGAGAGAAGGAAAGGAAAGGTGGCGGAGTGACTTGTGAAGCAAAACTTTGAGGCTTTGAAAAGCTGGGTTTGGCTATTGGAAGTTTCTCAGGCTAGTGCAGCCGAATGGTGAAACATAGCTGGAATTCTTTTAGTCTAAGGAGAGGCTAAAGAATAGTTTACTTAGTATTTGATCTAGGGAGGATCAACTAAGGGAAACATCCCTGTATGGAAACTTTGTCTGAAACAAGTGCTCTACGTCAGAAAGATACTGTGTTACTAAAAAGAATGAACTGTTAAAGTTACAAGTATTATTCCAAGTGCAACAAGGAAAAGTTACTCAGTTCTTGTGGGTTTTTTCGGGCTATATGGCCATGTTCTAGAGGCATTTCTCCTGACGTTTCGCCTGCATCTATGGCAAGCTTCCTCAGAGGTGCAGGCGAAACGTCAGGAGAAATGCCTCTAGAACATGGCCATATAGCCCGAAAAAACCCACAAGAACTGAGTGATTCCGCCATGAAAGCCTTCGACAATACAGGAAAAGTTACGTCTTGCAACCACACGCTGTGTACTTAATAAAATTGTTAACTTTTATTTGAAGATTGCCTCAGCTCCGTCTATTCTGTGTACCAAGTGCCATTTCTCACAATATTATAACTTACCTCACGTGGTGGCAGAAACGCAGGGAAAAGTAACCAAATAAATCTACATTCTTCTCTCCAGTCATGCTACAGTATATACAGTGTAATTACTACTAAGTTATTACTTTCTTAATAAAGGAGGAGGTGCGATTGAACAGCCTCCCTTCTAACTTGATGGTAAATTTGGTTCCTAATCGGCAACCTCCATTGCAAATCGGCTAGTTCTTTTTAAAATTGGGAACTGGGGTAAAATCTCCTGAATACTGGTTCCTTTTAAATTGGTGGCAACAATAAATCATCCCTCAGCTATCCCTGCTTCTTTTCACAGGGTATAAATAAAGTATTATTATTATTATTATTATTATTATTATTATTATTATTATTATTATACCTGCCCTGGACCTAAAATTACCCAGGGGAATGACAAAACTATGGCTCAAGAGCTGTCCTGAACTCCAGTTCTTTATCCCTGGGGGCAAATAAATTCACATCCAGGCAAATGCTTGTCATACTTTGCAGGTCATTCAAAGGTTTTGTGGAGTAACAAACAAACCACAAATTTCCCATCCAAGTGGAAAAGAAAAGGCACAGAACACGGAGAGGTATGTGTAATGTTTTCTCATCCCATGGGGTGAGCTTGTGAGAAAATCCTCTCCTCTGTTCCCTGTGAAATTGTCCAAGCTAAGAAGAGTCGGGTGGTCAGGGTCAAATTCCCTACACTAGAAAGCCTTGTCACACAAGTTGAATCTAACAATTGCTCCAAAAGCATCTCTTTGGAGCAACTAAACACGGGAAGGAGCTTGTATAGCCCCGAGGCTCTGCATTGAAACAGTTGGTGACACAGCATCATGTCAGAGAATGTGGTCGGGTCCAGAAAGGACAGAAGATACAACTGGAGGAAAACATGACAATCACCAGGACTAAATTCAATGGGAATGTCAGGTTGGCATGACAAGGTTCATCTCCTCTTTTCCTCCTTTTCGTTCAGCTGGAGGCCAATTTTCCCTCCCAAAACCTACACCAAATGTATTTTAAGAGTGTTGTGTGTTTATCTTTCTGTTTTAACCATGTTTTACCCTACCTAGAGCCACAAGGAGAGGCAGATAATAAAATTGTTGTTGTTTTTATCATCATATCGTCATCAACATCATAATCCAAAAAGCTATAGACCAGTCTCCTTGTTGTGCCATCTTTACAAAGTTCTGAAGAGAGTTATTTTGCATAGAATTATGGAAAAATAGAGTCACGTATGATTCCACAGTAAGCTGGCTTCAGGAAAGGCAAAAGTGTTGAACCTGACTCAGCACATAGAAGATGTTTTTGAAAGTTAGCATATTATAGGAGCTGTCCTCATAGACCTGTCAGCAGCTTATGACACTATATGACACTATATGACACTCGCCTGCTTCATAGGAAATCTGCTTCAAAACAGGAGCTTTTTTGTTGAGTTCCTGGACCAAAGAAGCAAGTGGTGAAGACAGAAGAACGATCTGCCCTAGGGGAGTGTGCTTGCTCCATCCATGTTTAACATTTACACAAATGACCAGCCACTGCCAGAAGGGACAGGGAGTTCCATCTATGCTGATGATCCTGCCATTACTGCTCAAGCAGAGAGCTTTGAAATGGTTGAAGCTCTCTGAAGTTTTAAGTGCTCTTACTACCTATTACAGGGGAAACTAGCCAATTCCTAATCTATCTAAAACACAGATGTGTGCTTTTCATCTTAAGCACACAAGCATCTCAGGCTCTGAGAATTACCTGGAAAGGAATCCCACTGGAGTATTGCAGCACATCAAAATACCTGGGAGTTACTTTGGAGCCCCAGGTGGTACAAAGGGTTAAACCCTTGTGCTGGCAGGACTGCTGACCAAGTTTGAATCTGATAAGAGAGGCATGAGTTCCCTTTGTCAGATCTAGCTTCCCATGCAAGGACATGGGAGAAGACTCCCACAAGGACGGTAAAACATCAAACATCCTGGTGTCCCCTAGGCAATGTCTTTGCAGACTGCCAATTCTCTCACACCAGAAGCAACTTGCTGTTTCTTAAGTCACTCCTGGCACACACACACAAATTTTGGATCATGCTCTGACTTACAAGAAGCACTGCTTGACTATCAAGCACAAAGTGGGTGCTAGAAATAATAGCATACGAAAACTGACTGGCACAATCTGGGGATCACAACCGGACACAGTGAAGACACCTGCCCTTGCGCTTTGCTACTCAGGTGCTGAATACGCATTCCCAGTGTGGAACACATCTCACCACATTAAAAGAGTGGATGTGGCTCTTAATGAGACATGCTACATTATCTCAGGATGTTTACGTCCCACACCCAGGAGCGGCTCAACCATTATGCAAAGTAAGCATTCGCAATATAGTTGATTTTGCCCAGGGGCGCTCTTGAGGCGCTCTTGGGGGAAAATAGACCTTGACATATGCGAGTTGTAGTTACTGTATAGTTCACCTACAATCAAAGAGCATTCTGAACTCCACCAATGATGGAATTGAACCAAATATGGCACACAGAACTCCCACAATGAACAGAAAATATATATCAGTGATTGGTTGGGGAGGGGGGCACCAAAATACTGTTTGCTTACCGTTGAAAATTACCTAGGGCTGCCTCTGCCCATTACACTGAATAAATTATCCTGTTTAGTCAGTATTGCACCACCTGACATCTGTCAGGAAGAAGAAGCCAACAATGAAAGGACCAAGGCAGTGATATCTTCGGCCCAATCTTTGTTTGGATATCAGCCAGCATTCCAACACCTTATGAAAGGAGGGGAGGGATGGGGTCTGTCTTATTTCTCTAGGAATGGCATTCCAGAGTCGGGGGGGGGCACCCCCGAGAAGGTCCTCTCTCTCGTCCCCACCAACTGTGCTTGTGACAGTGGTGGGAGCGAGAGGAGGGCCTCCCCAGAAGATCACAAACTTCGCGTCGATTCATACCAAGAAATAACTTTCTAAGAGCTACAGAGATACTCGCAGGAACACCTCAGCAAGCTAGAGTCCACAAGTGGCAGGTTAAAAACTGGAACCTCAATCAGTGACTGAGACTAGATGAGAAGCTCCCTCCTGAGCACACAGAAGACTAGGCGACTTGGAAGGCACTGAACAGGCTGCGCTCTGGCACTACAAGATGCAGAGGCAACCTTAAGAAATGGGGCTACAAAGTGGAGTCCACAACATGCGAGTGTGGAGACGAGCAAACCACAGACCACCTTCTGCAATGCACCCTGAGCCCAGCCACATGCACAATGGAGGACCTTCTTACAGTGACACCAGAGGCACCCCAAGTGGTCAAAGGACATTTAGTATAATGTCAAGTTTGTGTTTTTAGATACATCATAACTGTACCTCAATTCACTTCTGACACAGTAAATAAATCATCATCATCATCATCATCATCATCATCATCATCATCATCACCATCATCGGGTTTACTATGCGATTCCATTAGCGCTACCTCCAGAAAATCCTGCAAATCTCTTGGGAAGACAAGTGGACAAATGTCAGCATACTGGAAGAAGCAAAGACCACCAGCATTGAAGCGATGGTCCTCCACCATCAACTCTGCTGGACCGGCCATGTTGTCCGGATGCCGGACCACTGTCTCCCAAAGCAGTTGCTCTACTCCAAACTCAAGAACGGAAAACAGAATTTTGGTGGACAGGAAAAGAGATTTAAAGATGGGCTCAAAGCCAGCCTTAAAAACACTGGCATAGACACTGAGAACTAGGAAGCCCTGGCCATTGAGCACTCCAGCTGGAGGTCAGCTGTGACCAGCAGTGCTGCAGAATTTGAAGAGGCACAAATGGAGGGTGAAAGAGAGAAACGTGCCAAGAGGAAGGCGCATCAAGTCAACCCCCCGACCGAGACCACCCTCCACCTGGAAACCAATGCCCTCACTGCGGGAGAAGATGCAGGTCAGGAATAGGGCTCCACAGGCACCTACGGATCCACAAGAATACTGACCCTGGAAGACTATCCTATTTGTCCAATGAGGGATCGCCTAAGTAAGTTACTATGTGATCCTTGGAAGCTTTTATGGGATGGGGGTGCTTTTGATTATTTTCATCCTGGGAGGAATTCTGCATGGTTTGGAGGCCAAATGTATTGGAAAATGCACCCCAAAAATGCTTATTGGTTGTGGGTCTTCAGGGGACACAAAAGAGGGGTTCAAAGGCCTTGCGTAGACCACAGGATAAAACTTGCCTGCCGTGACACATCTTCTCAGAACTTCTAGTGTCCCTTCAGATTCGGAAGGAAAAGAACAGGGAGATGAGCACGCTGCGGTGACTTCCTTTCCCGCAGAGCTGAAACAAATTGGGATATTGGGAACAAAAATGCAAATCAAATTGGAGCTTTCGTTCCCTTTGATGAATGCTCAGTTTTTCTTTTTGTTCTTCGGCTCCTTTGACAATTTCAAATGGCTAGACGTGCTTTGACAACTCTGGTGGAAACCAAAGGAGACATTGTTGTCTCTCCCGTGTTCCACATCAGTGGAAGGCACCCACCGGGGACATCCTGCATAAACAAGATACATAATCATAAATGCACAAAGTGCTGAGATGTGCTGAAGTCCCACCCACTGTGCAAGCATATCTGGGAACCCCAGATGCTCCAATACACACGTCGAGGACTGAAACATGATTCCTATATTTGTAGTGCTCATTGATTCACATTGGTGATATAGCCTTCATGATGGAGATCCAAGTGATTTCCATGGACATCTGTCACAAGGAGCCATAGGCTTGTGCATTTGTATAGAATAGCTATCTGTTTCTGTTTGTTTCATTCGTAAGGCCCCGTTTTCATTTTTGTGCCTCTTCCAAAAATGGGCACCTTTCCAAATGGGCGTTTTCATTCCGTATCCAAAAATACAAAAATTTCCGATCCCTTGGCAACAATGGGTGGACTTCCCCATGTTCTCTTTCCCATCAGTTTTAGGGCTAGAGGGTTGAAAATTGTCACACATGGAGGGCACATCTTCCACTCTTAGCCCACCAAGTTTTATTACGTTTCGGTAATCCCTCGATTTTTAGGAATTTTTTTCTATCTAGAAATATAATCTCTTATAAAACATTCCCCATGACAAGCAGGCATGCACAAGAGTCAGGCAACAGTAGCAGCCCATGCACCATGGAATGAGTGGAGGAGGTGCACTTGCCCCATAATATAGATTCTGTAATGCATCTAACCCTAACCCCTCCTCCCAGCACTAACTGATGCTCTGGGCCAGAGTGAAGAGAGAGGGGGCCAGGGGACAGTTCCACCTTGTCTCCTGCATATGTCAGCAGCTGGGAACCCCTCCGCTCAATACCAACTGACACTCTGGGCCAGAGTGAAGAGAGAGGGAGCCAGAGGACAGTTCCATCTTGTCTTCTGTATATGTCATCAGTTGGGGACACATCCCCCTGGCACCAACTGTTGCTCTGGGCCAGACTGAAGAGAGAGGGGGCCAGGGGACAGTTCCATCTTGTCTCCTGCATATGTCATCAGCTGGGGACCACTCTCCCCCAACACCAACTGCCACTCTAGGCCAGAGTGAAGAAAGAGGGGGACAGGGGACAGTTCCATCTTGTCTCCTGCATATGTCATCAGTTGAGGGCCCCCCCCCCAGCACCAACTGCCGCTCTAGGCAAGAGTGGAGAGGGGGCCAAGGGACACTTCCATCTTGTCTCCGGCATATGTCATCAGCTGGGGACCCCTCCCTCCAGCACCAACCACTTCTCTGGGCCAGACTGAAGAGAGAGGGGGCCAGAGGACAGTTCCATCTTGTCTCTTGCATATGTCATCAACTGGGGACCCCTCCCCCTGGCACCAACTGTCACTCTGGGCCAGTCTGAAGAGAGAGGGGGCCAGAGGATAGTTCTATTTTATCTCCTGCATATGTCATCAGCTGGGGACCCCTCCCTCCAGCACCAACCACTTCTCTGGGCCAGACTGAAGAGAGAGGGGGCCAGAGGACAGTTCCTTCTTGTCTCCTGCCTATGTCATCAGCTGGGGACCCCTCTCCGCAGCACCAACTGCTTCTCTGAGCCAGAGTGAAGAGAGAGGTGGCCAGGGGACAGTTCCACCTTGTCTCCTGTGCTATTCTAATAATATAAAATAATGTAATATAATATAATATATTGTATATACATATAATAGTATATTATATATATATATATATATATATATATATATATATATATATAAAAATAGGTAACGGCACTCCATGCAGTCATGCCGGCCACATGACCTTGGAGGTGTCTACGGACAACGCTGGCTCTTCGGCTTAGAAATGGAGATGAGCACCACACCCCAGAGTCTTAATGTCAGGGGACTACCTTTACCTTTTATATACATATAATATTTATAATGCAATATAATAATACTACTACATAATAATATGATAATTATATATTCATATTACATGTAATATTACTAATAATATTACAATATAATGGTATAGTATAATATAGTAATATTTAATACTGATATTGTAATATTATTATTATTATTATTATATTATTATTATTATTATTATTATTATTAACTTTATTTGTACCCCGCTAGCATCTCCCGAGGGACTCGATGCGGCTTACACAGGCCGAAGCCTCAGAACACAATACAGTAAAAAACATAACACAACAATAAACAAAGCAAATCAAATACAATATATTATATCATCATCACAGTATACTGATAGTGTACTATGCTTATGATATAATATATTGTATGTATATATATCTTGTAAGCCACTCTGAGTCCCCTTTGGGGTGAGAAGGGCGGCATATAAATATCATAAATAAATAAATAAATAAATAATGCACATATGATGGCGTTCTTCTCCTCCAATTGGCCCAACATTTGTCCACGGCAATTGTCCACAGCCTGCATGAGAAGCACCATGTGGGCCAAAAGGCAGACAAGTACTCCTGCTTTTTTTTGGTTTCATTATTTTTGTTCTGGGAGAGAGATTCCCGTTTTGTGCCCCGCCCAAAACAAAGGGAACAAAATAACAAATGAAACAGGATTAACAGGTACTGCACACACCTCTAAATAAATAGCAAATTCTGTGCATTAAAGCACTTGAGAGGTTCCTGGACCATCTTAACAGCATCCACCCAGACATCCAGTTCACCATGGAAAAAGAAAATGAAGGAAGACTTCCTTTTCTAGATGTCCTAGTCATCCGCAAACTGGATCAACAATTGGGTCACACCGTTTACAGAAAACCCACACACACAGATAGATATCTACATAAAAACTCCAACCATTACCCTAGTCAAAAAAGAAGCACCACTAAAGCCTTGGCAGACCGTGCAAAAAGAATCTGCAAAGCCCACCTCCTCCAAGATGAACTGAACCACCTCAACTGGGCTCTCCAGGCCAATGGAGACTCCACCTCAGACATCAGAAGAGCTGCAAGACCAAGAACAAGCCACGAGAGTAAAGATGAAGATCCACCCAGAGGAAAAGTGTTCCTGCCATACATCAAGGGAACCACTGACCGCAGAGGGAAGCTGATGAGGAAACACAACATACAAACTATCTACAGACCCACCAAGAAAATCCAACAAATGCTACGTTCAGCAAAGGACAAGAGGGATCCTCTCACTTCTGCAGGAGTCTACCGTATACCATGCAGCTGTGGACAAGTCTACATAGGGACCACCAAACGCAGCATTGCCCAAACACGAAACAAATACTGTAAAAAATAAAATAAGTGTCTGATGTGCACTAAGTGCTAGATGTGCTAGATCACTAAGTGCTAGATCAGAAATGTTATATATGTGTTGGACATTTCCAGTACTTATCAGGAGTTCCAGATGTACATCAGAAGTGACAGATGTATTTCAGATCATCTAATGCACATTGACATTCCAGATGTGGATCAGAAGTGTCTGGTGTGCTTTGGAGGATCCAATGCTCATCACAAGTGTCAGATGTGCATCAGAAGTGCCAGATATACATTGGAGCTCTTTTGCAGTGTGCAAACATGCAGAGTGTTATTGTGTTTTCGATACTCAGCTGCGAATTCATAAAATTACAAAATGCAGACTGTGATGGAGGATCTTGACCCTTATTAATATTTATACAAATAATAATATTTCCTGCACAAAACAATCACATGCAAATATTATATATAATAAGCCTCAAACTGTGAAGATTCTCATCAGTCCATGATTCTTCTCAGCAGGGTTTCTCAAGACTTGAGACACATATTAGTTTTTATCATTTTCTCCAGTGTTTTTGAATATGCTCCCCATCCCTAATGTAAGCATTTGCCTTGTAAACTTAACTAAGTGGAGGTCCTCACATTGGATGCCATAATGATGGGACAAGGGGAGGTCCTCAAATTGGATGCTATACTGATGGGACAAGTTAGGTCCTCATATCGTATTCCATAATGATGGGATGGACTGAGGGCCTCACACTGAATGCCAAAAGTGGAGGTCCTCAAATTGGATGCCACAATGGTGGGACAAGCTAGGTCCTCAAATTGGATGCTATTTTGATGGAACAAGTGGACGTCCTAACATTGGATGCCATAATGATGGGACAGACTGAGGGCCTCATGTTGGATGCCATAACGATGGAACAAGTTAGGTCCTCATATCATATTCCATAATGATGGGACGGACTGAGGTCATCACACTGAATGCCAAAAGTGGAGGTCCTCAAATTGGATGCCATAATGATGGGACAAGCTAGGTCCTCAGATTGGATACTATACTGATGGAACAAGCAGAGGTCTTCACATTGGATGCCATAATGATGGGACAAGTGGCGGTCCTCACATTGGATGTGTCAGGACTCAGATGCCTTCAAACACGCCAGACACAGTTCAAATGGTAAAACACAGCTTTATTGATAACAAAAAGTCTTGAAAAGCACTTAACAGCAGTGCTGAAGTCTATTGGAGTAGTTTGACACCAAAATTGAGTCAATAGAGCAAACTAAAATATAACCCGGATTATAGTGTAGACTCTTAATCCAGATTAAACTAAAAATGAAGCAAACTGCTTAAAAATCAATATGTAGCAGAAATACAGTCACTGGAGCAAGAAAATCACAGTTTCAGAACAAAAGAATGTTTCAGTCCCAAAAATATAAACACATAAAGTCCAGAAAAGCCAGAGCGTGGTCAAACCGGTCCTGAGGTCAATCCGAAGGAATCAAAGCTGGAAAGCTGGAAAGCTGGAAAGCTGGAAAGCTGGAAAGCTGGAAAGCTGGAAAGCTGGAAAGCTGGAAAGCTGGAGCCCGGGACCCAAAGGTGAGAGTTTGGCAAGGCAAAGAGTAAGGTCCCATTTGGACACTTTGCTTCCTGCAACTAGATGTGCCAACAGAACTCCCTTATATCTTAAAGCTCATTGTCAGAGCTTGATGAGCTCCCCACCCTTTCATCATCGCTATCACCTGCTTCCAAGTCTGCAGCTGAATGCCCATCTCTCCACCTTTGCCAATTGCTATCAGGGGTCAGATTCTGCCAAGAATCACCTGGCTGCCAGTCCCCCATGAACCCCTCGAACTCCTCGCTGGAAGTGGGCTGGTTGCAGATGTCTCTTATATTCTGTACCTGAGTCCAATCCAATTCCTCCCCTTCCATGTCACTTCCAGACCCCAAATCCCCCTCAAAGCCCAAAAAGTCCTCCTCAGAAGTGGGTTCCTAAGTAACTCCCGAATACGCTTCCTCTGTGCTTCTCCTTCAGATTCTGGCTCACAAACAGTCCTTTTAACACCTCTAGATGCTTCCCCATTCCCCATGTCGTAATCTGAGAAGCCCATAAACGTATCACTGTCGCTTGGTGCCAGGAGGATTTCTCTGATGTGTTGACGCTGCCTTTCACTCTCTGACTCCCGAGGAGACCTTTCCCCACTGCTACTAGGAGTAGCAGCTCTGTCAGGACGCTGAGCTACAACAGGATGTCGTAATGAAAGGACAAGTCCTCACATTGGATACCATACTGATGGAGCATGTGGAGATCCTCACATCAGATTTCATAAAGATGGGATGGGTTGAGGTCCTCACACTGAATGAAATCTGATATGGGATTCTTCACTTGCTCCATGGTCCAGACTTAGGCCTTCATATTGGATGCTATAATTGTGGGACAGCTGGAGGACCTCATACTTGGTGACAGTGCTGGGACAGGTGGGCAACCCTTACAATTACATAGTGTTGTTATTCAACAGACGAATGATATCTCACTACACTTTATAGCTACACAAGTGTAGATTTAAACCACTGAAGCATGATGTTGGTCAATTATTCAGTGAAATCACACTCTGGCACTGACTTATAAAAGCTTGTCAGATTGCTTTCTGTACCAAAAAGTGCTCCAGAAGCCCATTGTACCTCTCTCTCTTTGTTGCCCCAGCTTCCACGTTTTCCATTTCCTGCTTCAGCTCAGACACATCAGCTCGCTGGAGAACTTCAAGCAGAATCTCTAGTGTGCTTTAACCTTGCTAAGAAGGCTCATATTTTTGTTTTGCTTTTCCCCACTCACGGCTTCTGCCTTGATATCCCAAGGCTGTGATTATAACATTGAACTCCTTGCTCAGGGGCAGAGAGGGGAAGCAAGGAGACCTGGGCAAGGGAGGCGCAGAAGTCAGAAATGACAGGTGTGCGCCATGATGTGTAGCCTTCGCCTTGCCATGCCAGGGAGCATCAGTGTTAACGTGATTAATTTCTCTTCTCCATTACTCTAAATTAGCTAAACAAATCCCTCGCTAGAGCTGTCATACTGATGTGCGGCATGTAAATTGTTTCTAATGAGAGGGGCTCTCGGGGTTGGTGGCTAACTTGGAAATCGATTGGTCCTGACACTTGCATTGCTTCCTTTTGAATGGACACTGCATATGAGGAGGAAGCACATGGGAATGAGAACAGAGATATGGCTTTCATAACTGATCTGGAGGATATCATCAGAGAATTGGGTAGACTAGTCCATGTATTCCCCAGATCCCATGTTTGTGACCCTTAGCGTTCTCGGGAACAGCACTGAAAACCCAAGCCATTTTGTCAGGTGATTTGAAGTGATTTAGCTTTGCCCATTCTTAATTTATTCTTGTGGTTCTCCTTGCTGTAAAAAGAACCATTCTAAACCAGAAAAATAGAGTAATCTAATTTTAAAAAAATGGGGAAGAGAATGAGATCTAGTAGGACATATGTCGCCTGGAATATTGTGTCCATTTCTGAGCACTACAGCTCAAGAAGGATATTGACAAGTTGGGATGTGTCGAGAGAAGCAGAGAGTGTTTGAGGAACAGGACATCCGTAAGGATACCAAGGTGCTTGTTTATAGAGCTATTGTCCTCCCAACCCTGCTATACGCCTGTGAGACATGGACTGTCTACAGACGTCACATGCAACTCCTGGAACGATTCCATCAGCGCTGCCTCCGGAAAATCCTGCAAATCTCTTGAAAAGACAGGCAGACAAATGTCAGCGTGCTGGAAGAAGCAAAGACCACCAGCATTGAAGCAATGGTCTTCCGCCATCAGCTCAGCTGGACCGGCCACATTGTCCGGATGCCTGACCACCATCTCTCAAAGCAGTTTCTCTACTCTGAACTCATGAATGGAAAACAGAATGTTGGTAGACAGGAAAAGAGATTGAAAGATGGGCTCAAAGCCAACCTTGAAAACTCTGGCATAGACACCGAGAATAGGGAATCCCTGGCCCTTGAGCGCTCCAGCTGGAGGTCCATGCCTTGGTCACCTCCAGATTGGACTACTGCAATGCGCTCTATGTGGGGCTGCCCTTGAAAACGGCTCGGAAGTTCCAACTGGTCCAACGAGCAGCAGCCAGGATGTTAACTGGGGCCCCTTACAGAGAGAGGTCAACCCTCCTGTTCAAGGAGCTCCACTGGCTGCCGTTTATTTTCCGAGCCCAATTTAAAGTGCAGGTGCTTACCTACAAAGCCCTGAATGGTTTGGGACCACCCTACCTGCGTGACCGCATCTCCATCTACGAACCCACGTGTTTACTTCGTTCATCTGGAGAGGCCCTGCTCATGATCCCGCCTGCGTCGCAAGTGCGCTTGGTGGGGACACAAGACAGGGCCTTTTCCATGGTGACCCCCCGACTCTGGAACACCCTCCCCAAAGATATTAGACAGGCCCCTACATTGGCAGTCTTCAGAAAGAACCTGAAGACCTGGCTGTTCCGATGTGCCTTCCCAGATTACGAAATCTCCAACACCAAGTCCCATATGCACTTTACTAGAGCACCCGGTGGCACAGTGGGTTAAAGCACTGAGCTGCTGAGCTTGCTGATCGAAAGGTCGCAGGTTCGATTCCGGAAAGTGGTGTGAGCATCCGCTGTCAGCCCTAGCTTCTGCCAACCTAGCAGTTCGAAAACATGCAAATGTGAGTAAATCAATAGGTACCGCTCCGGCGGGAAGGTAACAGCGCTCCGTGCAGTCATGCCGGCCACATGACCTTGGAGGTGTCTACGGACAACGCTGGCTCTTCGGCTTAGAAATGGAGATGAGCACCACCACCCCAGAGTCAGACATGACTGGACTTAATGTCAGGGGACTACCTTTACCTTTATAACTAAGATTGCTGCACACTACACTTGCCCTATAATGCCTTATATACCACCTGTCACATCAGCACTTTTAATCCTGTACCCATTACTCTGGCGCGGTCCAGTTTTATTGTGTCTTAATGTATTGTTTATTGCCTGTTGTTTATTTTGCTTTAATTGTTTTAATTTGCTTTAGGTGTATTGTTATGTTATGTATTGAGGTCTTGGCCTTTGTAAGCCGCATCGAGTCCTTCGGGAGATGCTAGCGGGGTACAAATAAAGTTTAATAATAATAATAATAATAATAATAATAATAATAATAAAGGTCAGCTGTGACCAGCAGTGCTGCAGAATTTGAAGAGGCACGAATGGTGGGCGAAAGAGAAAAACGTGCCAAAAGGAAGGTGCGTCAAGCCAACCCCAACCAGGACTGCCTTCCACCTGGAAACCGATGCCTTCACTGCGGGAGAAGATGCAGATTCAGAATTGGGCTCCACAGTCACCTATGGACCCACCGCCAGGACACCCATCTTGGAGGACCATTAT
Organism: Anolis sagrei ordinatus; assembly: GCF_025583915.1. Classification (NCBI taxonomy): domain Eukaryota; kingdom Metazoa; phylum Chordata; class Lepidosauria; order Squamata; family Anolidae; genus Anolis; species Anolis sagrei. The sequence goes on from NW_026844589.1 coordinate 22,125,939, forward strand.
CCTCGGACAACGAGGGATCGCCTAATAATAAATACTAAAAAAGCACTTCTGATTTTAAACTGTTTATTTTTTTATCTATATACTATTTTAATTCCTTCTATTTGTTCCTAGGTAGGGCGAGGAGGCAATATAGAAATCTCATTAATAAATAAATGGTTCTTGTTTCCATCAGCATGACTTTAACTTCCTTAGGTAAAGAGTCACTTTCTGAACTGTTTGTTTCCCCATGGAAAGCCCTCTTTAACAATATCACTGTAATCTAGAAGCCTACCTATAAAAAAAACACTACCCTGGCTTATCGATTCCTTGTTTTGAGAAAGAAATATTCAATCTCTGTTCTTGATTTGGAGCATTTAGCTACAGAGTCACATTGACGGCCTCGCCTTCTCATCCATTTCTCGGCAAACCCGGTCGGACCAAAAATAATGAATTTTGAAAATCCCAATAAAGTCCCATCCAAAGCCTAGTAAAGGCATTGCAGATCTTTGCACCGACTTAATTGGGTTAATGTATCAGCCATAACCAGGATAGTTTCGCGCAAAACGTTTGGGGAAATGTCAGAGAAATTTCACCCTGTGAGCTGATTTATGCACACAGACAGACACACACCTATTCTGAAATCAGGGGTCACATATATCTATATTTTTAGGATAAGCTTATTTTTTCATGCCTGGTTGTTTGCATATTAATGTGGTGATTGATCCTCTTGGTGTTTTCATCCAAACATTAAAGAATGAATTTTTATTATTATTATTTACAGTATTTATATTCCGCCCTTCTCACCCCGCAGGGGACTCAGGGCGGATTACAGTGTACACATATGTGGCAAACATTCAATGCCAATTTTTGACATACAAACATATACAGACATACACAGAGGCTATTTAACTTTTTCTGGCCGCCAGGGGAGCTGTCGCTTTCATCGTCCATCTGCGACGCTGATGAAGCACTTCTGCATTCCCCGCATGCTTCCCCGCTGGAATGCTTTTGCTGGAGTCTTCTTTATGGCCTCATAAATCAGTTAATTTAGCCTCCCCACACTTTAAGGTGGTACCTTATTTTCCTACTTGACAGATGCAATTGTCTTTCAGGTTGCAAAGGTTGACAACAGGCTACACACAATTGGTTGGAAACCCACTCCAACCCGGGCTGGCTTCGATCTCATGACCTTTTGGTCATGAGTTATCTTAATGAAGCTGACATTCATTATCTTAATGAAGCTGACACTCAGCCAGCTGCGCCACAATCCTGGTACATGGCAAATATTCAATATCATAGACACACAATATTATTATTATTATTATTATTATTAATAATAATAATAATAATAATAATAATAATATTTATTTATACCCTGCCACCATTTCCCTGATGGGGACTCGGAGCAGCTTACATGAGGCCAAGGCCAAATGACAATTACAATAAAGAAAAACCAAAACACAACCGAAAACTGCGAACAATAAACAATAACAACATAGTTACATAAAACATATGAATACATAACAATATAAAAATTACAATATACACAAGCACAGTAACAATGGGTGGACTACATGTAATTATTAAAAGACACAACATATATAGACAGACACTCAGAGGCTATTTAACATTCCAACTTTTTCATGAAGGTATTTTGGCCACCAGGGGAGCTGTTCCTTCGCCATCCATTTGTGACACTGATGAAGTACTTCCTCATTCTTTGCATGCTTGCTGGAGATTTTTATTGTGTCAAAATTAGTTAAATTAGCTTCCCCGCATAAGCGGTACCTAAATTTCCTACTTGATAGATGTAACTGTCTTTCGGGTTGCAAAGGTCAACAACAAGCTACACAATTTTGGTTGGAAGCTCACTCCAAACCGGGGCTGGCTTCGAACTCATGACCTTTCAGTCAGTAGTGATCTTAATACAGCTGACTCCCAGCCAGCTGTGCCACAGTCCTGGTGAATCCAAGATCCTGATCCCTATCCCCTCAAACTGGTTCCTTATAGGAATAACTCCTGTACAATTCAAACTTAAAGACCATTCTCCCACTGATGTGGAAGCCATCAACCTTTACTATCCATAATATATAGCGCTATCATTGAAGAAAGCACTCTGTTGGCAGTGATGCTTTCTCTTTGCAGAACGTCCTTGGTTAATGATATAAGTTGTACATTTTTTAAAAAAATGAGTCTTTCCAGTCCTCTCCAACACATGGCAGTGAATCCTAAAGTGACCCCATGAAAGGGTTTTCCTGGCAAACCCTTTTTGTGGCAAACATAAAGGAACACCCCATCAAAACACTCCAGCTTCTCGTTAAAAACCTGCAGAGAGGAGATTCCACTGGATGCCAAGGCAGCAGCATATTCCACTCTTATCATCAGAAGTTCTTCTTACTTACTTATTTACTTAGGCGATCCATCGTTGTCAGAGTAGGATTGTCTTCCAAGATCTGTGTACTGGCGGTGGGTCCATAGGTGACTGTGGGGCCCTATTCTTGATCTGCATCGTCTCCCACAGTGAAGGCATTGGTTTCCAGGTGGAAGACGGTCCTGGTCGGGGGTGGCTTGACACGCTTTTCTACTGGCACATGTCTGTCTTTCGCCCTCCATTCATGCCTCTTCAAATTCTACAGCACTGCTGGTCACAGCTGACCTCCAGCTGGAGCGCTCAAGGGCCAGGGCTTTCCAGTTCTCAGTGTCTATGCCAGAGTTTTTAAGGTTGACTTTGAGCCCATCTTTAAACCTCTTTTCCTGCCCTCCAACATTCTGCTTTCCGTTCTTGAATTTGGAGTAGGGCTGGCGGTTGGGCATCTGGACAATGTGGCCGGCCCAGAGGAGTTGACGGCGGAGGAGCATCGCTTCAATGCTGGTGATCTTTGCTTCTTCCAGCACGCTGACATTTGTCCGCTTGTCTTCTCAAAAGATTTGCAGGATTTTTCGGAGGCAACGCTGATGGAATCGTTCTAGGAGTTGCATGTGACTTCTGTAGATAGTCCACGTCTCGTAGGTGTATAGCAGGGTTGCGAGGACAATAGCTTTATAAACAAGCACCTTGGTATCCCTATGGATTTCCCAGTCCTCAAACACTCTATTTGCCAGTTATCAATCAGTCTGGTTGCCATAATCTTGTTGTTTGTTTGTTTTTTGTGGATGTTTAACTGCAACCCAGCTTTTGCACTTTCTTCTTTCATTTGATTAGAAGGCTCCTCAGCTCCTCTTCACTTTTGGCCATTAAAGTGGTATCATCTGGTACAATGGGTGGCAGCCAGGCTAGTAACTGGTGCGACTTACAGGGAGGGGTCAACCCCCCTGTTTAAGGAGCTCCATTGGCTGCCGTTCATTTTCACCCAATTCAAGGTGCAGGTTCTTACCTACAAAGCCCTGAACAGTTTGGGAACCACCTACCTGCGTGACCGCATTTCTGTGTACGAACCCATGTAATCTCTTCAATCATCTGGAGAGGCCCTGTTCTTGCTCCCACCCCCTTCGCAGGCGTTATTGGTAGGGACGAGGGAGAGGGCCTTCTCTGTGGTGGCCCCCTGACTCTGGAACTCACTTCCTAAGGATATCAGGCAAGCCCCCACATTGGCAGCCTTTAGGAGGAGCCTGAAAACATGGCTGTTCTCATGTGCCTTCCCTGAATAAAGGAAATAATCCCCAGCAAAATGTCCTCAGAAGCACTTTATCTACTTGTTGGGTTGATCTCCCTTCATTTCTTTTAAAATCCTCCTATGAGAAACATCCTACCTGTGTTCATTTTTTAAATTTTAAACTATTGCATTTGGCCCGGACGTAGGTTTTTAAAATCCTTGTGTGTTACTGTTTATATGTGAGTTATATTAATTGTTTTTGCTTATTGTTTTTGTTTTATTGATGTGTTGCCGGGCTTGGCCTCATGTAAGCCGCTCTGAGTCCCCTTGGGGAGATGGTGGTGGGCTATAAATAATAATAATAATAATAATAATAATAATAATAATTATTATTATTATTATTATTATTATTATTATTGTATGTATGCCTGTTGTATGCCTTTCCCAATCTTGAACCAGTCTGTTGTCTATGCAAAATAAGTCTCTCCAGAACTTTGTAGAGGTGGCACAGCAGGGAGATTGGTCTGTAGTAGGCCTGTTTGATCAAGAAAAAATTTGTTTCTAAAATCGATTTGTAATTGGGGTGTTTTTTTGTTTCGATATTTAAAATAATTACAAAACTTTCCAAAAAAAAGTTTCGGTATTTACGAAATTTCGTAAATATTAACAAAACATTTTGTAAAGATGGGGCCTTTTTTTTTTCAATATTTTTAAAATATTTTTTAAATTTAATTATTAAATAATTTAGTAGAATAGGGAGGAGAAATTAAGGGAAGGCAGGCACTCACTCTGGCGGGCCCTCTCGCTCGCTGCTCGCCCTCTCGCTCGCCGCTCGCCCTCTCACTCGCCCTCTCGCTCGCCGCTCGCCCTCTCACTCGCCCTCTCTCGCCCTCTCGTTCGCCGCTCGCCCTCTCGCTTGCCGCTCGCCCTCTCACTCGCCGCTCGCCCTCTCACTCGCCCTCTCGCTCGCCGCTCGCCCTCTCACTCGCCCTCTCGCTCGCTCGCCCTCTCACTCGCCCTCTCGCTCGCCACTCGCCCTCTCGCTCGCCGCTCGCCCTCGCCCTCTCGCTCGCCCTCTCGCTCGCTTGCTCAGCCGGCGCGGAGGAGAGGAGAGCTCCCAGCAAGCCAGGCGGCCATCTTACGTATTTCCGAAATGGACGGAAATACAAAATTTTTTGGCGCCTGCCGTTTCGATATTTAAAAACCCTTCCGGGTTTGAAAATATGTTTTGTTATCGTTTCGTATATGCAAAAATTAACGAATGTTTAACGAATTAACGAATTAACGAACGAAACCGCACAGGCCTAGTCTGTAGCTTCCACCAACATGCAGATTATCTGAAACCTATTCCACCCTATTAGCCATTACAACAAGGGAAACTTGTTATTCTTTTTTTCCTCCTCCCTCCTCCTCCCTTGTTTCTTATGTGTCGTTTCTCAAATCTAGTTTGGAAGCCTGAAGGCAGGGACAGCCTTGCTCTTTATCTTTGTCAATGCTGTTTAGCTTTTTAAGCCACTTCGAGGCTCTTTCGGCATAAATGCATTAAATTTTTTTCGAACTATATGTCTCGCTCATGAGTCACCCATTCCCTTTCCAGGTTCAACTCAACCGCCGCACAGCGAAAAACAAGAGGCGCTTGGCTCAGACATGAGAAGGTGCCAGGCATCGCAAAAGCCTCCCCATTAGCATGTTTTCATCATTTCTCATTCATTTTTGCAGACATTCAAATGAAATACTCGCCATAAAAAATATTAAACGTCGCATGCAAATGAGAGCGGCGTCTCCTTTTTTTCCCTAACAACAATTCATTATCTCTTGATAATATTTGTAAGCAGATTCCTCTCAGAAAAAAATAATAATATCAGCAACACTACCACACACATAGAAGCAAACTTCATAGACATTAATTCAGAAGAAGGTTAATTTCTCTCCGGGGAATAACCCTGGGGAACTATCAAAGCCAGAATGCTTTAATACACTCCTTTCGCCTACATTTTGGGGGTCTTTTCCCATTCACTATCAAGGAGAAGGGTTTCATTCGCACAAATAGTAACAGAAGACATATTCAGAAGAAAGACTGGGACATGAAATGGTTCAAACTCTTAATTGGATCAAAGTCTACAATTAGTAGAGGTTTGTTAAAACAACAGTGTGTTATAATCATAGAATCTATATCAATAAAAATGGAATGTTTGTTTGTGGGATTAACAGAACTCAAAAACCACTGGACGAATTGACACCAAATTTGGACACAAGACACCTAACAACCCAATGTATCTCCATCACTCATTTTTTTTTATTTTGTCATTTGGGAGTTGTAGTTACTGGGATGTATAGTTCACCTACAATCAAAGAGCATTCTGAACTCCACCAATTATGGCATTGAACCAAACGTGGCATACAGGACTCCCATGACCAACAGAAAACACTAGAAGGGTTTGGTGGGCATTGACCTTGAGTTTGGGAGTTGTAGTTCACCTACAATCAAAGAACATTCTGAACTCCACCAATGATGGAATTGAACCAAACGTGGCATACAGGACTCCCATGACCAACAGAAAACACTAGAAGGGTTCGGTGGGCATTGACCTTGAGTTTGGGAGTTGGAGTTCACCTACAATCAAAGAACATTCTGAACTCCACCAATGATGGAATTGAACCAAACGTGGCATACAGGACTCCCATGACCAACAGAAAACACTAGAAGGGTTCGGTGGGCATTGACCTTGAGTTTGGGAGTTGTAGTTCACCTACAGACAAAGAACATTCTGAACTCCACCAATTATGGCATTGAACCAAACATGGCATACAGGACTCCATGACCAACAGAAAACACTAGAAGAGGTTGGTGGGCATTGACCTTGAGTTTGGGAGTTGTAGTTCACCTACAATCAAAGAACATTCTGAACTCCACCAATGATGGAATTGAACCAAACTTGGCTCACAGGACTCCTATGACCAATAGAAAATACTGGAAGGATTGACCTTGAGTTTAGGAGTTGTAGTTGGCCTACATCCAGAGAGCACTGTGGACTCAAACAATGATGGATCTGGACCAAACTTGGCACATATATTCCATATGCCCAAATATGAACACAGATGGAGTTTGGGGGAAATAGACCTTGAAATTTGGGGTTTGTAGTTACTGGGATTTATAGCTCACCTACAATCAAAGAGCATTTTGAATCCCACAAACAACAGAATTGGGGCAAACTTCCCACACAGAACCCCCATGACCAACAGAAAATACTTAAGGCCATCCAGTCCAACTCCCTTCACCAGGGCAAGAAAATGTAATCAGATAGATAATATAATAGATAATATAATACATCACATACATTTACCACCTGATAAACTCATACAAAATCATACAAGGCCTTCAGTCTGCATTTTCCTTGTGTATATTTATTATATGTATTCCAATAGTGTTTTGCTTGATCTTGCTGTTTGAACCATGTTGTACCTCATCTTGAGCCTCAATCAGAGTCAGGCAATACATTTATTGTATGTGTATTGTTTTGATGCAATGTGTTAATATGTCTTTTTTTTCTGGCATTGAATGTTTGCCATATGTGTTGGAAACTGCCCTGAGTCCCTTTGGGGAGAGTCTATAAATAAATAAATAAATAAAAAAGTATTATTATTATTACTAGCTTGGGGACCCGACGCTGCTCGGGTTATTTGAGAAAGACATTGTGTGGCAAAGGTGTACTTTTTCAGTTATCAGTTACTATGAATTCCATCGTGCATGGCCCATCCTCCTCCAAACAGCACCTGGATGGAGAGTGGGTCATGGGGGCTCTGTGTGCCAAATTTGGTCTTGATCAGTCATTGGATGAGAGTTGTAGCGGTCTCGGGAAATGAGTGAAGAAATTTCAAGTCCCATCATTCATGGTCCATCCTCCTCCAAACTGCAGTAGGACGTAGAGTGGGTCATGGGGGCTCTGTGTATCAAGTTTGATCTTTATTGGTCTTTGTTGGGGGTCACTGTGGTCAGTGGGAACCAAAGGGTTGGAAAGTACTACAAATCCCATCATCCATTGTCCATCCTCCCCCAAATCTCACTGGTACATAAAGGGGGTCATGGGGGTTATGTTTGCCAAGTTTGGTCTTGATCAGTCATTGGATGAGGATCGCAGCAGTCTCGGCAAGCGAGTGGAAGTACTTCAAGTCCCATCATCCATGGTCCACCCTCATCCAAACTGCAGTAGGACGTAGAGTGGGTCATGGGGGCTCTTTGACACACAAAGTTTGGTCTTTATCGGTCTTTGTTGGGGACCACAGTGGTCTGTGGGAACCGAACGGTTTGAAAGTACTACAGATCCCATAATCCATTGTCTGTCCACTCCCAAACTGCACCAGGACGTAAAATATATCATGTGGGTTATGTCTGCTAAATTTGGTCCAGGTCTGTCGCTTGTGCAAGTCTCTGTGGCCTGTGAAAGTGAGAGCCAATCAGAAAGCTGCCACACACACTTCCGCCCTTTGCATACATACATACAGACAAGCATTCACTTTTATTATATATATAGATTATTATTATTATTATTATTATTATTATTATTATTATTAGAAAATCAGACAAAGGCAATGTATTAGGAGGACTTTGATTGTGTGTTCATGCAGGGCAGAATGGGGTTGGACTGGATGGCCCTTGGGGTCTCTTCTAACTGGGATTCTACGATCCTATGATTGTTTCCATCACCATCATCTCTCCTTCCTCTCCTCCTTTCATAGAATCATAGAATCAAAGAGTTGGAAGAGACCTCATGGGCCATCCAGTCCAACCCCATTCTGCCAAGAAGCAGGAATATTGCATTCAAAGCACCCCTGACAGATGGCTATCCAGCCTCTGTTTAAAAGCTTCCAAAGAAGGAGCCTCCACCACACTCCGGGGCAGAGAGTTCCACTGCTGAATGGCTCTCACAGTCAGGAAGTTCTTCCTCATGTTCAGATGGAATCTCTTTCTTGTAGTTTGAAGCCATTGTTCCTTGTCCTAATCTCCAAGGAAGCAGTAAACAAGCTTGCTCCCTCCTCCCTGTGGCTTCCTCTCACATATTAATATATGGCTATCATATCTCCTCTCAGCCTTCTCTTCTTCAGGCTAAACATGCCCACCTCCTTAAGCCGCTCCTCATAGGGCTTGTTCTCCAGACCCTTGATCATTTTAGTCGCCCTCCTCTGGACACATTCCAGCTTGTCAATATCTCTCTTGAATTGTGGTGCCCAGAATTGGACACAATATTCCAGGTGTGGTCTAACCAAAGCAGAATAGAGCATGGGGAGCATGACTTCCCTCGATCTAGACCCTATGCTCCTATTGATGCAGGCCAAAATCCCATTGGCTTTTTTTGCCGCCACATCACATTGTTGGCTTGTTGTCCACGAGGACTCCAAGATCTTTTTCACACGTACTGCTCTCGAGCCAGGCGTCACCCATTCTGTATCTTTGCATTTCGTTTTTTTTCTGCCTAAGTGGAGTATCTTGCATTTGTCCCTGCTGAACTTCATTTTGTTAGTTTTGGCTAATCTATCAAGATCGTTTTGAATCCTGCTCCTGTCCTCTGGAGTATTGGCTATCCCTCCCAATTTGGTGTCGTCTGCAAACTTGATGATCCTGCCTTCTAGCCCTTCATCTATTTCCTTCTCTTCTCCCTTCTTGTTTCTCTTGCTTTCATCTGTCTCCTCCTCTTCCATTTGCTGACTCATAGGAAGGCAGCATTTTCTGAGAGCACGCTCCATTCCTTGCCAGGATCTACATCATGGGCCTCCAGGGTTTTTTTTCTGCCAGCATGACTTATCAGTGCAACATCTGTCCGGTGGGTGAGCAAGGGAACAGAAGCCACATGGCGAAGGCAGGCTGCAGGGTAGAGATTTCGCAGGCTGAAGATCGGCATGTTAGCAGCTGATGACTGAGAATGGTTGGGTCTTCCTTTTTTCCTTCCAAGCACAACAATGTGATGGGAAAGCAATGCACTGTTTCTTTTCATATTTTTCTAAGGCAGAATAAACAGAATAAGAAAGAAGAAATGAACAGAGTGTGGTGGAGAATTCACTGCACAAGAGGAGAGCAGGAGGCTGAAGCCCAACCATGAAAAATGATCTAAGTCCCTTTCAGCTGCCGCACCACTTTCTCTTGACAGTCGCAACGTTGCCTCTGGCTGTGGAATCTTTCTCCATGACGTCCCGGAGCAAAGCCTCCAGCAGGGCTCCTTGATCTGGATTGCCTTTGCCAACCCCATTCGTCCCAAGCTGGCACACCCCCGGCATGTGGGGCGATGAGCAGGCAGAGGCCAGGCTTAATGAACCGACCTGGGGGCTCTTGAAACTTTTCAATACTTTCCTAGAACCACACACTACTCTGACTAGCTATCTTGATGGTGGGAAATATAACAAAATTCTTCTTCTTTCTAAAGGAAAGAGGTGAAGGAATGAAAGCAGCTCTTTTAAAAAAAGAATGCAACATGGTACTACTTTGGAGTTGGGTGCCATCTCTACGCAGATGACACACAACTCTACTACTCATTTCCACCTAATTCCAAGGAGGCCCCTCGAGTGCTGGACGAGTGCCTGGCCACTGTGGCTATCTGGATGAGGAAGAACAAGCTGAAGATCAATCCCGACAAGACAGAGGTCCTCCTGGTCTATCGTAAACCGGATCAGGGTATAGGATGGCAACCTGTGCTGGACGGGGTTACACTCCCCCTGAAGTCACAGGTCCACAGTTTGGGAGTCCTCCTGGATTCATCACTTACGCTTGAGGCTCTCAGGCATCGGCGGTGTCCGGGAGGGCCCTTGTGCAACTGAGACTTGTGCGCCAGCTGCGACCGTACCTCGCAAAGGCTGATCTGGCCGGGGTGGTCCATGCCTTGGTCACCTCTAGACTGAATTACTGTAATGCACTCTACATAGGGCTGCCCTTGAAAACGGCTCAGAAATTCCAACTAGTCCAATGGGCGGCAGCCAGGATGTTAACTGGAGCTCCTTACAGAGAGAGGTCAACCCTCCTGTTCAAGGAACACCATTGGCTACTGTTTATTTTCCAATCCCAATTCAAGGTGCAGGTGCTTACCTACAAGCCCTAAACGGTTTGGGACCTGCCTACCTGCGTGACCGCATCTCCGTTTATGAACCCACGCGCTCTCTTCATTCCTCCGGAGAGGCTCTGCTCGCGATCCCACCCGCATCACAGGCGCGTTTGGTGGGGACAAGAGACAGGGCTTTTTCTGTGGTGGCCCCCCAACTCTGGAACACCCTCCCCAAAGACCTAGACAGGCCCCTTCATTGGCTATCTTCAGAAAGAACTTAAAAACCTGGCTTTTCCGATGCGCCTTCCCAGATTAGGAAATCTCCACTACCGAGTCCCACAAGCACTTTACCAGAACCAATGATTGCTGCACACCGCACATCGCACTTGCCCTAGAAACCCTTTATACACCTCCTGTCAAATCAGCACTTTTAATCCTTGTACCCATCTTTTGGCCCGGCCCAGTTTTATTGTGTTTTAATGTACTGTGCTTGTTGTTTACCTTGCTTTAATTTGTTTTAATTGTTTGATTTGCTTGATTGTATTGTTATGTTGTGTTGTTGAGGCCTCGGCCTGTGTAAGCCGCATCGAATCCTTAGGAGATGCTAGCGGGGTACAAATAAAGTTTAATAATAATAATAATAATAATAATAATAATAATAATAATAATAATAATATGTTGTGGTGACCCCCAACCATATTATTGTTTTCGTTGCTATTTCGTAATGTAAATATCCGATATCCAGGATGTATTTTCATTCACTGGACTAAATTGAACACAAATACCCAATAAGCCCGAATGTGAATGCTAGTGGGGTTGGGGGGAGGATTGATTTTGTCATTTGGGAGTTGTAGTTGCTGGGATTTATAGTTCACCTACAATCAAAGAGCATTCTAAACTTCACCAACAGTAGAATTGGGTCAAACTTCCCACACAGAATCCCAATGACCAACAGAAAATACTATGTTTTCTGGTAGTCTTTGGAGACCCCTTTGACACCCCCTCACAACCCCCTCGGGGGTCCCGACCCCCAGGTTGAGAAACACTGCTCTAAAGGAAAGAGGGAAGGAATGAAAGCAGTTCTTTTTTTAAAAAAAAATGCAACATGGTACTGCTACTTTGTCTGCATACCAAGGGGCACTGTTTTCAGGAATCCTTGAAAGAGGTGTTTCTCAACCTAAGGGTTGGGACCCCTGGGGGGAGGGTTAGGAGGGGGTGTCAGAGGGGTTGCCAAAGACCATTTTCTGTTGGTCAAGGAGGGTTCTGTGTGAGAAGTTTGGCCCAATTCTCTCAATGGCAGAGTCCAGAATGCTCTTTGATTGTAAGCGAACTATACATCCCAGCAACTACAACTCCCAAATGTCAAGGTCTATTTTCCCCAAACTCCACCAGTGTCCACATTTGGAAAGATTGATTATTCTGTCGCACTCTGGGCCTGTAAAGACTTTCCTTTAGAACAGGATGTGCAACCTTTGCCGAGCGGGAAGCCAGGGGGCCTAAAGAGAAGTTCTCAGAGGTTTTTCACCACAAATAGTCTTTAGATGGCTTGTGAAGTACAACAAAGTCATTTATTAATGAACTATCAAACAGAAACTTCTCTTGTCTTCAGTAAAGTTAAGCAAATGATTCCAAGCTTTTAGACAACTGGTGAATTCCTAATCTTGCCTACGAAGGACAGGCAACTGTCTTCAATTACTTCTTCTTTAAAGGAAAATCCCCTTTTTAACTTCTCCCAGACTGACTGTAATCTAACCCTTACTGATGTGGGCTCCGCTACCGGGTCGAACTGCTTCTCGAATGCCAAGTGGACCTACCAGTAAAGGCTTAGATGTTCTCCAGCTGGAGTTCTTTGATCTTTAGGGCTGTTTTCCTGGGAATTCTTAAAGGTTGAAGCTTTTGTACAGGGGAAGCTTGCACACATCCTATACATTAGCTTTCCTTGCTGAGACTAACTAAAAATGGCTCCCTTCCCTTCCCAATTGCCCTGAGCAAGGGGCGGGACCAAAACTTAACGATGATGGGCAGGTGACTTGCCCTATGACTGCAACCAAAAGAAACCACCTATCTACAGAATCCCTGAAACCTAGGACTGCAACCAAACATTTACTACAAAGCAAATAAAGTTGGAGCTCCTGATACAGCTGTACCAGAACATTGATTATTTGTGCCAAGTTTGGTCCAGATCCATCATTGTTTGAGTCCACAGTGCTCTCTGGATGTAGGTGAACTACAACTCCATAACTCAAGGTCAATGCCCACCAAACCCTCCCAGTATTTTCTGTTTGTCAATGGAGTTCTGTGTGCCAAGTTTGGTTCTATTCTATCATTGGTGGAGTTCAGAATACTCTTTGATTGTAGGTGAACTATAAATCCCAGCAACTACAACTCCCAAATGACAACATAAATTCTCCAATCCCCACCAGTATTTAAATTTGGGCATATTGGGTATTTGTGCCCAATTTGGTCCAGTGAATGAAAATACATCCTGCATATCAGATATTTCCATTAGGACTCATAACAGTAGCAAAATTACAGTTCTGAAGTAGCAATGAAAATAATTTTATGGTTGGTGGTCACCACAACGTGAGGAACTGTATTTAAGGGTCACAGCACTAGGATGGTTGAGAACCACTGCTTGAAGGGTTTGAGCTCTCTGAATTCCAAAGCAAACTGACCTAGGGATGTCAACATTATGCTTGTGTACGAATTCGTTTTCCTTCGTTTCATCCGTTCTTTTGTTACTTTCGTTACCTTTGGGAGCACATAACAGGAAGTCCCCTTCCAGTATGAAAATCAGCTCAATGGGAAAGAAAGTGAAAGCCAATCCCCAATTCTTGCTTGCTTTTCATGAGTAGCAAGTGTGGCGTGCAGGCCCAGAAAGTATATGCGCCTGTCTGCAGCTGAGCACCTCCTCTGGAGTAAGAGAACTTGCCTCCTTGCCTTGAAAAGTGCATGTGGTGTGCAGATCCAGAAAGCAGTTGCACCTGCCTTCAGCCAAGCTCCTCCTCTAGAGTAAGAAACAAGTAAGAAGCCTCCTTAAAGCATGCAACTTCTTGCAGCTGAGTGCCTGTCCTCTATAGTACCTAAAATGATGGGAAGGGGAGCCTGGGAAGCCCCTACTTTCGTAATGGCTGATAGAAAATGGATCTTTCGGCATCCCAGAGTGAAACAGATATCTGTCCTCCCGATTTCAGGAGACTCCCAAAAAATGGGCAGGGCCTCCCACTGAAAGCTGGGAGGTGAAATGAGTCAAGGTTTGCCCCAAATATGCAATGGAGAGATGTGTTCGTGAGTTCTCAGGATGTTAGAAAAAGTGAAATCTGTTCCCATGTGAATCTGCCAGAGTTTGCTCCTGAGAGGAATGTGGGAGGTGTGTGAGTCTTTTCCTAGGTCAGAGTGACCATAACTGCGCCATGAGAATGTGAAAGAGAGCTTTTCCCAGTGGCTTCGAGATAAGCTGTGAGGAATCAGGTGTACGAGGAATGATGTCATGGGAGGGAACTGAGTTTTTTTAAGTTGGCTACAAGCATACAGCTACCCTGTATCATTCCTCTCCAAGATGAAGAGCAATTGTTGATCATTCTCTGGGTTCCATCTGCCAACCATTTACAGATTTTGTTTTCTGAGTTTTTCCACTTCTGATTCTATCATGAAGATCTTGATGAATCTATAGCAAGACATCTGCCATTCATTTTGCATGAATACATCCTACAAGATCACTAACTCAAAATTTAGAAAACCAATCTTGCCTTCATCCCAAATCAGTAAAAAAAAATTGTTTGCTTGGCTTTCTGTAGCTATTCGTTTCCCCCATTGCTCTCTCTTCTGTTGACCACTTCTCTCCCCCTGTTTCTGCTGAATTTCTCCAAAATGTATGATTTTATGTAAGTTGGAGAGGATCTAAAGAGTATAATTGCAATATAATTAATGAATTAGAAGAATGAGATACTTCAAGTGTCTTCAATCCCCCACTCCCTATAATTATCTGCAGAAAACACATTCATTAACAATCTCTGAGTGAGTGCTCACAGTTCATATTGGCAATCTGAGATTCCTTCCCAGGAGGATTGGGGTAAACAAGAGGAAACACTGATTGCTCCAGATGGATTGTGTGGTTTGTGCATTGGAAGAATCCTTGCTTCCCACCAAGGAATCCCCTGTGATCTTGATTTTGGTTCTTCATGTCACTTATCCAATCCCAAAGTGCTGAAGTTGTTTAAGGAACAAGGATCAGCTATTTGAATAACACTTTAAAGTTTGGACTTAAACTCACAGCGGATTTGACACCAGTTGCTGGTGAATTTCTTCTCTTAAGTCAGTTATCCAATCAGCATTTTTGCCTTGTCCTCTTTAAAATTAGAAAGAGAATTGCATCTGCTAGACTAGTTAATAATCTGGAGGAATTGTAGTGCTAGGATTAGCCTCAGTGCCCTCACTAGCTCTATTAGAGTTGTAAATAGCCTCTGTATCCTGAATTTATAATGTTCTTTTTCTTGATTATTAGGGTTGTGCGCAGAACCATTTTCGTTCATTTCATCCATTCTTTCGTTATTTTTGGTACCTTCATTACCTTTGGGAGCACGTAACAGGAAGGCTCCTCTCAGCACGAAAATCAGCTCAACACGAAAGCAAGCGGGAGCCGATTCTGACTCCTCACCTGCTTTTCTTGAGCATGTGGTGCTCCATGCCTTCTTGCTTTGGAAAGAGTGTGTGTGTGTGGTGTGTGGGCCGAGAAAGTGTGTGCTCCTGTCTGCAGCCAAGCACCTCCTCTAGAGTAAGAGTGAGAACTTGCTTTGGAAAGAGTGTGTGCATGTGTGGTGTGCAGTCCCAGAAAGTAGGTGCACTTGCCTGCAGGTGAGCACCTCTCCTCTAGAGTAGAAACAGGTAAGAATCCTCCTTAAAGCATACGTCTGCCTGCAGCTGAGTGCCTCTCCTCTAGAGTAAAATAGCTGAAATGCCTAAAATGACAGGAAGGGGAGCTTAGGGAGCTCCCCTCCCCTGGATTGGGCTGATAGAAAATTAATCTTTTGGCACCCCAGAGTGAAAACAGATATCTGCCCTCCCAATTTTGGGAGGCTCCCAAAAAAAATGGATCGGGGCCCCCACCAAAAGCCAGGAAATGAAACAGGCCAAGGTTTACCCCGAAAGCATAACCAGATTGATTATTTCTTATTAAAGTGTTAAAGTCTTCATGTGTATGCTTTTACTTGATATGTCATGAACTGTGATTGCAATGATACATTTATTTGCCTTATTACGTTGGACATTTCCCAATGCCCGAGAGCAGGAAACTGTTTTGGTGCTCTTTTACTTGGCCCATGCACCATGTATAGAGATGGCATGATATCACACAACAACAACAATTGCTGTGTCTTTTAGGATGGATTTGGAGGGCATTTGTGGTCACGGCAATAATGCCACCATCATGGAAGTGAATGTAAAAAAATTCCGAAATATGTATCTACGAGGGTTGAATGAAAAGTAATGCCTCCACCTTTGTTACTTGGGTTTGGAAATATTTTAATAAATCAAACACAGAAATAATCCTTAGAATGTGCTCTTTAACGACCACTATTCAATTTTCCACATAATCACCAGACAATTGGATACATTTCTGCCAACGATTAACAAGTTTTCTGAAGCCGTCACAGAAGAAGTCAACACTCTGTTTCTGCAACCAGCATCTCACAGTTCTCTCATCCTGGGTACCCATCGTGCACAGATCTTCTGATAGCCAAGCAAAGCAATAATGTGACCCACATGTTCTTGTGAAATGCTGATTATGCTTGAAATTTCTCTCTGAGTGATATGATGATTGTCCTGAATCAATCTGTCAACCTTTTGCTTGTGAAACTCGGTGGTTGCTGTCACAGGACGTCCAACTCTTTGTTTGTCATGCAAGTCAGATGTTCCCACCTCAACATCTTTAAGCCTACTCGCCCAATGGCGGAGAGTACTCACATCAACATAATCACCATAAACAGCTTGCATTCTCTGAAGAATCTCCTTTGTGGTGACACCTTCTGCTGTCACGAATTCAATGATTGCACGTTGCTTAAGTTGCATTGACCAACTGTCTGCGCAGGGTTCCATACTTTGCACTTTAACAGCACAACCATTCAATGCTAATGCTTCCCACCAAAATGGAACTGTAGTAGAGAGTCTACTGAACAAGCCAGTACTTGCTGCATACCAGTACTGCCATCTGTTGAGGAGTTACGAAGGTGGAGGCATTATTTTTCATTCAACCCTCGTAACTTATAACACCGCAAGTACAGAACAGGATGCCAATGAGAGAGAGAGATAGACTTAAACAAGTCCTCCCACATTGCTGGGTCTTAACCACACTAATCCTGCAGGTGGTACAGCTCAATCAAAACTTTGCTGGGCCTCTGTCATGCTTCTTGACATCTCCCACTGTTCACAAAGAGCACAGAGCATTCAGACGACCACATCCGTAACCTTTTTCAGACGGTGAATGGTGACAAATGAATATGCGATGTGTGGGGGTCCTCACTAGTATTGACAGGGCACTGAAGTGAAGAAATGGCACAGCTGGCGCCAAGACGAGGTTGGTTGGCACTCTTCAGTCAGTCAAGTGAGGAAACTGTCACTGTTAAAGACTCCAGCTATTCCTAATAAGGCATGGTTGAGAGCCTGTCTTTACATTCTGAATTCCCTCTGCCTTCCTCTGGTATAAATCAAGAATAAGTACCAAACGAAAAAATAGTTGAGACTAAGTGAAAAGGGACAATTGTCCTTTTTGGGGGATTCTCCGTATTTTCTGTTCTGTGGAATGAGTTGGAAGTGAGACCTGTGCAAAGTACAGATGAACCAAGTATCTTTCTCCAAGCACAGTGTAGTTGTTTGGGCACTGGACTATAATTCTGGAGACCAGGATTCGATTCCCATCTCAGCCATGGAAACCAATTGGTTGACCTTGGGCAAGTCACACTCCCTTAGGCTCAGAAAATCCCTTGATAGGATCACATTAGGCTCTCCAAAAATTGGAAACCACTTGAAGGCACACAACAAATGGAGAACCCTTTGTACCTGCTTCCTTTAGTAAACATTTCTAGATAGTATTACCACACTCTGGTGTTATGCTGGGTGAAAAGATGTTTCAGTGCTAGAGTGCAACGAAATGAGCTATCTTTTAAGGGAAATGCATTGCCTGACTTACCAGGCGACGCCCGTTGTGGTTGGGGGCACCCTCTCACCGGCCATACTGGGAAGCAGGGGGCTTCTTCTTTCCAGAAGCCCCCTGTGTGGTGGGAAAATTTCCTGTCACTGAGGCGGCGGGCACCACCCCCGTCTTCTGGTTGGTCACTGGAAGACAGCCGCGCCCCTCACCAGGTAGGCCTTATAGGGCTGCCCTGGACCCTTCACAGGCACCTTGCCTGTTTTGCTTGTCCATCCCACTTGCCCTGCATTTCAGTTGTGGGCAGGGGTGGCTCAAGCCATTATGCAAAGTAAGCCTTTGCAGTATAGTTGATGTTGCCCAGGGGCGCTCTTGAGGCACTCTTGGGAGAAAATAGACATTGACATATGCAAGTTGTAGTTACTGGGATGTATAGTTCACCTACAATCAAAGAGCATTCTGAATTCCACCAATGATGGAATTGAACCAAATATGGCACACAGAACTCAGTGATTGGTTGGGGCGGGGGGGTGTGCCAAAAAATACTGTTTGCTTACCATTGAAAATTATCTAGAGCCGCCTCTGGTTGTGGGTTGTTATTGTTGCCACTAGTTTGGGTATTCTTAACTCATCACAACTTGGGTCAGCATGTGGCATGGGCCCTGGATCTGTATCTCTTCCCCACCCCCAGCAGAAAGGGGGGAACCACCAGTGGTCCCAGAGGTGCCATGTTCTCACCCGGTATTGTGCTGGTGGCACCCTGGCATGGATAGTGGTATTGATCAGCAGTGGGCTGACCAATCACAATCCAGAAGCCATGCCTACTGCCAACGTCATGTACGGTTCCTGTAATCAATAAACAAGTTGTGGCTATTTTCTTCCCAACTCAGTGTTTGTGTCATCTTTGATTGTCGGCGGGAGGCGTGTCGCCCCTCCACATGCAAATATCTCAGGTTTTCTTGCCAGGATTGCTTCTGAAGCAGAGAGAGTGTGACTTCTCCAAGATTTCTCAGCCGGTTTCAAATCCTGTGTTCCCCAAGTCCTAGGTAAAGGTAAACATTTTCCCCTGACATTGAGTCCAGTTGTGTCTGACTCTGGCGGTTGGTGCTCATCTCCATTTCTAAGCCGAAGAGCCAGTGTTGTCCGTAGACACCTCCTAGGTCATGTGGCCAGCATGACCGCATGGAGTGCTGTTACCTTCCTTCCGGAGCGGTACATATTGATCTACTTACATTTGTATGTTTTCGAACTGCTAGGTTGGCAGAAGCTGGAGCTAACGTGCAACATTTTGATTAGCAAGTTCAGCAGTTCAGCAATTTAACTCACTGCAGCACCACGGGCTCCAAGTCCTAGTCCAACATTTTGCATCACAACAGCTCTATTGAATGGAGGAACACGCCTTCCTCTATTCAAAAATGTAAATAAGGCTTTTCAAGAAAAGCTCATTTTTTTCCATCTTCTTTTTCTCAGTTGCTCCAGTGATCCCTTGACATTTGAGCTTGCATTAGAATGAGCTACTTCTTCTTGAACCTCTGCATCCCTTTGCAAAGTTTCCCTTTCAAGGCAGCTTTCCTTCTGCGCACGTACGCCTGTGTGCATGCATGAGTGTGGTGTGTCTATAAGGGCCTCGCTGAAGGACCCCCTTTCTGGTCTCCATTTGAAAGTATAATAATGCAGCGCATCCCACTTTCCCTTCCTTGAGATGGTAGTCCCTGAATCTTGCCCCATGGCTCGCCTCAGCATGGTCCCTACAGCGTCTACTTGGCAGGTGTACTCCTGTGGCATCTGAGGATTTTCTTCCTCTCCTCTTCCCTCCCCACACTGGCTCTACTGAGCTGCCTTTCAAAGATCCGCTTCACTCGCTCAGCATCTCTTTGGTGCTTTTTATGTTGACGCCTTTGTTGTTTCTTCTCCAGCCTCTGCCCAGCGGCCGTTCTCCTTGCCTTGATTCAGCCAGCTGTGCCACGGGAAGGATGTGGAGAAGGAGAGGAGAGGAGGAGAGGAAAGGGGTCTTGGAGAATTCCTATGAAGAGTCCCCCATGACATGGCAGAGCGTGAGCAGAATCCTTCATCTCCAGTCTCCTTATTTTGGTTCCTGTTTGGTCTCCAAATCTAATAAAGGCCTTAGCTGAAATTGCTTCCCCCCCACCGCTCCCACCATCATCGCTGCAACTGCTGGAGGAGTTTTCAGGAGAGAGAAGGTAGTAGCAAGGAAAGCAGATGCCAGAATAGAGCTGATTCTGAACATGGTCTGACATTTGGCAAAAGTTTTTTTTCTCAACTCTTCATTAGCCTGGACATTCTGAGCTTTGGAACCTCTCACTCTGAAGCCTCCAATTTCCAAACTCCGAATGAAGCAGGGAGTGTTTGAGATTTGGAACATCCGTAGGGATACCAATGTGCTTGTTTACAAAGCTATTGTCCTCCTAACCCTGCTATACACCTGCGAGATGTGGACTGTCTACAGGCATCACATGCAACTCCTGGAACGATTCCATCAGTGTTGCCTCCGGAAAATCCTGCAAATCTCTTGGGAAGACAAGTGGACAAATGTCAGTGTGCTGGAAGAAGCAAAGACCACCAGCACTGAAGTGATGGTCCTCCGCTATCAACTCTGCTGGACCGGCCACGTTGTCCGGATGCCTGACCACCGTCTCCCAAAGCAGTTGCTCTACTCCGAACTCAAGAACGGAAAATCGAATGTTGGTGGGCAGGAAAGGAGATTTAAAGATGGGCTCAAAGCCAACCTTAAAAACTCTGGCATAGACACTGAGAACTGGGAACGCATGGCCCTTGAACGCTCCAGCTGGAGGTCAACTGTGACCAGCAGTGCTTACAATTTGAATAGGCACAAATGGAGGGTGAAATAGAGAAATGTGCCAAGAGGAGGGCGCATCAAGCTAACCCCGACCGGGACTGCCTTCCACCTGGAAACCAATGCCCTCACTGCGGGAGAAAATGCAGATCACCTATGGACCCACACCCAGTACACCGATCTTGGAAGACAATCCTACTCAGACAACGAGGGATTGCCTAAGTAAGAGGAAAGCAAATCTTAGTCTGTTTTATCCTCATATATGAGGCTGAATGATTACATTAGCTCCCACCCATCTCCACCACTGGACCTTTCTGTAACTGCTCTCATATTTAGGAACTCTTTCCTTAAAGATGATAGGATGCCCACGCCCCCATGTCACAAAAATTTAATGTGCAGATTTCATAAATGTGGATTTAATATGATGTGTGGAAATGAATGGAAGAATGGAAGGATGTATGGAGCTCATAAAAGACTACCTGCTTGCTGGACTGTAATTAAAAGTTGTCAATAAGAGCTGAAAAGTAAACTCTGATAAGAATTGGGACAGAGATAACAGAAATGTTTACAATGTTAAGAAAGGAGTCACCATAAGATCAACACCAATCAATAAGATCAACATCTGGCCAGGAAACTGAGATGGATCCAGGATGGAAGACATCTATCATTAATTTACAACTTTGGGACTGCATCAACAGAATATTCCTATAAAAGACTCAGTCTAATAATGCACAAAGTGTGGCAGACTGAGATGTCTGTTTCATCCGTGCTCTGCTCCATGGGAAGGAGACAGATAGTGTACCTATAGATAGTGGGTGATTTGCAAGGCAGCAGTCTGGTCACTTTGGCCTTCTTTCTCAAGGGAAGAGGAAGAACCACTTCTGGAGTCTTAGAGTTTGTGCACGGAGTCAGGTTTTGCTGTATGGAAAACAGAGATATGATCCTTGGCATTGCTCTTAGGGAAAGAACTTTTGGCATTTTGAAGTTCTGAAGTTTTGGCGTTATGGAAGTTTTGGAACTGTGCGTTGGCAGGCTGCAGGAAATCAGGGTCTGGCCTAAGAGGTGCTTCTCCAAGGAGGGAAAAAAGGATATGGTAATATTTGAATGCATGTCGATGAATGTGTGTACATGTGTTTGAATGTTGAGTAAAAATATAATTCCCCTTTGTTTGTTTGTTAACCAATGTAATTGTAAATCCAATGTAGTTGCATAGAATCTGTATGTCTGTAGGTCCAATGTCATTCTTTGACTAAATGTTTTTCTGTAATCTGATATACTCTCTCACAGTGGAAATTGCAATAAAAAAGAACCTATGCTTCAAAGTTATTGAAATATCATTCATGACACCCACATACACTTTATTGTCCATTCTGTGTAGAAAATGTCATATAATAATAATAATAATAATAATAATAATAATAAACCTTTATTTATACCCCGCTAACATCTCCTGAAGGACTCGGTGTAGCTTACAAGAGGCCCAACACAACAAAAACAACAGCATAACAAATACAACAATAAATAACTCATAAAACAAGCAATAAACATTAAAACAATAGCAAATAACATTAGACAATAACACCATTACACATTTAAAACTAAGGCTGGGCCAATGTAATGATTAAAAAAATTTAAAATGCTGGGCATGACAGGTGAAATAGATAGGTTTTTGGAGATAGGTGCAATGTGCAGACAATCTTAAATCTCTAGTAAAGTGCATTTGGGACATGATGCTTGGAGTTTCCTATTCTGGAAAGGCACACTGGAACAACCATGTCTTCAAGCTCTTCCTAAAGACTGCCAATATTGGGGCTTGTATGATGTCCTTGGGGACAGAGTTCCAGAGTCAGGGGCCACCACGGAGAAGGCCCTGTCCCTCGTCCCTACCAATCGCGCTTGCGACGCAGGTGGGATCGTGAGCAGGGCCTCTCCAGATGATCGGAGAGATCGTGTGGGTTCATATACAGAGATGCGGTCACGAAGGTAGGCAGGTCCCAAACCGTTTAGGGCTTTGTAGGTAAGCACTTGCACCTTGAATTGGGACCGGAAAATGAATGGCAGCCAATGGAGCTCCTTCTATGCAAAACAACCATGTTTTGTGGGTTATGAATCTGATGCTTCAAAGGATAAGGAAGGGGATTTTGTGAGGTATCAGGAGGGTGTTTTCGGTGGTGGAAGTGGCATGGAGAGATGTGTTCATGAATCTCCTGGGAGTTCTCAGGATGTTAGAAAAAGCGAAATCTGTTCCCATGAGAATCTGCCAGAGTTTGCTCCTGAGAGGAATGTGGGGGAGTGTGAGTCTTTTCCTAGGTCAGAGTGGCTGTAACTGCACCATGAGAATGCGAAAGAAAGACAGACTCGCTTTTCCTAGTGGCTTTGAAATAAGCTGTGAAGAATCAGGTGCACAGGGAGTGATGTCATGGGAGGGAATTGAGGCTTTTAAGTGGGCTCCAAGTATACAGCTCTTTGTGAGAACAACACTGCATATCAAGTGGAAACAACTCTTAAGTTTGATGGTCTTGCCTCAAGTGTTCAAGTTTCTGAATTTTGTGTCTCATTCAGGTTTTCTTGGTTAAGTTTCAGGTTTCTGGATTTTAATTGCTGTTCATGTTCTCATGGTTTTTGGTCTGGTTTTTTTCTCTGTTTTTTTCTCTCAAGTTCTGGATATAATTTTGATTAAGTGTATGGATTTTGCCTTGTTTCGCTCAAAGTGCGGTCCCAAATTTTTGAATTCTTGTGATTTGATTCATGCAACTGATTGTCACCTATACTAAGCAACTTTGGAGTTTCTGGATTTGTCTTTTGGATTTTTTATTTTATCTTTTGATTGTGCCTTTTCTTACCTTTTATGTTTCTTAATAAACTTTACTTAGTGGATTCTCCCATCCCTGGATAAAAAAGGTGTCCCATGGCTGGGGCACAACACCATGTGTGAATTTTGCACAGAAAAAATCCCAAAGTCCAGCATTTTCTGTACATAAAGCAGCTTTTTATATGCCAGATATCATTTTATAATTTCCCAAGCAGAAATGGGTATTGTAAGTTCTCTAATACATTGTATGAGATTTACAAGTAACATACACATTTATTTCTGCATTTGTTCACAAATTTGGCACCATGGCGGAATTGCCCAATATTGCCATTCAATACAAGAATACATCACACAATGAATGCAAAACAAGAAGAGATATGTGTACCCCATGCCTTGAACCCTGTCTTGGGTCCTGTACAAAGAGAAAGGTTGGAATAAAGGAATTAATTGAGCTATATACGAGGGTTGAATGAAAACTAATGCCTCCACCTTCGTTACTTGGGTTTGGATAGGAATATTTTAATAAATCAAACGCAGAAATAATCCTTAGAATGTGCTCTTTCACTACCACTATTCACTTTTCCACATAATCACCAGACAATTGGATACATTTCTGCCAACGATGACCAAGTTTTCTGAATATTTATTTATCGTGTCATAAGCAACCAGACATTTGTATTACATTTTTAACAAAAACAAACAGACAAAACATAGAAATTGCAAGCTTGGTAGTTGATTAAATGTCCTTTGACCAGTATCTGGCCACTTGGAGAGCCTCTGGTGTTTCTGCAAGGAGGTCCTACATTATGCATGTGGCAGGGCTCAGGTTGCATTGCAGCAGGTGGTCTGTAGTTTGCTCTTCTCCACACTCGCATGTTGTGGATTCCACTTTGTAGCCCCATTTCTGAAGGTTGGCTCTGCATCTCGTGGTGCCAGAGCACAGTCTGTTCAGCGCCTTCCAAGTAACCCAGTTTTCTGTGTGCCCAGGGGGGAGTCTCTCATTTAGTATCAGCCATTGATTGAGGTTCTGGGTTTGAGCCTGCCACTTTTGGACTCTCACTTGCTAGGGTGTTCCAGCAAGTGTCTCTGTAGATCTTAGAAAACTATTTCTTGATTTTCTGTTTTCTGAAACTGTCACGGAAGAAGTTGACACTCTGTTTCTGCAATCAGCATCTCACAGTTCTCACATCCTGGGTACCCATCGTGCACAGATAGCCAAGCAAAGCAATAATGTGATCCACACATTGTTGTGAAATGCCGATTATTCTTGAAATTTCTCTCTGAGTGATACGACGATGGTCCTGAATCAATCTGTCAACATTTTGCTTGTGAAACTCGGTGGTTGCTGTCACAGGACGTCCAACTCTTTGTTTGTCCTGCAAGTCAGATGTTCCCACCTCAACATCTTTAAACTTACTTGTCCAATGACGCACAGTATTCACTTCAACATAATCACCATAAACAGCTTGCATTTTCTGATGAATCTCCTTTGGGGTGACACCTTCTGCTGTCAAGAATTCAAGGACTGCACATTGCTTAAGTTGCATTGACCGACCAACTGCGCAGGGTTCGATACTTTGCACTTTAACAACACAACTGTTCAACGCTAAAGCTTCCCACCAAAATGGAACTGTAGAAGAGAGTCTACTGAACAAGCCAGTACCTGCCACATAGCAGTACTGCCATCTGTTGAGGAGTTACGAAGGTGGAGGCATTACTTTTCACAGAACCCTCGTATTTGACTAGACAATCTTCCTTGGCCTCTTTGAAAACTTTGATCAGGTTTTCCACCTAGTGTTGCTTAGTCAAGGCTCCCACAGGGTTAACCAAGCCTCCCTGCTCTACAGTGACTAAGAATAAGTCCATCCGAGTGCCACTAGTGTCAATCGTGTGGGGAGTTTGTAGGTCTGAGCAGTTCAAGCAATGCGCAACCCTAGCATAGAGAAGAGACACGCACCTTGCAATTTCCCTCCCACTCCTGCAAAGGCTAACATGAGCAGGGGGAAAGGGTTCTTCTGCTAAAGGTTTTGAAGTCTCAGATAAATAAAAAACACCAGTTGCAAGCGAATGAAGCAGTTCATTAAAATCCCAGCACTTGCCCTAGTGTTTCCAAGGGGGAGGGAAGGCGGGGAGGCTGTTTTGTAAATCCAGAGACTGACCTCCCTAGCCTTCGGTGGAAGGTGGCAAAGCAGAAAAACAGCAGCTCAAAGCGAGACTGCGGCTGTCAGAAGGTGGGCGACCCACGGTGCTGAAAGATATGGCATTCCTGGCCGGGAGGAAGAAGAGATTCTCCGGAGGGCAGATTTATTTGTGCGGAGATGTGATGAGACTCCTTAACAATGGCCATCAAATCTTCATAATCACCAGGAGCAGGCAGGCAGGCAGAGACAACCTCTGATTAGTTACTATTGGGTTGTGCAGAGGCTTCGCCGCATGTGCTTTGCTCCAGCTTCTCTTCTCACTCCCCTCATTACTTTCAGAGCCCTGCAAAGAAGTCAGAGAGGAGAAGGAGGAAGAAAGAAAGAAAAGGGAAAGATTCTGCATAGTATTGCCATTTTGTGTCTCTGTATCTTCAAGTTCTCTCCAGTTAATGTAGCATTTCACAACTTGTGGGGGGTCGCAAGGGGTTTCAGAGGGGTCACCAAAGACCATCAGAAAACATATATTTCTGATGGTCTTAGGACGTACTTACTTACTTAGGCGATCCCTCGTTGGACGAGTAAGATGGTCTTCCATTATGCGTTTCCTTGTGGGTTCGTAGGGGGCTGTGGAGCCCTATTCTTGACCCGCATCTTCTCCCACAGTGAAGGCATTGGTTTCCAGGTGGAAGGCGGTCCCGGTCGGGGTTGGCTTGACGTGCCTTCCTCCTGGCACATTTCTCTCTTTCGCCCTCCACTCGTGCCTCCTCGAATTCTGTAGCACTGCTGGTCACAGCTGACCTCCAGCTGGAGCGCTCAAGGGCCAGGGCTTCCCAGTTCTCAGTGTCTATGCCAGAGATTTTAAGGTTGGCTTTGAGGCCATCTTTAAATCTCTTTTCCTGCCCACCAACATTCCGTTTTCCATTCTTAAATTCAGAGTAGAGCAGCTGCTTTGGGAGGCGGTGGTCAGGCATCCGGACAACGTGGCCGGCCCAGCGGAGTTGATGGCAGAGGACCATCGCTTCAATGCTGGTGGTCTTTGCTTCTTCCAGCACGCTGATGTTTGTCTGCTTGTCTTCCCAGGAGATTTGCAGGATTTTCCGGAGGCAGCGCTGATGGAATCGTTCCAGGAGTTGCATGTGA
Source organism: Anolis sagrei ordinatus (assembly GCF_025583915.1). Classification (NCBI taxonomy): domain Eukaryota; kingdom Metazoa; phylum Chordata; class Lepidosauria; order Squamata; family Anolidae; genus Anolis; species Anolis sagrei. The sequence continues at coordinate 22,152,588 of NW_026844589.1, forward strand.
TGTCTGTAGACAGTCCACGTTTCACAGGCATATAGCAGGGGTGAGAGGACAATAGCTTTGTAGACAAGCACCTTGGTATCCCTACGGATGTCTCGGTCCTCAAACACTCTCTGGTCTTAGGAATCTCTTTTGTAGAGAAGGAGGTTCTCTCTGCCTGTCCTCCTCTTCCTTTTTGGAAACAGAGGGTGAATCCTCCCACCAAAAGTCCTACTCCTCTGTGTTTGGCCAGCTTCTGAGCCAAGGGGAGAGCTGTTTATGAGACTCCAAGCAGGGAGGGGAGAGCAGGTGTGCTCATGACATCATCATCATCATCATCATCATCATCATCATTTAATTACTTATTAATTGCCCTCCATCCAAGATGCTCTAGGCGATTTACAAGCTAAAATTGTATAGGATAAAATACATACATACAGACATTGATAAAATTAACAAAGATCAAAAGCTCTAGTAAAAAGCCAAGTCTTAAGTGCTAGGGTAAAAGGCCCTAACACACGAATGGCTCTCATATAGAGCGGCAAGGAATTCCACAAGGCAGGGGCAGAAATAGAAAAAGACCTGCGTCTGGTCCTTTCCAAGTGCACTTCTCTAGGACCCGGTATATAAAGTAAGTCATGTTAGGATGGTCGTTGCGACCTCCGATGATGGGAGAAGGAGAGACGATGAACCCTAAGGTACGATGGACCCTGGCCGTAAAGAATTTAAAGGTCAGAACTAGCATCTTATATAGACCACGGTAATCAGTTGAAGCCAATGCAAATGCCACAACACTGGTGTTATATGGCATTTCATGGGTGTTCTTGTGAGCTGCCTGGCTGCCGCATTCTTTCGGGTCGTAGACATCGGAAGGCCCACCTACAGGGCGTTGCAATAGTCCAGCCTAGACATGACCATGGCATGGATGACTGTTGCCAGAGCCTCATCAGATAGGTAGGGTGCCAATTGCCTCACTTGTCATAGATGGAAAAAGGCCTGTTTGCTGGCAGCAGCGGCCTGAGCTTCCATTGTCAGCTGCGAATCCAAAACGGCACCCAAGCTCTTAACAGTAGGCAAAGGAGATAGGGCAGCACCATCAAAGGTGGGTAGCAAATGGGTCAGACCAATCAAGCAGCCATGCCAGAGAATCTCAGTCTTCGCCGGGTTCACCTTCAGTCTACAAGCACGTAGCCAGTTCGACAGAGCCTCCAGACATAAGGTGAAATTATCTGGTATTGACGTTGCTCTAGGCTCCAAACGCAGAAGGAGTTAGGTGTCGTCCACATATTGATAGCAGTCTAGGCCGAAACTCCGAGCCAAACTAGCAAGGGGTCTAACATAGATGTTGAAGAGAAGAGGGGAGAGAAATGCACCTTGGGGTACGCCACATAGGAGGGGAGATCTTTCAGAGACTTGATCCATAACAACATGGTGCACATATACGGGATGAGGGAGAGGGAGAGCGTGTAAGGCTGGAGGGAGGCTCATGCCAGTGAGTCCCTTCAAGGAATGGGGGTTCTGTGTGGGAAGTTTGGCCCAATTCCATTGTTGCAACATGCAGTCATGACAGCAGAAGGTGTCACCTCAACATCTTTAAACTTACTCGGCCAACGATGCACAGTACTCACATCAACACAATCACCATAAACAGATTGCATTCTCTGATGAATCTCCTTTGTGGTGACACCTTCTGCCAGGGCCGTAGCCAGAAAAAAAATTCGGGAGGGGTTGAAATTTTCGGGGGGGGGGGTGAAACCTGCCTCCTAGCTCACGCTGAATCAAAGAGCACAGCAGGGGGCAGAGCAACCTTCAATAGCCTGCAGCTCCGCCCCTGTCAACCACCTCCACCAAGTCTGGCCTCCTTAATGAAATCATTCAACACACACACACCCAACTTCAGGCCTGTAGCGAGGGGTTTTTTTTTAGGGGTTCAACCCCCCCCCCAATGTTTCAGATTTTTTTAAAAAACCCAGTTTACTCATGAATTTTAACTGGTTAACCAAAATCCCCATGCTAAGTCTATGAGATGCAAAAAATTAAGAGTCCCCCCAGAACTGCAAGCACTATCTCAAGCAAATATTTATTTATTTATTTATTTATTTATTATTCAAACTTATATGCCGCCACGCCCCTGGGGCTCGGAGTGGCTTACAAGAACAGGCTAAAATCGAACATAATTTAAAACAATTAAAAACAATTTAAAAACAGCAATATCAGAGATCAAAGTCCCATTGAAACAGATATGTCTTACATGCCCTGTGGAAAGCTGATAAGTCCCGCAAGGCACGGACTTCAGGTGGCAGAGTATTCCAGAGAATAAATTGTCAATATTTAAGGCCTTGCATGGTCTGGGGCCGATGTACCTGAGGGACCGCCTCACCCCCTACCAACCCCAGAGATCCCTCCGTTCTGAGGACCAAGATCTATTGGAAATTCCCAGTGTCAAGACCTTGCATCTAACAGCAACCAGACGCAGAGCCTTTACAGCAGTGGCACCATCACTCTGGAATACTCTGCCACCTGAAGTCCATGCCTTGCGGGACTTATCAGCTTTCCGCAGGGCATGTAAGACATATCTGTTTCAATGGGACTTTGATCTCTGATATTGCTGTTTTTAAATTGTTTTAAATTGTTTTTAAATTGTGTTAGATTTTAGCCTGTTCTTGTAAGCCGCTCCGAGCCCCAGGGGAGTGGCGGCATATAAGTTTGAATAATAAATAAATAAATAAATAATATTTGCTTGAGATAGTGCTTGCAGTTCTGGAGGGACTCTTAATTTTTTGCATCTCATAGACTTAGCATGGGGATTTGGTTAACCAGTTAAAATTCATGAGTAAACCAGGTTTTTTTTAAAAAAAAATCTGAAACATTTCAGGGGGGGTTGCACCCCTAAAACCCCTCCCTTGCTACAGGCCTGCCTTCTGCTGTCAAAAATTCAATGACCGACCGTCTGTGCAGGGTTCCATACTTCATACTTTAACAACACAACCATTCAATGCTAAGGCTTCCCGCCAAAGTGGAACTCTAGAGGAGAGTCTACTGAACAAGCCAGTACCTGCCACATACCATCTGTTGAGGAGGAGGCATTACTTTTCATTCAACCCTCGTACAACCACAATATCACATAAATGCTTTTCCACAATAAATAGATTCAAACACAATTGCCTTGGAAGTCTGGATAAAGACTGTAGATAACAAGTTGACTTGCAGGTCTTTCATTCAGGTGGCCACCATATCTCAAAGTTGACTTGATGACACTTAAAAGTAAGAAGTATAAGGTTAGCAGCAAAAAAATGTTTGAAGAATTTGTTCTCACCTTGGAGAAAGAAAGAAATCTCGGGTTATTCCCATTTCCACAAGAAAAAGAGGAGACTTTTGAGAGGATCACAGCTACCTTTCTGTCATTCCCAACTCTGCTGAGGGAAATATAATATTGTGACTCTTCAGGTCATTCTACCCCTTAAACTCTTCTTAAGAAATTGCAGAAAACTGAGTGGACCCATTGAATGAGTGCATTAGCATCAGGGGAAGAATTCAAAAATATCACGTTCCCAGATGGACCAAATTACAGCGTGATAAGGCTATTTGCACTGGGAAGATTTAATCAGATTGCTAAGAGCCCTTTGCAGATGCCTGCTTTCTCCTGCCACCTTGTTTCAAGGGCAGTGCGACTAATGAAAGCAGATTGAACCTTGCTCTGAGAATGAATCGAGACGAGAAAGCAGGAAGTAGTAGAAGGCTCTTGCATGATTCAATTACTTGGGAGACGCTTCATTATTTCCTGGGAGCTTTCGAGCCTTGCGTCCATCATGAGTTGAATGGGTGACTTCATGCACATCAACATGATCCTGTATACTCAAAGGAGAGGCTGATCCAAAGATTGCCAGAGACTTCTGAAAGAACATGAAGGACAAGATGGACAATACTTTGGAACAGTTGATGTGGTGAATTTGCTTAACAAATGTCTACTTTCTCTATTTTTTAAGGAATGAAAGAATGTCAGGGCCAAGATTAATCAAAAAAGCTACAAGGGTTGAATGAAAAGTAATGCCTCCACCTTCGTAACTCCTCAACAGATTATTATTATTATTATTATTATTATTATTATTATTACTTTATTTGTACCCCGCTAGCATCTCCCGAAGGACTCGATGTGGCTTACATAGGCCAAGGCCTCAAAACACAATACAACAATACAATACCTAAAGCAAATTAAAAACAGTTAAGCAGAATAAACAACAAACAATAAACAATACATCGAGACACTATAAAACTGGGCCGGGCCAGAGTAATGGGTACAAAATTAAAAGTGCTGATGTGGCAGGAGGTATGTAGGATTATAAGTAAGTGCAGTGTGCGGTGTGCAGTGATCTTAGTTCTACTAAAGTGCTTCTAGGACTTGGTATTGGAGGTTCCTAATCTGAGAAGGCACATCGGAACAGCCAGGTCTTCAAGTTCTTTCTGAAGACTGCCAGTGTAGGGGCCTGTCTAAGATCTTTTGGGAGGGTGTTCCAGAGTCGGGGGGCCACCACAGAAAAGGCCCTGTCTCGAGTCCCCACCAAGCGCGCTTGCAACACGGGGGATCACGAGCAGGGCCTCTCCAGATGACCAAAGTGAACACGTGGGTTCATAGACGGAGATGCGATCACGCAGGTAGGGTGGTCCCAAACCATTCAGGGCTTTGTAGGTGAGCACCTGCACCTTAAATTGGGCTCGGAAAATAAACGGCAGCCAGTGGAGCTCCTTGAACAGGAGGGTTGACCTCTCTCTGTAAGGAGCCCCGGTTAACATCCTGGCTGCTGCCCGTTGGACCAGTTGGAATTTCCGAGCCGTTTTCAAGGGCAGCCCTACGTAGAGCGCATTGCAGTAATCCAATCTAGAGGTGACCAAGGCATGGACCACCCCGGCCAGATCAGCCTTCACGAGGTACGGTCGCAGCTGGTGCACGTCTCAATTGTGCAAAAGCCCTCCCGGACACTGCCGACGCCTGAGCCTCAAGCGTAAGCGATGAATCCAAGAGAACCCCCAAACTGCGGACCTGTGGCTTCAGGGGGAGTGTAACCCCATCCAACACAGGTTGCCATCCTATACCCCGCTATGCCTGCTATGCGGCAGGTACTGGCTTGTTTGGTAGACTCTCCTCTACAGTTCCATTTTGATGGAAAGCCTTAGCATTGAATGGTTGTGTTGTTAAAGTGCAAAGTATGGAACCCTGTGCAGACAGTCGGTCAATGCGACTTAAGCAATGTGCAGTCATTGAATTCTTGACAGCAGGAGGTGTCACCCCAAAGGAGATTCATCAGAGAATGCAAGTTGTTTATGGTGATTGTGTTGATGTGAGTACTGTGCATCATTGGGCAAGTAAGTTTAAAGGTGTTGAGGTGGGAACATCTGACTTGTGTGACAAACAAAGAATTGGATGTCCTGTGGCAGCAACCACCAAGTTTCACAAGCAAAAGGTTGACAGATTGATTCAGGATAGTCGTTGTATCACTCAGAGAGAAATTTCAAGCATAATCGGCATTTCACAACAATGTGAGGGTCACACTATTGCTTTGCTTGGCTATCAGAAAATCTGTGCACAATGGGTACCCAGGATGCTGACGTCTGCAATGAAAACGCATGGACTTGAAACTTCAGAGACTGGATCTCACCACCATACAGTCCAGATTTAGCACTGTCTGACTTCCATCGGTTTCTGATAATGAAAGAAGATCTGTGGGGACATCATTATGCTTCTGATGAAGAGAGAAATGTGAGACGCTGATTGCGGAAACAGAGTGTCGACTTCTTCCATGACAGCTTCAGAAAACTTGTTCATTGTTGGCAGAAATGTATCCAATTGTCTGGGGATTATGTGGAAAAGTGAATAGCAGTAGTGAAAGAGCACATTCTAAGGATTATTTCTGCGTTTGATTTATTAAAATATTCCCATCCAAACTCAAGTAACAAAGGTGAAGGCATTACTTTTCATTCAACCCTTATCATAAGAATTTTTTCTCTCACAGCTTGGATGAGAAAGATAGGGGGATGGGATTGGTTCTGAGAGAGAGGGAGAGAGAGACTGAGACAGAGATTTACCATGCCAGCCACTGAACTCGAAAGGATACTTGAAATCCTCCTGCTGGGTGAACTTCAGCATTCTTGGCTCATTTAAATGTCACTCCGAAGCTCCCGGTCTTGCTGTCATCCGTGCCTTACTGGGTTTGAGACTGGACAATTGTAATGCTCGCCACATGGGGTTGCCCCTTGGAAGTTGTGGAGAGGCCAAAACCTTCTGCACAGTATGATAGCCAGTACCTACTGGGCTGAATCTCGGAAAGCACTGTCGACCATTGCCAAAGGGTCCCCCGCTGGGGGCCTGGAGCTTTTTGCATGATGTGAGTCAGAGTTCTTTTCTCTCTTTATATTAAGATAATTTTTATTGTAATTTTCAAATGGGCAAATTTACATAAAATAGGGGTAGTAAAATTAAGGAGAATTATAGGCAAAAGATAGGGGGAAAGGGCGTGGTTAGAGAGTGATAGGAAGGGAAGGAGGGCAAAACTAAAAGATAGGGAAGATAAAGGGTAAGGGAATGTGTACTTCCATTTTTCTCTATAGTGGTGCTATAAAGTTCATCATAGTCCTTTGTTTTACATCTGCTTTCTCCTTTTCTAACAATGGTATCTTCCATTCTCTTTTTAAATTAATAGTTTTATTTTATTTTCCTTCAACCATTGTATGAAAGGAGTCCATCCTGTTGTTTTGATGTATCTGCCTTGTGATTTGGATGTTAGTTTATCCATGCTCATGTGATGTTAGTTTATCCATGCTCATGATATTTAGCATTTCTCTATCCAGTCTTTTCTCGGTGGTAGATCTTTTTGTCTCCATACTAGGGAATTTTTAAATTATTATTATTATTATTATTATTATTATTATTATTATTATTATTATTTACAGTATTTATATTCTGCCCTTCTCACCCTGCAGGGGACTCAGGGTGGATTACAATGTACTGATTGTGGTAATGTGAAAATAACTAAATGGACTCAATGTATATATTACAAATACACACACACACATATATATATAAACAGGACTGTCACATTCATATTAAGTAGAAACAACTGGTTCTTCTCTTGAAGTATAAAATGTCCTGTTCTTTATTACATATGAGTAGACTCCAGTAGTCACATGAATTGACTCCAACCTGCAACCGGTTTCGACTCACAAGACCCTTCGTCAGGCGGTTGGGTCTACAAACAACACATATCATGAATACACATATACAATTGAACAATTTGTTATAACAAGTTTGTAAGAATATATACAGACACTCTACTTACTCAAGTTATCAAAAAAAGCTCAACTTTTGAGGTGAGAAATTCACCAACAGTCTTCTGGAGGGGTGGATCCTAAGGGGACATAGATAGTGGCTAAAGGTACATTGTGACACGAATTATAAACCATACATAGAGAAATATAATATCTATGAAACAAAAATAATATAATACTCACAGCTATTCTTTGTTGAGCAATGTACTCTGCAAGGAGTTTTATTCTGTGGCGAGTATAGGATCAAAATAACTCAACCCATTACTAATATAGCAAGTCCATTGCTCAGGTGATGGTGACATCATTAACAGTTCAGAATACATTGGGGTAAAACCTACTCTGTTATAAAAAAAAAACAGTCATATGAATTGGTGTTGTTTAACCCTTTTGGATGTTCTGCAGGGTAAAGATCCAGAAGGATTCCTGTTGTAAAAGTTTAGTTTGGAAGCCAGTGTCTCTGGGTGGAGTAACCACCTCTAAAATCTGTACTTGAAATGATTCAGGGCTGTGGTTCAGGTCCACAAAATGCTTATACAGAATGGAATCAGTAGAATGTTTCCTGATTTTACTTTTGTGCTCAATGATCCTGAGCTTGACTTCTCTGCTTGTTTGACCAATGTAAATAAGTGAGCAGGGACAGGTGATGGCATATACTACACCTTCAGTGGAGCAGGTAGCAAAGTGATTGATTCTATATTGAGTTTTAGTGTGCTGTATTTATTATTATTATTATTTACAGTATTTATATTCTGCCCTTCTCGCCCTGCAGGGGACTCAGAATGGATTACAATGTACATACACATGGCAAACATTCAATGCCATAGACACACAACATATATAGACAAACACACAGAGGCTATTTAACATTCCAGCTTCTTGCCACCAGGGGAGCTGTCGCTTCACCATCCGTTTGTGACACTGATGAGGTACGTCCTCATTCTTTGCATACTTCCTGGAGATTTTTATGGCCTCGTAAATCAGTTAAATTAGCCGCCCCACATAAGTGGTATTTAAATTTCCTACTTGACAGATGCAACTGTCTTTCGGGCTGCAAAGGTCAACAGTCGCCTTAGGGCTGAGAAGGGCGGTATACAAATAAAGTAAATAAAAGAGTAAATAAACAGCAAGCTACACAATGGTCAGAAGCTCGCTCTGACCTGGACTGGCTTCGGTCAGTAGTGATTTTAATGCAGCTGACTCCCAGCCAGCTGTGCCACAGTCCCGGTGCATACACCGCCATAGTTGCATATGTAAAAGTTTGTCTTTATTTGTATTCCATTCCATATTTGTCATCCCTAATAAAAAAAATATTTGGGGTGCATGGGGAATTTTTCTTTCAACATTTTTTGGGCATACTTCATGAATTATTTTCCAGAAACTTCTTGCTTTCTCCCATGTCCACCACATATGATTTAAAGTTCCTTCCTGTTTCTCACACATCCAGCTGTTATGATTGTAATCTTTAGTAAATTTTGCTATTTCCTTTGGGGTCATGTACCATTGATACATCATTTTTAGCCAATTCTGTTTTAAAGCATACTCATAGGTATATTTCAGTTTTTTATTCCACATTAATTCTCATTCATCAAACATTATTGTCCCTCCTATATTTCTTGCCTTTTATCTGTTCTGTCTCTGTACTCCAGCCCAATAGTAATCTGTATATTTTTGCAATAGTTTTCTTCTCATTCATTAATATTTTTCCCCAGTCAGAGTTCTTTTCTGTGCAAGGAGACAATCATCATCATCATCATCATCATCAGGCAGAAAAAATAAAATGCAAAGATACAGAATGGGGGACTCATGGCTTGAGAGCAGTACATGTTATTGTATTCATATGTTTTTATATAATTACTAGCTGTCCCCTGCCACACATTGCTGTGGCCCACATGGGGGCTCTCTGTGGGAGCTTTGGACCAATTCTATCGTTGGTGGGGTTCAGAATGCTCTGTGATTGTATGTGAACTACAAATCCCAGGAACCACAACTCCCAAATGTCAAGATTCTATTTTCCGCAAACACCACCATGTTCACATTTGGGCATATTGAGTATTCGTGCAGAGTTTGGCCCAGATCCATCATTGTTTGAGTGCACAAACAATGCACTCAAACTATAACTCCAAAACCAAAGGACACTGCCCACCAACTCCTTCCAGTATTTTCTTTTGGTCATGGGAGAACTGTGTGCCAAGTTTGGTTCAATTCCATCGTTGGTGGGGTTCAGAATGCTCTTTGATTGTAGGTGAACTATAAATCCCTGCAACTACAACTCCCAAATGACAAAATCAATTTTTTGAGTGAAGGACATACATTGGGTTGTTAGGTGTCTTGTGTCCAAATTTAGTGTCAATTTTCCCAGCAGTTTTGGAGTTCTGTGAATACCACAAACGAACATTACATTTTTATTTATATAGATGATGCTGTTGCTTAGGTTTTGGTTTTATTTTGCTGTAATATGTTGTCTGGGCTTGGCCTCATGTAAGGCATCTCGAGTCCCCATTGGGGAGATGGTGGCAGGGTATAAATAAAGTTTATTATTATTATTGTAAGTGTCCCAACTCTATAATCCTATGATTCTACTAGCTGTACCCGCCACGTGTTGCTGTGGCCAACCTTCCCTCCCTCTTTCTCTCCTCCCTTCCCTCTTTCTTTCCTTTCCTCTTTTTCTTTCCCTATCTCTCATCTTTCTTCCATCTCTACCTGTTTCTTTCCTCCCTTTCTTTGCTCTTTGGTTACATCCTTCCTTCCTTCCTTCCTTCCTTCCTTCCTTCCTTCCCTTCCTTCCCTTCTTTTTCCTTCTCTCCTTCCTTGCTTCTCTTTCTTTCTTTCTTTCCTTCTTTCCCTCCCTCCTTATCTTCTTCCTTCCTTCCCTCTTTCCCTCCTTCTCTCGTTACTTCTTGACTGTCCCTTCCATTTAATATTGTATTTATATCTTACATAGAAAGAAGGAAAGGAAGAAGGAAGGAAGGAGGGACAGGAAGGAAGGAAGGAAAAAGGAAGGGGGGAGGGAAAGAAGGGAAGGAAGGAAAAGAAAGAAGGAGGGACAGGAAGGGAGGGAGGAAGGAGAAGGAAGGAGGGAAAGAAAGGAGGGGGATGAAGAAAGGAGGGAGGGAAGGAAATGAAGGGGAAGGAAATGAAGAAAGGGGAAGGAAGGAGGAAAGGGAGGGAGGAAGGAAAAGAAGGAAAGGAAAAAGGAAGGAGGGACAGGAAGGAAGGGAAGGAGGGAAAGAAGGAAAGGAAGGAGAAGGAAAGAAGAAAAGGAAAGAAAGGAAAGGGAGGAAAGAAGGGAAGGGAGGGAGAGAAGGAAGGTCCTTCATTCAAGCACCATGGACCTTCCTCGCCTCCTTCTCCTCATCCCCTTCTTCCTTGCGTGGAGCACTCCGTTGCTGCTGCTGGCACTTTCCAACAGGGAAAGGAGGAGGAGACTGCTCTCCTGACATAGGAGGGGAAGAGAAGGGGCTGCATGCGGCAAGCCTCCACCTCCACTCCACTCGCTTGTGTGTGTGTGTGTGTGTGTGGCCGCACACGTGCACCTGGCTTGAATGGCCGGCTGTTTCCCCATGAGGAGGAGGAGGGGGCATGGCCATGGGTCTTGGTAGGCATACAGTTTCTCCTTTGTGCACATCCAGTTTTGAAGTCCTTTCTGCTTTTTGTTTTCGTTGTTTTTTTTGAATGGAGAACATACATTGGGTTGTTAGGGACATAGTGTCCAAATTTGGTGTCAATTTCCCCAGTGGTTTCTGAGTTCTGTGAGTAGCACAAACGAACATTACATTTTTATTTATATACTAGCTGTCCCCTGCCACGCGTTGCTGTGGCCCAGTCTGGTGATCTGGAAAGTAATGAGAAAGTGTTGGTTTCTAATATATGTAATTCCTTTATGCTTGTGAGTAAACAGTATTTCTTGTTGTTTCTTTGTCAGTGTTGATGTGGAGAGTGTCTGGTTTGCCTACTCTGGAATATGCAACATATCATAGTCCTTCTTTAAGGGTCTCTTTCAAATCTATGATACTATATCTGTGTGTGTGAGAGAGAATCATATCTATCTATCTATATTTATGACTGGATGGCTCTTTGTCAGGAGGGCTCTGATTACATTTTCTTGCCCTTGTGAAGAGAGTTGGACTGGATGGCCTTAAGTATTTTCTGTTGGTCATGGGGGTTCTGTGTGGGAAGTTTGCCCCATTTCTGTCGTTTGTGGGTTTCAGAATGCTCTTTAATTGTAGTGAACTATAAATCCCAGCAACTACAAATCCCAAATGTCAAGGTCTATTTCCTCCAAACTCCATCTGTGTTCATTTTTAGGCATATGGAATATTTGTGTCAAGTTTGGTCCAGATCCACCATTGTTTGAGTCCACAGTGCTCTCTGGATGTAGGTGAACTACAACTCCCAAACTCAAGGTCAATGCCCACCAAACCCTTCCAGTGTTTTCTGTTGGTCATGGGAGTTCTGTGTGCCAAGTTTGGTTCAATTCCATTGGTGGAGTTCAGAATGCTCTTTGATTGTAGGTGAACTATAAATCCCAGCAACTACAACTCCCAAATGTCAAGGTCTATTTCCCTTAAACTCCATCTGTGTTTATATTCAGGCATATGGAATATTCGTGCCAGGTTTGGTCCAGATCCATCATTGTTTGAGTCCACAGTGCTCTTTGGATGTGGGTGAACTATAATTCCCAAACTCAAGGTCAATGTTCACCAAACCTTTCCAGTTTTTTCTGTTGGTCATGGGAGCCCTGTGTGCTAAGTTTGGCCCAATTCCATCATTGGTGGAATTCAGAATGCTCTTTGATTGTAGATAAACTATAAATCCCAGCAACAACAATTCCCAAATAACAAAATCAATTTTTTTGAGTGGAGGACATAAATTGGACTGTTAGGTGTCTTGTGTCCAAATTTGGTGTCAATTCCCCCAGTGGTTTTTGAGTTCTGATGGTAGCACGAACTAACATTACATTTTTATTTATATAGATAGATGATTCTATCCCAGGCAACAGCAGGATTGACAAGAAGCCACTGGAAAAGCTTACACAATACGAGGATTTAAAGATAGAATTGCAAAGACTCTGGCACAAGCCAGTAAAGGTGGTCCCAGTCGTGATCCAAGGCCTAAGCAACTTGGCCTGCACTTAAAAACAATCAGCGTTGACAAAATTAGCATCTGCCAGCTGCAAAACAAGTCCTGAATTGTGAATTGGCTCCAACAACGGTGTGGCTTTTGAAGACTATCTCGCAGCAAGAAGAGAAGGGTTAAAACTAAGTCGAGAAGGAGCTTAGTGAGGAATTACATCTCTAGCACAGGGCTGACTCGGGGTAACTACCTTGGAGAGAGTGGGATACCATTCCCCCCCCTCCCACACACACACACATCCACACACCGTTCGTTCAGTGTGTTTCCTTGCTGTTTTCACAAAGTATTTGAAATTTCCTCTCATAATTCAACCCCAGCATGTGTTCACTTGTCATATTTTCACATCGCAACCAGTAGCCATGGCCTTTTGAAAAATGGGAAGCAATAAAACTGTCAGGTTTTGAAGACATCTGCCCACAAAGAGGAGTTGTTGAAAAATGGAGCCTTTTGTTGGAAAAGATTGCTGCTGAAACCTTTGGTGATCCCTGACGCCATTCTACCATTGCTCAATTAACATTGTTCTGGAAGGTCCTCCGGATAGATAGATAGATACCGATAAAGATATATAAATATACAAAAGGAAATCACTTTGGGCATCTGTCTTGCTCTCAGGCAGAGCAAAAGAGCTCAATCCTTACACATGCTGGTGACGGATGGATTTGATAATCCAAATTCCCTCTCTGAACACCTACATTGTTACATTCCTGCTGGACATAGATGTCATGTGAGTTTATTAAGGGAATGACCTGGAAAACAAGATTCATTTCGCTCCAGGGCACAGAGGTCAGACACCCACGTTCATTGTGTAAGCCCAATGGCATTTCAGTAGATGAGGAAGGCTCATCTGTATCAAAAGTAAGACATTGCTCTAACCCAGGGGTGTCAAACTCATTTTCATTTAGGGCCACATTAGTCTTTTGGTTGCCTTCCATGGGCCATTGAATCCATGGGTGGAGAATCCATGGATACAAAAGGTCAGCTATATGATTTTTTTATATAGTGCTATTTAGTTTTTATCCAGGTTCGGTGTCAAGGTGTTTATTTATTTACTACTAGCCGTCCCCTGCCATGCGTTGCTGTGGCCCAGTCTGTTGATCTAGAAAATAAAGTAATGAGAAAGTGTTGCTTTCTAATATATGTAATTTCTTTCTGCTTGTGGGTAAACAGTATTTGATAATGTTTTCTTGCCCTGGTGAAGGGAGTATGATGGGATGGCCTTAAGTATTTTCTATTGGTCATAGGGGTTCTGTGTGGGAAGTTTGCCCCAGTTCTATGGGTGAACTATAAATCCCAGTAACTACAACTCCCAAATGTCAAAGTCTATTTTCCCCAAACTCTATCTGTGTTCATATTTGGGCATATGGAGTATTTGTGCCAAGTTTGGTCCAGATCCATCATTGTTTGAGTCCACAGTGCTCTCTGGATGTAGGTGAACTACAACTCCCAAACTCAAGGTCAATGCTCACCAAACTCTTACAGTATTTTCTGTTGGTCATGGAAGTCCTGTATGCCATGTTTGGTTGAATTCCATCATTGGTGGAGTTCAGAATGCTCTTTGATTGTAGGTGAACTATAAATCCCAGCAACTACAACTCCCAAATGTCAAGGTCTATTTCCCTTAAACTCCATCTGTGTTTATATTCAGGCATATGGAATATTCGTGCCAGGTTTGGTCCAGATCCATCATTGTTTGAGTCCACAGTGCTCTTTGGATGTAGGTGAACTACAACTCCAAAATTCAAGTTCAATGCCCACCAAACCCTTCTAGTGTTTTATGTTGGTCATGGGAGTCCTGTATGCCATGTTGGTTCAATGCCATAATTGGCGGAGTTCAGAATGCTCTTTGATTGTAGATAAACTATAAATCCCAGCAACTACAACTCCCAAATGACAAAATAAAAAAAATGAGTGTAGGACATACATTGGGTTATTAGGTATATGCTGTCCAAATTTTGTGTCAATTGGCCCACTGGTTTTTGAGTTCTGTTAATCCCACAAATGAACATTACATTTTTATTTATATAGATAATAATATCCTGCTTTCTTACCCCGAATGGGACTCAGAGTGGCTTACATAATTTGGCACAATTTGATGCCACAGTACAACAATATACAAACAATACAATATATAAACAAGTAAAACATATAAATATCATAAAGCTTTAAAACATAGTACAGTGTTCCCTCGCTACTTCAGAGAACACAAGCTGTGTATGGGGATTGTGTTGATGTGAGTACTGTGCGTCATTGGTTGAGAAGGTTTAAAGATGTTGAGGTGGGAACATCTGACTTGCATGACAAACAAAGAGTTGGACGTCCTGTGACAGCAACCACTGAGTTTCACAAGCAAAAGGTTGACAGATTGATAAAGAATGATCATCGTATCACTCAGAGAGAAATTTCAAGCATAATCAGCATTTCACAAGAACGTGTGGGACACATTATTGCTTTGCTTAGCTATCGGAAGATCTGTGCACAATGGGTACCCAGGATGCTGATGTCTGAAATGAAAGCACATAGACTTGAAACTTCAGAGACTGGATCTCACCACCATATGACATCTTCCATACAGTCCAGATTTAGCACCGTCTGACTTCCATCTATTCCCAATAATGAAAGAAGATCTGCGTGGACATCATTCTGCTTAGACATTGAGAGAACTGTGAGACGCCGGTTGCGGAAACAGAGTGTCGACTTCTTCCGTAACGGCTCCAAAAAACTTCTTCATTGTTGGCAGAAATGCATCCAATTGTCTGGTGATTATGTGGAAAAGTGAATAGTTGTAGTTAAAGAGCACATTCTAAGGATCATCTCTGTGTTTGATTTATTAAAATACTAGCCGTCCCCTGTCACGCGTTGCTGTGGCCCACATGCGGGTTCTGTGTGGGAGGTTTGGCCCCATTCTATCATTGATGGGGTTCAGAATGCTCTGTGATTGTAGGTGAACTATAAATCCCAGCAACTGCAACTCCCAAATGTCAAGATTGTATTTTCTCCAAACTCCACCAGTGTTCACATCTGGGCATATTGAGTATTCGTGTAGAGTTTGGTCCAGATCCATCATTGTTTGAGTCCACAGTGATGTAGATGAACTAAAACTCCAAAACCAAAGGACACTTTCCACCTAACCTTTCCAGTATTTTCTGTTGGTCATGGGAGAACTGTGTGCCAAGTTTGGTTCAATTCCATCGTTGGTGGGGTTCAGAATGCTCTTTGATTGTAGGTGAACTATAAATCCCAGCAACTACAGCTCCCAAATGTCAAGGTTTACTTTCCCCAAACTCCACCAGTGTTCACATCTGGGCATATTGAGTATTCGTGTAGAGTTTGGTCCAGATCCATCATTGTTTGACTCCACAGTGATCTCTGGATATAGGTGAACTACAACTCCAAAACAAAAGGACACTGCCCACCAAACCCATCCAGTATTTTCTGTTGGTCATGAGAGAACTGTGTGCCAAGTTTGGTTCAATTGCATGGTTGGTGGGGTTCAGAATGCTCTTTGATTGTAGGTGAACTATAAATCCCAGCAACTACAACTCCCAAATGATAAAATCATTTTTTTAATGAAGGACATACATTGGGTTGTCAGGTGTCTTGTGTCTAAATTTGGTGCCAATTCGTCCAGTGGTTTTTGAGTTCTGTTAATTAATTAATTTATTATTATTATTTATTAACTTTATTTGTACCCCGCTAACATCTCCCGAAGGACTCGATGTGGCTTACAAAGGCTAAGGCCTCAATAAAACAACAATACAACAATACACATAAACCATAAAGCAAATCAAAACATTAAAGAAATAACAGTAAACAGTAAAACCAGTACACCATAGCACAATAAAACTAAGGCCGGGCCAAGTGTAAATGGGTACAGATTAAAAGTGCTCAGTATGACAGTTGAAATATAAGGATTTTTGGGTAAGTACAATGTGCGGACAATCTTAAGTCTCTAGTAAAGTGCTTCTGGGACATATTGCTGGGGTTTCCTATTCTGGAAAGGCACACCGGAATCGTCAAGTCTTCAAGCTCTTCCTAAAGACTGCCAATGTAGGGGCCTGTCTTATGTCCTGGGGGAGGGCATTCCAGAGTCGGGGGGCTACCACAGAGAAGGCCCTGTCCCTCGTCCCCACCAAACACGCTTGCAACGCAGGTGGAATCGTGAGCAGGGCCTCTCCAGATGAGCGAAAGGAGAGTGCGGGTTCATAAACGGAGACGCGGTCACGCAGGTAGGCACAAACAAACATTACATTTTTATTTACATGGATTCCCATCAAAACCCAAGTAACGAAGGTGGAGGCATTACTTTTCATTCAACCCTTGTAGAAAGATGTAGTCTTAGCAGGGCAACCAGGATGGTTAACTTTCTCTCTCCCTTGTGTGTGAGTTCATTTTAAATGAAATATTCAGGTTGGAGGATAAATCGGGGAAGAGGCCTCCGATTTTCAATCAAATTCCCATATTTGAAACGCATTTATATAGTGGTGACTAGACTGGATTTGATGCCCAAGGCAGAAAACGAGCACCATTTTGGGCACAAATTGCCACTAGAATCATTCTGGGGAAGGTGGGAGGGACGGTTCTAAAACGCTGCTATAATCACCGAACTGTGCTTGGGAGTCGCATTGCTTCTGACTGCCTCTCTTTTTGTCTTTCTCCTCGTCTGCCTCTTCCATTATGCAACAGTTCGACCTGGGAAGAGATGTTGCTTGTGTTAGACATAAAGCCTAAGAGAAAGAGGAGGAGAAGGTGGCTCGAGCGCAAGGTGTATACTGTGCCTGCGCCCGAAGGCTATCCATCCACCTGGGCCACTAATCAGCTGCAAGGAAAATGTTTGCCATTAAACGCTGCAGAGGGAGTATCCAAGGAAGCCAGGGCAAGGAGAAAACAAGCTGAACTTTGCTCCTGGCCACCAAAGCACCCAAGAGGATCTTCTGATTAGCTGGGAGCCAAAGGGGAAAGCCTCATCACATAGCTGTAATGGCAGGAAAAAAGGAGCATGTGGCATTGGCAGCATCGTCATGCACGACCTCTGAGGTGTCAGGTCAAGGATGTGAGTGCAAGGAAGACTTTGAAGGCACCCAGGCAAACGAGCTGTGAGTGAAACAAGGGCAGGAGAGAGTCAGTCTGGCCCTTTGAAGGATAAATGGCATACATGGTTGAGAGGAGCTATAAAGGCAACCAAGGGGAGGCTGTTTGAAAAATGATTCCCTGGGGTGGGCGAAAGACCGAATACCATTTTGGTTACATGGACAAAAGCCCAGAAGGCAAAGAGTTTTCATCTTATGCTTGGTCTCCTAATGCTTTAATGTTAAGCAACCAAGGGGCCATGGGAATGGCAGCTCGGAGCTGAACTTTGTCGTCTTCCCATCTTAGAGATTAGATAGCCAACTCTCTCTGGGACTGAGTAGATGACCCTTCCAATTCCTCGATTCATTCCCCTTGTTGCTGTCTGGGAAGTTGGGACTATTCCTATAGAATCATAGGGTTCGAAAAGACCTCATGGGACATCCAGTTCAACCCCATTCTGCCAAGAAGCAGGAATATTGCATTCAAAGCACCCCCGACAGATGGCCATCCAGCCTCTGTTTCGAAGCCTCCAAAGAAGGAGCCTCCACTAGGGCTGGGCAACCACGGAAAAATTTGTTTCTAAACTCGATTCGTTTTTTGGGGTTTTTTTGTGTTTCGATATTTAAAAGAATTCCGAAATTTTTCTTTAAAAAAGTTCGATATTTACGAAATTTCGTAAAATTACGAAACAATACGAAACAAATACGAAACGAATATGAATCGATTCGTTAATGGCGGACGCGATTGTGCAATATGCTAAAAAACCCTCCAAATGGGACAGGGGGAACTTCTGAAGCTTCCCTCTCCCTCTGTTGTTGACTGTTGGTGTGATAATTTATTTTTTATCACCGATAAAACAAACAACAACCCTAAAACTTGCACCAAACATACGGAAATAATAACGAAACAATTTCGAAACAATTTCGAAACGATTTCGAAACGATTATGAAGCAATTACGAAATAAATTGAAAAATTCGTTTTGATTTTTAGTTGCTCCTGCATGGCTCAATATCGGATCGTAAGCTAATTTAAATACGAATCAATAACGAATTACGAAATTAACGAACGAAACCACCCAGCCCTAATAGCCAACTCTCTCTGGGACTGAGTAGATGACTGTTCCAATTCCTTGATTCATTCCCCTTGTTGCTCCCTGGGAAGTTGGGACTATTCCTATAGAATCATAGAGTTGGAAGAGACCTCATGGGCCATCCAGTCCAAACCCTTTCTGCCAAGAAGCAGGAAAATTGTATTCAAAGCAGGCCTGGGAGCAGGGGCGGCTCAACCATTACGCAAAGGAAGCCTTTGCACTATACTTGATTTTGCCCAGGGGCGCTCTTGAGGCGCTCTTGGGGGAAAATAGACCTTGAAATATGCAAGTTGTAGTTACTGGGATGTATAGTTCACCTACAATCAAAGGGCATTCTGAACTCCACCAATGATGGAATTGAACCAAATATGGCACACGGAACTCCCACGACAAACAGAAAATATATATCAGTGATTGGTTGGGGGGGGGGGGCGCCAAAATACTCTTTGCTTACTGTTGAAAATTACCTAGGGCCGCCTCTGCCTGGGAGAGAAAGATAGGTGGGAAAAGGTGTCTGGGAAAGCGCCCCCCCTCCCAATAATGGGCTGATATTTACGACATTTATATGCTGCCCTTCTCACTCCGAAGGGGTCTCAGAGTGGCTTACAAGATATATACATACATACATTAATTAATTAATTACTATATTTGTATACTGCTCTTCTCAGCCCTTGGGCAACTCAGAGCGGTTCACAACAGCAAAATTCAATGCTTAAAACATCATAAAACAATTAAAAACAATTAAAACAATATACAATATATTATACTATTAGCATTGTACAATATCAGTATTATATATTACTACATTGTACTATACCACTATATTGTAATATTATTAGTAATATTACATGTAATATAAAATATGCAATTATAATATTGTATTGTTATTGGTATTATATTGTATTATATTACAATATTATAAATATTATATGTATATAAAATATATAATATTATTAGCATAGCACAGGTTACAAGGTGGAGCTGTCCCCTGGCCCCCTCTCTCTTCACTCTGGCCCAGAGCAGCTGTTGGTGTTGGGGGGAAGGGTCCCCAACTGGTGACATGTGCAGTAGACAATGTAGAGCTGTCCCCTGGCTCCCTTCTCTTCACTCTGGTCCAGAGCAGCAGTTGGTGCTGGTGGGAGGAGTCTCCAACTGATGACATGTGCAGGGGACAATGTGGAGCTGTCCCCTGGCCCCCTCTCTCTTCACTCTGTCCCAGAGCAGCAGTTGGTGCTGGGGAGAGGGGTCCCCAACTGATAACACGTGCAGGACACAAGATGGAACTGTCCCCTGGCTCGCTCTCTCTTCACTCTGGACCAGAGCGGCAGTTGGTGCTGTGGGGAGGGGTCCCAACTGATGACATGTGCAGGAGACAAGATGGAACTGTCCCCTGGCCACCTCTCTCTTCACTCTGGCCCAGAGCAGCAGTTGGTGCTGGGGGGTGGGGTCCCCAACTGATGACATGTGCAGGAGTTAAGATGGGACTGTCCCCTGGTCCCCCTCTCTTCACTCTTGCCCAGAGCAGCCGTTGGTGCTGGGGGGAGGGTATCTGCCCTCCCAAATTCAGGTGGCTCTCAAAAAATGGATAAGGGTCCCCCACCAAAAGCTGGGACACTGAAATGGGTCATGGTTTACCCCAAAGGCACAAGCCTAATAGCTTGTAACATAATGGTAGTCCATAAGCAATTATGGATGCTGCCAAATTCCTCAAATCAATTTCGTGTAAATATGATGTCTTTTATGGAGACCCCAGTGGTGCAGTGGGTTAAAGCACTGAGCTGCTGAGCTTGTTGATCGAAAGGTCGCAGGTTCGATTCTGGGGAGCGGCGTGAGCTTCAGCTGTCAGTCCTAGGTTCTGCCAACCTAGCAGTTCAAAAACATGCAAATGTGAGTAGATCAATAGGTACCGCTCCGGCGGGAAGGTAACGGCGCTCCATGCAGTCATGCCGGCCACATGACCTTGGAGATGTCTACGGACAACGCTGGCTCTTCGGCTTAGAAATGGAGATGAGCACCACACTCCAGAGTCAGACATGACTGGACTTAATGTCAGGGGACTACCTTTAACTTTAATCTGATATGAATATCATCATCATTTCCTTTTCCTGCTCTTCTTTTTCCTGATAGAAATCAAAATCCATTAATTTCTTTTCCAACCCAAATTCAGTACCAAATCAAACATATCACTCATCTTTCCACACACCAGGCACAGTTTCTTCCTGAACCATAGCAGGAGACACAAATGGATCCATTGCATGCCTCCTCCTCTCTTGTCTTATATAAATCTCATACAATACAGGCTCGTCAATACAATAATACCATCAGACGTGACCTGAAGCATCACAAGGCTCTCAATGCAGGTAATAACTCATCACATGCGCATTTAATATTAAATAGTAGTTGATATTTTGTTTGGGATCCAGTCTATGAATGCAGACCATATTTCATTCTAATTCCTTTCCTATGCTATCAATTTATGTGTCACTAGCTCTGCAAACTGTATCAACCGCATATAAATTTCTTAAGTATTTACTTCTGTCTGCATCATTTTCTTTATCAACAATGCAACAAACACTCAGAGACTCTCATTGGAAATCATAGTTGAATTCATCTTAAAGTAAAATCCAATCAATACCAATTCAGAATGTGCTTTTGTTATTATGCCCCATCATTATGAATTTAGTATACTGCCAAGTTTTTAACTCTGGTTTGTGGGTTTTTAAATCTATATATGTAAAAATGTTCTGTTTGCTTTGAGTGATATCATAACTCAAAAACCGCAGGACTAATTGTCACTAAATTTGGCCACAAGATACCTACTAAATCAAGGAGTGACCATCACTAAAAAAATGATTTGGTCATTTGGGAGTTGTAGTTGCTGGGATATATAGTTAACCTACAATCAAAGAGCATTCTGAACTCCTCCAATGATGGAATTGAACCAGTCTTGGCACACAGGACTCCCACAGCCAACAGAAATTACTGAAAGGGTTTGGTGGGCATTGACCTTGAGTTTTGGAGTTGTAGTTCAAGCTTATTTTCAGTTGCTTTATTTATTGATTTGCATGTCTGCTTCCCTGGGGAGTAGGATACAGAACAATGGCTTCAAATGGCAGGAAAGGAGATTCCACCTGAACATTAGGAAGAACTTCCTAACTGTGAGAAGAGCTGTTCAGCAGTGGAACTCTCTGCCCTGGAGTGCGGTGGAGGCTCCTTCTTTGAAGGGTTTTAAGCAAAGGCTAGATGACCTTCTGTTGGGGGTGCTCTGAAGGACTTGTCCATGGTGTCGAACCTCTCTTTGAGGGTTAGTCTAGCACCTTGGAGAGTTCATAAGATGTACCAAAGTGAACTGATCGCCTCACTGAAATGGATACCACCAACTGTCTCAACTTGCTTTTGTCTTCTTATATTTGCTTTATTTATTGATTTGCATTTCTGTTGCCCCGAAGACTAGGATGCAGAACAATGGCTGCAAATTGCAGGAAAGGAGATTCCACCTGAACATTAGGAAGAACTTCCTAACTGTGAGAAGAGCTGTTCAGCAGTGGAACTCTCTGTTCCGGAGTGTGGTGGAGGCTCCTTCTTTGGAGGTTTTTAAGCAGAGGTTAGATGGCCATCTGTTGGGGGTGCTTTGAAGGACTTGTCCATGGTATTGAACCTCTCTTTGAAGGATAGTTTGGCACCTTGGAGAGCTCATAAGATATCCCAAAGTGAACTGATCACCTCACTGAAATGGATACCACCAACTGTCTCAACTTGCATTTGTCTCCTTATATTTGCTTTATTTATTGATTTGCATTTCTGCTGCCCTGAGACTAGGACACAGAACAATGGCGGCAAAGGGCAGGAAAGGAGATTCCACCTGAATATTAGGAAGAACTTCCTAACTCTGAGAAGAGCAGTTCAGCAGTGGAACTCTCTGCCCTGGAGTGTGGTGGAGGCTCCTTCTTTGGAGGTTTTTAAGCAGAGGTTAGATGGCCATCTGTTGGACTTGTCCATGGTGTCGAACCTCTCATTGAGGGATAGTTTAACACCTTGGAGAGCTCACAAGATGTCCCAAAGTGAACTGATAGCCTCACTGAAATGGATACCACCAACTGTCCCAACTTGCTTTCATCTCCTTATATGTGCTTTATTTATTGATTTGCATTTCTGTTGCCCCGGAGATTAGGATGCAGAACAATTGCTTCAAATGGCAGGAAAGGAGATTCCATGAAATCCAGCATATATATCTCATTTGCTGTGACATACTGTGTTTTTGTGTCAAAATAATAATAATAATAATAATAATAATAATAATAATAATAATAACAATACTTTATTTATATTCCGCTCTATCTCCCCAAAGGGACTCAGGGCGGATTCCAAACATAAAAGGCAAACATTCAATGCCCGAATACAACAGCAATACATCCATACTAACAAAATTTATACAACCCAACATATAAATACGAATTATAACTTAACAAACTAAAATTAAATAAAAAGCACAGCCTGTTATAACAGACATAAGACAAAATATCCAGCGCCACATGGAAACATTGATTTCCCATTTCTTTGGGGCAAATTTATTAATCATTGCTCAAGATCTTTATTGAGCTGGTGGGGTGAGCAGGGCATGGATACGGATGGCAGCTATTGCTTCCTAACTGTGAGAAGAGCTGTTCAGCAGTGGAACTCTCTGCCCTGGAGTGTGGTGGAGGCTCCTTCTTTGGAGGGTTTTAAGCAGAGACTAGATGGCCATCTGTTGGGAGTGCTTTGAATGTGATTTTCCAGCTTTTTGGCAAGGGGTTGACCTGGGTATCTTCTAACTCTATGCTTCTAGTTTGCTTTCTCTAACCTGTAGAGCCCCAAAATAAAAACCCAAAAGACAGAAAGCAAATCAGAAGAAAATGAACCAAAAATCCAGTCTGGAATTGACATGGTATCATTTCAGGCATTCCAAAATACATCAGAGCAGTCACCAACAGGGAGGAATGCATCTCAAACCCTTGTCTTGCTTTAAAGGACTTGTCCATGGTGCTGAATCTCTCTTTGGGGGATAGTTTAGCACCTTGGAGAGCTCATAAGGTGTCCCAAAGTGAACTGAGTGCCTCACTGAAATGGATACCACCAACTGTCCCAACTTGCTTTCATCTCCTTATATTTGCTTTATTTATTGATTTGCTTTTCTGCTGCCCTGGAGACTAGGACACAGAACAATGGCGGCAAAGGGCAGGAAAGGACATTCCACCTAAACATTAGGAAAAACTTCCTAACTGTGAGAAGAGCTGTTCAGCAGTGGAACTCTCTGCCTTGGAGTGTGGTGGAAGCTCCTTCTTTGGAGGTTTTAAGCAGAGGCTAGATGGCTATCTGTTGAGGGTGCTTTAAAGGACTTGTCCATGGTGCTGAACCTTTCTTTGAGGGATAGTTTAGCACCTTGGAGAGCTCATAAGAACTCCCAAAGTGAATTGAGTGCCTCACTGAAATGGATACCACCAACTGTCCCAACTTGCTTTCATCTCCTTATATTTGCTTTATTTATTGATTTGCATTTCTGCTGCCCTGGAGACTAGGACTCAGAACAATGGTTTCAAAATGCAGGAAAGGAGATTCCACCTGAACATTAGGAAGAACTTCCTAACTGTGAGAAGAGCTGTTCAGCAGTGGAACTCTCTGCCTTGGAGTGTGGTGGAAGCTCCTTCCTTGGAGGTTTTAAGCAGAGGTTAGATGACCATCTGTTGGGAGTGCTTTGAATGTGATTTTGCATCTTCTTGGCAGGGGGTAGGACTGGCTAGCCTACAAGGTATCTTCCAACTCTATGATTCTAGGTTGCTTTCTGTAACCTGCAGAGCCCCGAAATAAAAAGCCCACAAGACAGAAACCAAATCAGGAGAAAATGAGCCAAAATCGTGTCTGGAATTGACATGGTATCATTTCAGGCATTCCAAAATACATCAGGGTAGTCACCAACAGGGAGGAATGCATCTCAAACCCTTGTCTTACTTTAAAGGACTTGTCCATGGTGCTGAACCTCTCTTTGATGGATAGTTTAGCACCTTGGAGAGCTCATAAGATGCCCCAAAGTGAATTGAGTGCCTTACTGAAATGGATACCGCCAACTGTCCCAACTTGCTTTCTTCTCCTTCTATATTTTTCTTGAAGGAGGAAGGGGCTGGAGTTTGAAAGGGAGGGAAAAAGTTAAGGAACCTTGCCCCATCTTCAGACTGTAACCCGTGAGGTTTCTTTTCACCTCCGTTTGTGTGCGCAAGTCGTCTAGGAAACTGATCAGACGCAACGGTCACGTAATGCCTCTCTTGGCCCTTAATTCCTCCATTCTCTCCTTCATTTCCAGATGGCATCAGGCTACCAGTGGCACCGCAGAATTTGCTGCCTGCAGCTCACACGCAGCAGCAATAATAAGAGCCTTTTAATGAAGGTTGAGTCAACACAAGCATGCTTTCCCCTCCAATGAATAAACACTTTAATTTTCTCACGGTGATCTCTCCAGTCCCTACCGGATTCTGTGTTGCAGGAACGTGCTAGATGACACCGTCTCCGGAGACTGAAACAAAAAGGCTCCCATATACCGAGAAATGATCTAGTTCTGCTGTATCAAGCCACCAAATAAAAACTTGCAGTTGCCAAGTGGAAAAATGGGAATGCCTTCCATGGAGTGCCCTGTAGCCCTCCTCACTAATTTGTCATCATTTCCTGATATTATGGGGAATAAGGCACAAATGGGAGCTACAAACAAGTGCACAAGAACAACAAAGTCCCAGTTGTGGGGTATTTTGGTTTCTGATACCAGCTAGACCAACATAGGCAAAGGCAGGATCTGTCTGGAGTGCCTATGGCCATACCACCCTGAACACGTCCAATCTCATCTGATCTCAGAAGCTAAGCAGGGTCGGGCCTGGTTAGTACTTCGATGGGAGACCACCTGGGAATACCAGGTGCTATAGGCTTAACCCTCTAGAGCAGTGTTTCTCAACCTGTGGGTGGGGACCCCTGGGGGGGCGTGAGGGCACTTCAAAGGGGTCGCCAAAGGCCATCGAAAAACATATATTTCTGATGGTCTTGGGAACCCCTTTGGCAGAGAAGGCTGAAGATCTCTCCACCTGAACTTCTCTTTCTTTTTGGAAACAAGGGTGAATCCTCCCACCAAAAGCCCTCCTCTGCTGTGATTGACTGGCCTTTCAGCCAAGGGGAGGGCTGTTTCTGAGACTCCAAGTAGGGAGGGAGAGTAGGCGTGCTCAACGTATGGCCACGTCATGCGCATGTGTGCAGAGGCAGCCCTAGGTAATTTTCAATAGTAAGCAAACAGTATTTTGGTTTCCCCTCCCAACCAATAACTGATATATATTTTCTGTTCGTTGTGGGAGTTCTGTGTGACATATTTGGTTCAATTCCATCATTGTTCAGAATTGGAGTTCAGAATGCTCTTTGATTGTACGTGAACTATACATCCCAGTAACTACAACTCGCATATGTCAAGGTCTATTTTCCCCCAAGAGCGTCTTAAGAATTCCCCTGGGCAAAATCAACTATACTGCGAATGTTTACTTTGCGTAATGGGTTGAGCCACCCCTGCATGTGTGGGTGAGGGAGAGCATGTGAGGCTGGAGCAAGGCTTATGCCAGTGAGTCCCATCAAGGCATGGGGGTTCACTGTGGGAAGTTTGGCCCAATTCTACCATTACTGGGTTCACAATGCTCTTTAATTGTAGGTGAACTATAAATCCCAGCAAGTACAACTCCCAAATGAACTCCACCAGCGTTCACATTTGGGCATATTGAATATTTGTGCAGGTTTCATCCAGATCTATCATTGTTTGAGTCCACAGTGCTCTTTGGAGGTAGGTGAACTACAACTCCAAAACTCAAGGTCAATGCCCACCAACCCTTGTTCTTCTATGTGCCAAGTTTGATTCAATTCCATCGTTGGTGTAGTTCTGAATGCTCTTTGATCCTAGGCGAACTATAAATCCCAGCAACTACAAATCCCAAATGACAAAATAAATCCTCCCCAACCCCACCAGTATTCAAATTTGGGCGTATTGGGTATTTGTGCCAAATTTGGCCCAGTGAGTGAAAATGCATTCTGCATATCAGATATCTACATTATGATTCATAACAGTAGTAAAATTACAGTTATGAAATAGCAGGGAAAATAATGTTATGGTTGGGAGTCACCACAACATGAGGAATTGTATTAAGGGGTTGCGGCATTAGGAAGGTTGAGAACCACTGCCCTAGAGCTTGTACAATCAAAATTTTTGAAATCAGTCCTGCAATTACCGAAATGTCACCCCAATGCCATTCTACAACTGGTGACAGGGTTCATGAAAGTGGAGACCAGGATGTAAGTGGTCATACTCAAATACTGGTTCAGAATATTCCACGCTCCTCTTGGTCTTACCCCACTAACCATGAAGGATGACTTCCAGTCTACATGGAAACAGGCAGTAGCAACAAAAATCTCATCGCTGGCCTTCTCTCAAGGTTGCTACTCAGTATGGAATATGATCAAGCCAAAGTACTCATCAAACGATGTATCAACGTATCTTCATCTAGGGTCACTACCGAGGGTCAGGTCAAAAATGAAGGCATATCACAACATTCTAGGTAGAGCTATGGGATGAGATTTTAGCTGTTTGTTCTGGTATCCTTAGAGCAGTGGTTCTCAAGCTTCCTAATACTGCAATCCCTTAAGCGAGTTCCTCATGTTGTGGTGACCCCCAACCATAAAAATGTTTTTGTTGCTACTTCATAACTGTAATTGTGCTAATGTTATGAACCATAATGCAAATATCTGATATGCAGGATGTATTTTAATTCACTGGACCAAATCTGGCACAAATGTCCAATACACCCAAATTTGAATACTGGTGGTGTTGGGGGAATTGATTTTTTTCATTTGGGAGTTGTACTTGCAGGTTTCTGGATCAGCACCTCAAATAATCAAATCGAATCTAAAACTGAGCAAAAATCGATTGTTAACCCTTTTGCAACAAATGTTGGGGAGTGGTCCCTGGTCAAATTGGTTGCTGGTCAAAGTGGTCTCTGATCAAGTGATCCCTGGTCAAAGTGGTCTCTGATCAAGTGGTTCCTGGTCAAAGTATTCCCTGGTCAAAGTGGCTCTTGGTCAAGTGGTCCCTGGTCAAAGTGATCCCTGGTCAAAGTGGTCTCTGATCAAGTAGTCCCTGGTCAAAGTGGCTCTTGGTCAAGTGGTCCCTGGTCAAAGTGGTCCCTGGTCAAAGTGGTCTCTGATCAAGTGGTCCCTGGTCAAATAATCCCTGGTCAAAGTTGTCCCTGTTCAAAGTGGTCCCTGGTCAAGTGATCCCTTGTTAAGTGATCCCTGGTCAAAGTGCTCCCTGATCAAGTGGTCCCTGGTCAAAGTGGTTCCTAGTCAAAACGGTCCCTGGTCAAAGCAGTCCCTGGTCAAAGTGATCCCTGGAGAAAGTGGTCCCTGGTCAAACTTATCCCTGGTCAAAGTTGTCTCTGGTCAAAGTGGTCCCTGGTCAAAGTGGTCTCTGATCAAGTGGTCCTTGGTCAAATAATCCCTGGTCAAAGTTGTCCCTGTTCAAAGTGGTCCCTGGTCAAGTGATCCCTTGTTAAGTGGTCCCTGGTCAAAGCGCTCCCTGATCAAGTGGTCCCTGGTCAAAGTGGTCCCTAGTCAAAACAGTCCCTGGTCAAAGCAGTCCCTGGTCAAAGTGATCCCTGGAGAAAGTGGTCCCTGGTCACACTTATCCCTGGTCAAAGTTGTCTCTGGTCAAAGTGGTCCCTGGTCAAAGTGGTCCCTGGTCAAGTGGTCCCTGATTAAGTGATCCCTGGAGAAAGTGGTCCTTGGTCAAGAGGTCCCTAGTCAAAAAAAAGGTTGGGATGCACTGTTCTAGAGTTTAGATTCACCCTCTGCCTTGTGATGTTGCGTACTCTCCTTTCTTCCCAAAAAACAAGGGGGAAAGTGCTCAGGCATCCTGTGAGCACTGGCTTCTTTGAAATTTCTTTCTCGTTCTCCTCTTGAATGCAAACAGTGGGAATGTGGATGTCTTTATCAGGGAGTCAGATTGTGTAATTATCTTTTCTATCTCTGCGCATTTCAGGCCCTGTGCTGAACGGCCTTTGGTGAGGACGGCGGGGAAAACCAAAGCGTCTGTTTTGTCTGGAAGACAGAGAATCCTCCCTTAGGCACTATAGAGGAAGAACTGATCAGAAGCCGGGATGATGACAACGATCTCAAATCCCCTTGAAACTGAATATTTCATCTTCATAAAATAAACATCGAGCCTCTTCCCATGAAATATACATAAAAAATGTTTAAACGTGTTAATTATTAAACCAATATTGATTCATATTGGATGACGCTCTTCAGAGAAGTAACCGGGGAAAGGGGGGGGGGAGAGAGGATTGGAAATTGTCTAATGTATTTAATAGCAGCCCCGCTGTTGCGTTGTATCAATATTCATCAAATCCCAACCACCAATAATCGTAAAAATGACAGGGTATATTTACGAGCATCACTCAATGAACAGGGAGCTGGTGCGCAGGATCAAAGGGAAGACATATTAAAAGAGAAGTGCTGGGTTTATTTTGTCTAATTCCCATCGCCATGTGAGAACTGAGTATGAAATTTCGGGGAAGTTCTTAGGGAAGTGGACACTGCACAGCAGGGTCAAGGCAGCTTGGCATTCTTCAGATGTTGGGTATTAGAGTTGTAAATCCTCAACTCTTTCATCCTTGCATGTCAGGAGAAATAATATCCATTGTTTTCTCACCACTGCAAGAGAAAATGAGAATTTCTCTGCAGTGTGCTTTCTGTGTTTGAAATAAGCATTTTTTTTCTTAGCATATACCATCAACTGAAATTCTGTATTGGACATATCATCACAATGTCATAACTATGCTGTATTTCCTGATCTGAGCCCCAAATCTGTCTTAAAATCCAGGCATTGCTGTCTTCACCTGGTGAGTGTGATCTTCAATCGGGTACTTTTGGCTTCAGTGTAGATGTTTGCCGGGCACAGACCCTCCATATCTGTGATCCTACTCTAAACTCAATTCAAAGTGCTGGTGTTAACCTATAAAGCCCTAAATGACTCCGGCCTAGTCCCACCGTCTTTTGACTATGATCTTTGGGGCCTAGTTAATTTTTAGCAAAAATGTGCATGCATTATAGTTTCTAACTATGTTCATTACTTTTACTGGCCAACACACATCGCAAGCACGTCTGGTGGGGACGAGGGACAGGGCCTTCTCGGTGGTGGCCCCTCGACTCTAGAACTCTCCCCCACTGGAGATCAGAACCGCTCTTTCTATCCTGACATTCAGGAAACAGGTAAAGACGTGGTTATGGAGACAGGCATTCGACGAGTGAGCCAACACCCTGAGATATGGATGGAGGATGATGAACAACGATTTTAGTGTGACGACTGACCATTGTAGTATTGAATGAATTGCTGTTTTAATGTTTTATTGCAATATGAATTATGATGTTTTATTGACTTTATGTGATATTATGGTCTGAGTCCCTCAAGAGAAGTGAGAAGGTCGGTATATAAAACTTTTAAATAAATAAATAATAAATAAACTCTAAATTCAATCTCAGTGTCATTCTGACCTTAAAGGTCTTTTGATCATTATCTTTGGGGCCTAGTTGATTTTTAGCAAAAAAAAATGTGCCTGCATTATAGATTCTAACTATGTTCATTACTTTTACTGGCCAACACACATTTGGGTCCCTCCAATGTTATCCCTGTTCTGAGGTCTATCCAATGCAGTTTCCTGAATCAGCATTGCAAATAACTCCAGGAACAGGTCTAAAAACCAAGACTTTTTTTTGCTCTTAACCAATGTGTCAACATGTAAATAATAGCTGCCATGGTTCAGTGCTATGGAATCTTGGGATCTGCCTTTGGCAGAGAAGGCTAAAACCTACAGATCCCATGATCTAAGATCTTCTGGGGAGGCCCTCCTTTTGTTCCTACAATCATCACAAGTACAGTTGGTGGGGACGAGAGAGAGGGCCTTCTCAGTGGTGGACCCCTACCTCTGGAACACCCAAGAGAAATAAGACAGGCCCCATCCCTGCCCTCATTTCGTAGGAGCTTGAAGACCTGGTGGTTTCAGCAAGCCTTTGAGAATGACCAGTTCTAGCTCAGCCCCAAACATTGTTGAATATGGCTTTATACTTCCCAGCTATCACCCTGGTCATCCCTCTAATAGGCCCGGGAAATGAGCAGCCACAGACCCGTATGTTTATCTATGTGTATATCGTGAGCTGCTCTGAATCCCCTTCAGGGTGAGAAGGGCTGCATATAAATATCATTAATTAATTAATTAATTAATACCTGCTATTGCTGTTGGCCTGTTATGGGAGTGTACTTCATTCCCGGTCCCCTCATATTTTGAGTTTGCAGTAGCTTCTGCCCAGCCTTTTAATTGCTCTGAACAGGCAGGATTATTTTTAATATATGTGTGTAATTGTGATAATTTTATGCTTATGTTGTTTTGTTAATTTTGTTATGCTGTTTACTCTGTATGTTTTGGTGATGTTGCTTGCAAACCACCCTGAGTCCCCCTTGGGGAGATAGAGTGGTATATAAATAAATAAATAATAATAATAATAATAATAATAATAATAATAATAATTATTATTTGAAACACAACAAGGTGAGTCCACAGCTGTTGTATTGGATCACACATCACACACTTCCCAAGTGTCTAGGACTGTGTGATGTATCGGCGAATAATGTGTGCAGATTCCAGTAAGGTGGACTTTTACAGCTCGCAGATAGTAATTTTGTCAGCGTTGATTGTGTTTAAGTGCAGGCCAAGGTCTTTAGGCACTGCGCCCAGTGTGCCCATCAGCACTGGGACCACCTTGATTGGCTTGTGCCAGAGTCTTTGCAGTTCATTCTTTAAATCCTCATATTGTGTCTGCTTTTCCAGTTGTTTCTCTTCAATCCTGCTGTCGACTGGGATTGCAACATCGACAATCCATACTTTTGTTTTTTTAACATGTTTGTGAGGTCAGGAGTATTTTGCTCCAAAACTCTGTCTGTCTCAATTTGGAAGTCCCAGAGTAGCTTGACGTGTTCATTCTCTGTAACTTTTTCCGGCTTGTGATCCCACCAGTTCTTTGCCACAGGCAGATGGGATTTGTGGCACACGTTTCAATGAATCATCTGAGCAACGGTGTTGTGCCTCTGCTTGTAATCTGTCTGTGTGATCTTCTTGCAGCAGCTGAAGATGTAATCTATTGTTTCATTTGCTTCCTTGCAGAGTCTACACTTGGGATCTGTTGTCAACTTTTCAATTCTGGCTTTGATGGCATTGGTTCTGCTGGCTTGTTCTTGGGCTGCCAGAATCAGGACCTCCTTTGTCTCCTTTTTCAGAGTCCCATTTGTGAGCCACAGCCATGTTTTTTCTTTGTCAATTTGGCTCTCAGTTTTTCCCAGGAACTGTCCATGGAGAGCATTCTTTTGCCAGTTTTCTCTTCTGCTCTGGATTGTGTTTTTACAGTATTCACTTTTTGTCTTTTGCACTTGAAGCAGTTTACTGCTATTGACTTCCCTCCATGTTGGTTATTGACTGCCTTTCACATCATCTGCCAGTGCGTGTTTCTCTTCTTCTACCATCTGTTTCACTTGCAGAAGCCCTCTTTCTGCCTCCTAATTTTCTGGGCAGGTAAAGTCTATCGACAACACTACACGGGTGTAATGCGTAGTGGATTGTCATCAGTTTTCTTGTTTTTCTGTCCAGATCATCCAGCTCTGCTTGTGTCCAGTTCACAATCCCAGCAGTGTATCTAACGACAGGGATGGCCCAGGTGTTGAGAGCCTTGATCGTCTTTCCGCCATTTAATTTGCTCTTCAAAACCTTTCTGACTCTTTGGATATATTTTTTGCTGACCACTTTTCACTTGCCTTTGCTTGATATTGTCCAACTGTAGTATGCCCAGATATATATTTATGGTTTGTCCATTTGGCATCTCTATGCCCTCACTGTGTGTAATTTTCCCTTTCTTTAATGCCACTGTGGCATTTTTGTCTAGGTCGAACTCCATACTGATGTCTGTGCTAAAGATTCTGACTGTGTTGGTAAGTGTCTCAATTTCAGTTTCTGATTTTTCGTAAAGCTTTATATCAGTGTTTCTCAACCTGGGGGTCGGGACCCCTGTGGGGGTCGTGAGGAGGTGTCAGAGGGGTCACCAAAGACCATCAGAAAACATAGTATTTTCTGTTGGTCATGGGTTATGTGTGGGAAGTTTGGTCCAATTCTATCATTGGTGGGGTTCAGACTGTTATTTCATTGTAGGTGAACTATAAATCCCAGCAACTACAACTCCTAAATGTTAAGGTCTATTTTTCTCAAACTCCTCCAGTGTTCACATTTCAGCATATTGAGTATCCGTGCCAAGTTTGATCCAGATCCATCATTGTTTGAGTCCACAGTGCTCTCTGGATGTAGGTGAACTACAACTCCAAAAATTCAAGGTCAATGTCCACCAGATCCTCCCAGTATTTTCTCTTGGTCAAGGGAGTTCTGTGTGCCAAGTTTGGTTCAATTTCATCATTGCTAGTGTTCAGAATGCTCTTTGATTGTAGGTGAACTATAAATCCTAGCCACTACCACTCCCAAATGACAAAATCAATCCCCCAACCCCACCGGTATTCAAATTTGGGCATATTGGGTGTTTGGGATTTGAAAATACATCCTGCATATCAGATATTTACATTACAATTCATAACAGTAGCAAAATTACAGTTATGAAGTAGCAAGGAAAATGTTATGGTTGGGGGTCACCACAACATTAGGAACTGTACTAAGGGGTCGCGGCATTAGAAAGGTTGAGAACCACTGCTTTAGATCATCCATGTACAGTAAGTGGGAAATTTTTGGTGAATTTCTTGCTGTTTGGTAGCCTAGGTTTGTTTTCTGTAGAATTATTGACAGTGGGATCAGTGCAATGCTGAACAGCAGTGGTGACAGTGAGTCACCCTGGAAAATTCCTCTCTCTTTTTCAATAAATTGTTTTATTGGTTTTTTTCTTACTCCCACCCTCCCTCCTTGTACATAAAATTTATGCATCAAACTACAGAAGTTACATTTGAAATATCAGTCTTAATTTTTCTACTCCACATCTTAACACATTCTCTAAATAATTCCTAACTGGTTCCCACATCATTTTAGTTATTGTAACCTTTTCGATTTTATCTATATTATTCCATTTGCAATTTGTTATTTCCACATTTAACATATTAACTATATAGTTATACCAATTAATCAGCGTCCATTTTGTTTTGTCTTTCCAACCCCTCACTAAAACAATTTGTGCACATGCGATTAATTTGTCAACCAATTTTTCCTTTTGTATATTCTTCACTCCTGTTATCCGTGCATGTAGTACATTTCTATTAATTGTTACTATTTGTAAATTTAACATTCTATTGATTTCCCCTTCAATCATTTTCCAGTATTCTTGCTCTTGATCACATTCCCATATCATATGATTAAACACCCCTCTTTGTTCACAGCCATGCCAACACCTTTCCTTGATCCCTGGTACAAAGCGTGAAAGTTGTGCAGGAGTTCTGTACCATTTTTGTAACATGTTCCTACTTGCTTCCCTTAATTCATTATACTTTTCTTTTGCTATATTACTTATTTCCCTTTGGATGTCTTCCCTCTCAATTAATCTCCATGTTTGGAAAACTTCCTCTATTATTTCTTTTTTTTACTGTTATGATTTGGCAAACAAACTAGTCCAATGTGGGCTACGCAAAACTACGGTGAGGTGGATCTGTAATTGGTTAAATGGACGAACCCAGAGGGTGCTCACCAATACATCCTCTTCATCTTGGAAAGAAGTGACAGGTGGAGTGCCTCAGGGTTCCGTCCTGGGCCCGGTCCTGTTCAACATCTTTATTAACGACTTAGATGAAGGGCTAGAAGGCATGATCATCAAGTTTGCAGACGACACCAAATTGGGAGGGATAGCCAATACTCCAGAGGACAGGAGCAGGATTCAAAACGATCTTGACAGATTAGAGAGATGGGCCAAAACTAACAAAATGAAGTTCAACAGGGACAAATGCAAGATACTCCACCTTGTCAGGAAAAACGAAATGCAAAGATACAAAATGGGGGACAATGCCTGGCTCGAGAGCAGTACGTGTGAAAAAGATCTTGGAGTCCACAAGGACAACAAGTTAAACATGAGCCAACAATGTGATGTGGCGGCAAAAAAAGCCAATGGGATTTTGGCCTGCATCAATAGGAGCATAGTGTCTAGATCAAGGGAAATCATGCTACCCCTCTATTCCGCTTTAGTTAGACCACACCTGGAATATTGTGTCCAATTCTGGATACCACAATTCAAGAGAGATATTGACAAGCTGGAATGTGTCCAGAGGAGGGCGACTAAAATGATCAAGGGTCTAGAGAACAAGCCCTATGAGGAGCAGCTTAAGGAGCTGGGCATGTTTAGCCTGAAGAAGAGAAGGCTGAGAGGAGATATGATAGCCATGTATAAATATGTGAGAGGAAGCCACAGGGAGGAGGGAGCAAGCTTGTTTTCTGCTTCCTTGGAGACTAGGACGCGGAACAATGGCTTCAAACTACAAGAGAGGAGATTCCATCTGAACATGAGGAAGAACTTCCTAACTGTGAGAGCCGTTCAGCAGTGGAACTCTCTGCCCCGGAGTGTGGTGGAGGCTCCTTCTTTGGAAGCTTTTAAACAGAGGTTAGATGGCCGTCTGTCAGGGGTGATTTGAATGCAATATTCCTGCTTCTTGGCAGGGGGTTGGACTGGTGGCCCATGAGGTCTCTTCCAGCTCTTTGATTCTATGATTCTATGATTCTGACTGTGTTGATCAGTGACTCGATTACAGTTTCTGATTTTCCATAAAGCTTTAGATCATCCATGTACAGCAAGTGGGGAATTTTTGGTGAATTTCTTGCTGTTTGGTAGCCTAGGTTTGCTTTCTGTAGAATTACTGACAGTGGGATCAGCGCAATGGTTAACAGCAGTGGTGACTGTGAGTCGCCTTGGAAAATTCCTCTCTTGATGTTAACAGTTCCATAGCTTTGGTTGCCCATGAACAACTCAGTTTTCCATTGTTTCATTGCATTTTCGGTGAACTTTCTAACATTTTCACAAACCCCGATGACATCTAGGCATTTGATAATCCAACAATGTGGCAGTGAATCAAATGCTTTTTTGTAATCAATCCAAGGTTTGTTTTGCGGCTTTTGCAATTCTCCAGTATCATTTTGTCAATTCTTCTTCTTCTTCTTCTTCTTCTTCTTCTACTTCTTCTTCTCCTTCTCCTTCTCCTTCTCCTTCTCCTTCTCCTTCTCCTTCTCCTTCTTCTTCTGACCGGGGTATAGGGTGGCAACCTGTGCTGGACGGGGTTGCACTCCCCCTGAAATCACAGGTCCGCAGTTTGGGGGTCCTCCTAGACTCAGCGCTGACACTTGACGCACAGGTGTTGGCGGTGGACAGGAGGGCCTTCGCACAATTATAACTTGTGCGCCAACTGCGACTTTACCTTGTGAAGTCTGACTTGACCATTGTGATCCATGCTTTAGTTACCTCTATATTGGATTATTATTATTATTATTATTATTATTATTATTATTTATTATTATTAACTTTATTTGTACCCCGCTAGCATCTCCCGCAGGACTCGATGCGGCTTACACAGGCCGAAGCCTCAAACACAATACAATAAAACATAACACAATAATAAGCAAAACAAATCAGACAATTAAGCAAAATAACAACAATAACTACATCAAGACACTGATTAAAACTGGTTCGGCCGGCGCAATGGGGTACAGGGGTTAAAGTGCTGAAATGGCAGGAGGAACATAGAATTAGAGGTATGGTGTGCAGTAACATCGGTTGTACTAAAGTGCTTCTAGGACTTGGGATGGGGGATTCCTAATCTGAAAAGGCACATCGGAACAGCCAGGTTTTTAGGTTCCTTCTGAAAACTGCTAGAGTAGGGGCCTGTCGGAGATCTTTTGGAAGGGCATTCCAAAGTCGGGGGGCCGCCACAGAGAAGGCCCTGTCCCGTGTCCCCACCAAGCGCGCTTGCGACGTGGGTGGGATCACGAGCAGGGCCTCCCCAGATGATCGGAGTGAGCGTGTGGGTTCGTAGATGGAGATGCGGTCACGCAGGTAGGGTGGTCCCAAACCGTTCAGGGCTTTGTAGGTGAGCACCTGCACCTTGAATTGGGCGCGGAAAATAAATGGCAGCCAGTGGAGCTCCTTAAACAGAGGGGTAGACCTCTCTTGATAATGAGCCCCGGTTAGCATCCTGGCTGCTGCCCGCTGGACCAATTGAAGTTTCCGAGCCGTCTTCAAGGGCAGCCCCACGTAGAGCGCATTGCAGTAATCCATTCTAGAGGTAACCAAGGCGTGGACCACCCCGGCCAGATCTGCCTTCACGAGGTACGGTCGCAGCTGGCGCACAAGTCTCAGTTGTGCAAAGGCCCTCCCGGATACCACCGACACCTGAGCCTCAAGCGTAAGTGATGAATCCAGGAGGACACCCAAACTGCGGACCTGTGACTTCAGGGGGAGTGTAACCCCGTCCAACACAGGTTGCCACCCTATACCCCGATCCGGTTTACGATCGACCAGGAGGACCTCTGTCTTGTCGGGATTGATCTTCAGCTTGTTCCTCCTCATCGAGATAGACACAGCGGCCAGGCACTCGTCCAGCACCCGAGAAGCCTCCTTGGAATTAGGTGGAAAAGAGTAGTAGAGTTGTGTGTCATCCGCATAAAGATGGCACCCAACTCCAAAACTCCGGATGACCTCTCCCAGCGGTTTCATGTAGATGTTGAAAAGCATGGGAGACAGAATGGAGCCTTGCGGGACCCCACAGGTCAAAGGCCAGGGGTCAGAGCAGGCGTCTCCCAGCTTCACCATCTGGGTTCGTTCCTCCAGGAAGGACTGGAGCCACGACAAAACCGCGCCCCCAAGGCCCATCCCAGAGAGACGACCCAGAAGGATACCATGATCGATGGTATCGAAAGCCGCTGAGATGTCCAAGAGAACCAGCAGAGTCACACTCCCCCTGTCCAGCTCTCTGCGGAGGTCATCCACCAAGGCGACCAAGGCTGTCTCAGTGCCATGACCAGGCCTGAAACCAGACTGTGACTGATCTAGGTAGTTGATACCGTCCAAAAAGCTCTGGAGCTGGGAGGCGACCACCCGCTCCAGCACCTTACCCAGAAAAGGGAGGTTGGAGATTGGCCTGTAATTGCTCAGCACCGTGGAGTCAAGGGAAGCTTTTTTGAGGAGTGGACGAACCACAGCCTGTTTCAGATTAGATGGAAAAATCCCTTGCTCCAACGATGCATTGACAATCAACACAAACCAATCAACCAACCCCTCCCTGGCTGATTTAATGAGCCAAGATGGGCATGGGTCTAGAGGTGAGGTGGTCGCCCTCACAGCCCCAAGAACCTCCTCTACGGTTTCAGGAAGAACAAGCCTAAAAGAATCCCACAAAGATGGACAAGCAGGTGCCTCCGTCACCTCTTCTGGCACTGCGATGGAATTGGAGTCGAGCTCGAGGCGTATCTGAGCGACTTTACCTGCAAAATGGTGTGCGAAATCGCGACACCGAGCTGCTGGGTCATCAGTGACCTCCTCCACCACAGGTGGGTGGAGGAGTTCCCCCACGACCCGAAACAGCTCCGATGATCTATTTGCTGCAGACGCTATACGGGTGGTCGTGAATGATTTCCTGGCCACCCGAATAGCCACGGAGTATGCCTTAAGAGAGGCTTTAGCCCGTGCTCGATCAGACACGTCCCGAGATTTCCTCCATTTGCGCTCTAGCCCCCTTCTCGCATGCTTCATCACAGTCAGCTCCCCGGTGAACCAGGGAGATGGCCTGTCACGACGCAACGAGATGGGGCGTTCGGGTGCGATCATATCTAACGCCCTGGACATCTCTCCATTATAGAGAGTCACCAAGGCGTCGATAGAATCGCCAGGCTCCAAGGCAGGAAGAACCCCAAGATTCCTCAGGAATCCATCCGGATCCATCAGTCTCCTAGGGCGGACCATTTTAATCTGTCCTCCACCCCTGCGGAGGTTAAGAGTCGCAGCAAGTCTAAAACTGATCAGATAATGATCAGACCATGACACCGGAAGGATGTTTTGATCTTCCACTCTAATCATTTCGTTGTCCGCCACGAAAACAAGGTCAAGAGTATGTCCAGCTTGATGAGTGGGACCAGATATTATCTGTGACAGTCCTATGGTCGTCATGGTGGCCATAAAGTCCTGAGCTGCGCCACAAGGAGGTCTCAGCATGGATGTTAAAGTCTCCCAGTACCACCAGGCGCTGGGAAGCCAAGGCCGAATTGGTGACCACCTCTGCTAGCTCAGACAGGGAACCCGCTGGGTCGCGGGGTGGGCGGTACACCAGCAGGAACCCCACACTGTCACGGCTCCCCACTTTCAAGTGGACACACTCGAACCCAGAAGCCTGCGGAACAGCGCATCTGATCACGGCGATGGATTGCCGAAAGACTACTGCGACCCCTCCTCCCCGCCCCCCTTGTCTGGCCTGCTGATGCACTCCAAAACCTGGTGGGCACAGCTGAGAGAGATTTACTCCCCCCAGCTCGTCCAGCCAGGTCTCGGTAATGCATGCCAGATCCGCCCTCTCATCCAGGATCAAGTCCTGGATGGCCGCAGTCTTACCATTAACGGATCTGGCATTAATCAGCAGGACCTTTAGACCGAGGGGACTGCCAAGGAGCCTACCACTACCCACCTTCTCCAGGGTCGCAAAGACTCTGTTGCGCTTCTCCCTGGGATATCGGATTACTGTAATGCTCTCTATGTGGGGCTACGCTTGAAGACGGCCCGGAAATTACAACTTTTCCAACGTTCAGCAGCCAGATTAATAACTGGAGCAACTTACAGGGGGTGGTCAACCCCCCTGTTTAAGGAGCCCCACTGGCTGCCATTTATTTTCCGGTCCCAATTCAAGGTGCAGGTTATCACCTATAAAGCCCTAAACGGTTTGGGACCTGCCTACCTTCGTGACCGTATCTCTCTCCATGAACCATCTCGGGTTCTCGTTTCTTCTGGGGAGGCCCTTCTTTCACCCCCGCCAGTCTCCCAGACTCGCTTGGTGAGTGCAAGGGAGAGAGCCTTTTCCTCTGTGGCTCCCCGACTCTGAAACTCACTCCCTGGAGAGATTAGGAAAGCCCCTACCCCAGAAACCTTTAAAAAGAACCTCAAAACCTGGCTCTTCTACTGCACATTTGATGAGTAGATCTACATCCTCATACTAGTGTTTAGTTTAACGGTTTTTTCCCATAGGAAAGTTTTGCTCCACGACCACCACTAAAACGAGCTCTCCTCCGCAAATAATCTGTCCTTGTTTATCTCGTGTTTATCTCGCCTGAGTTTTTAATCTGTTTCTACCCAATTTTCTTTTATCCATTACATGTAGCTCGCCCATGTTACCCTGATTGTGTTTATTGTAATTTTATATTGCTATGTTTTCTTTTGTTTTATGTAATTGCATTATTATTGTTTATTATTTGCGTGTTTGGTTTTGTTTTATTTCATGTAATTGTTGTTTTGGGCTTGGCCTCATGTAAGCCGCACCGAGTCCCCATTGGGGAGATGGAGCGGGGTACAAATAAAGTTTATTATTATTATTATTATTATCTTCTTCTTCTTCTTCTTCTTCTTCTTCTTCTTCTTCTTCTTCTTCTTCTTCTTCTTCTTCTTCTTCTTCTTCTTCTTCCTATCCTGCAGCATTGATCCATGCCAGTTCAAGTGGTGTCAAGCTGCATTCATTCCTCAGTGTAGATGCAACCTTAGGTACTGACCCAAATCTTTGGAGCTGGGCTTTGAATAACTCCTTCTATGTTTGGATCACTCCAGTGACACAGAATCAACCCACCAGCCACATCACTGCATCACCAGCATTATTTAAGAAAGAGAGAGACAGAGCGGAAATAAACCTTTTGACTCTGAGCATCATGATGCTGCACTAAGCTGTGTCTGTAATTTTCCTCTTAATATGAGATTTAGAAGTGTACATTAAAATGGGACGTTGGTCATTAAAAACTAATTCGGGGGACTCCTTCAAATCCCTCTGCCAGCGATACATAACCCATCGACTGTCATTAAATCTCGGCATACAAATTGGAAATAATCATCAGCGTTGGGCGATTGGTTAATTCTAGGCTGGTGTTGATGAGAAATGAATTCCAGGTTTCGCCTCCCATTGCCTCTCTCCAGTCAAAGGCTGGAAGGCTTCACTTCACCTCCTGAACTCCCAGCTTGTGTGTTTACAATTCAGGAGGGATTCACCTCGGCTCTCGGAGAGAAAAGATTGTGGCTCGGAGGCCTGTCAAGACATCGTACCCGCTTATAAGATCTCCCCCTCCCCTCCCAATGCTAGCAATATATTAAAGTTGTTTCAA
Source organism: Anolis sagrei ordinatus (assembly GCF_025583915.1). Classification (NCBI taxonomy): domain Eukaryota; kingdom Metazoa; phylum Chordata; class Lepidosauria; order Squamata; family Anolidae; genus Anolis; species Anolis sagrei. The sequence continues at coordinate 22,193,635 of NW_026844589.1, forward strand.
ATCTCTCTGGATTTTTTCTTACTTCCTTTCTTTCCTGACAGACATTAATGTTTATATCAGAAAGGGAGGAGGGAAGTTCATGAAAAGATCAGACTCTCCGAAGGGAAAAGAGACAGTGGATCTATTTTCTTCCTACCATCCTCATAAGAAGAACCATCATAATGCAGCTATTTCAGTGTTGGACTAGGATTCTGGGAGGCCTGGCTTTGCATCCCCATTCAGCCATGATTTTGGGCAAGTATTTAGAGGAAGATCTCCTCTGAATACATCTTATACTCGAAACTCTGGGCCAGTATTGTCTACTGGTTTGAATGCTGGGTTATTTATTTATCGTGTCAGGCAACCGAACAGTTGTATTACATTTTTGACAAAACAAACAAACATACAAAAGACACAGAGTTTTGCAAGCTTGGTAGTTGATTAAATGTCCTTTGACCAGTATCTGGCCACTTGGAGTGCTTCTGGTGTTGCCGCAAGAAGGTCCTCCATTGTGCATGTGGCAGGACTCAAGTTGCATTGCAGCAGGTGGTCTGTGGTTTGCTCTTCTCCACACTCGCATGTGGTGGATTCCACTTTGTGGCCCCACTTCTTGAGGTTGGCTTTGCATCTCGTGGTGCCAGAGCACAGTCTATTCAGCGCCTTCCAAGTCGCCCAGTCTTCTGTGTGCCCAGGGGGGAATCTCTCATTTGGTATCAGCCATTGGTTAAGGTTCTGGGTTTGAGCCTGCCACTTTAGGACTCTCGCTTGCTGAGGTGTTCCAGCGAGTGTCTCTGTAGATCTAAAAAAACTATTTCTTGATTTAAGTTATTGGCGTGCTGGCTGATACCCAAACAAGGGATGAGCTGGAGATGTCTCTGCCTTGGTCCTTTCACTATTGGCTGCTACTTCCCAGCGGATGTCAGGTGATGCAATACCGGCTAAGCAGTATAATTTTTCCAGTGGTGTAGGGCGCAGACACCCCATGATAATGCGGCATGTCTCATTAAGAGCCACATCCACTGTTTAGTGTGGTGAGATGTGTTCCACACCGGGCATACATACTCAACAGAGTAGCATAGTGCAAGGGCAGATGTCTTCACTGTGTCTGGTTGTGATTCCCAGGTTGTGCCAGTAAGCTTTCATATGATATTGTTTCTAGCACCCACTTTTTGCTTGATGTTCAGGCAGTGCTTCTTGTAGGTCAGAGCACGGCCCAGAGTGACTCCCAGGTATTTGGGTGTGCTGCAATGCTCCAGTGGGATTCCTTCCCAGGTGATCCTCAGAGCTCAGGATGCTTGTCTGTTCTTGAGATGAAACGTGCATGTCTGTGTTTTAGATGGATTAGGGATCAGCTGGTTTTCCCTGTAGTAGGCAGTAAGAGCACCTAGAGCTTCGGAGAGCTTCTGTTCAACCATCTCAAAGCTCCCTGCTTGAGCGGTAATGGCACGATCATTAGCATAGATGAAACTCTCCATCCCTTCTGGCAGTGGCTGGTCATTTGTGTAGATGTTGAACATGTATGGAGCAAGCACGCTTCCCTGAGGCAGGCCGTTCTTCTGTTTCCGCCATCTGCTTCTCTGGCCCTGAACTCAACAAAAAAGCTCCTGTTTTGTAGCAGGATTAAGAGTCCATGAGACCAGTGTTAAAATTTCTTCTTAGCCATGGAAATTCATGGAATGATTATGGATCACTATCTTTCTCCTGCAGAGGAAGGCAATTGGGGGGGGGGGGGGGAAATCTCTAAAAATAAATCTTGAGACATAATTACAGAAGTGAATTGTTGAGTCTAACACTTCCTATTCCCAGCATTCTATGCTTGATCCAATTGTGGAGAGGAACCTGCTGAACCTGTTATCTAAGGTTGTTAATGTTTCTTCCAGCAATGTATTTATTTATTTACTGACCATATTTATATACCATCTTTCTCAGCCCGAAGGTACAATTCAATGCCCCCAACATATAAAAGACAATTAAAAACATTAGCATATAAAATATAGGTTCATAAAAGTCAGTAAAAACATCCTTAGTGTCTCCTTACTGAAATCACTATTCAATCACATCGTCAGTCGTTCCATGGTCTGTCATTGCCTGTTACAGTGCATTTGCAAATGCCTGCTCAAAAAGCCAGGTTTTAACCTTTTTGTAAAATGTTAAGAAGGAGGGGGCCGATTTAATATCAGTGGGAAGGGCATTCCATAGCCGAGGGGCCGCCACTGAGAAGGCCCTATTGCTCATGCCCGCCAAACGCATCTGAGACGAAGAGCAGGGCCTCCCCAGATGATCTTAAAGTCCTAGATGGTTCATAAGGGGAGATTTATTCGGATAGGTAAGCCGGACCAGAAACGTTTAGGGCTTTATAGGCTAAAGCCAGCACTTTGAATTGTGCCCGGTAGTAGACTGGCAGCTGGTGGAGCTGGTGCAACAGAGGAGTTGTGTGCTTCCTGAGCACCACTCCTGTTAGCAACCTGGCTGCCGCCCGTTGAACCATTTGGAGCTTCCGGACAGTCTTCAAAGGCAACCCCATGTAGAGTGCGTTGCAGTAGTCTATACAGGACGTAACAGAGCATGGACTACCATGGCCAAGTCAGACTTCCCAAGGTACGGGCACAGCTGGTGCACAAGCTTTAACTGTGCAAATGCTCTCCTGGTCACCACCGAAACCTGGGGCTCCAGGCTCAGCAATGAGTCCAGGATCATTTTAACACCAGCCTTGGATTCATTAAGCCCCGCACATTGCATGATGTGTTCTGTATACAAGTTGAATAGGTTGGGTGAAAGTATAAAACCCTGCCGTATACCTTTCCCAATCTTGAACCAGTCTGTTGTTCCATGGTCAGTTTTCTGTAATAATTGAAGCATTTGAATTATCTGCAAAAGCAGCCCCACATAGAGAGTGTTGCAGTAGTCCAGATGGGATGTGACTAAAGCGTGGACTACCATGGCCAAATCTGGCGTCTCAAGGTATGGGCGCTGACACCACTGCCAGACCTCACTTATACGATTGTTCAGATAATGCTGGCTACTAGGCTTGTTTGACTTTAAAAAATGGTTCAAAACTCATTTAGCATGTAGGGGGCACTGGTGGTTCGATTCTAAAGTCAATTCCGATTTTCACAGAAAAAATGTTCAAAACTTTTCAAAACTTCTGAGACTTCCAAATCCTTCCTTAATAGTTTAAAAATGCTTTTTCCTGTTTCATTGGGTGGTCTTTACTTTGAAAGTAATTGTTTTACTCCAGAAGGGGGGAGGGGGTTCAGCAAAGGGAGGAAATTCATCCACTCTGGTTTAAAATGCTTCCCAGGCTCGAGACAGAAGTGAGGGGAGAGGAGAGGGAGGAAATTCATCCTCTCTGGTTTAAAACACTGCCCAGGCTCGAGACAGAAGCGAGAGGACAAGAGAGGGAGGAAATTCATCCTCTCTGGTTTAAAACACTGCCCAGGCTCGAGATAGAAGCGAGAGGACAAGAGAGGGAGGAAATTCATCCACTCTGGTTTAAAACGCTTCCCAGGCTTGAGACAGAAGTGAGGGGAGAGGAGAGGGAGGAAATTCATCCACTCTGGTTTAAAACACTTCCCAGGCTTGAGACAGAAGTGATGGGAGAGGAGAGGGAGGAAATTCATCCACTCTGGTTTAAAACGCTTCCCAGGCTTGAGACAGAAGCGAGGGGAGAAGAGAGGGAGGAAATTCATCCACTCTGGTTTAAAACGCTTCCCGGGCTTGAGACAGAAGTGAGGGAAGAAGAGAGGGAGGAAATTCATCCACTCTGGTTTAAAATGCTTCCCAGGCTCTAGATAGAAGCGAGGGGAGAGGAGAGGGAGGAAATTCATCTACTTTGTTTTAAAACGCTTCCCAGGCTCGAGATAGAAGCAAGGGAAGAGGAGAGGGAGGAAATTCATCCATTCTGGTTTAAAATGCTTCCCAGGCTTGAGACAGAAGGGAGGAGAGAAGAGAGGGAGGAACTTCATCCACTCTGGTTTAAAACAGCTTCTCAGGCTTGAGCCGAGGTCAAGGACCAGAAGTGGGGAAACGCTGAATCATTTCCGACTCACTTTTTGCTTCGTAACAGCGGAAAAGGCTTCAGAAGGGCAAAGGGACTTCCTTTTTCCTAAAAAAAACTTCGAAATAGCTTCAAAAAGCAAATATTTCCGAATTTATTCCGAATTACGAAGATTCCGACCGAACCAAACCATACCTACTGGCTACACCAACCTCCCAGAATTGTGTGGAATGATAATCAAGAGTGTGGCATATTCTCACACTCAGTTTTTGCTAAGCATTATTAGCCTTCTTCTCTCTCCTGTCATTCCTTTCCTGGTGACGTCAACTCCACGCAAAAGGTGGGAACGGCATGCTCTCATTCACTGAAGGCTTTTCGGAGCTGCTTTTAGAAATCGTCGCAAGGCAACACTTAATCGGTGGGCTTCTCGAGTGCGTTCGCTTTGGCAATCAGACGCACAAAAGGGTGCAGGCTGTATTCAGCCCTTTCCACCACCTGTCTAGCTAATGATGGCCTGATGCTGAAATATTGTATGAGACCCCCACTACCACAGCCTTTTAAACACAGCTTTCCAACATTGCTTTCCCTAGCAACGCCTAATTTTAAGGTAGCACTTTGAGATTTCAATGAGGGAATTGCAGGCTCCCCCAGCAGGTCTTCAGTCTCTTGATGTTAATCCCATCAGCCCTGTCTCTGGTAAGCATTCATCCTACCATGTTTGTCTATTAAATTAAGAGAGTATTTCAGAACATGAAAAGCCATTTGGACGCCGTAAATCACACGACAATGTCACTCTCTTAACTCTCTATCCGATACATCTCTTACGCTATTATTCACTGATGGAGGCACTCAGTAGATATCTCGGGTTTTTATCTTCTTTTCCATTTAGATCAAGGTTAGCCAGCACTTTACTTAAGAAGGAGGGGGGTATCTAATTTCACCAAATGAAGCCTCTGCATCTAAATCCGTCCATCTACCCTATTTTACCACCATGTATTGCTGATGTCCTTGCGAAAAACAATCAAAGACAGATCCACGATACTACTTGGATAGACTTCTCATTTCAAATTGAAGCATTACACTATCTGTAACAATTAAAAAAAAACCTGTTCCTGGTTTGAAAGCATTATTTCCTGTTTAATTGTGCACTCCTTACTTTGAAAATAGTTGATATACTCCAGAAAAATCCTTTTTATTGCTTCCACAAACTAATTGGTTGAGACTGTAAAATGCGCTGCAGGCTGCCCCTATCAACAAAACAAAGTTTTGGCTACCAGTATTAAAAAAAACTCTAAAATTACAACAGCAAAACAGCAGAGAGGAAACAACCAGACACATCTTAACACCTCCCAACAAAAGATTTTCCCAGGCTCAGCCAGGCCTTCAAATGCTAATGGTGGTCAGTTGAAACATTCACACCTAGCTCCAGCACAGAAGAGCTCTTTGCCCCACCCCAGCCATTCCACAGATATATAAACCCATTGTCCTAATTCCAACAGACCTCACTACCTCTGAGGATGCTCGCCATAGATGCAGGCAAAACGTCAGGAGAAATGCCTCTAGAACATGGCCCTATAGCCCGAAAAAACCCACAAGAAGCTAAAGGTTTTTTCCATTTTAATAAACTTTCCCCATGTTTTAATGATAGACTTGCTTACTTAGGAGATTTCTCGTTGTTCGAGTAGGATTGTCCTCCAAGATTGTGGGTCTGTAGGTGACTGTGGAGCCCTATTCTTGACCTGCATGTTCTCCCGCAGTGAGGGCATCGGTATCCAGGTGGAAGGCAGTCCCAGTCGGGGTTGGCTTGACACACCTTCCTCTTGGCACATTTCTCCCTTTGGTCCTCCATTCGTGCCTCTTCAAATTCTACAGCACTGCTGGTCACAGCTGACCTCCAACTGGAATGCTCAAGGTCCAGGGCTTCCCAGTTCTCAGTGTCTATGCCAGAGGTTTTAAGGTTGGCTTTGAGCCCATCTTCGTTCATTTGGAGAGGCCCTGCTAACGATCCCGCCGGCATCGCAAGCACAATTGGTATGGACGAGGGCCCAGCCTACCTATCCGAATGCATCTCTTCCTACGAACCCTCCAGGAACTTAAGATCATCTGAGGAGGCCCTGCTCTCGATCCCATCTGCTTCACAAGCACGCTTGGCGGGGACGAGGGACAGGGCCTTCTCTGTGGTGGCCCCATGGCTGTGGAACTCTCTGCCTAGGGATATTAGGATATCAGCCCCTCCCTCCTGACTTTTCAGAAGAAAGTAAAAACCTGGCTCTTTGAGCAAGCATTAGGAACCCCGGAATAGATAGTCAAGTTTGAGATGGAGAATGACCTAGGAACGGCCAAGACGATGAAACGGATGAGGATTGGAATGAGAGGATATAGCTCTTTTTAAATTGTTATTGTCTTTTTTTGTCTAAAGGCACTTAATTGTTTTTTGCTGTTGTATTGTATAGATGGCATCGAATTGTGCCAATGTAGACCGCCCTGAGTCGCCTGCGGGCTGATATGGGCGGGATATAAGTGATGTAAATAAATAAATAAATAGGGCCTTCTCGGTGGTAGCCCCTCGACTCTGGAACTCTCTCCCTAAGGACATCAGACAGGCCCCGTCACTAGCAATCTTTAGGAGGAGCTTGAAAATGTGGTTGTTCCAGTGTGCCTTTCCAGAATAAGGAAACTCCTAGCATTATGTCCCAATGCACTTTATCAGAGATTCAGGATATCTGCATGCCCATCCCACTCCAAACACCCCTCCTTGTCATGCCCAGCACTTTTAATTTTTAATTTTAATTATTACATTTGGCCCAGCCATTGTTTTTAACAGTGTCATTAGGTGTTATTAATGTTATTGCTATTCTTTCCTATTGTTTTGTTTTTTTGAGTTATTGTGTTGTTGTTGTTGCTGCTGATTTTATTGTTGTATTTGGGCTCGGCCTCTTGTAAGCCACACCGAGTCCTTCGGGAGATGGTAGCGGGGTACAAATAAAGTTTTATTATTATATTATTATTATTATTTAAATCTCTTTTCCTGCCCACCAACTTTCCGTTTTCCATTCTTGAGTTCGGAGTAGAGCAACTGCTTTGGGAGAGTCGTCAGGCATCCGAGCAACATGGCTAGTCCAGCAGAGTTGATGGCGGAGGACCATCGCTTCAATGCTGGTGGTATTTGCTTCTTCCAGCACGTTGACATTTGTCCGCTTGTCTTCCCAAGAGATTTGCAGGATTTTTCAGAGGCAATGCTGATGGAATCATTCCAGGAGTTGCATGTGATGTCTGTAGATAGTCCACGTTTAACAGGCAGATAGCAGGGTTGGGAGGGCAATAGCTTTATAAAGAAACACATTGTTATCCCTACGGATGTCCCATCCACAAACACTCTCTGATTCATTCGGAAAAGAGCTGCACTCGCAGAGCTCAGGCGGTGTTGAATTTTAGTGTCAATGTTGGCTTTTGTGGAGAGGTAGCTACCAAGATAGCGGAAATGGTCAACATTTTCTAATGTTACACCATTAAACTGTATTTCTGGCATTGGAGAGGGATTGACCGATGACTGCTGGAAGAGCACTTTGGTGTTCTCAGTGTTCGATGACAGGCCGAGCTTCTCATATGCTTCTGCGAAGGTGTTTAGAATGGCTTATAGGTCTTTTCTGAATGCGCACAGATGACATTGTCATCAGCATACTGGAGTTCTATAATAGATGCTGTTGTAACCTTGGTTTTGGCTTTTGGTCTGCTGAAGTTAAATAGGTTGCCATCTGTCAGATAGATTTCCATTCCAGTGGGAAGCTTCCCGTCAACAAGATGAAGTATCATAGCGATGAAGTTGGAAAATAAGGTGGGGGCAATAACACATCCCTGTTTGACACCTGATTCCACCTTAAATGGGTCACTTTGGGAGAAATCAGGAGACAAGGTGACAGTCCATCGAGGGGGTTATGATAGAACCAATTAGGAAATGACATTTATAACCCAGGAACCAAAGTCATGTTACATAGTGTTATTATTCCACCAGAAAAAAAGTTGCCAGTTTTCTATATCAAGTAGATCGGTGTTTCTCAACCTTGGGGTCAGGACCCCTGGCAGATGTCACCAAAGACGATCTGAAATGTCGCCAAAGACCATCTGAAAACACATATCTCTTACTAATCCCTTTGGCAAAGTCGTTTGGGTTCACAGTGCTCTCTGGATGTAGATGATTGGGTGAGAAGCCATTGAAATCCACAAGCATATGGGCAATTTCAACAGAAAGGACGAAACCATGAAAATGAACAAAATTTGGCTACCAGTACTAAAAAACTCTAAAATTATAACAGTAAATAAAGAACAACACTCAAACACAATGGAACTCTAGACAAGAAACAATCAGGAACACCTAATCACCTCTCAACAAAGGAATTCCCCAGGCAGTAACAAGCCACACCTAAAAACTGCTAGGCCATCAAATGCTAATCAAGGTGGTCAATTGAAACATTCATACCTAGCTCCAACAGACAGGAGTTCTTTCTCCCACCCTGGACCTGAAGTCGAGCATGCCCCCCCCCCAAAAAAAAGGGATGGTAACTTATAGTTCTGCAAAGGGCAAGGGTACCAAACTCCACAAAGGGGTTAAGTTTTGGTCAATTTGCCAAGACACTAATAACAGCAAGGACCCTAGGAGGTTTTCAGGGAGCAGATTGGTCCCTGGGCTCCAGCCCTTGGAAAGAGTTACAGTTTTCCAAGGGCCAAGGACAAGTCTCGATCCTGCAGGAATCCATTTCTTGGCTCAGTGGAAATCACCCAGCTCCTTTTGTGACTGTTGGACTTTCTTCAATTCTTTTTTTGGCTCCAATGAACTCATTCCCTACACATGAATTGCCCCATATGAACTATGGACTCATGCCTTAATAAAGTTATATTAATCAATTTCTCTGGCGGGCGGGGGGAGGAAAGGGAGGTTGATATAAATTTCCTCTGGATTCCTGTTTTTCCCCATGTATTTTTCCTTGGCACCCAACTCCTCACCCCTTCCTCATGGAGAAGGGGGAAACTCTCAAGGCAATGGTCAGCTATTGAAAGGACCATCAACAAACACAAAAACCCCATATCATTGGAACTCTGACATGAACAATAAGACTTGGAATTCTTATTTGATTTCAAAGTGGAACCATCAGACTGGAATTTCCTTTTTGCCAACTTTTTGGTCATTTCACTATAGGAGCGGGATGACCCTCAGGAGGTCGCCTTCCCAATTTTGTTTACTTCCCTCAAACTAGACATTCCTCCCAAGCCTCTCCTTTGTGTCTTATCTGATTGTAACAGGAAGACCTGGATAAGGTGATCAGGGCTCATCACAAATCCACTCAAGGACAATAGACTAGGCATCCGTCATAGACTGGATTTCTCTGATTCCGGGCCCCTGGGCATCAAACCCATTGATCCCTTCACCAGCCCATTGTTCCTGCTTGTCCCGCCTCCCCTCTCCTGATTCGCCAAATCAAGGAGCTCTGCGATTGGTCCTGACGCAGGGCGGGCGGCCGCACCTCCCCCCAGCTGGAATCGCATCAGCCAATCACCTGCGAGCTGCAAGGAAGGTGGAGGGCGAGAGTTTTGAACTTTCAAACCTGAAAATTCCTATAAAAATGTCTCTGATCTCTGTACTGGTATGCTTTGTAGGCGAATGATTGCTACCTAGCATCCTTTTCAGCTGAATCACTAATAAACACCTCGGTGCCGCTTCTTCAACTTTGGTGGGCTTTATTCTGAATTTTAATCCAAATAAAATGGCTGAAATCAGGCTTCTCTGGCTCGCCAAAGTAGCAAACCGTCTTTGGTGGGTTCTTAGGGTCCCTCCTCCTGGGGAAGAACCTCCTAAAGCTCCTCTCACCTTCAGACCTTCCACAGATATATAAACCCAATTTTCCTTGTTTACAAGAAACCTCACAACCTTTGCCACAGATGCAGGCAAAACATCAGGAGAGAATGCTTCTAGAACATGGCCATACAGCCTGAAAAACCTACAACAACCCATAGAGAAGGAGACATTTGTCTTTTGAGGCAAGATGGAATGAAGAAACCCTGGTCATTGGAAATAGGATGCACAATTTTCAGCTGTCTATTCCAAGAGGTTTCAGTCCAAAGGAAACCAATTGACCATCCATTCCTAATCTCTGCTCTGGCACTGCCTCCTGCTGGTCATACCCAAGTGTGCTGCTTCCAACTGTGGGTCAGCCTCCAAAGCCACCACAAATGATGGCTTTTTTTGGAGACAAGCAGGACCTCTCCGCCTCGGTTCTGATTAACCTGGGACCACCGAAACATCTGCATACAAAAGGCCAAAGGACTCTCAGATCCTGCTGCTAACCAGATCATTAAAACAAACACGGCAATTACAGGAACCTTTTGCATCCGAGAGACTGAGGTGGGGTTTTAATTAAGGTAATTATGCTCAGCAGGAAAGGCAATTTGCGGAGGCATTTAATGGCTCGATGCTGACATGCTACCTTTTACAAAAGGTGATGCTGACAACACAAGGGCTTCGGAGGCACCCAGGGTGGGAGAGTGTTCCCGGCTTACTGGGCTGTGTCTTGGCTTCTTCTGCTTCTCAGGCTGGATCTACACTGCCCTATATCCCAGGATCTGGTCACAAATTATCTACCTATCCCAGATTATCTGGCAGATAGTCCAGTTCAAAGCAGACAATCTGATCAGAGATATAGGGCAGTGTAGATCCAGTCATCATCCCACAGTTCTTCATCCCTCAGTCATCATCCCACAGTTCAGAAAGACTCCCTTGAGTTTATCCAACTTCATGATTAGTTTAATCAATAGGATAGGGCACCAATTGAGTACATGTAAGTGTATATGTAGAGGCTGGGAACCACACCTGGAATATTGTGTCCAATTCTGGGCACCACAATTCAAGAGAGATATTGACAAACTGGAATGTGTCCAAAGGAGGGCAACTAAAATGATCAAGGGTCTAGAGAACAAGCCCTATGAGGAGTGGCTTAAGAAGCTGGGCATTTTTAGCCTGAAGAAGAGAAGGCTGAGAGGAGATATGATAGCCATGTATAAATATGTGAGAGGAAGCCACAGGGAGGAGGGAGCAAGCTTGTTGGAGACTAGGATGCGGAACAATGGCTTCAAACTACAAGAGAGGAGATTCCATCTGAACATGAGGAAGAACTTCCTGACTGTGAGAGCCGTTCAGCAGTGGAACTCTCTGCCCCAGAGTGTGGTGGAGGCTCCTTCTTTGGAAGCTTTTAAACAGATGCTGGATGGCCATCTGTCAGGGGTGATTTGAATGCAATATTCCTGCTTCTTGGCCGAATGGGGTTGGACTGGATGGCCCATGAGGTCTCTTCCAACTCTATGATTCTATGATTCTATGACTCTATGATTCTAGTTCAAAGCAGACAATCCGATCTGAGATATAGGGCAGTGTAGATCCAGTCATCATCCCACAGTTCATCATCCCTCAGTCATCATCCCACAGTTCAGAAAGACTCTCTCGAGTTTCTCCTGCTTCATGATTAATTTAATCAACAGGATAGGGCACCAATTGAGTACATGTAAGTGTATATATAGAGGTTGGGAACCACTGAACTAGGTAGCTGTGACCGTACCTCGTGAAGTCGGATCTGACCATGGTGGGCCACGCCTTAGTCACCTCCAGATTGGATTACTGTAATGCACTCTACGTGGAGCTGCCCTTGAAGACGGCTAGGAAATTTCAATTGGTACAACGGGTGGCAGCCAGGTTACTAACTGGTGCGAATTACGGAGATCAGTAAATCCTTCTATTTAACGATTCCATGCTTTTTAACATCTACATGAAACCACTGGGAGAGGTAATCCGGAGTTTTGGAGTTCGATGCCATCTCTATGCAGATGACACCCAACTCTACTACTCATTTCCACCCAATTCCAAGAAAGCCCTTCGGGTGCTGGATGAGTGCCTGACTGCTGTGACGGTGTGGATGAGGACGAATAAGCTGAGGATCAATCCTGACAAGACAGAGGTCCTCCAGGTCAATCGTAGGCCAGATTGAGGTATAGGGTGGCAACCTGTGCTTGATGAGGTTGCACTCCCCCTGAAATCACAGGTCCGCAGCTTGGGAGTCCTCCTAGACTCAGTGCTGACGCTTAAAGTGGTGGCTGGGAGGGCCTTTCCACAATTGAAGCTCGTGCGCCAGCTGCGATCGTACCTCATGAAGTTGGATTTGGCCACAGTGGTCCACGCCTTAGTTACCTCTAAATTGGACTATTGCAATGCGCTCTACGCGGGGCTGCCCTTGAAACCATGATTTTAACAGGAGCGGAGCGCAGGGAGCATACAACCCCCCTGTTGCACCAACTCCACTGGCTACCGATTTGCTACCGGGCTCAATTCAAAGTGCTGGCATTGACCTTTAAAGCCCTAAACGGTTCCGGCCCAAGCTACCTATCCGACCGCATCTCTGCCTATGAACCCACCAGGACTTTGAGATCTTCCAGGGAGGTCCTGCTCTCGATCCCGCCTGCTTCTCAAGCACGGCTGGCGGGGACGAGAGATAGGGCCTTCTCGGTGGTGGCTCCTTGGCTGTGGAACGCCCTTCCTACGGACATTAGACTAGCACCATCTCTAATGGTATTCTGCAGGAAAGTGAAGACCTGGCTGTTTGAGCAGGTGTTCGAATAATTAGTGCAATGACTGGTTAATGAACATTGGAACGGAATAATGGATGACGAATCTGGATCAAGTTTTTTGATGATGAGACGATAGTGAATAGTGGTTATTGTAGTAATTGTTTATTAATTATGTAATATGTTAGGTTGTTAACTGTTTTTACACTGTAGCATTGAATTTTTGCTGTTCTTATTTGTTGTGAACCACTGTGAGTCGCCTTCGGGCTGAGAACAGCGGTATAACTAAATAAATAATAAATAAATAATAAATAAGACGGCCCAGAAATTCCAATTGGTACAACGGGCAGCAGACAGATTACTAACTGGTGCGAATTACAGAGAGCGGTCAATCCTTCTATTTAAGGAGCTCAACTAGTTGCCGTTCATCTTCCAGTCCCAATTCAAGTTGCAGGTTTTGACCTACAAAGCCCTGAACGGTTTGGGAACCGCCTACCTACGTGACCGCATTTCCGTCTACAAACCCACGCAATCTCTTTGATCATCTGGAGAGGCCCTGTTCTCGCTCCCACCCCCCTTCGCAGGCACAATTGGTCGGGACGAGGGAGAGGGCCTTCTCTATGGTGGCCCCTCGACTCTGGAACTCACTCCCCAAGGATATCAGGCAAGCCCCTACATTGGCAGTCCTTAGGAGAAACCTGAAAACGTGGCTGTTCCAGTGTGCCTTCCTTGAATAACGGAAACGATGCCCTGAAAATGTCCTCAGAAGCATTTTAACTATCTGTTGGGTTGCCATCCTTATATTTCCTTTAAAACCCTCCTGCTTAGATACATCCTACCTCTGCTCACACCCAGTGTTTATTTTTAAAATTTTAAACGATTACATCTGGCCCGGCCAGAGGTTTTTAAACTTTATTTTTTTAAAATTGTGTTATTGTCTATATTTGAGTTACATTAATTGTATTGTTTTATTTACTTATTGCTTTGTTGTTTTATGGATGTGTTGTTGGGCTTGGCCTCATGTAAGCCGCCCTGAGTCCTTTGGGGAGATGGTGGCAGGGTATAAATAAAGTATTATTATTATTATTATTATTATTATTATTATTATTATTATACTATATTTCTCTTTATGACATCTATGAGGGTTGAATGAAAAGTAATGCCTCCACCTTTGTAACTCCTCAACAGATGGCAGTACTGATATGTGGCAAGTACTGGCTTGTTCAGTAGACTCTCCTCTACAGTTTGGAGGGAAGCCTTAGCATTGAATGGTTGTGTTGTTAAAGTGCAAAGTATGGAACCCTGTGCAGACGGTCAGTCAATGTGACTTAAGCAATGTTGAATACTTGACAGCAGAAGGTGTCACCCTAAAGGAGATTCATCAGAGAATGCAAGCTGTTTATGGTGATTGTATTGATGTGAGTGCTGTCTGTCATTGGACAAGTAAGTTTAAAAATGTTGAGGTGGGAACATCTGACTTGCATGACAAACAAAGAGTGGACGTCCTGTGACAGCAACCACTGAGTTTCACAGCAAAAGGCTGACAGTTTGATTCGGGACAATTGTCGTATCACTCAGAGAGAAATTTCAAGCATAATCAGCATTTCACAAGAACGTGTGAGTCACATTATTGCATTGCTTGGCTATTGGAAGATCTGTGTACAATGGGTGCTGACGCCTGAAATGAAAGCATAGACTTGAAACTTCAAAGACTAGATCTCACCACCGTACGACATCCTCCATACAGTCCAGATTTAGCACTGTTTGACTTCCATCTGTTCCTAATAATGAAAGAAGATCTGCGGGGACATCATTATGCTTCTGATGAAGACGTTGAGAGAACTGTGAGACACTGGTTGTAGAAACAGAGTGTCGACTTCTTCTGTGACGGCTTCACAAAACTTGTTCATAGTTGGCAGAAATATATCCAATTGTCTGGTGATTATGTGGAAAAGTGAATAGTGGTAGTTCAAGAGCACATTCTAAGGATTATTTCTATGTTTGATTTATTAAAATATTCCCATCAAAACCCAAGTAATGAAGGTGGAGGCATTACTTTTCATTCAACCATTATATAATCACATTGGCCTTTTTTAGCTGTTGCATCTCATTCTTCAACATTTACACAAATGACCAGCCACTGCCAGAAGGGACAGAGAGTTTCATCTATGCTGATGATTGTGCTATTACTGCTCAAGCAGGGAGCTCTGAGATGGTTGAACAGAAGCTCTCCGAAGCTCTAGGTGCTCTTACTTCCTATTATAGAGAAAACCAGCTGATCCTTAACCCATCTAAAACACAGACATGTGCCTTTCACCTTAAGAACAGACAAGCATCCTGAGCTCTGGGGATTATTATTATTGTTATTATTATTATTATTATTATTATTATTATTATTATTATTATTATTAACTTTATTTGTACCCCGCTACCATCTCTCCAAGGGACTCGGTGCGGCTTACATGAGGCCGAGCCCAAACACAACAATAAAGCAATAAAACATCAATACAAGCAATTAAAAAACATAGACAATAAATACACAACATTATTAAAAAGCAACACATAATTAAAACAGTGGGAAGGCCAAATGTAGAGTTAAAATTGGAAATAATGCTGGGTCATGAACGAAAGGTGATACTAGTGTTTGTGGAGGGCATACAAGCAGACTCAGGGAAATGTAAAGTGCTTTGGAGGACAAAGTGCTATGGGATTCATTATTCTGGGAAGGCACACTGGAACAACCACGTCTTCAAGCTCCTCCTGAAGACTGCCAGGGTTGGGGCCTGTCTGATGTCTTTAGGGAGTGAGTTCCAGAGTCGAGGGGTCACCACCGAAAAGGCTCTCTCCCTCATGGGATTACCTGGGAAGGAATCCCACTGGAGCATTGCAGCACACCCAGATACCTGGGAGTCACTCTGGACCGTGCTCTGACCTACAAGAAGCACTGCCTGAACATCAAGCAAAAAGTGGGTGCTAGAAACAATATCATATGAAAGTTGACTGGCAAAACCTGGGGATCACAACCAGACACAGTGAAGACATCTGCCCTTGCGCTATGCTACTCTGCTGCTGAGTATGCATGCCCAGTGTGGAACACATCTCACCACGCGAAAACAGTGGATGTGGCTCTTAATGAGACATGCCGCATTATCACGGGGTGTCTGCTCCCTACACCACTGGAGAAATTACACTGTCTAGCCGGTATTGCACCACCTGACATCCGCCGGGAAGTAGCAGTCAATAGTGAAAGGACCAAGGCAGAGACATCTCCAGCTCATCCCTTGTTTGGGTATCAGGCAGCATGTCAACGAGGGGGGGGGGGGGGGCGGGGAGGGGGCTGAGTCTGAGTGAAAGAGGGTCTACCCTAGCAAACCTTTTGTATCATTACCCCAATACCCCCATGCATATGGGATATATTGAGTATGGTGATCAGATCATGATATGAATAAACATAACAGTTTAAATAATGCACCAGTAAGGCCTTTCGCGAACCACCTGAGAATTTTGGGGGGGGGGGGGAAGCCCCTCAAGCAGGAATTTGCTAGGTATTACAACACAACCTTTTGGGTATCAGCCAGCACATCAACGACTTAAATCAAGAAATAGTTTTCTAAGATCTACAGAGACACTCGCTGGAACACCTCAGCAAGCGAGAGTCCAAAAGTGGCAGGCTCAAACCCAGAACCTCAATCAATGGCTGATACCAAATGAGAGACTAACAGCCTGGGCACACAGAAGACTGGCTGAACAGACTGCGCTCTGGCACCACGAGATGCAGAGCCAACCTTCAAAAATGGGGCTACAAAGTGAATTCCACAACATGCCAGTGTGGAGAAGAGCAAACCACTGACTACCTGCTGCAATGCACCCTGAGCCCTGCCACATGCACAATGGAGGACCTTCTTGCGGCAACACCAGAGGCACTCCAAGTGGCCAGATACTGGTCAAAGGACATTTAATCAACTACCAAACTTGCAAACTTTGTGTTTTTTTTAACCTGTTTGTTTGTTTTGTTCTATTAGAAATGTAATACAATGGTATGGTTGCCCCTGACACGATAAATAAAATAAATCTCATTGTTGACATGTTCAGCTTGTGGTCTTCTAAGACTCCTGGATCTCTTTCGCTCGGGCTGTTTTCAAGCCAGACGTCCCCCATCCTATATCTCGAAAGGCACCCATGCCTGTGCTTGTAGGCCACTGATTCAGCTCTGATCTTATTAATGCTCCTGTACTCCCTTGCTCTTTTGTTCCTTGCTTTAATAACACTCTTTATGATGATGATGATAATATTCTGATGGTGGCTGTTTATTAACAACTGCTACAATACCTAAATTTTAATTGCTAGAGAATGGCACCGGGCCAATCAACAATGCCTTTTTTTTTTTGCTGGTACGTGTTATGAGAGTTACTTGTTTACTCAGGAAAAAAAAAACATATAACTTTCTAGGCTCATCTCCCACATCAGGTAAGATGTCCTAAATCCAACTGCCTCTTCTCTGTTGCCCACCAAATGGGAAAACCTAGTGTATTGTTGAGTTCCAAAAGCATTATATATTTTTTTCAGGGTCACAGGAGGGGGATGAATGTGGGAAATTTAATTAGAATGGTACTGAAGAGGTTTCTGAATTTTCCTACCAATTAGTGTTTCATTAAGGCAGCAAAATTGCATTTACTGGAGATAGGGGCACATCCATCTCAAAAGCATTTTTATTTTCGGATCTCGCCGCAGCGTCTGTTTGGAGAGCTCAAATATCATATCTGAAAGCAGGGGCCATCTGATTCATTGGTTACTCATCGTGAAGATGCCAGTTAAATGGGCCAGGAACTTTTGTGAAAATTACTTTTTCTCTCTCTCTTGCAAAATAAAACAATTCCTACCCCACCATGTTGGATTGGGCATATGTGGATCCATCCCTTTGCTTTTCCCTAAAATTCATATCTTTTGTTTTGAGCTTTTTTGTTAGTTTGCATGAGAAATTAGGGATGTGTGATCCAAAAGAAAGGTTCAAAGGTTATTACAAAACTGGGGGGCACTAGTGCTTCATTTTTAAAGTGTTTCTAAAGTATAGGGAGTGAAAACTTCATTACTATAATGATAATAATGAAATTTTGTTACAATTTCATAGTAGTAATTGGGTATAATTGGTTCTGCTGGACCTCTCATTGGCCTTCGATACCGTCAACCACGGTATCCTGCTGGGACGCCTCGCGGGAATGGGCCTCGAGGGTACTGCTTTGCCGTGGCTCCAGTCCTTCCTTGAGGGTCGCTCCCAGAAGGTGTTGCTAGGGGACTCCTGCTCGACCCCACAGCCTGTGGAGTCCCGGAGGGTTCAGTACTGTCCCCTATGTTGTTCAACATATACATGAAGCCGTTGGGAGAGATCATCCGGGGACGAGGAGCAGGGCCTTCTCGGTGGTGGCCCCCCAGCTGTGGAATTCACTCCCCGGGGAAATTAGATCTGCAACGTCGCTCCTTTCTTTTAGGAAAAAACTAAAAACATGGATCTGGGACCAGGCATTTGGACAAGCGGGCAGATAAAGAAAGAACTTCGATGATGAATAGGAAATGATTAACAGATTGGATTTATGGAACTCTGGAATAACAAAACGCTGATTATAAGAATGACTTATATGATGTTTTATATGATGTGTTATGTACTGGCTGTTGACTGTTTTAATTGTGATAACTGTTTTAATTATGTTTTTGTATATTATGTGTACATTGTATAGGCATCGAATTCTGCCTTTTCTGGAAGCCGCCCTGAGTCCCCCTTCCGGGGTTGAGAAGGGCGGGGTACAAGTACCAGAAATAAATAAATAAATAAATCCGGAGTTTCGGGGTTCGATGTCATCTGTATGCAGATGATGTCCAACTCTGTCACTCCTTTCCACCTGCTACTAAGGAGGCTGTTCAAGTCCTGAACCGGTGGTTGGCTGCTGTGACGGACTGGATGAGGGACAACAGATTGAAATTAAATCCAGGCAAGACAGAGGTACTCCTGGTCAGTCGAAAGGCCGAACAGGGTATAGGGTTACAGCCTGTTCTTGACGGGGTTCCACTCCCCCTGAAGACGCAGGTTCGCAGCTTGGGAGTGATCCTGGACTCATCGCTGAGCCTGGAACCCCAGGTCTCGGCGGTGGTCAGGGGAGCTTTTGCACAATTAAAACTTGTGCGCCAGCTGCGCCCGTACCTTGGGAAGTCTGACTTGGCCACTGTGGTCCACGCTCTGGTTACATCCCGTATAGACTACTACAACGCTCTCTACATGGGGTTGCCTCTGAAGACTGCCCGGAAGCTACAACTAGTACAACGAGCAGCAACCAGATTACTAACGTGAGCGGGGTACAGGGAGCATACTACTCCTCTGTTGCGCCAGCTCCACTGGATGCCAATTAGCTTCCGAGCACAATTCAAAGTGCTGGTGTTGACCTATAAATCCCTAAATGACTCTGGCCCAGTTTACATGTCCGAACGGATTCTCCCATCAAAGTTGTTAAGATCTACTGGAGGGGCCCTGCTCTCGGTCCCACCACCTTAGCAATTGCGTCTGGTGGTGATGAGGGACAGGGCCTTCTCGGTGGTGGTCCCTCAACTCTGGAACTCTCTCCCATTAATTAGATCTGCCCCTTCCCTCCTGACTTTCAGAAAGCTGGTAAAAACATCGCTTTGGAATATAGCATTTGTAGAATGATGATCGAGTCAATAACGGATGACCACACCAGCGGATGGTGATGAATTTGTGATTTTATTCTGACGACATGGCTTTTGTAATTATATGATATTGTATGATCTGTATTTTAATGTTTTTTGTATTAATGTATTATGATGCTATTATGTTTACTATATTTGTGTTGAATTTTCTGCTGTTAGCCAGCCTGACTCCCTCTTCGGAGGTCGAGAAGACCGGGTTATAAAAGCTCTAAATAAAATAAATAAATAAATAAATAAATACTGTAATTGATTCAGGGGCTCCTTTCTCCCTCATTTTTAAAGCTCTTGGAGTGAAACTTGCTCCAATGATAGAACACATTTACCACTGTTAGCCCACCAAATTTCAGAAAGTTTCACTTATCCATGGATTTTTGGGGAATTTTCAATTTTTTATAAACAATATTTGTTTAAAAACTACAAGAGCTAGTATCTACTTGAATTTTATATACAGTGCACAAGTTAGCCAAGGCATCAATCTTCAGAAGTTTCAGAAAGATTCACACTTCTACAGATTTTTGAGTATTTTTAAAAGTTTAGACAAAAACAATGTATCCCCTCAAAAAGCGACAACACTAATCCTCTTGAATGTCTGTCCGTCTTTATGACACGCAACCACATAACTTCAACTTAGCCCAGATTTATACTATTACTTACTTACTTTAGTCCTCTTTGAAGACTCAGTACTTTTATTTATTTACTTTTGTTGATTTCCATAGCTACAGGTGGTTTCTTCTGGGAATGCTCCTTATCAACCAGTTCTTCACTCTATTCCTTATCTACTGTTGTTACTTCTGACTCCTCGGACTGGCCCTGCTCTTTCCGAGCCTGTTTTCTCACAGAGTGAAACATCATTTTCCAAACCTGAATTTCCCAGACTTGAGGGCCCATCATTTTGTGCCACAGGAAAGCCCACAATCCTCTGTAACTCATCAGGAAACCATCAGCCTCTGGCTGATCTACAATAGGTGGATTCACTGTCCCATTGGCATAGAAGCTATTGGGTATCTGTGCCGTCACGCCTGGGGGCTATAATTCCTAATGAAGGAGGCATGGATGTGGCATCTTTCCCCAGGGGATTGCTTCTTGCCCTCCTTTAGGAAACTGGAACTCTCAAAAACCCAAAACGCTGTAAATAACTCAAAATAAGTTTTATTGACCACAAAGAGTTATTTCTTAAAGCAATGAGCTGGAAACTTCAGAGGGGTGAAGGAAAATATACGTTACAGTCTCAATTAGTCCTGGGTCCAAGGTGTTTGAAGCTGAAAAGCCTCACCAAGTTTCCTCTTTCCTCAATGGCTGTGAATGCCGGAGCAAACCACAACTCCAGTTCAGATGGCCTATGTTTTGAAGACTCAGGATCTTCCTTTGGTGCCAAAAGAACCGGTTTGAAGGCGCTTGGGTCTCCTCAATGTTGTCCAGGACGATCTGGACATAAAGCATAAGTCCCAAGGGTAGTCCACGCTCTGGTTACATCCCGTTTAGACTACTGCAACGCTCTCTACGTGGGGTTGCCTTTGAAGACGGCTCGGAAGCTCCAACTAGTCCAACGCTCGGCAGCCATGATACTAACAGGAGCGGAGCGCAGGGAGCATACAACTCCTCTGCTGCACCAGCTCCACTGGCTGCCGATTTGCTACTGGGCTCAATTCAAAGTGCTGGCGTTGGCCTATAAAGCCCTAAACGGTTCTGGCCCAAGTTACCTATCCGAACGTATCTCTGCCTATCAGCCCGCCAGGACCCTAAGATCTTCTGGGGAGGCCCTGCTCTCTATCCCGCCTGCTTCACAGGTGCGGCTGGCGGGGACGAGAGACAGGGCCTTTTCTGTGGTGGCCCCTCGGCTGTGGAACGCCCTTCCCATGGAGGATCAGCCCCCTCGCTAATGGTGTTCCAAAGGAGATTAAAAACTTGGATGTTTGAACAGGCATTTGGTTAATCAGTGCAATGAATGTGACGATTACAGGAATGGAAATATGGACGACGAATTTGGATCACGACTCTAGTTATGAGATGCATTGTGTTGTTATTGTTGTGTCAATATTGTATATTGTGCTCTAATGGTTTTAAATTGTATATCATTGATGGATCTTATCCTTGTTGTAAACCACGTTGAGTCGCCTGTTAGGCTGAGAAACTGCGGTATACAAGTAAAGTAAAGTAAAGAGTTGGTGCTAAGAGGTAACTTAAATCAGGGTCCTTTAGAGTCAAGTCTCTTACTCACGTCCATATGGTAGGAACTCTGATGGCAGAATGAGAAAGAAAGGAAGCACTCCCCTCCTGCAGGAGGAGGTGGAGCCAAACAGTACTGATTGACAGCTACAAGTAACCAATCCATACAACTATATATAAGCAGGGTAAAAGGGGCAGGATTAAGCATTATACAACAGTTTAAATCTTGCAACTAACAGTTCTACACATAGACGGCACCACTCACGCCGTCACAGTGTCACTGATAAGACAACAAAACTACAAGAACATGTGGCACTAGAATGTGTGTGCTTTGCTAAGCTTCCTGGACATCTTATATCACTTTGCTTTGTTCAGGGAAGGGGATTTCTCCACTGTCTTTCCCTGTGTTGCTGCTCGTCGCATCACTTTCTTGCATTCAAGGTCATCATTGATCAGTTTCTGAGAGAGGTTTATGGCAGTAGCCTTGGACAGGCAGAAAAGGGTATCGATCGCAGTCAATTCAACAGCGGATTGGAAGGCATCGACTTACTCCCTGTGTATACAGTCCAGTTTGGCTACCCTTTAATTACTATGGCTATCAAATTCTCCAGTAAGGGAATGCAAAGAAGGAAGGAAGATGCTGCAGGAAATCAATGATTGATGGATGGATGGGCAGACAGACAGATGACAGAGCTTTTTTGCGTCTAGCCTCTTCTACAGAAACATACTTGAAGCTGGATCCAAGTCAGGTTTCATCAGTATCCTTACATATCCCAAGAAGAAGGACAAGCCACTTCAATAAATAGAGGATAGATGCGTGAGAATGAATGCTTGTCCATGTCAGTGGAGGCACTGAATGTGACGGTGAAATGCATTTCAAATGCATTGATGGTTTGGCCAAATTGGACTGGAGCTATCCAAAGTCTGAATCTATTTGGAAGGCAAGGGTGAAGCTGTTGGAGAGCTCTTCTGAACTTTGGACTGAAGTCCAGATTGCATTCTTCATTAATGATGTGCATTTGGGCCACTAGGCTGGATCATTATTGTAGATTTTATTGTATTAACTTAATGTTTTAAACTATAATTATTGGTTTGATATGTATTTTATTGTATTTATTTGTAGGCACCAAATATGTGAGTCGTCGTCGTCGTCGTCCCCCCCCCCCCCCGGAGGGGTAGAGAAGGGCGGGGTACAAATATCTATATAAATAAAAATGTAATGTTCATTTGTGGGATTAACAGAACTCAAAAACCACTGGATGAATTGACACCAAATTTGGACACAAGACACCTAACAACCCAATGTATGTCCTTCACTCAAAAAAATGATTTTGTCATTTGGGAGTTGTAGTTGCTGGGATTTATAGTTCACCTACAATCAAAGAGCATTCTGAACCCCACCAACGATAGAATTGGGTCAAACTTGGCACACAGTCCTCCCATGACTAACAGAAAATACTGGAAGGGTTTGGAGGGGAATGTCCTTGGTTTTGGAGTTGTAGTTCACCTATATCCAGAGATCACGGTGGACAATGATGGATCTGGACCAAACTCTACATGAATACTCAATATGCCCAGTTGTGAACCCTGGTGGAGTTTGGAGAAAATAGAATCTTGACATTTGAGAGTTGTAGTTGCTGGGATTTATAGTTCACCTACAATCATAGAGCATTCTGAACCCCACCAATGATAGAATTGTGCCAAACCTCCCACACAGAACCCCCATGTGAGCCACAGCAATGCATGGCAGGGGACGGCTAGTATATAAATAAAAATGCAATGCTCATTTGTGGGATTAACATAACGCAAAAACCACTGGACAAATTGACACCAGATTTGGATTCAAGAAACCTATCAGGCCAGCAAGTGACCCTCATTCATAAAAACACTGAAAACATTGCAGAAAAGACTTAAAAAGCCAAAAAACAAAAAATACATTACAACGCATGCGTAAACCCACATATATACACAAACACACATATGTAGACCCACGTATACACATATATTGTTCTGTCGCACACTGGGCCTGTAACAGCTGTCTTTACTATAAGACGTATACTTTAAGCCTAGCGGGAAGCCAGGGGGCCTCAAAGAAAGATTCTTAGGGATTTTTCTGAAGTGATGGTCTTTAGAGTCTTTAATGATACAACAAAGTCTTTATTATGGAACAAACAACAAATCTTCAGTGGTTCAAACAACACTTCAAGGCTTTCTTAGTCTAGTCCTCAATGGACGGGTACCTGACTTTGATTAACTGTACTTTAGGAAAAAAAAAACCCTATTTAACCTCTCCAGGCTGTTTACTATCTATGCCTCATCGGTGTGGGTCCTACTACCGATTCCAAATGCGTTTGGGTATTGAGTAGACCTACCAGCCGAGGCTTGAAGATGTTTCAGCTGGAGTTCAGTGGATCTGTAATGCTGTCCTCCCTCTGAGAATTCTTTGAAAACTTCAGGGCTCTTTCCCCTCTGATTTCTGTGAGGCTGAGAGGCTGTGAGCTCTCAGCCAGAGCCTTGGGACCTTTTCCCTGGAATTTCTGTTTCTGTTTCCCCGGATGTTATTGAGAAAAGAAGCTTTTCTATGGGACGAGCTGGTCTGCATCCTATAGTTTAGCTTCCTTATGTGAGACTGCCCAAAAAATGGCTCCTTTCCCTCTCAGAGCCCTGAACAAGGGGTGGAACCAAAGCTTAATTATGATTGACAGGTGGCCTGTCCCATGACTGCAAACAGATAACAGAAAGAAAATAAAGTTGGAGCTTCTGGTACAGCTGTACCAGCACATATATATTTATTTATTATTTATTTCGCATATTTCTACCCCACCCTTCTCAACCCCCGAGGGGGGACTCAGGGCGGCTTACAAAAGGCACAATTCGATGCCTACACAATAATACAGATAAACATATATAAACAGCAATTAAAACAATTATAACAGTTAAAAACAATCAATTATACTCACAATCAATAAAAAATCAATAAAAAAATCAATCTCATGCTCAATGTTCACCAACTCAGAGTCCATAAATTCATTCCACCTTGTCCATTCCTATCAGTCGTCGTTGTCCTTTATTTATCTGCCAGATTACCCAAACGCCTGGTCCCAAATCCACGTTTTTAGTTTCCTTCTAAAGGAAAGGAGGGATGTCGATGATCTAATTTCCCCGGGGAGTGAATTCCACAGGTGAGGGGCCTCCACCGAGAAGGTCCTGCTCCTCTTCCCCGCCAGTCTCACTTGTGATAGAGGTGGGGCTGAGAGCAGGGCCTCCTCAGAAGATCTTAAACTCCGAGGCGGGACATCGAGGGAGATGTGAAGATACACACACAAAACACACATACACAGACTGGACCACAGCAACACGTGGCAGGGGAAGGCTAGTAAATAAATAAATAAATAAATAATTATTGGCTGACAGACACACAGAGAGATAAAAACTTCAACTCCCATCATGCTCCAAGAGAAAATTTCAATGGCCACCCTATGCTAGTGCCACTGGGAAAGCAAATTCCCAGGGCCCTCTCTGGGGGAGGCTTCTACTGCCGGAGAGAGAAAAAGACACCACAGATCTTCCTGCCTCAGATATTTTGTGGACGTAACTCTTTCCAAAAATATTATCTCTTTGAATCTGTTTTGGTAGTCTTTTTGTCTCTCTCTTCCCCCCGTTCTAGAGCAGGAATTTAGGGGTCTTTGCCAGGAGGCAGAGACAAATTAGACTCATCAAAGAATTCTTTTTCCCTGACGAGACAGAGAAGCACCCAATTCCTGATTTTTCCAATAAAAGGTCTCACCAATTTGAAGGAAGTGCCGCGGAGGTTTATTAGCGATTCAGCTGAAAAGGATGCAGAGCGGCAATCATTCGCCAAGCAGAGCATGTGGTTACAGAAGTAAAGGCCATTTTAATAGAAAATACAGAGTTGTGAGTTTCAAAATTCCCACTCCCCCCTCCCGCCCAGCTCGAAGGGGATTGGCTGACATGCAAACAGCTGGGAGGAGGCTTGGCCATCCCCCATGCATCAGGGCCAATCACAGGGCTTTCGTGGGGCACCAGAGCCTATCAGGAAGGTCCTGCTGCCTTGACGCTCCAGCGAATCAGAAGGGAGAGAGGCAGGATGAAGGGAGACAATGCATTCTGGATGGGATTATGATAAGATTGTCCCTGAAACTTAGCGAGATCCGGGTGGGGGGTCTGCCAGCCAAGCCATTCTATTGTGTTCATGAGTGAAGGCAATAAACATATGTTAAAGAAATCCGAGTTTTCCTGTCGCCATCAGATATGACACAAAGGGTGGAAGTTCTTTGTGGAGAAGTTTGAAAGAAAAACGGCTTGGAGGAAAAGAGGACTTTCCTAAGGTCATATTCCCCCCATTGTTATATGATTAAAAAGTCTGCCAAATGGAAATCCTAATGGTGGCCCAACTCCGAAGACAAAAGGATTTCCTTTACTATTGTCCATGCAAAGAATGTCCAAAGATAAGGGTCTTTTCATGATCGCTGATTGCATTTCCAGAGGCAGGGCAGCTTCCTTGTAGATTTCCCCGAAGGAGAGGGGAAGGGGGCAAAAGGGTCAGGGCAAGGTCAAATACATGAAGGGAAATATAGAAATACAGGAGAAAATATGAAAATATAGAAATCATAATACAGAGAGTAAACCCAACTACCTTCCCCCAGTGTCCATAGTTTATATTATTCATAGGAAGGTCCATAAAGGGAAATAATATCCATGAGGAAGAAAGAGAGTCCCTTGTTTGTGAGATGGGGGACCATCAGGAGCCCAGGTGTGCCTCAGATGGGAAAATTCAAATACTTTTGTGGCATGATTTTCAGTAATAAATTGGTTACTTTCTGTTGTAAACATATGAAAATAGAGCATAAAGCCTTGATTAAATGATACACACCAAACTGACCAAGGCTTAACCCTTATTATCCAGCCTGGCATCCTTGCCCTTAGCAAAACTATATGTTACTATCTCTTATAGGGGGATTTCACCCCTTTCTGTTTTTGGAAATTAAACAAAAATTGTCCTCCGAAAACTACAAGTCTTTTCATTAACAGCGATTCAGATCTAACTCTATTCTCCACACTCTTCAGAATATTGCCACCAGCAGGTCCAGTAGAGAGATCCTTTTAGCCTTTCTCTTTTTATCCATCTCTTCATTCATTAATCCAATTTCTGGAAACATCATGTTAAAAGGACCATTATTACTGTAACGAGCGACAACGTTTTTGGGCAAATGAGGAGCCAAAGAGCTGCATTTCAAAAGTAACAAAATGAGGGGGGGAAGGAAGCTACTCATTTAGCGTAACAAGCACGGATGCCTAGTTATAGTTTGAATTTACTTGTAAAGACATCTTTGATGTTTTTGGAGAGGGATTTTTGGTTCATGCCCATTTCATTATCATTGTTAAAGTACCAAAAGGCCGTTGTCCAAGTGGCTGGCGGGGGGTGGAAAAACCCGCCTCTTCAGACCATGCACTACTTAACAAGAGAACACTTGATACTTTTCAAATATACCGATGCCGATGAATTACTGCCAAAACATTATCGTCATGCAAACTTTGGTTGCTGATGGGGCCCATGCCATTGAGGCAATGAATTCATTTAATTTTTAGTTCTGATCAAAGGAGCTCTCCAAGGTCCTTATTTTGGAGAGATGGTGCAGCACCTTCAACAGCTCCTTTAAAGCAGTGGTTCTCAGCCTTCTTAATGCCGCGACCCCTTAATACAGTTCCTCATGTTGTGTTGACCCCCAACCATAAAATTATTTCCATTGCTACTTCATAACTGTAATTTTGCAACTGAAGGAACTAGCGGAAGTCATTTCGGAACCATTGGCAATCATCTCTGAGAGCTCTTGGAGAACGGGGGAAGTTCCAGCAGATTGGAGGAGGGCCAATGTGGTCCCAATCTTCAAGAAGGGAAAAAAGGATGACCCAAACAATTACAGTCCGGTCAGCCTCACGTCAATACCAGGCAAGATTCTGGAAAAGATTGTTAAGGAAGTGGTCTGCAAACACTTAGAAACAAATGCGGTCATCGCTAATAGTCAACATGGATTTATCAAAAACAAGTCATGCCAGACTAATCTGATCTCTTTTTTCGATAGAGTTACAAGCTGGGTAGATGCAGGGAATGCTGTGGATGTAGCGTACCTGGATTTCAGTAAGGCCTTCGACAAGGTCCCCTATGACCTTCTGGCAAGGAAACTAGTCCAATGTGGGCTAGGCAAAACTACGGTGAGGTGGATCTGTAATTGGTTAAGTGGACGAACACAGAGAGTGCTCACTAATGCTTCCTCTTCATCTTGGAAAGAAGTGACAAGTGGAGTGCCGCAGGGTTCCGTCCTGGGCCCGGTCCTGTTCAACATCTTTATTAACGACTTAGATGAAGGGCTAGAAGGCATGATCATCAAGTTTGCAGACGACACCAAATTGGGAGGGATAGCCAATACTCCAGAGGACAGGAGCAGGATTCAAAACGATCTGACAGATTAGAGAGATGGGCCGAAACTAACAAAATGAAGTTCAACAGTGACAAATGCAAGATACTCCACTTTGGCAGGAAAAACGAAATGCAAAGATACAAAATGGGGGACGCCTGGCTCGAGAGCAGTACGTGTGAAAAAGATCTTGGAGTCCTCGTGGACAACAAGTTAAACATGAGCCAACAATGTGATGTGTCGGCAAAAAAAGCCAATGGGATTTTGGCCTGCATCAATAGGAGCATAGATCTAGGGAAGTCATGCTACCCCTCTATTCCGCTTTGGTTAGACCACACCTTGAATATTGTGTCCAATTCTGGGCACCACAATTCAAGAGAGATATTGACAAGCTGGAATGTGTCCAGAGGAGGCGACTAAAATGATCAAGGGTCTGGAGAACAAGCCCTATGAGGAGCGGCTTAAGGAGCTGGGCATGTTTAGCCTGAAGAAGAGAAGGCTAGGAGGAGATATGATAACCATGTATAAATGTGAGAGGAAGCCACAGGGAGGAGGGAGCAAGCTTGTTTTCTGCTTCCTTGGAGACTAGGCACGCGGAACAATGGCTTCAAACTACAAGAGAGGAGATTCCATCTGAACATGCGGAAGAACTTCCTGACTGTGAGAGCCGTTCAGCAGTGGAACTCTCTGCCCTGGAGTGTGGTGGAGGCTCCTTCTTTGGAAGCTTTTAAACAGAGGCTGGATGGCCATCTGTCAGGGTGATTTGAATGCAATATTCCTGCTTCTTGGCAGGGGGTTGGACTGGATGGCCCATGAGGTCTCTTCCAACTCTTTGATTCTATGATTCTATGATTCACAACGAGTCCTACGGGAGATGGTAGTGGGGTATAAATAAAGGATTATTATTATTATTATTATTATTATTATTATTATTATTATTATTTTCATAAGCAGCTGAATCTCTACTGTAACAGCCAGAATCCATGTCTGGATGTACCTTGACTCCAAAGTTCTTCTCATCTCCTCTTCTTTCCTCTCCAGCCCAAGAGTTACCTTTCTGAATATGCCAGAGAAACGGCAAAACTCCCACAGAGATCTCCATGTCCTCCCCATTTCTAGCTATTAAAACAAATTATTCTCATGTTACAAAGTGAGCTGGAGACCAGTGGTGAGCAGGTGCTTTTTTGACCTCAAAGTCCCCTGCATGTCATATATCACATCAGCCCTCCAGGGGTTTCTGCGGCAGCCAGCATGTCTCTTGAACCCCTTCGAAGAAGCAAAAAGTGAGAGAGGTCCTTGCTCTTTGTGGAAGAATGTGAAATGAGAAGACAAGTTCTGGTAACTGGTGGAAGTCAGATTCATCATTCTGGGAGATTTTAAATGTACTTCTTATCCCACTACCTACCACAGCTGACTCTGCACCGACTCACCTGCTTTGGAATTTGTAGGATTTGCAAAGTATGTGACAATGACGGCTATATTTAGGGGAACCTGATGTACTTTTGAACCAGTGTTCCTCAACCTTCCTAATGCCACAACCCCTTAATACAGTTCTTTATTTAAACCATTTCTACCCTGCTCTTCTCACCCCCCCCCCCCCAGGAGGACTCAGAGTGGCTAACAATGGCAACGATTCGATGCCGCAATAATTACAAATATAAAAGCAAAATAAAATAATACAATATAATACATTAAAACAACAATAGTTATCCAATCATAAAGGCATTTCCATTGTAACAACCATCCGGTTCAATTCATTGTTCAGGTGCCGTTATATCCATTAGCCAAAAGCCTGGTTCCACAACCACACCTTAAGTTTCCTTCTGAAAGAAAGGAGGGAGGGTGTTGATCTAATTTCACTGGGGAGCGAATTCCATGGGCGGGGGGTCACCACCGAGAAAGCCCCGTCCCTTGTCCCCACCAGCCACGTTTGTGAAGTTGGTGGGACTGAGAGCAGGGCCTCCCTGGCAGATCTTAAACTACGAGGTGGAACGTAGAGGGAGATACGTTCGGACAAGTAAGTCTTTACTTTGAAACTTTATATTGGTGAAGGCTTACTCCTTTAATATGATGTTACAACATATGTTCTCCACATCTTCTGGACTCCAAATCTGAGAAGACTCAGAAAACATGCCCAGGAATAAGACATTGTGGCAGTTATGGGCTGAATAAACATCAGGGTACCCTCATCCATTTTAGGCAGGAAATTAAAAAGGAAAGAATAAACATAAAGTATATGCAAGGAGATGTCTGAAATTCATGCTATATTTATAATTGGACAATTAGTGTTTCTTAATTCATATGAAATAAAATAAAACTTGAAGCCTGGTAAAATTTTGCTTGAAAGGAGGGAGGACGCCAATCTAATTTTGCTGGGAGCCAATTCCACAGGCAGGGGTCACCACCAAGAAAACCCTGTCCCTCGTCCACACCAGCTGCATTTGCGAAGCTGATGGGACCAAGAGCATGGCCTCCCCAGCAGATCTTAGACCACGAGGTGGAACGTAGAGAGAGATACATTTGGACAAGTAAGCTGGGCTGGAGTCATATAGTTCTTAATATTGTGTTGACCCCCAGCCATAAAATTATTTTTTTTGGGACTTCATAACTCTAATTTTGCTACTGTTATGAATTGTAATGTAAATATCTGATATGCAAGATGTATTTTCATTCACTGGACTAAATTTGGCACATATACCTGATACGCCCAAATTTGAATACTGGTGGGGTTGCGGGGGGGATTTATTTTGTCATTTGGGAGTTGGAGTTGTTGGGATTTATAGTTCACCTACAATCAAAGAGCATTCTGAACTCCACCAAGGATGGAATTGAACCACACTTGGCACACAGAATTCCCATGAACAACAGAAAACACTGGAAGGGTTTGGTGGGCAATAATAATAGTAATAATAATAATAATAATAATAATAATAATAATGTATTTATACCCTGCCACCATCTCCCCAATGGGGACTCAGGGCAGCTTACATAAGGCCACACCTATCAATACAGTAAACACAATATAACACAAAACACAACAAAATCGAGAAATAAAATAAATAACATAAAATACAGAACCAATGAAATAAGCAATACATCAGTAAAAAAATCAAAACATTAAACACTAAGAAAGATCACAGAACAGACCTGGGCATTGACCTTGAGTTTTGGAGTTGTAGGGTTCTGAGCCCCCCCCCCCTCCCCCGGGGTTGAGAAGGGCAGATATCTGCCCTCGCAATTTCGGGAGGCTCCCGAAAACAGATTAGGGGCCCCACCGAAAGCCGGGACATGAAACGGGCTAAGGTTTATCCCGAAAGCACAACAATGGCCAGTGTGGTCTCTTCTAATTCTATGATTCTATGATAGGGTCAAATGGGTTTTCTAGGTCCAATAAAATAGCCCTTATTTAATCTAAATATGTGTGTCATTATTTCATGGCTGGTCACCAAGAGAAGCATTGCTCATTGTTGCTGCAAGTCCCATTCATGCCCATTTTATTTATTTGTCATTTCAGGGCAATCAGTCAATTGTATTACATTTTTAACAGAACAAAACAAACAAACAGACAAAATAGAAAATTTGCGAGTTTGGTAGTTGATTAAATGCCCTTTGACCAGTATCTGGCCACTTGGAGTGCTTCTGGTGTTGCCGTGAGGAGGTCCTCCACTGTGCATGTGGCAGGGCTCAGGGTGCATTGCAGCAGGCGGTCAGTGGTTTGCTCTTCTCCACACTCGCATGTTGTGGATTCCACTTTGGCCCCATTTCCTGAGGTTGGCTCTGCATCTCGTGGTGCCAGAGCGCAGTCTGTTCAGCGCCTTCCAAGTCGCCCAGTCTTCTGTGTGCCCAGGGGGGAGTCTCTCATTTGGTATCAGCCATTGGTTGGGGTTCTGGGTTTGAGCCTGCCACTTTTGGACTCTCGCTTGCTGAGGTGTTCCAGCAAGTGTCTCTGTAGATCTTAGAAAACTATTCTATTTAAGTCGTTGACGTGCTGGCTGATACCCAAACAGGGGATGAGCTGGAGATGTCACTGCCTTGGTCCTTTCACTATTGGCTGCTACTTCCCGGCGGATGTCAGGTGGTGCAATACCGGCTAAGCAGTGTAATTTCTCCAGTGGTGTAGGGCGCAGACACCCTGTGATAATGCAGCATGTCTCATTAAGATCCACATCCACTGTTTTAGTGTGGTGAGATGTGTTCCACACTGGGCATGCATACTCAGCAGCATAGTAGCATAGCGCAAGGGCAGATGTCTTCACTGTGTCTGGTTGTGATCCCCAGGTTGTGCCAGTCAGCTTTCGTATGATATTGTTTCTATCAC
Source organism: Anolis sagrei ordinatus (assembly GCF_025583915.1). NCBI lineage: Eukaryota > Metazoa > Chordata > Lepidosauria > Squamata > Anolidae > Anolis > Anolis sagrei. Next base: position 22,225,850 of record NW_026844589.1, read on the forward strand.
CCACTTTTTGCGTGATGTTCAGGCAGTGCTTCTTGTCGGTCAGAGCACGGTCCAGAGTGACTCCCAGGTATTTGGGTGCGCTGCAATGCTCCAGTGGGATTCCTTCCCAGGTAATCCTCAAAGCTTGGGATGCTTGTCTGTTCTTGAGATTAAAAGCACATGTGTGTGTTTTAGATTTTATTTATTTATTTATTATTTAAACTTATATGCCGCCACTCCCCTGGGGCTCGGAGCGGCTTACAAGAATAGCTAAAATCTAACAAAGTTTAAAAGCAATTTAAAACAATTTAAAAACAACAGTATCAAACATTAAAAGCCTGTCGGAACAGGTATGTCTTACATGCCCTGCGGAAAGCTGGTAAATCCCACAGGGCACGAACTTCAGGTAGCAGAGCATTCCAGACTGATGGCGCCACTGCTGTGAAGGCTCTGCGTCTGGTTGCCGTTAGACGCAAGGTCTTGACACTGGGGACTTCCAATAGATCTTGGTCCTCAGAACAGAGGGATCTCTGGGGTTGGTAGGGGGTGAGGCGGTCCCTCAAATACATCAGCCTCAGACCATGCAAGGCCTTAAAGGTGAGTACCATCACTTTGAAAGTGATGCGGTGCTCAATTGGTAACCAATGCAGCTGCAGTAAGATTGGTGTTATGTGGCATCTCATCAGAATTCCTGCAAGAAGCCGAGCAGCTGCGTTTTGTACCAACTTGAGCTTCCGAATCACCGACAGAGGAAGGCCAATGTAGAGGGTGTTACAGTAGTCCAGTCTTGAGATGACCGTGGCCTGGATCACCGTAGCTAGGTCGTCCCTGGACAGGGAGGGGGCCAGCCGTCTAGCCTGCCACAGGTGAAAGAAGGCGGTTTTGCTCACGGCGGAGACCTGGGCCTCCATTGTCAGCAGAGGGTCCAAAAGGACTCCCAGACTCTTTACCAATGATGACGGGCGTAACGCCTCGCCATCCAGGGTGGGCAGATGGATGTCCCCACTGCCCGGTCCACCCAGCCATAGGATCTCCGTCTTTGCTGGATTCATCCTCAACCTGCTGGCACACTGGCTAGATGGGTTGGGGATCAGCTGGTTTTCCCTGTAATAGGCAGTAAGAGCACTTAGAGCTTTGGAGAGCTTCTGTTCAACCATCTCAAAGCTCCCTGCTTGAGCGGTGATGGCACGATCATCAGCATAGATGAATCTCTCTGTCCCTTCTGGCAGTGGCTGGTCATTTGTGTAGATGTTGAACATGGATGGAGCAAGCACGCTCCCTGTTCTTCTGTTTCCACACATTTATGCCCATAAAAGTTAAGGAAGCAAATGGGGAAATCATGTCTTCCTTTAGTTTCCACAACCCCAGGAAGCTGAGATCCTTCCTGCCATCCTGCTCCCCCTCGTTGTGATTCCTGGTCGATGTTCTACTGTTGCCTTTATTCTTTCTTCCCAGTGCTATTGTGTCTTTCTCTGAAGAAATGATAAATGTCCACATTATTTATTTCCCTATCTAGTGCAGCCAATTAAGCACACGTCAAATCCATTTGTAAATAGCAATGCCGGCTGAACGCAAGGGTGGGGAGTGAGGTGGGAGGAAACCTACCCACAGAAATGAAGAGGCTTTTGATTCAGGCTTCAGGGAAGAGAAAAATAAGCAAAGGGTGAAGGTCAGTGGAGACATATCACATTGCACTGATTAAAATGTTGACAGGCATTCATTTAGTTTTATGAAATTGTCAATTGATCTGCGATCGCAGGCTCCAATCAATGCTCTGAAACTAAACGATGCAGAAAATCAAACAGCCATAGAATACCCTGGGTGAGAAAAGGAAGGAGGCACCTGAGAAGCAATTAATTCCTCCAGGGAAAGGAACTAAACCACCTCCGAGGTGGCAAAAGGTAGACCTGAAGATACTGAAAGAAATGGAGAAAATGGATTGTCGAAGGCTTTCATGGCCGGAATCATTGGCTTGTTGTAGGTTTTTTAGGATGTATGGCCATGTTCTAGAAGCTGGACTACCATGTTAGACTACACAGAGAAGTCATTGAAATCTATAAGTAGCATGTGGACAATTTCAACAGAAAGGAAGAAACCATGAAAATGAACAAAATCTGGCTACCAGTACTAAAAAAACTCTAAAATTATAACAGTCAATAAACAAAATTCGAACACAGGGGAACTCCAGACAAGAAACAATTTATTTTATTTATTTACTAGCTTGGGGACTCGGCTCTGCCCGGGTTATTTGAGATAGACATTGTGTATCAAGTTTGGTCTTTATCAGTTATTTATATGGCTCGCAGTGGTCTCAGGAAGTTAGTGAAGGTACTGAGAGTGCCATCATCTGTGGTCCATCCTCCTCCAAACAGCACCGGGATGTAGAGTGGGTCATGGGGGCTCTGTGTGCCAAGTTTGGTCTTGATCGGTCATTAGATGAGGGTTGCAGCAGTGTTGGGTAGGGAGTGGAGGTACCTGAAGTCCCATCATCCATTGGTCTGTCCTCCTTGAAAGTGGACCAGGATGTAGAATCGGTCATGGGAGCTCTGTGTGCCAAGTTTGGTCTTGATTGGTCATTAGATGAGGGTTGCAGTCCTCCTCGAAAGTGCACCAGGATGTAGAATGGGTCATGGGGGCTCTGTGTGCCAACTTTGGTCTTTATCAGTCTTTGTTGGGGGCCACAGTAGTTTGTGGGTATTGAAGTGTTGGAAAGTACTACAAATCCCATCCATTGTCCAGCTTCCCCCAAACCTCGGGGGCACATAAAGGGGGTCATGGGGGTTATGTTTGCCAAGTTTGGTCTTGATCAGTCATTGGATGAGGATCGCAGCAGTCTCGGCAAGGGAGTGGAGGTACTTCAAGTCCCATCATCCATGGTCCACCCTCCAGTAGGACGTGGAGTGGGTCATGGGGGTTCTGTGTGCCAAGTTATTGTTACTATGTATTATATTGTGTTGAATTGTAGGCATCAAACGTATGCCGGTTGGAAGCCGCCCTGAGTCTCCCTTAGGGGGTTGAGAAGGGCAGGGTAGAAGTACCCGAAATAAATAAATAATAAATAAGGTTGCAGGTCCAAATCCGGAGAGCGGGGTGAGCTCCTCCTGTCAGCCCCAGCTTCTGCCAACCTAGCAGTTTGAAAACATGCAAATGTGAGTAGGTCAATAGGTACCGCTCCGGTGGGAAGGTAACGGCTCTCCATGCAGTCATGCTGGCCACATGACCTTGGAGGTGTCTATGAACAACGCTGGCTCTTTGGCTTAGAAATGGAGATGAGCACGAATCCCCAGAGTTGGACAGGACTGGACTTAATGTCAGGGGAAAGCCTTTATCTTGACTATGTCCCCAATAGATGCAAATTCCACCAACTGGCAAATTTAGAAATGAAATACAACTCACCTCCAGCATCTTTTGTGAAATCACCTCTATCCATCCCCCCGGACAGATCCGACTGGGAGAACTGACATCATAAAAACCAAGGCAAATGGAAGGAATGCTGTTGTCAGTTGTTCAAAGAGATGTTTATCCAGAGCCACAAGGAGGTCTCCACTCCCATTTATCAAGTGTCCTGGCCTACCTGCTTCACAGCAAGATCAAACAAGACTATCCGTAACCCTGGAGGCAAATGGAGCGGCCTTTACCTATCTCAGCTCCTTTGCAAAGCAATGGAAGAATGCACCAAAGCAAGGTCAACCAAGGGTCTCCAGGTATCTCACCTGCATCAGGCTTTTCTCATCACTCCATCATCCAATTTGAAGAACATATTCCTGCTTTTTGTTTTGGAAAATAGAAATCTCCATATCCATTGGAATTTTATGTTTCTTTGGAAAGCCATGACCTTGTTAGAAGTCATAAACTTTTGAAAAATGACGGCATAATCTCTTGGTAAAAGCATGACCTGTTAGAGTCATAACACTTTTGGGAAAATTGCATTCACCAGCATCCATACATGGTAACTAGGTTTCTCAGCTGTTAAACTGACATACCCAGATATTTCTTTGAACTGTTAGGGACAAAGATATGTCAATGCGCTCTCTCTCTCTCTCTCTCTCTCTCTCTCTCTCTCTCTCTCTCTCTATATATATATATATATATATATATGTATACACACACACACACATATATATATATACATACACACACACAGTTCCTCATGCTGTATTAAGGGGTCGCAGCATTAGGAAGGTTGAGAACCACTGGTTTAGGGCTTGACCTGCACCTTGAATTTGGCTCGTCATTTTATTGGCATCCAATGAAACTATGGATGAGGGTAGCAAGACCTCCTCTAATCTTGCCTGCGGAGATGTGCGAACTGACAGTAAGACAAGGGATGGGTGTCTGTAGCATAAGCAGAGGTGGCCCTAGGTAATTTTCAACGGTAAGCAAACAGTATATATTCTGTTTCTCGTGGGAGTTCTGTGTGCCATATTTGGTTCAATTCCATCATTGGTGGAGTTCAGAATGCTCTTTGATTGTAGGTGAACTATACATCCCAGTAACTACACTTGCCGCACTTGCTCCCTTGCCTGGCCCGCTTTGGGTCTGGAGGCGTGCCTGAAGACCCTGGTGTGTGCACCAAAAGTCACCTCTTCTCCTGACTTTCTCCTCAGCCATTGGGACCAAGAGAGAGAGAGAGAGAGGTGGAGATACCCATCTTTCCTGAAAGTAGGTGCAAAAACAAAGGAGGGAGCGGAGGTGGGAGATACCTCCAGCCGGACAGGCTCTCTCTCTCTCTCTCTCTTGGTCCCAATGGCTGAAGAGAAAGTCAGGAGAAGAGGCGACTTTTGGTGCGCACGCTGGGGTCTTCAGACACACCTCCGGACCCAGGCGCGGCGGCTCCGCCCCTTGGCCCACCCGCAGATTGGGGAGAGGAGAGGAGACGGGTGGAGCGCCGGGGGATCGGGAAAGGGAGCTGGTCATGGGGAAGGGATCGAACACAGAGAACGATTGAGTGCCGGCTCTGCTCATGCACCCGGTGGCCGGGTGGAGCAGGAATGAGAGGGGTTAGGCAAGGCTCAAGGGCCCGGCCACTTTGGGAAGAGGATCACCCAGCAGCGAGGCAAGAAAGCCGAGGCTCCCCCCGGACTGCTAGGGCTGTTGTGAGCTGAGTAGGCTCTCCTCAAGTGGCAGTCGAGGGGCATTTACAGAGGCGCCTTTGCGCCCCTGGTTAAAAAAAAAGTGTTCTGCGACTGCTTACTTCGCGTAATGGATGAGCCGCCCCTGAGCATAGGATAACAGAGCATATTCAGGCCTTGTAGGACCAGGGAAGCAAACATACAGGCTTTACTTTATTTTAAGTTCTTCTTTTGTGCCTAGTTTCACATTTCTAATACGTACAGGCACGCCGCACACACACATACACACCGACTTCATAAAATTAGTGTGATCATTCTTTTATCCTTCCATATCCTTTCAGCAAGAGATAAAGTTGAATAGACATCCTTGGGTGCTTTAGTTCCTACCTCCACAGCCGCCTGGCGAAATGAATATCCAGTGTAAGATATCCAGTGTATATATATATATATATTCCTTCCAAAAGACTAAACACAGTACCGTCGGGTTTTTGCCGGCACTACGTATGCCTCTCTGTGCCACTGAGAAAGGAATTTAAGCCTCCTTGAGGAAGAGAGAGAGACTCATTAAAAGGAGTTACAACAAACCGGTTATCAGACGTTTAAAGAATAACCCTTTTCAAATAAACCTGTTAAATAAATCCACAGTAAAGATAATTAGGTCAGCATTATACTCGCACAATGCACGCTGATCCATCCAGGAGGCTTTAATGGCGGCATAAGCCTGTTAAAGGCATAACAGAGAGCTGAATCTGTCAGGTCATTAAAAAGAGTCACTAGGTACCTTCTCCAGTGACAAACCAAAGCAGTCTTAACTTTGTTAGGAAGTCTCTATGCTATCCTGCACTGGTACACCTCATCTGGAGTCCATTGATCAGTTCTGGATACTTTTGAGATGGATATGGACAAGTTGGAGAAGTTGGTACAGAGAAGGACAACAAGGATGATCCCTTTGATCATCCGGGGAAGCCTTCCTCTTGCTCACACCTCCATTGCAAACTTGTGGGGATGAAGGAGAGGGCCTTCTCTGTGGTGGCCCCTCGACTTTGGAACTTGCTACCCGGAGAGATTAGGCAAGCGCCCACCCTGGCAGCCTTCAGGAAACCTAGCTGTTTCAGTGTTCCTTCGAGCAATGAACAACAAATTTCTGTTCCTTGACCAACTCAGAATAAAATGCCCGTTGATGCACTTATAGAATCATAGAGCTGGAAGAGATCTCATGGGCCATCCAGTTCATGAGTCCATCCAATCCATATTCCAGTCCATCCAATCCATATTCCTGCCAAGAAGCAGGAATATTGCATTCAAAGCACCCCTGACAGATGGCCATCCAGCCTCTGTTTAAAAGCTTCCAAAGAAGGAGCCTCCACCACACAGAGGCGGCCCTAGGTAATTTTCAAAGGTAAGCAAACAGTATTTTGGCGCCCCACTCCCCAACCAATCATTGATATATATTTTCATCGTGGGAGTTCTGTGTGCCATATTTCCATCATTGGTGGAGTTCAGAATGCTCTTTGATTGTAGGTGAACTATACATCCCAGTAACTACACTTGCCACACTTGCTCCCTTGCCTGGCCCGCTTTGGGTCCGGAGGTGTGCCTGAAGACCCCGGCGTGTGCACCAAAAGTCACCTCTTCTCCTGACTTTCTCCTCAGCCATTGGGACCAAGAGAGAGAGAGAGAGAGAGAGAGGTGGAGATGCCCACCTTTCCTGAAGGTAGGCGCAAAAACAAAGGAGGGAGCGGAGGTGGGAGATACCTCCAGCAGGAGGGGCTCTCTCTCTCTTGGTCCTAATGGCAGAAAAGAAAGTCAGGAGAAGAGACTTTTGGTGCGCTACGCTGGGGTCTTCAGACACGCCTCCGGACCCGAAGCGGGCCAGGCACGGCGGCACATTGGGGAGAGAAGAGGAGGTGGGTGGAGTGCAGATCGAACGTGGGGAACGATTGAGCGCCGGCTCTGCTCGCGCCCCCGATGGCCAGGTGGAGCAGGAACGAGAGGGGCTAGGCGAGGCTCAAGGGCCCGTCCCCTTTGGGAAGAGGATCACCCGGCAGCGAGGCAAGAAAGCCGAGGCTCCACCCGGACTGCTAGGGCTGTTGTGAGCTGAGGGGGGCTCCTAAGTGGTGGTTGAGGGGCATTTACAGAGGCGCCTCTGCGCCCCTGGCTAAAAAAAGAGTTCTGCGACCGCTTACTTCGCGTAATGGACGAGCCGCCCCTGCCACCACACTCCGGGGCAGAGAGTTCCACTGCTGAATGGCTCTCACAGTCAGGAAGTTCTTCTTCATGTTCAGATGGAATCTCCTTTCTTACCCTTCAGTTGAAATTAAACCCCATTGGTCATCCCATCCAAACCTCCCACCAGAAGCATTACCCTACTTTTCCACCTCACCCAGGGTTTTTAAATCCTATCCGTTGTACTTGACACTGCTCACTTGGCTTACTGTCCTTGTTATTTTGTTGTACCCTGTGTTGATCTTGTATTATTTTCTTTTCATATATTTTATTTGTATTTCATTTTATGTATTATTTTATTATTGTATGTTGTATTCATTTTGCTTTGTTGTAAGTGTTGGGCTCAGCTTCATGTTAGCCGCCCAAGTCCCCTTAAAATAATACAATGGGAATCCAATAAACAAACAAACGTTTCACAATTGAATGTGCCTCCAATGCACATCCATATGTACATTGATATGACACTATGAGCTAGTGGAGTTGTTGTGTCAGCTCAGGTCCTCCCTCTTTAAAGATTTCAGTAGGGATCCCATCAGGTCTGCTGGCTTTGTTATTTTTTTGTTGGCTGATGGCGTTGCTGACTTCTTCCAAACTAGGTAGTGCTGCAAGCTCATCCCTGGTTTGTTGTTGCGGGATGTGTGAGAGAACCTCTTCGGCCACATTGGAGCTGCGGTTCAGGAGGCTTTGGTAGTGTGGGTGACCAATAAAATCCCAGCAGATTTCAAGGGTGCCACCATCATCACCCTCTTCAACAAAGGGGAAAGAATAGACTGTGGAAACTACTGAGGTATCTCCCTTCTAACCTCACCAGAACACTGATCCTGGAAGGCTATCCTATTCGGCCAATGAGGGATCGCGTAAGATATGACACTTCTGGAGCCTTGAAATGAATATGGGTATCCTACATTATAAAACTAATAATATGTAATGATGATGATGATGATGATAACAACAACAACAACAACAACAACAACAACAACAACAACAACAACAATAATAATAGGAGATGGAGAGCCTGATTTTGGCAGCTCAAGAACAAGCCATCAAAGCCAGAATTGAAAATTAGAACAAACGCCATCAAAGCCAGAATTGAAAAGTCGACGACAGATCCCAAATGATGATGATAATAATAACAATAACAACAACAACAACAATAATAATAATAATAATAATAATAATAATAATAATAATAATAATAATAATAGCAGATGGAGAGCCTGATTCTGGCAGCTCAAGAACAAGCCATTAGAACAAACGCCATCAAAGCCAGAATGGAAAAGTCGATGACAGATCCCAAATGTAGACTCTGCAAGGAAGTAGATGAAACAATAGATCACATCCTCAGCTGCTGCAAGAAGATCACGCAGACAGACTACAAGCAGAAGCACAACACCGTCGCTCAGATGATTCATTGGAACTTGTGCCATAAATAGATCTGCCTGCAACAAAGAACTGGTGGGATCACAAGCCAGAAAAAGTTGCAGAAAATGAACACGCCAAACTCCTCTGGGACTTCCGAATTCAGATTGGCAGAGTTTTGGAGCACAACACTCTTGACCTCATGATCATGTTAAAAAACCAAGTATGGATTGTTGATGTTGCAATCCCAGGCAACAGCAGGATTGCAGAGAAACAACTGGAAAAGCTGACACAATATGAGGATTTAAAGACCAAACTGCAAAGACTCTGGCACAAGCCAGTCAAGGTGGTCCCAGTGGTGATCAGCACATTGGGTGTAGTGCCTAAAGACCTTGGCCTGCACTTAAACACAATCGGCACTGACAAAATTACCATCTGCCATCTGCAGAAGGCCACCTTATTGGGATCTGCATGCATTATTTGCTGGTACATTACACAGTCCTAGACACTTGGGAAGTGTCTGACATGTGATCCAATACAGCAGCTAGCAGAGTGATCTTGTCTGCTGTGGACTCATCTTGTTGTGTTTCAAATAATAATAATTTTATTTGCTACCCACTTCTCCTTATGGCTTGAGGCCAGAAGGAGTTATAACACATTGCCATAAAGTACATCATAACATACTTACATACATTAAAACACACCATCACAAAATACATCTATTAAAATACATAATGCAAGAATTAAGATGCAACACAAATACATATATTAAAATTAATTACAACCCAATCCTTGTTGGAGGCCTGAGCTATCATTCCATGGGAGAAATGAGGCACACCATAGAAGTGAGGAGCATAAATTACTTGTAAATATACTGCATATGTTTCAGTGCTAATTTGGTTTGATGGTGATGGTGATGGTGATGGTGATGGTGATGGTGATGGTGATGGTGATGGTGATGATGGTGGTGGTGATGGTGGTGATATCCTAGGCCCTTGGGAAGAGCTCAATATTCAGAGATGAATCCAAACACTTGGACCTAATGTGCATGCGTGTTGTGTTGACATGCACATTGTCAGTAATCTCCATAGCTTTTCTCTCTGTAACAAACAAGAAGCTGTGGTGACCTGTTTCAGGTCAATCTATGTCCATAAGAAACTCATTCCTACTGAAGACATCAACAGAATTCCAGGGAATCATGACAGTGCTTGCTTGCTCTATCCCTCTCCCGATCATCTCCTTGACTTTACTTCAATGAGCTCAAACTGGATTGTTTGGATCTTCTCTGCTTTGTCTTCCCAACACCATCTGGCATCTAGGGTAGGTCAGATGCATGGGCTTCAAGTCATCCTGTGAGGTTCATGGTATAATGAGGACTTAAAGTTGGATCTTGCATGTCATCTTCTGATACTCAGAGAAGGGCAGTTGCATCTTCAAGTCAACTCTGACTTGTGGCAATTCCATCCATGGATATTCTTGCCAAGGTGGTCCTCCAGGGCCTTCCTCTGAGAAGATTTGACTTGGCCAAGGTCACCACGGGCCTCATCTCATGATTTCCCTACAATTGAAATCCTTATTTGGATCTTCTCTGCTTTGTCTTCCAAACAACCATCTGGCATCTAAGGTAAGTCAGACATATGGGCTTCAAGTCATCCTGTAAGGTTCATGGTATAATTAGGACTTAAAGCTGGATCTTGCATGTCATCTTCTGATACTTAGAGCTGGGCAGTTGCATCTTGTTGTGTGTCTTCAAGTCAACTCTGACATGTGGCAATTCTATCCTTGGATATTCTTGCCAAGGTTGTCCTCCAGGGCCTTCTTCTGAGAAGATTTGACTTGGTCAAGGTCACTGCGGGCCTCATCTCATGAGTTTCCTACAATTGAGGTCCTTATTTGGATCTTCTCTGCTTTGTCTTCCAAACAACCATCTGGCATCTAGGGTAGGTCAGACATGTGGGCTTCAAGTCATCCCATGAAGTTTATGGTATAATGAGGACTTAAAGCTGGATCTTGCATGTCATCTTGCAATACTCAGATCAGGGCAGTTGCATCTTGTTGAGTGTCTTCAAGTCAACTCTGACATGTGGCAATTCTATCCTTGGACATTCTTGCCAAGGTGGTCCTTCAGGGCCTTCCTATGAGAAGATTTTACTTGGCCAAGGTCACCATGGGCCTCATCGCATGAGTTCCCTAAAATTGAGGTCCTTATTTGAATCTTCTCTGCTTTGTCAAACAACCATCTGACATCTAGAGTAGCCATCCCACATCATTTCCACATCCTTCCTCCATCTTTCTGTTGTGAATCGGATAGCATTCTGGGCTCCAGTTCCATACCCCTCATCATCCGATGGCCTCCATGGGACTCTGTTTCTGAAGTGCATGGAAACAGCCCAGAATGTGTGGAATGAGGTCCCAAGTGACTTTCTATGGCTGAGCAAGGATTCAAACTATGGGTAATCCCATAACTACTACACCACACTTTGTTTTTGCTGCTGATAGATCTGTTTGTAGCCTAAGACCTAACCATCAAGTTGTTTCTTCCTACCCTTGAAACATTCCCAGGTTTTACAATGCACTCCTGTCCTTTCCTGCAGCCGGGCAGAAACACAACATGTAGCGGTTGCATGCCCGCTGTTATTTATGGCTGTCTCGTGAACCATGGCAGTGCCATCAACCATCCAATCAAAAAACTGTCTATCTTCTGGACTTCTGAAGAGTTCCCCACAGATGATGTGAATGCTAGCTGAAAGTTCCAACTTGGCATGCAAAGTGAAAGAGTGATAAACAACAACAACAAAAAATAAAACCCTCGCAACACTATCCTGGGTGTCTGAAGTGTTGACAATGTGTGTGTACTTGCTGCTGTTCCAACCTGAGCACAGCTCTGTTGCTTTAGGACAAACTGGCACACATTCAAGGTAGAGTCAGCTGACGAAACAGCACTGCGGGTCATGAATGCACAATGCAGACAGTGTTGTGTAGCAGCAGCCTTTAATCATACATGCAAGGGAAAGGAGAATCGTCCCCCAAAGTCTGATCTGTTCAAAATGGAGCTGGTTGACTTTAGCAGTACAGATATTGTTGGGTTGTTAAATAGACTCTCAGTTAACCAACAGCCATGTAGATTGATAGAAGATGAATAAATATAGTTTCTGGTTGTTTGAGAGTTACTATTAAAAATAAATAGAACAAATACTAAACCACAAACTACACCATGCCATATAATGTGTATTAATATGTAACACAGTTTAACTGTTTTAGTGTATTATAAAAGCAGCTTGTTTACATTGTTTGCTTGGGTTTTGGTTCACCGAGTCTACTGTATTATTTAATAACTAGGTCAACCAGCTAAATTATTCTTGGCCATCAAGTTGATTTCCAAATTATGCCAAACTCTCATAGGATACTCAGTTCTTGTGGGTTTTTTCAGGCTATATGGCCATGTTCTAGAGGCATTTCTCCTGACGTTTCGCCTGCATCTATGGCAAGCATCCTCAGAGGTGAGGATGCTTGCCATAGATGCAGGCGAAACGTCAGGAGAAATGCCTCTAGAACATGGCCATATAGCCCGAAAAAACCCACAAGAACTGAGTGATTCCGGCCATGAAAGCCTTCTCATAGGATAGTTCTTGCCCAAGGTCACTTTTCACAGCTAAGCAAAAATCTGAACTGGGATTCCAGATCAACAGTCAAACTGGTCCAAAAGCCCCATCTCCTAGGATTTTCTAGGTGAAAGTTATTTAGAGAATCATCATCATCATCATCATCATAATCACAGCCCAACTATCTCTATCTATCTATCTATCTATCTATCTATCTATCTATCTATCTATCTATCTATAGAGAGAGGTATAGGTAAAGGTAAAGGTTTTCCCCTGACATTAAGTCCAGTTGTGTCTGACTCTGGGGGTTGGTGCTCCTCTCCATTTCTAGGCCGAGGAGCCAGAACTGTCCGTAGTCATCATTGTTTGAGTCCGCAGTGCTCTCTGGATGTAGGTGAACTACAACTCCAAAACTCAAGGTCAGTGTCCACAAACTCTTCCAGTATTTTATCTTGGTCATTGTGTCAAGACTGGTTCAATTCCATCATTGGTGGGGTTCAGAATGCTCTACTGAGTATTCGTGTAGAGTTTGGTCCAGATCCATCATTGTTTGAGTCCTCAGTGATCTCTGGATGTAGGTGAACTACAACTCCAAAACCAAAGGACACTGCCCACCAAACCCTTCCAGTATTTTCTGTTGGTCATGGGAGGACTGTGTGCCAAGTTTGGTTCAATTCCATCGTTGGTGGGGTTCGGAATGCTCTTTGATTGTAGGTGAACTATAAATCCCAGCAACTACAACTCCCAAATGACAAAAGCAACTTTTTGAGTGACAGACATACATTGGGTTGTTAGGTGTCTTGTGACCAAATTTGGTGTCAGTTCGTCCAGTGGTTTTTGAGTTCTGTTAATCCCACAAACGAACATTACATTTTTTATTTATATAGATTATGGACCCCCTGGTGGTGCAGCAGGTTAAACCGCTGAGCTGCTGAACTTGTTGACTGAAAGGTTGGCAGTTCGAATCCGGGGAGCAGGGTTAGCTCTAGCTTCTGCCAACCAAGCAGTTCGAAAACATGGAAATGTGAGTAGTTCAATAGGTACCGCTTCTGTAGGAAGGTAACGGCTCTCCGGCTCTTTGACTTAGAATTGGAGTCACTCATAAAAACACTGAAAAACACAGCAGAAGAGACTTACATTACAATGCATGCGCAAAATCACATATATACACAAACACACATATATACACAAATATATATCTATATACATAAAAATGCTCTGTGTATGAGTCCCTTAAAAACAAAAGAACCAATGAACGAAATCACAACAAATTTGGCAACAAAACATCTCACAACACAAGGAGCGACCATCACTCAAAAAATTATGATTTTGTCATTTGGGAGTTATAGCTGCTGGGATTTATAGTTCACCTACAATCAAAGAGCATTATGAATTCCATCAACGATGGAATTGAACCAAACTTGGCACACAGAACCCCCATGACCAACAAAAATATTGGAAGGGTTTGGTGGGCATTTACTTTGAGTTTGGGAGTTGTAGTTCACCTACATCCAGAGAGCACTGTGGACTCAAACAATGATGGATCTGGACCAAACTTGGCACAAGCACTCAATACACCCAAATATGAATGTAAATGGAGTTTGGGGGAAATAGACCTTGACATTTGGGAGTTGGAGTCACTGGGATTCATAGTTCACCTACAATCAAAGAGCATTCTGAATCCCACCAATGACAGAATTGGGGCAAACTTCCCACACAGAACCCCGATGACCAATAGAAAATACTTAATGCCATCTAATCCAACTCCCTTCATCAGGGCAAGAAAACTTAATCAAAGTCCTCCTGACAAAGAGCCATCCAGCCATAGATAGATAGATAGGGAGTTGTAGTTGCTGGGATTTATAGTTCACCTACAATCAAATAGCATGATAGAATTGAACCAACTGGGGCATACAGGACTCCCATGACCAACAGAAAACACTGGAAGGGTTTGGTGAGAATTGACCTTGCCTTTGGGAGTTGTAGTTCACCTACATCTAGAGATGACCATGGACTCAAACAATGATGGATGTGGACCAAATTTGGTACGAATATTCCATATGCTCAAATATGAACACGGATGGAGTTTGGGGGAAATAGACCTTGACATTTGGGAGTTGTAGTTACTGGGGTTTATAGTTCACCTACAATCAAAGAGTGCTCTGAGCCCCACCAATGACAGAATTGAGTCAAACTTCCCACACAGAACCCTCATGACCAACAGAAAATACTCAAGGCCAGTACAACTCTCTTCAGCAGGGCAAGAAAACGTAATCAAAGCCCTCCTGACAAAGAGCCATCCAGCCATAGATATAGATAGATATGATTCACCCACACACCGATATAGTATCATACATTTGAAAGGGACCCCTGAAGAAGGACAATTATATGTTGCATGTTCCAGGGTGGGCAATCCAGACACTCTCCACATCAACACTGACAAAGAAACAGCAAGAAATACTGTTTATCCACAAGCAGAAAAACATCACATATATTAGAAACAAACACTTTTTCATTACTTTATTTTCCAGATCAACAGATTGGGCCACAGCAACGCATGGCAGGGGACAGCTAGTATGAATATATATACACACAAAACACATATAGGCAGACTGGGCCACAGCAACGCGTGGCAGGGGACTGCTAGTAAACCTAATAAATCAATGGGATTCGCCTATGGCTTGACACTCTATTTAGCAATTGATTCAATGGATCTACTTGGAATAAACCCAGTAGGATCCTAGACATATTTGGAGAAACCAAGCCTTTTTGGAGCACCCGTCTTTCAAAGCAAAGAAAAGTGGAAAAAATATCTATCTAAATAAAAATGCTCTGTGTATAATGAGTACCTTAAAAACAAAAGAACCAATGAACAAAATCACACCAAATTTGGCAACAAAACGTCTCACAACACAAGGAGTGACCATCACTCAAAAAGTTATGATTTTGTCATTTGGGAGATGTAGTTGCTGGGATTTATAGTTCACCTACAATCAAAGAGCATTCTGAACTCCACCAACGATGGAATTGAACCAAACTTGGCGCACAGAACTTCCATGACCAAGAAAAAATACTGGGTGTTTGGTGGACATTGACCTTGAGTTTGTGAGTTGTAGTTCACCTACATGCAGAGAGCACTGTGGACTCAAACAATGATAGATCTGGACCAAACTTGGCACAAGCACTCAATACGCCCACATACAAACACAGATGGAGTTTGAGGGAAATTGACCTTGATATTTGGGAGTTGTAGTTACTGGGATTTATAGTTCACCTACAATCAAAGAGCATTCTGATCCCCACCAACGATAGAATTGAACCAAACTTGGCACACAGAACTCCAATGACCAACAGAAAATACTGGAAGGATTTAGTGGGCAGGGTCCTTCGGTTTTGGAGTTGTAGTTCACCTACATCCGGAGATCACTGTGGACTCAAACAATGATGGATCTGGGCCAAACTCTACACAAATACTCAATATGCCCTAATGTGAACACTGGTGGAGTTTGGGGAAAATAGAATCTTGACATTTGGGAGTTGCAGTTGCTGGGATTTATAGTTTACTTACAATCACAGAGCATTCTGAACCCCATCAATGATAGAATTGGGCCAAACCTCCCACATAGAACCCCCATGTGGGCCACAGCAATGCGTGGCAGGGGATGGCTAGTATATTATGAATGTAAAATATTAAATGGCTGTTTATAATATTTTCGGCCCGCCGCTCTGTTCCATAGGGATCCATGATGTGGCTAATAATGGCAGGAGGTGAGCAATCAAAACAGAATCAAACATCTCTGGGACATTCATAGAGGGCAATAAGCAATAAACAACGCAACCACAAATAACATAACAGAACCACAAGAGGCAGCAGAATAAGCAGCCAAAGAGGAGTGTAACTTTCCTCCCTTCGTTCATTAATTTAGTTATTGCTCTCCTCCTCCTCTTTCTTCTTGACTTGGATGATGACCCCAAACCATAACATTATTTTCATTGCTACGTCATAACTGTAATTTTGCTACTCTTATGAATCATCATGTAAAATATGCCCAATATGGGGTATCGTAGGTGGATATTGATGTTGTCATTTGGGAGTTGTAGTTGCTGGGATGTATAGTTCACCTACAATCAAAGAGCATTCTGAACTCCACCAATGATAGAATTGAACCCAACTTGGCACACAGTTCTCCCATGACCAACAGAAAATACTGGAAGGATTTGGTGGGCATTGACCTTGCGTTTGGGAGTTGTAGTTCACCTACATCCAGAGAGCACTGTGGACTCAAACAATGATGGATCTGGATCAAACCCTACATGAATACTCAATATGCCCAAATGTGAACACTGGTGAAATTTGGGGGAAATAGACGTTGACATTTGGGAGTGGTAGTTGCTGGGATTTATAGTTCACCTACAATCAAAGAGCATTCTGAACCCCACCAATGATAGAACTGAGCCAAGCTTGGTACACAGAATTCCCATGACCAAGATTAAGTACTGGAAGGGTTTGGTGGGCATTTGGGAGTTGTAGTTCACCTACATCCAGAGATCACTGTGGACTCAAACAATGATGGATCTGGATCAAACTTGGCACAAATACTCAATATGCCCAAATGTGGTGGAGTTTGGGGAAATTAGACCTTGACATTTGGAAGTTGTAGTTGCTGGGAGTTATAGTTCACTCACAATCAAAGAGCATTCTGAACCCCACCAATGATAGAATTGGGCCAAACTTCCCACATGGAATTCCCATGACCAATATTAAGTAGTGGGAGAGTTTGGTGGGCATTTGGGAGTTGTAGCTCACCTACATCCAGAGAGCACTGTGGACTCAAACCAAGATGAATCTAGATGAATCTAGATTGGCACAAGTACTCAAAATTGGCACAAGTACTCAATACGCCCAAATGTGAAAACTGGTGGAAGTTGTGGAAAATAGACCTTGACATTTGGGAGTTGTAGTTCCTGGGATTTATAGTTCACCCACAATCAAAGGACACTGTGAATTCACCAACTATAGAATTGGGCCAAATTTCCCACATGGAATTCCCATGGTGTGAAGGGACTTGCTGGTGTGAGCCTCCCTCCAGCTTTGCCTGCTCTCCCTTGCCACGTACGTGTGCATCATGCTGCCATGTGCTGCTCTCACCTCTCCTCATGGAGTTTCAGAAACAGCCATTTCCTTGGCTGAGAGACTGACCAATAAAGCGGAGGAGGGTTTTTGGTGAGAGGATTTGGTGAGAGAAGGACAGGCAGAGAGATCTTCAGCCTTCTCTGCCAAAGGTCTTCCTAAGGCCATCAGAAATATGCGGAGCACCTGACTTTCTGATGGTCTTTGGTGACCCCTCTGAAACCCCCTCAAGACTCCACCAGGGGTTTTGACCCCCTTTGCCCCCTTGCTTCCAAACCATCCTTTAGAAAAATCTTATATATATCTCTATCTCTATCTATCTATCTATCTATCTATCTATCTATCTATCTATCTATCTATCATCTATCTATCTCAGTGGTTCTCAACCTTTCCAACACCGTGACCCCTAAATATGCTTCCTCATATTGTGGTGACCACCTTTGCCAGCCAGCGGGAGCGCGAGGGACACGAGGGAGGCCTTGCGCAGCCATTTTGAGGGGGCGGGGCCAACCGAGACGCCTTCACGACCCCCAGAAAATGGCCCAGCGACCCCTCTGGGGGTTGCGACCCCCTGGTTGAGAACTGCTGATCTATCTATCTATATAGATATAGATATAGGTAAAAGTAAAGGTTTTCCCCTGACATGAAGTCCAGTGGTGTCCGAATCTGGGGTGTGGTGCTCATCTCAATTTCAAAGCCGAAGAGCCAGCATTGTCCGTAGACACCTTAGATATAGATATAGATATATAGATATAGATATAGGTATATATATATATATATATATATATATATAGATTTATGAATATAGGTATATCTTTATCTATATATCTATAGCTATGTGTGCGTGTGTGTGTGTATATATATATATATAGTTATATAAAGATATAGGCATAAAGATATATAGGTATAGCTATATAAATGTAGAGATAGAGATATATGGAAAAATATATAGGTATATATTGTTAAATAGATATAGGTGTATACCTATATATAATATAGATATAGAGAGATAGAGATATAGATATATAGGTATAGGTATATAGATATATAGGTACCGTATATAGGTATAGCTATACATAGAGATAGATATATAGATATAGGTATATAGATATATAGGTATAGCTATATATAGTAGATATATATAGATATGGATATATAGATATAGGTATATAGATATATAGATATAGACATATATAGATAAAGATATAAGTATATAGATATAGATATATAGGTATAGCTATATAGATATAAAGATATAGAGATATAATATAGATATATAGATATAGATATAGGTACATATATATATAGACATATAGGTATAGCTATATAGATATAGAGATCGATATATAGATAGATATATAAATATAGGTATATAGATATATAGTTATAGATATATAGATAAAGATATATATATATATATATATATATATATATATAGGTATATACGTATAGCTATATATCTATAGAGATATAGAGATAGAGAGAAAGAGATATAAATCTCTGTCTCTCTCTATCTCAATATATAGATATTGATATAGATATATAGGTATATAGAGATAGATATATAGATAGAGATATAATTATAGGTATATAGATATATAGGTATATAGCTATAGCTATATATAGAGATATACAGATATAGGTATATAGATATATAGATATAGACATATATAGATAAAGAAATAGGTATATAGATATAGATATATAGGTATAGCTATATAGATATAAAGATATATAGATATAATATAGATATAAAGATATATAGAGATAGATATAGGTACATATATATATATTGTTCGATATATAGATAGATATATAATTATAGGTATATAGATATATAGATATAGGTATAGGTATATAGATAGATATAGATCTATGTATCTGTGTATCTATGTATCTATCTATGTATCTATCTATGTATCTATCTATCTATCTATGTATCTATGTATCTATGTATCTATCTATGTATCTATCTATGTATCTATCTATCTATCTATCTATCTATGTATCTATGTATCTATGTATCTATCTATCTATCTATGTATCTATGTATCTATGTATCTATGTATCTATGTATCTATCTATATCTATGTATCTATGTATGTATCTATGTATGTATCTATGTATCTATCTATGTATGTATGTATGTATCTATCTATCTATCTATCTATCTATCTATCTATCTATCTATCTATCTATCTGTCTATCTATGTATCTATCTATCTATCTATCTATCTATCTATCTAAAGTATATATATATTTAAATGCAGGCTAAATGCCCACTGCCTCCCCCTCCCTGGCAGCTTTGGCTCCCCCTCCCTCTCCTTCCCTAAGCCCCGCCCCTTCTCCCCTCTAGGCCCCGCCCCCTCTTTTTCCTGCCCGCCAAGCCCCGCCTCCCGGTGGCTCTTCTCTTTCCGCGGAGATCGGGGCGAGCGCAGCCCTTGCCTCCTTCTCTCTCTCTCTCTCTCTCTCTCTCTCTCTCTCGTTCTTTCTCTCTTTCTCGCCTCTCCCATCGCCTGCCTCTTTTGCCTGGCATCCTGCGGAGACCACGGGAGGGTCTGGGTGATTGTTTTGGGGACCTCGCCGAGAAGGAAGAGAGCAAGGAAGGGCAAGGAAGGATACCGCCCGCCTGGATTTGGCAGGAGGGGACCGGGTTCTGCGGCGGCGCCTCTGGATGCCCGGGCCGCGGAGAGGAGAGTATGAAAAGGACTGCTAGAGCCCCTGCCCAGCTCCCACCGCCCACGCTCCAGCACGGCGCCCACTATGCGCCCAGGAGCCCCCCGCACAGCCACGGCCACAGCCCCATGAGGAGCACCACCAGCACCAGCAGCAGCAGCAGTAGTCCCCGGCCACGCGACGCCCCCCGAGAGGAGCACTGAGACAAGGTGAGCCGCCTTTGGGGACGGAGGGAGGGGGCTTTCGGGGAAGGGAGGGATGGATTGGGGGGGGGGGTCTTTGGAGTTCCCTCTCCCCCTCCCCTCATGTGCTTCTTCTCGCCCTCTTATTCCATCCCTCTCTCGTCTTCTCTGGTTCCCTCTGGCCATTTCCCAGCCCTCTCTTTTGCCATCACCTCCTTCCATCCCTCTCTCTTTCCCTCCTGCATCTTCTCACACTCCATCTCTCTCTCTTACCTCTTATTTCAGCTCTCACTCTCTCTCATGTGCATCTTCTCTTCCTTCTCTCCCTCCCCCCTCTTATTCCACCTCTCTTTCTCACCCTATCTCTTGTCTTCCTTGATCCCCTCTGGCCATTTCCCAGCCCTCTCTTTTGCCTTCACATCTTTCCATCCCTCTCTCTTTCTCTCCTGCATCTTTTCCCACTCCATCTTTCTCTCTCACTCTCTCTCATGTGCATCTTCTCTTCCTCTCTCCCTCTCTCCTCTTATTCCACCTCTCTTTCTTACTCTATCTCTTGTCTTCTTTGATTCCCGCTGGCCATTTCCCATCCCTCTCTTCTGCCATCACCTCCTTCCATCCCTCTCTCTTTCCCTCCTACATCTTCTCTCACTCTATGTCTATCTACCCCTCTTACTCCATCTCTCCCTCCTTCAATTTCTCTCATTCCATCTCCCCCTTGCCTCTTATTCCACCCTCCCTTGTCTTCTCTGGTTCCCTCTGGCCATTTCCCAGCCATCTCTTCTGCCTTCACCTCCTTCCATCCTTCTCTCTTTCCCTCCTGCATCTTCTCTCACTCCATCTCTCTCTCTTGCCTCTTATTTCAGCTCTCACTCTCATGTGCATCTTCTCTTCCTCCTCTCCCTCTCCCCTCTTATTCCATCTCTCTTTCTCACTCTATTTCTCTTGTCTTCTTTGATTCCCTCTGGCCATTTCCCAGCCCTCTTTTTTTGCCTACACCTCCTTCCATCCCTCTCTCTTTCTCTCCTGCATCTTCTCTCACTCCATCTCTCTCTCTCTTGCCTCTTATTTCAGCTCTCACTCTCTCTCATGTGCATCTTCTCTTCCTTCTCTCCCTCTCCCCTCTTATTCCACCTCTCTTTCTCACTCTATCTCTTATCTTCTTTGATTCCCTCTGGCCATTTCCCATCCCTCTCTCTTTTCCTCCTGCATCTTTTCCCACTCCATCTCTCTCTATCTTGCCTCTTATTCCGGCTCTCTCTCTTGTGCATCTTCTCTTCCCCCCCCCCCTCTCTCCTCTTATTCTGCCTCTCTTTCTCACTCTGTCTCTTGTCTCTTGTCTTCTTTGATTCCCTCTGGCCATTTCCCATCCCTCTCTTCTGCTATCATCTCCTTCCATTCTGTCTTTCCCTCCTGCATCTTTTACCACTCCATCTCTCTCTTGCCTCTTATTCCATCTCTCTCTCTCTCTCTCTCTCTCTCTCTCTCTCGTGCATCTTCTCCCCCTCTCTTCTGCTATCACCTCCTTCCATGCCTCTCTCTTTCTCTTGTGCTTCTTCTTTCAGTCCATCCCTCTCTTCTGCCATAACCTCCTTCCACCTCTCTTTCTTGTTTGCATCTTCGCTCAGTCCATCTCTCTCTCACCTCTTATTCCAGCTCTCTCTCTTCTGCATCTTATCTCCCTCCATCTCTATCTATCCCCTCTTACTCCATCTCTCTCTCTCTCTCACTCACTCACTCACTCACTCAATCTCCCACTTTCCTCTTATTCCACCCTCCCCCCCCTCTTGTCTTCTCTGGTTCCCTCTGGCCATTTCCCATCCCTCTATTCTGCCATCACCTCCTTGCACCCCTCTCTCTTTCTCTTGGGCATCTTCTCTCACTCCATCTATCTCTCTTGCCTCTTATTCCAGCTCTCTCTCTCTCTCTCTTGTCTTCTCTGCTTCCCTCTGCCTTTTCCACATCCCTCTCTTCTGCAAAAACCTCCTTCCATCCCTCTCTCTTTCTCTCCTGCACCTTCTTTCAGTCCATCTCTTCTTGCCTCTTATTCCAGCTCCCTCTCTCTCCCCCTCTCTCTCTCATGCATTTTCTCTTTCTCTCTCCTCTCCCCTCTTATTTCCCTCTCTCTTCAGCTCTCCCTTGCCTCTTATTTCTTTCTCATCTTCTCTTCTTCCCTCTGCCCTTTTTTTCATCCCTCTCTTTTTTGGTGGTCCCAAAGGTTCCACCAAAATCATGCCAATCATGTCATGGGGGGGCAGTCATAAACGTGTTCTATTTCCTTCTATTGTATCTTCTTTTCCACCATCTCTCTCTCTCTCTCTCTCTCTCTCTCATCCCCTCTTATGTTATCTCTCTCTCGCTCTCTTGCATCTTCTCTCACTCCAGCTCTCCCTTGCCTCTTATTCCCTCTCTCTCTCTCTCTCTTCTCCACCTCTATCTCTCCCCATCCCCTCTTATTCTACTTCTCTCTCCTGCATCTCCCTTCACTCCATCTCTTCCTTTCCTCTTATTCCAGCTCTTTCTCTCTCTCTCTGTATTTTCGAAGGCTTTCATGGCTGGAATCACTGGGTTGTTGTAGGTTTTTTCGGGCTGTATGGCCATGGTCTAGAGGCATTCTCTCCTGATGTTTCGCCTGCATCTATGGCAAGCATCTATGGCAAGCATCTCTCTCTCTCTCTCTTTCGTCTTTTCTGTTTGCCTCTGCCTGTTTCCCATCCCTCTCTTCTGACCTAACCTCTTTCCATCCCACCCTCTCTCTTGTGCATCTAATAATAATAATAATAATAATAATAATAATAATAATAATAATAATATAACCCATCCTATCTGGCCTGGGGGACTCAGGGCAGTTTTCAATGAAAGAGGCAAACATCCAGTGCCAATAATACAAATAACACAAATCTTCTTTTCCTCTATCTCTCTTCCTCTCTCATTCTCTCCTATCCCCTCTTATTCCATCTCTCTCCCACTCATCTTCTCTCACTCCAGCTCTCTCTTGCATCATATTCCTTCTCTCTCTTGTGCATCCTCCATCTCTCTCTTTTTTATCTCCTCTCATTCCTTCTCTCTCTCTTGTGCTTCTCTAACTCTATCTCTCTCCTATCCCTTCTCACTCCATCTCTCTGTTGTGCATCTTCTCTCACTCCTGCTCTCTCTCGCCTCTTATGCCCCCCCCTCCTCTCTCTCATCTTCTTCCCTCTGCCCTTTTTCCATCCCTCTCTTTTTGCGGGTCCCAAAGGCACCCCCCCCCCGTGCCAATCATTCCACAAGGGGTGGGCTATAACCTTCTTCCATTTCTCTCTCTCTCTTTCTCGTGCATCTACTTCTCTCACTCCATCTCTATCTCTTTCTTATCCCCTTTTATTCCATGCATTTTCTCTCACTCCATCTCTCCCTTGCTTCTTATTCCAGCTCTCTCCCTTGCTCTCCATCTCTCTTTCGTCTTCTCTTCTTCTCTCTGCCCTTTCCCCATCCCTCTCTTTTTTGGGGATCCAAAAGGCTCCCCTGCCTCTTGCCAATCATGGGCCATAACCATAACCTTCTTCCATTCCCCTCCCTCGTCTTCTTCCCTCTACCATTTTTTTGGGAGTCACAAAGCCCCCCGCTCGCCAATCATACCAACGGGGTCGGCCATAACCTTCTTCTTGTGCATCTCCTCTCACTCTATTTCTCTCGCTTGCCTCTTGTTCCATCTCCTTCTCTTGCATCTTCTCTTCCTCCGTCTCTATTTCTCTCTCCTATCCCCTCTTCTTCCATCTCTCTCTCTTGTGCATCATCTGTCACTCCACCTCTCCCTCTCTTCCGTCTTCCCTTTTTCCATCCCTCTCTTTTTGGGGGTCCCAAAGCCCCCCTCCCCTCATCAAATATGCCACTGGGGTTGGCTATCACCCCCCCCCCACTCTCTCTTTCTCTGGTGCATCTTCTCTCACTCCATCTCTTTCTTGCCTCTTATTCCATCTCTCTCTCTTCCTCCATCTGTATCTCTTCCTTATCTCCTCTATTCCTTCTCTCTCTCTCTCTTGTGCATTTTCCCCTCACTCCATCTCTCTCTGATCTCCTCTTATTCCATCTCTCTCTTTTAGGTTGTCCCGAAGGCATGCTCTAAATCATGCCACTCATTCCTCTCCTCTCTCCTTTGCATCTTCTCTTGTCCCATCTCTCTCTCTTAACCCATCTCCCTCCTCTTCCTCTTGCACCTTCTCTTCTTCACCCCTCTCTCTTTGGTGGTGGCCCCTAAAACATGCCACGGGATTGGCCACAGCCTGTTCCACTCTCCCTCTCTTCCATCTTCTTTTATTCAATCCCTTTCTCCCTCTCTATCTCTCTATCTCTCTATCTCTCTATCTCTCTATCTCTCTATCTCTCTATCTCTCTATCTCTCTATCTATCTATCTATCTATCTATCTATCTATCTATCTATCTATCTATCTGTTGGTCCCAGAGGCACCCCTGAATCAGACACAGACTCATTCTATTCCTCTCTTTCTCTTTTCCTCCCCATCCCTCCATCTTTTCTTGATATCCTTGGTCTGGAAAGCTTGGGGAAAAGCTTGAAATCCCCTTCTGTTCATAGAAACACAGAGCTGGAAGAGACCCCCAAAGGTAATCCAATCTGACCCCAATCTGCCATGCTGGAACACCCAATCCACTGGTGTTCCAGCATTGGTGTTCCAGAAGAGGCCCCTAAAGGTAATCCAATCTGACCCCAATTTGGCTGGAACACACAATCCAATACACACACACACAGTGTTGGATACCGCTTGTAGTTCCACCGCCACTCTTTGGAAGGGAGGGAGAGCCAAAGGAGAGATGTACACATCTAAGTCTTACACTTTCTCTAGATTCGGCCCATATGTGTTCCGATACACATAGGCAAGCCCTCCTGACAGATGACCATTCAGTCTCTGCTGGATCAGAGTGCGAGACAGCATATCAAACAGCTCTTAATACTCTGAGTCCCGTGGGGAGATAGGGCAGGATTAAAATAAAGTTTTATTAATTATTAATTATTATTATTGTTAATAATAATAACTTCTTACCATATATTTATTTATTTAAATAAAAATAAATAAAACTTACCATAAGAAGTTCTTAATATTTAGGTGGGATCTCTTTTCTTGTGATTTCAATACCAATAAGGCAGAATAAAAATAATCTTTTATTAATGAATAATAATAATAATAACTTATTCTAAATAATAACTTATAATAATAAGTTCTTAATATTTAGGTGGGATCCCTTTTCTTGTGATTTGAGTCCCGATAGGGCAGAATAAAAATAAACTTTTATTAATTATAATTATAATAATTATTAATAAAAATAAAGTTTTATTATTATTAATCTAATAATAATAATAACTTCTAATCACAAGTTCTTAATATTTAGGTGGGATCTCTTTTTGTGTGATTTGAGTCCTAATAGGGCAGAATAAAAATAAAGTTTTAATCATTCATTATTATTATTAATTATTACTATTATTATTAATAATAATAACTTCTAGTGATATTATTAATGACGTCTAATCACAAGTTCTTAATATTTAGGTGGGATATCGTTTCCTGTGATTTGAGTCCTGATAGGCCAGAATAAAAATAAAGTTTAATTAATAATAATAATTATTATTAATAATAATAATAATAACTTCTAATGATACGTTCTTAATATTTAGGTGGGATCTCTTTTCCTGCGAATTGAGTCTCGATAGCGCGGAATAAAAACAAAGTTTTATTGATTATTATTCTTGATTATTATTATTAATTATTATTATTATTAATGACGTCTAATCACACGTTCTTAATATTTAGGTGGGATCTCTTTTCCTGCGATTTGAGTCTCGATAGGGCAGAATAAAAATAAAGTTTTATTATTAATAACAATTAATTAATTATTAATTAATTAATTAATATTAATAATAATAACTTATTACCATAAGAAGTTCTTCTTAACATATAGGCGGGGTCTCTTTTCCTGTGATGAGTCCCTTGCTCTACATCTTCACCTCTTGAGCCCCCTCCTCAATATACCACCCTTTCAAATATATATATATAGGGGTGATTTGAATGCAATATTCCTGCTTCTTGGCAGAATGGGGTTGGACTGGATGGCCCATGAGGTCTCTTCCAACTCTTTGATTCTATGATTCTATATTCAACATGGCTTTCCTGTTTCCTTCTCTCTCATCCTGCTTCTCTCCAAGCTCAACATTCCCATCTCCATAAGCCTCAAAGGGCTTGCCTTCCAGACCTTTGGCCATTTTGGCTGCCCTTCCCTGACATCCTTCTCCTTTCCTTGATCTTCTCTTTCCTTCTCTTCCTTCCTCCCCAAATGATGCTTGAGGAGCATTAACTCCTCACCATGTTGCCTTGCAATCCTCCCTCAGTCAGTAAGTCATATGTAGTCACCCTCAAACCGGGTGCAACTGCAGCCCTGCAAAAGCAATGCCTGGATGCGCGTGGGCATTCGTGAAATCCTGCACAGAGTCTCGTTGCGGGTGCAGAGCTTAGAAACTACATTGTTGGCATGTGTGTGTGTGTGTGACAGTGTGCAACTGCAGCCCATGCACACACTTTCTGCTTTGTGGGCACATGTTCGATTGTAGCATCAGAGGAGTTTAGGCTTTCCTCTCACCGCACACACTAAGCGTGTCTGGAGGTTGCACACACGCAGCTTGCATGTTGGATTCTGCAGGGAGAGCCTGCTTGTGTTTGCTCGGTCACCGTTTGGAAGGGAGTAAGAGGGCTGATCTGTTTGCAGCTAAGTCTTACACTGTGTGGAGATTACCTATGTACATCAATAATAATAATAATAATAATAATAATAATAATAATAATAATAATAATAGAATAATACGATTAATACTAAAATAATAATATAGTAATACTAATAATACTATACTAAAATAATATACTACTACTATTACTACTATTAATAAAATAATACTAAAATAATGATATAATACTAATAATGCTAAAATAATAATATACTACTATTAATACTACTACTACTACTACTAATAATACTAATAAAATAATAATAATAATATACTACTATTAATACTACTACCAATAATACTACTAATAAAATAATAATAGTAATAATACTAAATAATAATATACTGAAATAATATACTAATACGAATAAAATATATAATACTACTGAAATAATATACTACTGCTACAAGTAATAAAATAATAATAATATAACGCTAATAATACTGAAATAATAATAATATAATAGTAAAAATACTTAAATAATAATATATTACTATTAATACTACTACTAAAAATAATAAAATAATAATAATGCTGAAATAATATACTACTACTACTACTACTACTAATAAAATAATAATATAATGCTGATAATACTAAAATAGTAATATTCCACAACTATTAATACTACTACTAATAATAATAAAATAAAAAATATAGCAATACTGAAATAATATAGTAATAATAATATAATGATAATAATACAGAAATAATAATATAATAATACTATAATAATAATAATATACTACTACTACTATTAATACTACTACTAATGAAATAATAAAATAATCATACTGAAATAATATACTAGTACTAATATTAAAATAATAATATAACAATAATAATACTAAAATAATAATATACCACAACTATTAATACTACTACTACTACTACTACTAATGATATAATAATATAATAATAATGAAAGAATATACTACTACTAACAAAATAATAATAATAATATAGTGCTAATAATACTAAAATAATAATATATCACAACTATTAATACTACTACTAATGATATAATAACATAATAATAATAATAATAATAATGAAAGAATATACTACTAATAAAATAATAATAATAATATAGTGCTAATAATACTAAAATACTAAAATAATAATATAATAATACTGTAATAATAATGATAATAATAATAATATATTAATAATACTTTATTTGTATTCTGCCCTATCTCCCCAAGGGGACTCAGGGCAGTATTGCAGTATACACAAACACAAAGGCAAACATTCAATTCAACACACACACACACAGAGTGTTGGACACTGCTTCTATTTGCACTGCCACTCTTGGGGAGGGAATGAGAGCAAAAGGAGAGATGTCTGCATCGAAGTCTTACACTTCCTCTAGAGATGGACCGTATGTGTTCCGATACACACATGCAGCTTGTGGGTGAACACGCTTGTGTTTGCTCCATCACTCTTTGGAAGGGAGCGTGGACAGGAGAGGCATACTCATAATCAATTTTATATATTGCCTGCCTCTTTTAATGGCTCGAGAACACATTTGTGTGTCTCTTTGCTGGATGTGTGTGTGTGTGTGTCTCCCAATAGGCATGGTGGGAGGGCTGCAGCATCTCTTCCCCCTCCCCTCCATCCATCCCAACCCTGCCAATGCCAGGTTCCTATTGATTGAGACCGAGCCTAATAGAGTCCGGGGAGGAAGAGCAAGGGAGTCCCCAAGGAGACCTTGTCCTCCTGGCTTAACACACCACTCCATTTGGGGGTTTGCGGGGTGATGACCCAAAAGCCAAACACTCCAGATCCTGGGCATTGTGGGGCTTTTTTGGCTACTCTACAATGAAAGAGAGTGATATCTTCTATCTGTCTAATCAGGGGAAGGGGGTGCAATGTATGAATATGGGGGGGGGGGAGGCACAGATCAAAGATGGGGGCACACCTAATATGAGATGGAGCTCAGCTTCACTCAATCTCTTTAATATTTAATAATAATATAATTTGATATTTAATAATAATATAATTTAATATTTACCAATAAGATTATTTAATAATAATATATTTAATAATATGATTTAATTTTTGCTAATATTATTATTTAATAATATAATTTAATAATATATTTAATAATAATATAATTTAATATTTACCAATAAGATTATTTAATATTGAATAAGAATATTCTTTGATAATTAATAATATTATTATTTGATAATTAATAATATTATTATTTAATCTTTAACAATAATATAATATTGGCGAAGGCTTTCATGGTCGGAATCACTGGGTTGTTGTAGGTTTTTTCGGGCTATATGGCCATGTTCCAGAGGCATTTCTCCTGACGTTTCGCCTGCATCTATGGCAAGCATCCTCAGAGGTTGTGAGGACCTTACTACCGTAGATGCAGGCGAAACGTCAGGAGAGCTGTCTGGGCATGTTCCAGAAGCATTTTCTCCTGACATTTCACCCACATCTATGGCATGCATCCTCAGAGGTTGAGAGGTCTATTGTCGAGGTCTATGGCCGGAATCACTGGGTTGTTGTAGGTTTTTTCGGGCTATATGGCCATGGTCTAGAGGCATTCTCTCCTGACATTTCGCCTGGATCTATGGCAAGTATCCTCAGAGGTAGTGAGGTCTATTGGAACTAGGAAAAAGGGTTTATATATCTGTGGAATGACCAGGGTGGGAAAAAGGACTCTTGTCTGCTGGAGCTAGGTGTGAATGTTTCAACTGACCACCTTCATTAGCATATAATGGCCTGACAGTGCCTAGAGCAAACTTTTGTTGAGAGGTGATTAGATGTCCTTGTTTGTTTCCTCTCTGTTGTTGTGCTGTTCTAATTTTAGAGTTTTTTTTAAATACTGGGAGCCATTGAGAGGTCTGTTGGAAACTAGGCAAGAGAGGTGGGAGAAAGACCCCATAAATGGAAGGACTTCCTCCCCATACAAACACACACACAATTTGGAAGAGGATGAGTGGGTCCCCATCTCATCCCATTTCGAGATGAGGGTGAGCTTTCCAGACAAGATTTGGGTGGTAGATCAAAGACGTGGGCAAAGGGAAAGGAGATTTGCACAGACTGATGTGAAAAAGTGGTGGAGAGATACAGGCATCCTGCTGTTCAGAGTCTTGGACCTAGATGTGTACACAAATATAGGCAAAATCAGTATGTTTCAGCCTCATTCTCGCATAGGCATGCAGTCCTAGCGGAGTATCACGTATTGCTGCTGCACGGATGTTCCTCTATCAGGGTAGCACACATAATGTCTAGAGTTTCATCACGGATGTCCTTCCCTTGGAGGGCTCGCACAGTGTGCCATTTGTCTCTCCTTTGTAAGACCCACTCAGTGCCGCTTTCTCTCCTGGTTTACACAGCCATGCGCAATGAGTGCCTCTTCCCTCCCATAAACTGTTTCCATTTTCGGTCCTTCAATTAGCCCTGGCTGTTCCTATTGAGGCAGAGGTTTTGGAAAGAGTTTGCAGTGCCCGCCAATACATAAAACACCTCTTGGGTTTGGTCTTTTCCCCTCGCCATTGCTTGGACCTCCCAAAAAGCAGATGTGTGTATTTGGTGCACTACTAAGTGCTTTTGGGAGATGGTGGCGGGTTAAAAATAAAGTATTATTATTATTATTATTATTATTATTATTATTATTATTTTTATTATTATTATTACATCCAATTCAACTAAGTTTACTTATGTGTTTTGTTTGCTTGCCGCAAATCCCGCAACCCCATTGCCAACGTTTCCCTCCTTGACAATAACACCCAAGATACTCACTTGTGATTCACCTTCTCTGACATGAATGCACATACATCTCCTCATACTATGTAATGGCATTAGCCATGCACTACTTCTGACTATTGCCCTATGCAATTGCGCATTTTGCAATTGTGCAATTGCCAACATTTTCCTCCTTGGAAAATAACACACAAGACGCTCACTTGTGATTCACCCTCTCTGACATGTATGCACATACATCTCCTCATGCTATGTAATGGCATTAGCCATGCACTACTTCTGACTATTTCCCTATACAATCGTGCAATTGTGCATTTTGCAATTGCGCAATTGCGCAATTTGCAATTGCACAATTGCCAACATTTTCCTCCTTGGAAAATAACACACAAGACTCTTGCTTCTGATTCTCCCTTCCTCACATGTAAGCACACACATCTTCACATACTATGTAATGGCATTAGCCATGCACTACTTCTGACTATTGCCCCATGCAATTGTGCAATTTTGCATTGCACAATTGTACAATTGTCGACGTTTCCCTCCTTGGAAAATAACATACAAGACTCTCACTTGTGAATTGCCCTCTCTCACATGTATGCACATACATCTCCCCATACTATGTAATGGCATTAGCCATGCATTACTTCTGACTATTGCCCCATGCAATTTTGCAATTGTACATTGTAAAATTGCTGATGTTTCCCTCCTTGGAAAATAACACACAAGACTCTCACTTGTGAATTGCCTTCTCTCACATGTATGCACATACATCTCCCCATACTATGTATTAGAATTAGCCATGCACTACTTCTGACTATTGCCCCATGCAATTTTGCAGTTGTGCAATTGCCAACGTTTCCCTCCTTGGACAATAGCACACAAGACTCTCGCTTGAGATTTGACCTCTCTCACATGTAAACACATACATCTCCCCATACTATGTAATGGCATTAGCCATGCATTACTTCTATTGACCCATGCAATTGTGCAATTACGCATTGTACAGTTGCCCAATTACCGATGTTTCCCTCCTTGGAAAATAACATACAAGACTCTCACTTGTGATTTGCCCTCTCTCACATGTAAACACATACATCTCCCCATACTATGTAATGGCATTAGCCATGCATTACTTCTGACTATTGCCCCATGCAATTTTGCAGTTGTACATTGTGAAATTGCCGATGTTTCCCTCCTTGGAAAATAACACACAAGACTCTCACTTGTGAATTGCCTCTCTCACATGTAAACACATACATCTCCCCATACTATGTAATGGCATTAGCCATGCACTACTTTTGACTATCACCCCATGCAACTTTGTAATGTGCTATTGCACACAATAGCACACAAGACTCTCGCTTGTGATTTGACCTCTCTCACATGTAAACATATACATCTCCCCATACTATGTAATGGCATTAGTCATGCACTACTTCTGGCTATTGCCCCATGCAATTTCGCAATTTCACATTTTGCAATGTGAAATTGCCAATGTTTCCCTCCTTGCACAATAACACACAAGACTCTCATTTGTGATTCTCCTTCCCTCACATGTACGCACATAACCTCCCCATACTATGCAATGGCATTAGCCATGCACTACTTCTGACTATTGACAATTGCAAATGTGAAATTGTACAATTTTGCTATTGCACAATTGTACAATTTTGCTATTGCGTGATTGCATATTGATTCCCAGCATTGATTCCCAAATAGGCGGATTCCTTCCAAAAGCAATTTAGTTCTTTCTTTCCCTCAAAAAACTAATCCTCATGAGAACAGAGCTCCACTACCACATACATTAAGTATGCACACACCCATACACATCTGTACTCTTCCAAGCTGATAATGTCATTCATTTGCATACGTATGGACACATGTCATACGTGTAACAAAGACTATCACCCCATGCAGTTTTGCTATTTTGCAATTGTGTAATTGCACATTGATTCCCATATAGGAGGACTTCCTTCCAAAACTAATTTAGTTCTTTCCCCCAAAAAACTATAATCCTCATGGGAACAGTGCTCCACTTCCACATACATCAAGTATGCACACACACATATACATCTGTACTCTATCTTCCCAGCTGGATCTGACACATACGATATTGTCATTCAGTTGCATACACATGGACACATGCATTGCATACACGTACCAAAGACTATCGTCCCATGCAATTTTGCAATTGTGCAATTTTGCAATTGCACAATTGCACTTTGATTCCCAAATAGGACTTCCTTCCAAAAGCAATTTAGTTCTTTCTCTTCCTCCACAAAATTATTATCCTCATGGGAACAGAGCTCCACTTCCACATACATCAAGTATGTACACACACATACACATCTGTACTCTATCTTCCAAGCTGGATCTGACACATCCGATACTGTCATTCAGTTGCATATGTACAGACACATGCATACATGTACCAAAGACTACCATCCCATGCAATTTGACAATTGTGCAATTTTGCAATTGCGTGATTTCACATTGATTCCCATATCGGACGACTTCCTTCCAAAAGCAATTTAGTTCTTTCTCTTCCCCCACCCACCCAATAATGTCATTCAGTTGCATATGCATGGACACATGCATACATTTACCAAAAACTATCATCCCATGCAATTTTGCAACTGCACGATTGAACATTGATTCCTATATCGGAGGACTTCCTTCCAAAAGCAATTTAGTTCTTTCTCTTCCCCCACCCATCCAATAATGTCATTCAGTTGCATATGCACGCACATATGCATGCATGTGCCAGAGACTCCGTGCCCAGCTTGTTCATCTTGGCTTTTTCCTCCCCAGTTCCTTTCCTCCCTCGCAGTGTGTCTTGTTTGCTGTTTCACTCGGCGTGGAAGGGGTTGTCTCTTTGGGGAGCTCTTTAGCACTCAGCAGAAAAATGCTTTGCACACTCCGTTCCCTCCCTCCTCCTTTTACTGCACTTTAGGTGTACTCAGGACTCCGGGGAAGGCAGGAAAATAGGATGAGTTGGTGGTGCAGGAAGGGAAGAAAGAAAGGTAGGTTAGGTTCCTCCTGGGTTGTGTTGGTTTTGGGAGAAACATGACTAGGAGGCACACCTCAGAAATGGCTTTGGGTCTTGTGGAGTGCATCCATCTTATCGATTCTATAATGTGGGGGGAGAGAGATAGACTCTCATGTGTGCTTAGACTGTGTTGGGATACGCAAAGATATCCATGTGATTAAGCAATGCGTTTCCCTTTGGTTTTGTGTGTTTGTGCCATTGAATGTGAGATCGTGCTGACGGTGGGGGCAACGAGGAGAATTTTGCAATGCTTGGAAATGAAGCCAGCTTTTCACACGGAAGCGGTGTGTGCATGCATGGGTGTGTGTATCTTAATGCGCACGACGAAGAAAATAATTTTGGTGGGATCTATGAGAGGCAATCGAGGCACTGCAGATTGAAGTGCCCACTTGGATATGTGTTCTCTTGATGTATTTGTGTGTGTCTGCATGCTGGGGAAGCCTCTCCTTTTTTCCAGGGGAAAGGAGGATGAGGTGCACCTTGTATCTATATGTGTTAGTGTGTGTGTGCATTAATACCGGCACTTACAGAGGTACCCATTGTGCGTGTTCGCAAACCGTTCTGTGCTTCAAGTGGGGGAGGCACATCCAGCTTCCATTCTTGACTTTTTGGAAGCCAACGGGGAAAAGCTGTTTAGGAAACAGCATAATCCCCTGAAGGCAGGGATTCAGATGTCATCCCTCGTCTTATTCCATAGCCTTGCTTCCCTCCATGAGAAGTTTTCATCGGAGGGTCTTCCTTTCCTTCGACCCTCTACCCTTGAGGTTTGCCATAATTCCAACCGTGGAAGTCTTTAGGGATCTCATGAAGTCGTCGTCTTGTTCACAACCACTGGGTTGCTGTGAGTTTTCCAGGCTGTGTGGCTATGTTCCAGAAGCATTCTCTCCTGACGTTTGCTTCTGGAACGTGGCCATACTGCCTGAAAAACTCCCAGCAACCCAGTGATGATGGCCATAAGAGCCTTCGACAACACAACGTAGAAACACCTTTGCCGATGGTTTTGGAGATCCTCTATTTGGGTTGAATTATGAATGTGTTGCATCTTTGTATATGTATACATACTCAGATATTTGTAATGCATTACATTGTATCAGGATTTGAGAAAAGGAAGAACAAACAGGCATGTTGTGGGGTGAAACATTACGTTGTATCTTTCTAGTATGAAATGGTTTGTCGGACTAACTGCAGCACGTAAACGATAGCTACCCTCGATTCATAATAGAAATGTGAAGAGTATCTATATGTGTTTCTGTATTATTTTTATTTGTGGGGGTGGTAGTGGGGTATGGTGTCGGATAGCCCCCCTAATGGGGTCCCTTCCTTGTCTAAGAAAGTGCTTCTCCCAAAATAATACTGTGTCTCCCAGAAGAGGGAGCTCCAGCTCTGTTACTGGGGTTCGGAGAAAGATTTGCCAACGCCAGCGCTATGCCAAACCAATCTCGATTTCTGTTTGTTTTAGATCTCACTTTTACCCTCCATCTTTTAAAAGGAGGCGTCTAGTGAAGACTTTAGCTATTCACCCCCTTGTTTTCAGAGAAGGGAGACGGCCTCTGTCTGTGCAGAACAAAAATCAACACAAATCAGCTCTCTCTCTCTCTCTCTCTCTCTCTCTCTCTCTCTCTCTCTCTCTCTCTATATATATATATATATATATATATATATTGCTGATTTGTGTTGATTATGTTGCTGATTTTGTGTTGATTTTGTATATATATATATATACTAGCTGTCCCCTACCATGCGTTGCTGTGGCCCAGTTTGTTGATCTGGAAAATAAAGTAATGAGAAAGTGTTGGTTTCTAATATATATAATTCCTTTATGCTTGTGGGTAAACAGTATTTCTTGCTGTTTCTTTGTCAGTGTTGATATGGAGATTGTCTGGTTTGCCTACTCTGGAACATGCAACATATCATTGTCCTTCTTCAGGGGCCCCTTTCAAATCTATGATACTATATCTGTGTGTGTGAATCATATCTATCTATATCTATGGCTGGATGGCTCTCTGTCAGGAGGGCTTTGATTACGTTTTCTTGCTCTGGTGAAGGGAGTTGGACTGGATGCCCTTGAGTATTTTTTGTTGGTCATGGGGGTTCTGTGTGGGAAGTTTGGCCCGATTCTGTCGTTGGTGGGGTTCAGAATGCTCTTTGATTGTAGGTGAACTATAAATCCCAGTAACTACAACTCCCAAATGTCAAGGTCTATTTCCCCCAAACCCCATCTCTGTTCATATTTGGGCATTTGGAATATTTGTGCCAAGTTTGGTCCAGAGCCATTATTGTTTGAGTCCATGGTAGTCTCTGGATGTAGGTGAACTACAACTCCCAAACTCAAGGTCAATGCTCACCAAACCCTTCTAGTATTTTCTGTTGGTCACGAGAGTCCTGTATGCCCCGGTTGGTTCAATTCTATCATGCTATTTAATTGTAGGTGAACTATAAATCCCAGCAACTACAACTCCCTATCTATCTATCTATCTATCTATCTATCTATCTATCTATCTATCATCTATCTATATCTTATCTTTCTATGGCTGGATGGCTCTTTATCAGGAGGACTTTGATTACGTTTTCTTGCCCTCATGAAGGGAGTTGGACTGGATGGCCTTAAGTATTTTCTGTTGGTCATGGGGGTTTGTGTGGGAAGTTTGCCCCAATTCTGTCGGTCATGGGGTTCAGAATGCTCTTTGATTGTAGGTGAACTGTGAATCCCAGTGACTACAACTCCCAAATGTCAAGGTCTATTTCCCCCAAACTCTATCTGTGTTCATATTTGGGCGTATTGAGTGCTTGTGCCAAGTTTGGTACAGATCCATCATTGTTTGAGTCCACAGTGCTCTCTGGATGAAGGTGAACTACAACTCCCAAACTCAAGGTCAATGCCCACCAAACCCTTCCAGTATTTTCTGTTGGTCAAGGGAGTTCTGAGTGCCAAGTTTGGTTCAATTCCACCATTGATGGAGTTCAGAATGCCCTTAGACTGTAGATGAACTATAAATCTCAGCAACTACAACTCCCAACTGACAAAATCATAATTTTTTGAGTGATGGTCACTCCTTGTGTTGTGAGACATTTTGTTGCCAAATTTGGTGTGATTTCGTTTATTGGTTCTTTTGTTTTTAAGGTACTCATTATGCACAGAGCATTTTTATATATATATAGATCAGCTTGCTGTCGCTGGGAGCTGTTTGTTTGTCTCCTTTACAAAATGAGTATGGGCAAGTGGGAGAGCAAAACAAGGGTGATTTCTCTAACTCGGTGGTTCCCAACCTTTTTTGTGACCAGGAACCACTTGACCAGGGATCATTTTGACCCGGGACCACTCTCCAATATTAGTACCCAAAGGGTTACAGATCAGTTTTTGGCCAACTTTAGATTCGGTTTGGTCATTTGGGGTGCTGATTCAGAAATTTGCATTGGATAGACCACATCAGCTCCACTCGCTGCCAGTTTGCTTCCGTGCTGGTTTTAGCCCAGTGTTTCTCAACCTGGGGGTCGGGACTCCTGGGGGGGTCACCAGGGGGGTGTCAGAGGGGTTGCTAAAGACCATCAGAAAACATAGTATTTTCTCTTTGTCATGGGTGTTTTGCGTGGGAAGTTTGGTCCAATTCTATCATTGGTGGGGTTCAGAATGCTATTTCATTGTGGGTGAACTATGAATCCCAACAACTACAACTCCCAAATGGCAAGGTCTATTTTCTCCAAACTCTACCAGTGTTCACATTTGGGCATATTGATTATCTGTGCCAAGTTTAATCCAGATCCATCACTGTTTGAGTCCACAGTGTTCTCTGGATGTAGGTGAACTACAACTCCAAAAACTCAAGGTCAGTGTCCAATAGACTCTCCCAGTATTTCTCTTGGCCATGGGAATTCTGTGTGCCAAGTTTGATTCAATTCCATCATTGGTGGAGTTCAAAAGGCTCTTTGATTTTAGGTGAACTATAAATCCCATCAACTCCAACATTCCCAAATGACAAAATCATTCCCCTCTCCCAACTCCACCAGTATTCAAATTTGGGTGTATCAGGTGTTTGTGCCAAATTTGGTCCAGTGAATGAAAATACATCCTGCATATCAGATATTTATATTACGATTCATAACAGTAGCAGAATTAAAGAAGTAGCAATGGAAATAACGTTATGATTGGGGGTCATCACAACGTGAGGACCTGTACAAAGGGGTCGCGGCATTAGGAAGGTTGAGAACCACTGCTTTAGCCTATGAAGCCCTAAACGGTTTTGGTCCAACTTACCTATCCGAACGTATCTCTCCTTATGAACCATCTAGGACACTAAGATCTCCTGGGGAGGCCCTGCTCTTGGTTCCACCTTCCTCACAGATGCGTTTGGCGGGGACAAGAGGCAGGGCCTTCTCAGTGGTGTCCCCTCAACTTTTGAATGCTCTGCCTAGGGACATAAATTCAAAGAAAGGTGAAAACCCGGCTTTTTCAGGCGGACTTCCCAAATACGGCATCGTTATATGAAATCATGGAACCACTTGACACAATTGAATAATGACTTAACCTGGAGATGCTCATGGTAATGTTTTAAAGGTTTTGTACATTTTTTAATTATTCTTATGTTGTATGTGAATGTTTTTAACAATATTTTGTGATCGTTTTTTTTTTGGAGGGGGGGATTTTGCAAGTCGTGTTCTAAAAAGAAAAGGAAAGTATCGTCAAAGGCTTCCATGACTGGAATCACTGGGATTTTGTAGGTTTTTTGGGCTATTTGGCCATGTTCTAAAGGCATTCTCTCCTGACGTTTTGCCTGCATCTATGGCAAGCATCCTCAGAGGGTGTGAGGTCCTCTGAGGATGCTTGCCATAGAAGCAGGTGAAACTTCAGGAGAGAATGCCTCTAGAACATGGCCATATAGCCCCAAAAAAACTACAAAAACCCAAAAGGAAAGTAGCTTTCCAAAGCTATGGACATGTAGAAGAGACAGTCCTGGATTTCTTGTGGGCTCTGGGCATACTGGAAACCAAATAGCGTAGTCTATTCAAAACGGAAACATATGATCTCCGTCAAGCTAATAGACATGTCCCCAGGCTGATTTATTGCAATTTGTTTACTCCTTCAAAGTTGACAGTCTTGATGTTCACATCCATTTGTTGTTCTGCCCTTGTCTTGATAGAAATGAATTGTAGGGTTTCTTTGGTCTGGATTGAGGAGGAGTTCCAGAAATCACCCCAGACTTCTTCACCAGGGACACGAGACCTTGGGATGGTGCTGCTGGTGTTATTTGTTGTCAAGTTGGCATCAACTTATGGGGACACTCTATCTCTTTCATTGAGTCACAATGTTTCATGATTATTAAAACTTGTGTGCCAGC
The DNA here is from genome assembly GCF_025583915.1 of Anolis sagrei ordinatus. NCBI lineage: Eukaryota > Metazoa > Chordata > Lepidosauria > Squamata > Anolidae > Anolis > Anolis sagrei. The sequence continues at coordinate 22,264,949 of NW_026844589.1, forward strand.
TGCGCCCATACCTTGGGAAGTCACACTTGGCCACAGTAGTCCACACTCTGGTTACATCCCAAATAGACTACTGCAATGTGCTCTACGTGGGGTTGCCTTTGAAGACTGTCTGGAAGCTTCAAATGGTCCAACGAACGGCAACCAGATTGCTAAGAGGAGCGGCGCTGAGGGAGCGTACAACTTTTCTGTTGGGAAGTCTGACTTGGCCACGGTAGTCCATGCTCTGGTTACATCCCATATAGACTACTGCAACACTCTCTATGTGGGGTTGCCTTTGAAGTCAAGATGTGGCTTTTTGAACAAGCATTTCCTAATGCAGAGTAAGTGACGTAGGAAAATGGAACTACGACAATGAGACCAGACAACGTTTCTAACAAGGAGACACTATGAATTTATATTTTACTAGCCGTCCCCTGCCACATGTTGCTGTGGCCCAGTCTGGTGACCTGGAAAATAAAGTAATTAAAAAGTGTTGGTTTCTAATATATGTAATTTTTTTTATGCTTGTGGGTGAACAATATTTCTTGCTGTTTCTTTGTCAGTGTTGATGTGGAGAGTGTCTAGTTTACCCACTCTGGAACATGCAACATATAATTGTCCTTCTTGAGGGGTCCCTTTCAAATCTATGATACTATATCTCTCTGTGTGAATCATATATATTTATCTATATCTATAGCTTGATGGGTCTTTGTCAGTAGAGCTTTGATTATGTTTTCTTGCCTTGGTGAAGGGAATTGGACTGGATGACCTTAAGTATGAGGGTTCTGTGTGGGAAGTTTGCCCAGTTCTAACTTGATTGCAGGTGAACTATTAATCCCAGTAACTACAACTCCCAAATATCAAGGTCTATTTCCTTCAAACTCTATCTGTGGTCATATTTGGGCATATGGAATATTTGTGCCAAGTTTGGTCCAGATCCATCATTGTTTGAGTCCACACTCCACAGTGCTCTGTGGATGTAGGTGAACTACAACTCCCAAACTCAAGGTCAATGCCCTCCAAACCCTTCTAGTGTTTTCTGTTCGTCATGGGAGTCCTGTGTGTCACCTTTAGTTCAATTCCATCATTGGTGGAGTTCAGAATGCTCTTTGATTGTAGGTGAACTATAAATCCCAAGAACTACAACTCCCAAATGACAAAATCAAATTTTTTGAGTGAAGGACATACATTGGGTTGTTGGGTGTATGCTGTCCAAATTTGGTGTCAATTCGCCCACTGGTTTTATGTTCTGTTAATTCCACAACCGAACATTACATTTTTATTTATATAGATTTCCATTGTTGTATTGCTGGGCTTGGCGTCATGTAAGCCATCCCGAATCCCCTTGGGGAGATGGTGGCAGGTTATAAATAAAGTTATTATTATTATTATTATTATTATTATTATTATTTAGCAACAGGTGTAGGTTTAAAACATCCTGTGATTATTCTGCATGTTTCCTTCAATGCTATGTTCACCTGCTTTGCATGGGCAGACTTATGCCAAACAGGGCAGGCATACTCAGCAGACAAGGCTAAGGCTCATGTTCTCATTAGTTAATTAATTAATTTCATACATTTCTATCCCGTCCTTCTCCCCACAAGAGGACTCAGGGCGGCCTCACATAGGCATCAACGATGCTTACAACATCTATCTATGTATATAATAAAAGTCTGTTTGTATGCGGAGGAAGGGAGGGCGGTGTATGTGGCAGCTTTCTGATTGGCTGCCACTTTCACAAGCCACTGTGACTGCTATGAATGGTGAATCTGGACTAAACTTGGCACACATAACCCCCATGACCCACTTTACATCCTGGTGCAGTTTGGGGAACTTGGACCATGGATTATGGGATTTGAAGTACTTTCAAACGCTTTGGTTACCACGGACCACTATGGCCCCCAACAAAGACCGATGAAGACCAAACTTGGCACACAGAGCCCCCATGACCCACTCTACATCCTACTGCAGTTTGGAGGAGGGAGGACCATGGATGATGGGACTTGAAGTACCTCCATTCACTTCCTGAGACCGCTGCGACCCACATTCAATGACTGATCACAACCAAACTTGGCACACAGAGCACCCATGACCCACTCTACACCCTGGTGTGATTTGGAGGAGGTTGGACCATGGATGATGGGACTTGCAATTCCTTCACTAACTTCCTGAGAGCACTGTGAGCCACATAAATAACTGATAAAAACCCAACTTTGGCACACAATGCCTTTCTCAGAAAAACCCGGGCACCGCCGGGACCCCAAGCTAGTATACAATAAAACAATAAAACAGTAAAATCATCTTAAAACATCAAACAAATCAGCCAATACATTCATTTACCAGATAATATTAAAATGCTAGTAAAACAAAAATCAAACCGGGAAATCCAGTGTTGCAGCCCCAAATCCTTTCCTATTGTCATTATCATCTAACCAAACACCTGTCTACAGAGCCAGATCTTCAGTTGTCCTCGAAAGTACAGGAGGGAGATGGCCAACCTGATGTCTGTAGGGAGGGAGTTCCACAGATGGGGGGCACTGCCGAGAAGGCCCTGTCTCTCATCCCCACCAACTGTGTTTGTGAAAGTGGCGGGATCGAGAGCAGGGCCTCTCCTGACGATCTTAAGCTTCGTGATGGTTCATAGCAGGAGATACGTTCGGACAAGTAATCTAGGCCAGTAATTTTGGGTCCGCACCCCATGTGCTGCCAGTAAGTTTCCACAGGATGTTGTTGCGTGCGGCTACTTTGTGCTTGGTGTTCAAGCAGTGTCTCCTATATCCTGGTGTTTGATCTAAGGTGACGCTGAGATATTTAGGATGGAAATAATATTTAGGAGGAAACACATGAAATCTAGGATGAAATGGTTCTCGTATGAAAGTCTTCACTTGGGTGGTGGGCAGTATTTTGTTGGTGGAGGACATTGGACATGTTCATGGTGCTCACCATAAACTGCAGTGTCAGTGGAAAGAGGACCATTGGTGGCTCTTTATTTAGCATTGGGAGTTGAATCTGTTTGTTGAGGCAGGAGGCTGTCTGTGTAAATGGACACCTGTGCCACATACAGATTTTCATGTTTATTGTGATGAGAGGCACTGAGAGAGAAATCCTTGGTGTGATAGTATCTCCACCTTACTTACACATGGGAGTCACGTCTCTGTATCCTGCGATGAACTTCTCCCTTTCCATCTCAAGCCCCTTGAGATGTCCCCCGTGATTGTTCTTTCCCCACTTGCTTTGATTGGCTTTGTCTCACTTGCCTTGATTGGTTTCCTGGCGAACGATCGCATGTCGACGCGTGACCTTCATGTCCCTCCATCTGAATTTCCTTGCTTTTGTTCATTCAACGGGGTTTGGAGAAGTGGAGAAAGAAAGCAAGGTGGCCCGCTTTTTCTGCACTGCTCTCACGTGAGTTTGTTACTCAGCCTTTCGATGGATGCCAGCTTTGTAGGAGTTTTGGAATCATTGGATCCAGCGCTACTTGTAGCATATCAGATGCCAAGTGACATAAATTGTGCTGCTGCTAGGCAGACTGAGATTTCAGCAGCTAGCTATAGAAGTGATGGCAGTGTCTTGCCATTCTTAAAGCTGAATCCATGTTTGTCGGAGCATCAAATTCTGGGCATTCTCATGGGGTTGGATAAGGTCTTGTTGATGAGTTCTTAAGCTCTTAGATGTGGGATGATGCACTGTTTATGTGTGTCAATTGGCTACATTTTTTTTTCTTTTCTGGAAATTCTCCAGGATCTAGCATCTGATGGTTCGTGGATCACCATTACGTGATCCTTACTTACTTACCATCGTTGTCCGTGTAGGATTGTCTTCCAAGATCAGTGTCTTGGCGGTGAGTCCGTAGGTGACTGTGGAGCCCTATTCTTGATCTGCATGTTCTCCCGCCATGAAGGCATTGGTTTCCAGGTGGAAGGCAGTCCCGGTCGGAGTTGGCTTGATGCACCTTCCTTTTGGCATGTTTCTCTCTTTTGCCCTCCATTCGTGCCTTCTCAAATTCTACAGCACTGCTGGTCACAGCTAACCTCCAGCTAGGCCACTCAAGGGCCAAGGCTTCCCTGTTCTCGGTGTTTATTCCACAGTTTTTAAGGATGGCTCTGAGCACATCTTTAAATCTCTTTTCCTGCCCACCAACATTCCGCTTTCTGTTCCTGAGTTCAGAGTAGAGCAACTGCTTTGGGATACAGTGGTCGGGCATCTGGAAAACATGGCCGGTACAGCAGAGTTGATGGCGGAGGACCATCGCTTCAGTGCTAGTGGTCTTTGCTTCTTCGTCCACCTATCTTCCCAAGAGATTTTCAGCATTTTCCGGAGGCAGCGCTGATGGAATCGTTCCAGGAATTATTATGTATTTATTATTATTTATTAACCGCATTTCTATACCGCTTTTCTCACCCCGGGGGGGGGGGGGCTCAAAGTGGTTTACAACATAATAAATGGCAAATTCAATGCCTCACATATATACAAAAATATCACATATCCAAATCAATAACATATAACTGTAGAAAACAACCATTAAAACTATAAAAACATCAAGCATAGACGTAAGCATGAAACATATTATTGCTACAATTAACAATGTAGACCCCTTCTCTTCTCCCCCCCTAACTCTCTCTCCATAGCGTTTCAGCCCTTCTTTTTATACCCTCCTGGCTTCCCGCCATCCCACCAGACACAAAGTTATTTAGGTACAGATTGAATACAAAATGGGGAAGGTAAAAAAACCACATATCCTAAGTTTTCTTAGAGATGGTAAATGTGATATGGGGTCCTTGGGTGGGCCGAGGGAGAGTCTTATCTGTTGATGGTATTAGGCTACTGAGCAGTTTGGTAAAAGTACAGAGGAACGTAGATTTCATCAGTTGTGGTGTCATAAGTCAGGTGTGAGCTATCACTTGCCTGTAGACTGAGGATGGGGAGGGGCAGCGAGGTGCAGCTGCTGCCGAGGAGAGTTGGTGTGTAGGCTGCACCTTCCACTCTGGAGGAGCCGAAATCTCCTGACTGTCTATAGACAGTCCGCATTTTGCAGGCATATAGCAGGGTTGGGAGGACAATAGCTTTATAAACAAGCCCCTTGGTATCCTTACAAATGTCCCTGTCCTCAAACACTCTCTGCTTCATAATGGAAAACATAATACAAAGCAGTCTTCCCTCCAAACATAGGCTCTTTCAAAATCCTTGCTAATTCAGCAAAAGCCAAAAAAGCACACCTTTCATTACCCTTCCCTTTCCCCTCTTTGAATGGGGAGGCCCGAGGGCAAGGGCTTTCTTGTTTAGATTAATCTTTCACCCAATCGAGGAGCCTTTCTGGTTAAAGAGCAGGGTAGGGAGGGCTTTCGCAAAATTAAACAAGGAGCAAATCGATAAGCATCTACCTGCCCTCCAGCTCAAAACTCGGAATATACAAACCTATGGTATCGACTGCAGCTGCATTGGCCACAAATGGCATTCTTTCCAACATTACAGAGATTAACACCAAGGCAAGATGAACAAAGTTATGAATGAGGAAGAACAGATGAACTAGGATAGGCTAAAGCAGTTTGCTTTTGCCTGAACTGACTGCGAAGGGCCAGGTTGGGAGCCACTGCTCTATATAACGTTCTTGGACTGCGTGAGATCTAGCTGGGAAGATAGCTTAAGGACCACCTTTTACCCACTCCTTGGGAAAGAGACTTACTTAGGCAATCCCTCGTAGCTTGAGGGGGATTGTCTTCCAGATGTGGTGTCTTGGCCTTGGGTACGTAGGTGGCGTTGGAGCCCTTTCCTTGATCCACATGTTCTCCTGCTGTGAGAACATCGGTTTCCAGGTGGAAGGCGGCCCCAGTCAGGGTTAGCTTGACGTGCCTTCCTCTTGCCACATTTCTCTCTTTTGCCTTCCATTCATGCCTCTTTGACTTCTGCAGCACTGCTGGTCACAGCTGATCTCCAGTGAGAGCCATGGTTTTCCAGTTCTCGGTTTCTATGCCACAGTTTTTGAGGTGGGCTTTAAGCCCATCTTTAAATTTCTTTTCTTGTCCACCAACATTATGTTGCCCATTCTTGAGTTTGGAGTAAAGTAACTGCTTTGGGAGATGGTGATCGGGCATTCGGACAATGTGGCTGGTCCAGCGGAGTTGATGGCAGAGGAGCATCACTTCAATGCTGGTGGTCTTTGCTTCTTCCAGCAAGTTTACATTTGTTTGCCTGTCTTCCCAAGAGATTTGCAGGGTTTTTCGGAGGCAGTGCTGATGGAATCGGTCCAGGAGTTGAGTGTGATGTCTGTAGACAGTCCACATTTTGCAGGCATATAGCAGGGTTGGGAGGACAATAGCTTTATAAACAAGCACCTTGATCTCCCTATGGATGTCCCGGTCCTTAAACACTCTCTGCTTCATTCGGAAAAATGCTGCACTCGCAGAGCTCAGGTGGTATTGTATTTCAGTGTTGATGTTGATTTTTGTGGAGAGATGGCTTCCAAGGTAGTGGAAATGGTCAACATTTTCTAATGTTACACCATTAAGCTGTATTTCCGGCATTGGAGAGGGATTAATAATAATAATAATAATAATAATAATAATAATAATAATAATAATAAAACAAGGGACTCGGAGCGGCTTACATGAGGGATTGGCTGGTGTCTGCTGGAACAGCACTTTGGTTTTCTCGATGTTCAATGTCAGGCCGAGCTTCTCGAATGCATTGGCAAAGGTGTTTAGAGTGGCTTGTAGCGCTTGTAGCGCTGAATGCGCACAGACAACATTGTCATCAGCATATTGGAATTCTATAACAGATGTTGTTGTGACCTTGGTTTTGGCTTTCAGTCTGCTGAGGTTAAGTATCTGTCCAATAGATGATCTCCACTCCGGTGGGAAGCTTTCCATCAACAAGGTGAAGTATCATAGCAATGAAGATGGAGAATAAGGTTGGGGCAATAACACATCCCTGTTTGACACCTGATTCCACCTTAAATGGGAAAGAGACTAAAAAGAAGACATGGCTATCTTAAGGCTGGATTTGCACTTATAATGCAGTTGCTTGGAAGGAACAGGATGTATCAACAACTTTCCTAAGGCTGAGCAGCTGCCGATCAGAAAAGAAAAAGCTTGTTACAGAATGATTTATTTTTCTTTCCTCGGTCTCAAATGCATTTCCATATTCTATTTTCCTACCTGCCTACCTTTCCAGATGGTGGGACGTGTTCTCAAAAAAGGTAAAGGATGAACAGCGGAAAGGAGCCCGAGGTGTCTATGTGTACATATGAAAGTTCTCCCCACATGTGTGACTTATTTGCACTAGTGGAAAGGAGTGTGTGCCTCTAGAAGTGAAGTGAGCATCAAGTTCCTCTTCTGAGCAGATGGGGAAGGATGAAAGTGAAACCGAGCGGGGAAGGGAATAATTAGGTAGAGGGAAAGCAAGATTTGGGGCAGAGGAACCAGAAACGGTGGGGGAGACACACCATTTCCATCGACAAGACAGGCGTAAATTTATTTATTTATTTATTTACGACATTTATATGCCACCCTTCTCACCCTGAAGGGGACTCAGAGTGGCTTACAAGATACATATACATACAATATATTATATTATTAGCATAGTAAAATATGAGTATTATATATTAATATATTGTACTATACCATTATATTGTAATATTATTAATAATATTACATGTAATATAAAATATGTAATTACAATATCATATTATTAGTATTAGTATTATATTGTATTACATTATAATATAAATATATTTATTATTAGCATAGCACAGGAGACAAGGTGGGACTGTCTTCTGGCCCCCTCTCTCTTCACTCTGGCCCAGAGCAGCAGTTGATGCTGGGGGGAAGAGTCCCTAACTGATGACATAGATGGAACTGTCTCCTGCCCCTCTCTCTCTTCACTCTGGCCCAGAGTGGCAGTTGATGCTGGGGGAGGGGTCCCCAATGGATGACATATCCAGAAGACAAGATGGAACTGTCCCCTGCCCCCCCCCTTCACTCTGGCCCAGAGTGGCAGTTGGTGCTGGGGGGAGGGATCCCCAACTGATGACATATTCAGGAGACAAGCTGGAACTGTCTTCTGGCCCCCTCTCTCTTCACTCTGGCCCAGAGTGACAGCTGGTGCTGGGGGGAGGCTTCCCCAACTGATGTCATGTGCAGGAGACAAGATGGAACTGTCTCCGGTCCCTTCTCTCTTCACTCTGGCCCAGAGCAGGAGTTGGTGCTGGGGGGAGGGGTCCCCAACTGATGACATAAGCAGGAGACAAGATGGAACTATCCCCTGCCCCTCTCTCTCTTCACTCGGGCCCAGAGCAGGAGTTGGTGCTGGATGGAGGTGTATAAAACTGATGACATATGCAGGAGACAAGGTGGAACTGTCCCCTGGTCCCCTCTCTCTTCACTCTGGCTCAGAGCAGCAGATAGTGCTGGGTGGAAGGATCTAAAACTGATGACATATGTAGGAGACGACAGAATTGTCCCCTGGCCCCCTCTCTCTTCACTCTGGCCCAGAGTGGCAGATGGTGCTGGGGGGAGGAGTCCCCAAGTGATGACATATGCAGGAGATAAGATGGAACTATCCCTGGTCCCTTCTCTCTTCACTCTGGCTCAGAGCAGCAGTTGGTAATGGGTGATGACATATGCAGGAGACAAGATGGAACTGTCCCCTACCCCTCTTTCTCTTCACTCTGGCCCAGAGTATCAGTTGGTGCTGGGGGGAGGGGTCCCCAATGGATGACATATGCAGGAGATAAGATGGAACTGTCCCCTGCCCTCTCTCTCTTCACTCTGGCCCAGAGCAGCAGTTGGTGCTGGGGGGAGGGGTCCCCAATGGATGACATATGCAGGAGACAAGATGGAACTGCCCCCTGGCCTCCTCTCTCTTCACTCTGGCCCAGAGCAGCAGTTGGTGCTGGGTGATGACATATGCAGGAGACAAGTTGGAACTGTCTCCTGCCCCCTCTCTCTTCACTCTGGCCCAGAGCGGCAGTTGGTGCTGGGGGAAGGGGTCCCCAACTGATGACGTATGCAGGAGACAAGGTGGAACTGTCTCCTGGTTCCCTCTCTCTTCACTCTGGCCCAGAGTGGCAGTTGGTGCAGGGGGCAGTGTTTCCCCAATTGGTGACATATGCAGGAGGCAAAATGGAACTGCCCCCTGCTCCCCTCTCTTCACTCTGCCCCAGAGCAGCAGTAAATGCAAAGATAAAGCGCCATTTAAGAATGCAGGATTGTGCCACTTGCCAGGCATGGCATCAGGGGAGACATAAGGGGCAAGTGGGAGGCTGCAATAAGGTGCAAATTGCCGGTTATCCACAGGGGTTGGACAGATGCAGGAAACATGTTGGGGGCAGGTGCAAAGAAAGGATGTGGCTCCACATCCATAATTCATATGGCAAAGTCACAGACAAGGAAGCCCAGGGAGGAATATGGAAAGTGCTGTATGTGCTGTATGCTGTTCTTGAGGCTCTTTCCGGCACAGAGAGGCATTGGGAAGGAAATTGGAAGAGCTGTCGCATGGCGACTTCAATTTAACATGCTGCTGATTCCTTGCAAGGGGAGGGTTCTAGGGCTTGTTTGTTTACATTAGTTGGGAATGGAATAGAAATATGCAATTCTAGGGGGGCTGGAAGCATTGTTTTTTTCCCCACTGGGGGTCAGGAAGAGTGCCAAAAGCCTAAACTAGGAAACAAAATCCACAGAAAATAGATTTATAGGTTTGAACATGGGCATTTTTTTTCTGTTAGAGCAGTGTTTCTCAGCCTTCCTAATGCCGCGACCCCTTAATGCAGTTCCTCATGTGGTGGTGACCCCCGACCATAAAATTATTTTCATTGTAACTTCATAACTGTAATTTTGTTATGAATCGTAATGTAAATCTCTGATATGCAGGATGTATTTCCATTCACTGGACCAAATTTGACACAAATACCTCATACGTCTAAATCTGAATACTGGTGGGGTTGGGGGGAGGATTGGTCTTATCATTTGGGAGTTGCAGTTGCTGGAAAACTATTACCACCTAGTTATCTCTCCTCTAGAGAGGAAAGTAGAGACAGCTTTAAAGAAGCTCCAGGTCATCACTCTTCTTTCCCTGGGCCTCTTTAAAATGTCTTGGAAAACTGCATAAGGAGAATGGTTGGAAGGGAAGGAGAAAGTACAGTGCCCGTACCTTGAGAAGTCTGACTTGGCCACGGTGGTCGACGCTCTTGTTACATCCTGAATAGATTACTGCAACACGCTCTACGTGGGGTTGCCTTTGAAGACTGTTCAGAAGCTTCAAATGGTCCAAAGGGCAGCAGCCAGGTTACTAACAAGAGCGGCACTCAGGGAACACACCACTTCTCTGTTGCATCAACTCCACTGGCTGCCAATTTGCTACCGAGCACAATTCAAAGTGCTGGCTTTAGCCTATAAAGCCTTAAACGATTCCGGCCCAGCTTACCTATCTGAACGTATCTCCTCCTATGAACCATCTTAAGATCTTAAGACCTTAAGATCATCTGGGGATGATCTTAAGGACCTTAAGATCATCTGGGGAGGCCCTGCTCTAGATCCTGCCTGCCCCGCAAGTACGATTGGCAGAGACGAAGGACAGGGCCTTCTCAATGGTGCCCCCCCAACTATCGAACTCCCTCCCCAGTGATATTAGATCGGCCCCATCCCTCCTGACTTTCCAAAAAATGTCATTAACCTGGCTCTTTGAGCAAGTTTTTGAGAATGCAGTGGAATAGATAACACGGAACAATGAATGATGAACATGGAATGGCCAGACGATGTTACTGGATAACGTTTTTAGCAGGATGACAGGGATGATTATATGCTTTAATGGTTTTTATATATGTTTTATATTGTAATGTTGATTGTTTTTAATGGCACTTTTATGAATGCCTGACATCGAATTGTGCCAATCTGTAACCTACCTTGAGTTGCCGTATGGCTGTGAAAGGAGGGCTATAGATACCGCAAATAAATAAATAAAGTGGGAGAGAAGGGGGAAGGAAAGAGAGAAGGAAGGAAGGATAGTATGGTAAAAGAGAGGAGGGCCTGAGAAAAGAGCTCAAGGGGTTGCATCCAGTCCCCAGGGCTGGGTTTGCCCATACCTGATATAGACTATGGCTAGGAAGGTGTTGAGACTGAGAAAAAGCCTCACTTGAAGATATTAGAACTTGGGTTAAATTTTAAGGGAGATGTAGTCTACTTCCTCTAACTTTCTACATTTTTGGTATAATGTGTGTTCATCTTAAACTGAGGGTGACAGGATGAAAAGGAATATACCTTCCATGTCATTGCATTAACAGACCCATGGCTTCAAGGGAATCTCCGCTCCCTTTCTGTGAACTGGAAGACAAAGGAGTTGATATTTCTTGACAATTCCTTGTCAGAAATCTAGAATGGGAACAAGCGTAACTGTCTGGGGGGTTTCATTCATCTGGATAGGTTTCCGCATTAGGACGTCTGGAGTAAAATCAGATGCAAGTCAGCATATTCAATGAGACAGAGGTTGCAGGCACTCGCGGCAAAGCGAGCCTCGCGCGCTGGCAGGGAATACTTCGCCATCTGCTTCGTTGTACATTGCACATTAAGGCATGAATGCCCAGGGTCCAAGGCATGGCCGGAATTACCTGCCCACTTTCGGTAGGAAAAAGATGTAGGCAAAAATGAATTGCAAGGACGCATTGTTTCGCGTAGCGTTATCTTCCTTTGTAACATAGCTCTATGCATGTTTGCATTGAGTAATCCCTTTTAAGTGCAGCGAGGCTTAGTCTGTACAACTATACATACATCTACATACAATGAGATGCAAATCTAGCTTTCTATCTGAACCTCGGAGCCTTGGAGGCTTTCATCTCTTCTGCACCATCGGACCCATTCTATTCTTGGGAAGGACACAATATTGATATTATTCAGACCTCTGTGCTCCATATTGTATGGTCCACTTCAATTTAAAACAGCCTTGCCCTGCCTCTCTGCTATCTCGAAATTGCCAGCATTGATCACAGTTGAATTGACCCCAGAACCTCAATCTTTCCCTGAATTGTAACCGGCCTGTCCAGGCTTTTGCCCACGAAGGCAATGAATCAATACAACTTGTATCTTTTCCACCTCTGCAGCCCTACATCCCTTTCCATTTCACGTAGGCCAATGGGAGAGTCCAGATTTTCTGCTTGTGATGGAAAGGGAATGAACAAACTGATATCTGGAAGGCAGCAAGAGACAAGAAAAGAGGAGAGAAGGCAGCTTGATTGATGATAGAGACTTGGATCTCTCTCCGAAACGCATTCTCCTACTTATATCTCAGCCCAAATCTACAGCAGTGGAGTTGAAGGTCAGAGAGTCGAATTCCCCTCTGAAATGTGTGTGTATGTGAGTGCATACATACATAATTTGAAAGTATATGGTACTAGTCTATAGCTGGGCCATGTTTTTCGGTGTGCAAAAAGTGCTGAGACTCCATTATCTTCATTTTAAAGCAGCAGCAACAGTAATACTGTGTATACTTGAGTATAAGCCTAGTTTTTCAGCCCTTTTTTTAGGCTGAAAAAGTCCCCCTCAGCTTATATTTGAGTCAAGGTTATTTATTATTTTACCCTGTTAGAAATCTATATAAATAAAATTGTAATGTTCGTTTGTGAGATTGACATAACTCAAAAACCATTGGATGAACTGACACCAAATTTGGACACAAGATACCTAACAATGTACCTAACCAATGTATGTCCTTCACTCAAAAAATTGATTTTCTCATTTGGGAGTTGTAGTTCCTGGGATTTGTCGTTTATGTGCAATCAAAGAGCATTCTGAACCCCACCAACGATGGCATTGAACCAAGCTTGGCACACATTTCTCCCATGACTATCAGAAAATACTGGTAGGGTTTGGTGGGCAGTGTCCTTTGGTTTTGGAGTTGTAGTTCACCTACATCCAGAGATCACTGTGGAGTCAAACAATGATGGATCTGGACCAAACTCTACACGAAGATGCAGTATGCTCTAATATGAACACTGGTGGAGTTTGGGGAAAATAGAATCTTGACATTTGGGAGTTGTAGTTCCGGGGATTTGTAATTCACATACAATCACAGAGCATTCTGAACCCCACCAACGATAGAATTGGACCAAAACTCCCACACAGAACAGCCATGTGGGCCACAGCAACGCGTGGCAGGGGACGGCTAGTACATAATAAATGCATTGTTATTATTGTTGTTGTTGTTGTTACATTGATCATTCTACTTTATTATTGTTTTATTACATTTATTATTTTATTCTATTATTACTGTTATTACTACATTTCCATTATTTTACTCTATTATTATTAGTAGTATTATTACATTTATTATTTTACTCTATTTTTATTGGAAGGATATGCAAGCACATTTACATTGAAGAAGGTTAGAATAATGGTTTAATCAGAGTTCCACAGTTTTATCTTATAGTTTTATGTAAATATTCAAAACATTTAACCTACTGATGCCTCAATTAATATAATTGCATTGTATCTATTTTTATTTTGAAATTTACCAGTAGCTGCTGCATTTCCTACCCTCGGCTTATACTTGAGTCAATACGTTGTCCCAGTTTTTTGTGGTACAATTTGGTGCTTTGGCTTATATTCGGGGCGGCTTATACTCGAGTATATACGGTAGTTGTTGTCGAAGGTTTCATGGCCGGAATCACTGGGTTGTTGTAGGTTTTTTCGGGCTATATGGCCATGTTCTAGAGGCATTCTCTCCTGACTTTTCACCTTCATCTATGACAAGCATCCTCACTACCTCTGAGGATGCTTGCCATAGATGCAGGTGAAATGTCAGGAGAGAATGCCTCTAGAACTTGGCCATATAGCCCGAAAAAACCTACAACAACCCAGTAGTAGTTGTTCATTCATTCAGTCACTTCCGACTCTTCGTGATCTCATGGACAATCCCACACCAGAGCTCCCTGTCAGCCGTCACCACCCCCAGCTCCTTCAGAGTCAAGCCAGTCACTTCAAGGATACCATCCATCCATCTTGCCCTTGGTCGTCCTCTCTTCCTTTTTCCTTCCATTTTCCCCAGCATCATTGTCTTCTCTAAGCTTTCCTTTCTTCTCATGATGTGGCCAAAATACTTCATCTTTGCCACTACTATCCATCCCTCCAGTGAGCAGTCGGGCTTTATTTCCTGAAGTATGGACTGGTTGGATCTTCTCGCAGTCCAGAACTTTCCTCCAACACCACAGTTCAAAAATATTTATCTTCCTTCGCTCAGCATTCCTTATGGTCCAGCTCTCACATCCATATGTTACTACGGGGAATACCATTGCTTTAACTATGAGGATCTTCGTTGCCAATGTGATGTCTTCACTATTTTATCAAGATTGGTCATTGCTCTCCTCCCATCTTCTGATTTCCTGGCTGCAGTCTGCATCTGCAGTAATCTTCGCGCCTAGAAATACAATGCCTGTCACGGCCTCCACATTTTCTCTCTCAATTTGCCTTTTCCCCAAAAGGCAGAAGAAAATCCTGAGATCTTTTCACCTTAACCCTGAGCTGCTATGGTTTAGAAAAAAACAGTTTTTTCCCCTATCTATAGCTCAAGGTTAGCTTGGGAGATGAAGTAACGCTCCATATATAACTCAATACCTATTCTATCTATCTATCTCTATAGTACTCAATAGCTTCTCTATCTAAATCTCAATATGCTTCTATATAGCTCAATAATAAAATCAAATCATTTATTTTGGTCATTGACCAGTACAGGAAATAGTCACATTTTCATACAAACTTGGTATGTTTGGTACATTAAAAATATAAATATAACTACTGAAGCACAATATGGGTGAGGGAGAGAGGAAAGGAAGGGGAAACAGGGTAAAAACACAATGCCCAGATCCATCACCAAATTGTAGATTCAGAGAAGAAGATTACTGGACACACAGTTAACTTTTGGGACTAGTCATTCCCTGACGGATTTTGTGTGCTGCTGCACAGAACTTTGCAACATTGTAGGTTGTAGCTGAATTAATATCTGCAAGTAGCAGGGAGGCATAAAATTGTCCTGAATGGCCTGGGTGCTTGTATAACAGAGGTCAGATAAGCCTGGCACGGATATCCCTGTAGAACGGGCACTGGAGGGGCACAGGTTCTATTGTTTCTACATGACCCGAGTCACAGGGGCAGAGTCTCTCTAGGAAAGGGATCTTCCGGTAGCGGCCTTCGAGTACAGCTGATGGGAGAGCGTGGCATCGAGCCAGGGTGAAAGCCCTTCGATGAATAGGAACCTCTAAGTTGGTTAAATATGCCATAGGGGAGGCAAGGTATCTGCTGTCTTCACTGATAAGGAAGGTTGGAACCGAGGCCAGATCTAGTTGTCGCTCTGTGTCTGTGATACGTTGTTCAATAAGTGCTTTGGCTTGATTGTAATCCGTAGCGAGTAGTAGACCTGGAGAGAATCCCAATGAGGAGATTTTGGATGCTACCGCCTGCTTCCATGTGGATTGGAAGTCATCCTTCATGGTGAGTGGGGCAAGACCAAAGGGTGCACGGGATAGTCTGAGCCAGAGGTTGAGTATGGCCACCCACACCCTGGCCTCCACTCTCATAAAGCCCGTCTCTAGTCACAGGGTGGCATTAGAAACGCATTTAGGGACCTGCAAGGCCGATCTCAGAAACTTGGACTGAACCAGCTCTAATGGGGCAAAACTGGGGAAGGGGCCCAGCTGAGCACCATACAAGAGTTGGGCTAATGACTTGGCTTCAAACAGTTTGAGCGCTGCCGGTGTGAAGTGGCCCCCTCTTGACTTAAGATATTTAAGAATGGCAATTGAACTCCCCTGCGCGGTGTTGGATACTTGATCCCCATGAGCTCTTCTGCTACCATTAGATTGGAAAACTACACCTAGATATTTGAAGGATGTAACTTGTTCAATTTTATGACCATCTATGCTCCAAGAGCAATGTCCAGTCTTGATAAAATAGTAAAGAGTAGAGACATCACACTGGCAACAAAGATCCGCCTACTCAAAGCCATGGTATTCCCTGTAGTAACCTACGGATGTGAGAGCTGGACCTTATGGAAGGCTGAGCGAAGGAAGATCGATGCTTTTGAGCTGTGGTGCTGGAGGAAAGTACTGAGAGTGCCTTGGACTGCGAGAAGATCCAACCAGTCCATCCTCCAGGAAAGAAAGCCCGACTGCTCATTGGAGGGAAGGATACTAGAGACAAAGTTGAAGTACTTTGGCCACATCATGAGGAGACAGTAAAGACAATTATGCTGGGGAAAGTGGAAGGTAAAAGGAAGAGGGGCCGACCAAGGGCAAGATGGATAGATGGCATTCTTGAAGTGACTGGACTGACCTTGAAGGAGCTGGGGGTGGTGATGGCCGACAGGGAGCTCTGGCGTGGGCTGGTCCATGAGGTCACAAAGAGTCAGAAACGACTGAACGAATGAACAACAACAAAGTTCTTATAATGGTTTTCTCAGAGTACCTGCCTGACCATCTGAAGCTTTCTTCTCTAATGAAGGAGGCAGGGAAGATTCTAAAATTGAGATCTCAACCCAGGAAAAAAGGCGGTCCCTAGACCCAATGAGATACTTTCCTAAACCAATAGCTGCAAAAGGGCCCGCAGGCTGGCTTTGCAGACTCTGATACTGCAAACTACGCTCTGGAAGACGGAACAGCTACCTTCATAACCTTTGAGAAGCCTTGCAGCTTAAAACCCTGGCTTCTTCCTGCCTACAGGAAACTTTTGTGGGGAGGTGTTCCTAGCCCAGATTGTTTCAGGGTACAGCTAGTGAATATATATAGTAGCTTGCTATGTTTGGTCCTCGATATTTCCGTGACCCACATTTCACTTCAGAGACCAAAATAAGAAAAGTGAGAAGCAACTAAGTGGTTGCTTACGGTGTGATTTTAATGGAAGAAAGAAGCAAAGCGATTGCTGTTGATACTTCACTTTGCTACAGCTGTACAACCTGCCCCCAGGGAAAGAACGAGAGAGAGAGAGAGAGAGAGAGAGCAGGAGGGGCTGGATAGCATCCTGAAGAGCATAGAAAAGAATGACTCAGCTAAAGAACTGTCATTTGCTTTGTACAACGTGGGCTAGAAAAAGGCATTAATGTCTCTCCTCTCTTGCTTAACTTTCCATTGCACTCATGGGGGAGACATCCAGAATCCCACTCAGAAAACACAAGGGGGTCTAAACCAATGTTCCCAGATTTTTAGGGTTGAGCCGAGTCTCCAGTTTGCATTGGCCTTCTCCAATCAGAGGGGGAAATGCTCCAGTTTTGGGGAGATCAGCAAGAAGATCTCCTTCTTCAGCTAGTAATGAGCAGTTTGATTAATTATGCAACTTGCAAAGACTCTCCTGGGTTTCTATGTATGTACTTAGATAGCTTCTTCCAAATCTTCCAAACCTTTTGGGCACCAGGAGTCATTTCTGTTCTGCTTACCCTCTGGCTACCATAATTGGATCAACCCTAGTCTAATTTCACCTAGAGTCTATTATGTGAACACTGGCGGAGTATGGGGAAAATTGACCTTGACATTTGGGAGTTGTAGTTGCTGGGATGTAAAGTTCACCTACAATGAAAGAGCATTCTGAACTGCACCAATGATGGAATTGAACCAAACTTGGTACACAGAACTCCCATGACCAACAGAAAATACTGGAAGGGTTTGGTGGGCATTGACCTTGAGTTTTGAAGTTGTGGTTCACCTACATCCAGAGAGCACTGTGGACTCAAACAATGATAGATCTGGACCAAACTTGGGTTGGTACTCATCTCCATTTCTAAGCCAAAGAGCCTGCGTTGTCCATAGACACCTCCAAGGTCATGCGGCTGGTATGACTGCATGGAGCGCCATTAGTTCACCTACAATCAAAGATTCAAACAGCAGTCAAAAGATTCCATTTCAACATGATGTGAAAACCAAAGTGCTTTTCCATCAGTCACCAGGCAATCCTTCTCCAATGCCAGAGATACAGCTTAATGGTGTAACATTAGAAAATGTTGACCATTTCCGCTCCCTTGGCAGCCACCTCTCCACCAAAGTCACCATCGACACCAAAATACAACACTGCCTGAGCTCTGCGAGTGCAGCATTTTTCCGAATGAAGCAGAGAGTGTTTGAGCACCGGGACATCTGTAGGGAGACCAAGGTGCTTGTTTATAAAGCTATTGTCCTCCCAACCCTGCTATATGCCTACGAAACGTGGACTGTCTACAGACGTCACATGCAACTTCTGGAATGATTCCATCAGTGCTGCCTCCAGAAAATCCTGCAAATCTCTTGGGAAGACAGGTGGACAAACATCAGCATGCTGGAAGAAGCAAAGACCACCAGCATTGAAGTGATGGTCCTCTGTCATTGACTCTGCTGGATCGGCCACATTGTCCGGATGCCCAACCACCGTCTCCCAAAGTTCTGAACTCAAGAATGGAAAACAGAATGTTGGAGGGCAGGAAAAGAGATTTAAAGAAGGGCTCAAAGCCAACCTTAAAAACTCTGGCATAGACACTGAGAACTGGCCCTTGAGTGGTCCAGCTGGAGGTCAGCTGTGACCAGCAATGCTGCAGAATTTGAAGAGGCACGAATGGAGGGTGAAAGGGAGAAACGTGCCAAGAGGAAGGCATGACCAAGACCACCTTCCATCTGGAAACCAATGCCCTCACTGAGGGAGAACATGCAGATCAAGAATAGGGCTCAACAGTCACCTACGGACCCACCAGAACACTGATCCTGGAAGACTACCCTACTCGGCCAACAAGGGATCACGTAAGTAAGTAAGTAAGTAAGTAAGTAAGTAAATCTGCATGGCAGTGGGTTGGACTAGATGGTCCTTCTGGTCTCTTCCAACTTCGCGATTCTATCATTTTCGGACAGTTGGAGTTTGCGCATTATTCCACCACAGGGACCAGACACATTTGCCTTAGGATAGCCTGAGAAGAGTGAATTGTTTAGGAACCCAGTTGGACCACTTGCTGTGAAAGGAAGCCGAAGCCCATCCGCTAATGGACTGCAATGCTTCTTCAGCTGTAGACCATCTGCTCCATCGCTTGCCACCAATAGACCTCATTTTGTAGGACCAGATGAAGGAAGTTTGATTCTGTGGCTAGTTCCAGCTCAGCAACCCCTCCTCTCCCCTTTCGCCACTAAATTGTTAATTGACTTGCAGAACATGCGGAAAGTTGATCCCGGGGATATCCGTCACACAAAATCCATGATTTTTTTGTTGCCAAATCTGAAAACGAGCCATCTGACGACGAAAACAGAGGCACGACGGTTCGCCTGTAATCGAGGCCAGCCTTCTAGCAAGTAACCTTCCAAGTCCCGCTCTCCATTACCGTTATTTTTTATGACCAAATCCATTTGTGGGCACGATAGAGTCTGCAAATCACATACCTAATTACTCGACGTGTTTACCTAATCATTTCTGAGGATGCTTAATTGCCTTTTGTCTCTTAATTGCTTGACGCGGGACTAGCTTATAGTGAGTTAGCGCATAGACTCCCTGACAGATGGATTCCAAGTTCCCCATCAGCTTCTGCCATTGTAATGTGCACTCCTTGTATGTTTCTCAGCTTGGGAGAACTTTCTCATTTGATGTCAGGGGTGTGCAAAGGCTGCATGGCACCCTCTGGGGTTCATTCTGGTATCTGATGAGGTTTGTTTCCAGGATCCTTAAGAAAAGGAAGAAAGCAAAAGGAACAAGGAAATGCAAACATTGCAGTCTCGTAGAATCATAGAATTGGAAGAGACCTCGTGGACCATCCAGTCCAACCCCATTCTGCCAAAAAGCAGGAAAATTGCATTTGAAACAGATGGTCATCTAGCCTCTGCTTAAAAGTTTCCAAAGAAGGAGCCTCCACCACACTCTGGGGCAGAGAGTTCCACTGCTGAACAACTCTCACAGACAGGAAGTTCTTTCTAATGTTCAGATGGAATCTCCTTTCTTGTAGTTTGAAGCCATTGCTCCATTGCGTCCTAGTCTCCAAGGCAGCAGAAAACAAGCTTGCTTCCTCCTCCCTGTGACTTCCCCTCATGTATTTATACATGGCTATCATGTCTCCTCTCAGCCTTCTCTTCTTCAGGCTAAACATACCCAGCTCTTTAAGCCATTCCTCATAGGGCTTGTTCTCCAGACCCTTTTTTTCTTTTTTCCTTTTTTTTAAAATTTTTTATTGCATTTATTCAATTTAACATAAACACATTAAGTAAACATACCTTTATCACTAAATTATTCCTATACTCTATAACTACTACAAATTCCAACTCACTATAAATCAATTCAGACTTCTCTCAATTTACAAAACAAAATAATAATAATTAGAATCTGACCAATCCTTATAATCAAGTCACTTATTCACTCTCCAAATACAATATGATCGTAACATATATGCAACATGTAAATTCTAGACATGTCCCATCATTCAATCTTATTCTGTTTTGGAAACATAGTGATGAGCACTCTTTGGATATTGACCATGGTCCATTCCTGTTGTTTCTCTTTGATACTTCCCCCCCCCTTCCCCTTACCCTCAGTTTCCATATGTTTGCCCATTCTTGATTATTCATTTTCCCCCCAAGTCTGTTTCCCATACTTCCTTCAAATAATCTTGTTCCTGTTCATACATTAATAACAGTTTATAGATATCACTTACTGTGCCTTTTAATGTTATATTCTCTTCTTTAGTCTCCCTTTGAGTTATCATCTTTTCTATTTTTGTGTATTCCCTACCTCCATTATACTTTTTCCTTATATCGCTTGCTTTCTCCTCCCTGTGACTTCCCCTCATGTATTTCTACATGGCTATCATGTCTCCTCTCAGCCTTCTCTTCAGGCTAAACATACCCAGCTCCTTAAGCCGCTCCTCATCGGGCTTGTTCTCCAGACCCTTGATCATTTTATCGCCCTCCTCTGGACACATTCCAGCTTGTCATATCTCTCTTCAATTGTGGTGCCCAGAACTTGGACACAATATTCCAGGTGTGGTCTAACCAAGGCAGAATAGAGCATGGGGAGCATGACTTCCCTGGATCTAGACCAGGGGTCCTCAAACTTTTTGAACAGAGGGCCAGGTCACAGTCCCTCAAACTGTTGGAGGGTCTAATTATAATTTGAAAAAAAAAGAACATGAATGAATTTCTATGCACACTGCAGATATCTTATTTGTAGTGCAAAAAACCACTTAAAAACAATACAATAATTGAAATGAAGAACAATTTTAACAAATATGAACTTATTAGTATTTCAATGGGAAGTGTGGGCCTGCTTTTGGCTGATGAGATAGGGTTGTTGATGTTGTTGTTGTTGTTGTTGTTGTTGTGTGCTTTCATGTCTTTTCAGACTTAGGTTGACCCTGAGCCGAGGGCTGGGTATATGAACTTGGAGGGTCGTATCTGGCCCTCCGGCCATAGTTTGAGGACCCTTGATCTAGACACTATACTCCTATTGATGCAGGCCAAAACATTGAACATTGATGTAGCAAGCATGCTTCCCTGAGGCAGGCCATTCTTCTGTTTTCGCCATCTGCTTCTCTGGCCCAGGAACTCAACAAAAAAGCTCCTGTTTTGTAGCAGATTTCCTATGAAGTGGGTGAGGTGGTAGTCCTTTGTGATACTATAAATTTTTCTCAGAAGAAAGTGATGATTTATGGTATCATAAGCTGCTGACAGGACTATGAAGACAGTGCCTGTAATCTGCTGCCTTTCAAAACCATCTTCTATATTCTTATATATATTACATTTATATATATATATATATATATATATATATATATATATATATATATATATATATATATATATATATGGTCAGTGTATATCCAACCTTAGAGGAAGGTAGTGTTAAAGCCACTCTGAATCAGTATTGCAAAGAATACCTTATGATAGGTTCACATTAGGATCACTATAAGTCAGAAATGACATTAAGATATGCAATGGCAACATAATCTATATAAATAAAAATGTAATGTTCGTTTGTGGGATTAACAGAACTCAAAAACCACTGGACGAATTGACACCAAATTTGGACACAAGACACCTAACAACCCAATGTATGTCCTTCACTAAAAAAAAAAAAATGATTTTGTCATTTGGGAGTTGTTCTAGTTGCTGGGATTTATAGTTCACCTACAATCAAAGAGCATTCTGAACCCCACCAACGATGGAATTGAACCAAACTTGGCACACAGTTCTCCCATGACCAACAGAAAATACTGGAATGGTTTGGTGGGCATTGACATTGAGTTTTGGAGGTGTAGTTCACCTACATCCAGGCAGCACTATGGACTCAAACAATGATGGATCTGGACCAAACTTGGCATGAATACTCAATATGCCCAAATATGAACACAGATGAAGTTTGGGGGAAATAGACCTTGACTTTTGGGAGTTAATTCACCTACAATCAAAGAGCATTCTGAACCCCACCAATGATGGAATTGAACCAAACTTGGCATACAGGACTCCCATGACCAACAGAAAATACTGGAAGGGATTGGTGGGCAGTGTCCTTTGGTTTTGGAGTTGTAGTTCACCTACACCCAGAGATCAATGTGGAGTCAAACAATGATGGATCTGAACCAAACTCTACATGAAAACTCAATATGCCCAAATGTGAACAGTGGTGGAGTTTGGGGAAAATAGAATCTTGACATTTGGGAGTTGTGGTTGCTGGGATTTATAGTTCACCTACAATCACAGAACATTCTGAACCCCACCAATGATACAGTTGGGACAGACCTCCCACACAGAATCCCCATGTGGGCCACAGCAACGCATGGCAGGGGATGGCTAGTAATAATAACAATAATAATAACAACAACAGCAACAACTTTATTTATACCCCGCCACCATCTTCCCAAGAGGACTCAGGATAGCTTACACAAGGCCAAGCCCACAATACAATACATCAATCTATCTATACACATAATAAAAGTGAAAAGTGTGTATGTGGCGGAGACGTCCACTTGCACAAACAGCCTCTGGCCTCTACAAACAGGCTATAGTTCCAAGTACTGAGAAGACTCCAAAGGCACTCCCTCAACTCACATTGCAGGTTATAGTGAGTGACATGAACATGCAGCCAAACACTTCCAATGTCCTCCCCAAACCCTATGACCCACCGCCCAAGGAATGCTTTCATTTGGGGAAAATCACATCCTAGATTTGACGTGTTTCCTCCACCACAGGCAGGCATCCCAGGGTTCCTTGTGTGGAATTTGCATGACCCCTCCCACTGCCTGTATCTTAACCCCTTCCTACTCTTTCCTATGGCACACAGCAAACACAGATGAATTTATCAGCAACTGAACAGACTGGAGGTGTTTTGGGACTTGACTCAACAGGATGGAAGTTGTAGTTCACCTTGCATCAATACCCCCTTCGGGAATGGATCTGGATTGTCCTTGGCATATGGGAGTTGTAGTTCACCCTTATCCAGAGAGCACTGAACTCAGCCCATGACAGATCTGGACTAAACTTGGCACAAACCCCCAACATGGCCAACTACATACTGGCCTGGTTTGGGGAGGATTGATCCATGATTCTGGGAATTGTAGTTCACCCACATCCTTATGCATTTTCTAATGGGAGCATTCATTAAAAAATCAAATCAAAAACTTGTCAGAGGCAGCAGCATGCCTTTCGTTGGCTTTCTCCCTCAATGATCATATATCCTGTGATTCGTCTCTGCCTCCACAGATGGACTGTATTCCCGGAGCCCTTAATTCTCTAATTTGGTTCATGTTTTCCTTTCTGCCTCTTTTATCGATCTTTATGTCCATTTTCATGATCCATCAGCCTTTCGAATGGCCATTTGATTTTCATTTCATTAAACCGCAGGCCCGTTTCCATCAACGCAAACATGCCGTTTCCTTCCACCCGAGTCGACATGAGCTATTATGTTCTTTATTCTTGATATGCTTTCTCGTTTGGCCAGCTAGCTTGGGTAGTGAACTCTGGAGAGAGGCCATCATACGTTGTTGAATTAGAATGTGTTGTATCTATGTGTGCCATAGGGTAGCACGTTCAATGAGGGTGGAGTTGGGGTCGCAATGCAGTATGGAAATGGGAAGAACAAGGAAAATAAAAGAGAAAAGTGGTGAAAGAAGGACAAAAGCAGTAGATTATAACCTTTGACTGGTCAAAAATTTGTAACTCCATGTCATGCTAGACAGAGTTAAAGAGAATTGGGTTGTTGTAGGTTTTTCGGGCTATATGATCATGTTTGAGAAGCATTCTCTCCTGACATTTCGCCTGCATCTATGGCAAGCATCCTCAGAGGTTATACATGACAGATATAGGCTGAGGACAAATGAGAAGGAATGGGAGGAGAGGGGATACATTAGAAGATTTTTGAAAAATATCTGGGAAAGTGGGAACGAAAGAGGATTATTAATAATAATAATAATAATCATCATCATCATACTTGGGAAGTGTTTGACTTGTGATTTCGTAATACGAAATCCAGTATATATATCTCATTTGCTGTGTCATACTGTGTTTTTGTGTCAGAATAATAATAATAATAATAATAATAATAATAATAATAATGAGCCCTTTCTCCTCGAAGGGACTCAGGGCAGTCATTTGGGACTATTCGGACAAATCAGGAGAGTTGTAGGATAAGGATAAAGTGGGTATTTATTTATCGTGTCATCAGCAACCAGACATTTGTATTACATTTTTAACAAAAACAAACAAACAAACAAACAGACAAAACACAGAATTTGCAAGCTTGGTAGTTGATTAAATGTCCTTTGACCAGTATCTGGCCACTTGGAGTGCTTCTGGTGTTGCTGCAAGAAGGTCCTCCATTGTGCATGTAGCAGGGCTCAGATTGCATTGCAGCTGGTGGTCAGTGGTTTGCTCTTCTCTACACTCGCATGTCGTGGATTCCACTTTGTAGCCCCATTTCTTGATTGGCTCTGCATCTTGTGGTGCCAGAGCGCAGTCTGTTCAGCGCCTTCCAAGTCGCCCAGTCTTCTGTGTGCCCAGGGGGGAGTCTCTCATTTGGTATCAGCCATGGATTGAGGTTCTGGGTTTGAGCCTGCCACTTTTGGACTCTCGCTTGCTGGGGTGTTCCAGCGAGTGTCTCTGTAGATCTTAGAAAACTATTTCTTGATTTAAGTCATTGACGTGCTGGCTGATACCCAAACAAGGGATGAGCTGGAGATGTCACTGCCTTGGTCCTTTCACTATTGGCTGCTACTTCCCGGCGGATGTCAGGTGGTGCAATACCGGCTAAACAGTGTAATTTTTCCAGTGGTGTAGGGCGCAGACACCCCGTGATAATGCGGCATGTCTCATTAAGAGCCACATCCACTGTTTTAGCGTGGTGAGATGTGTTCCACACTGGGCATGCATACTCAGCAGCAGAGTAGCATAGCGCAAGGGCAGATGTCTTCACTGTGTCTGGTTGTGATCCCCAGGTTGTGCCAGTCAGCTTTCGTATGATATTGCTGTGTTTTGGATGGATGAGGGATCAGCTGGTTTTCCCTGTAGTAGGCAGTAAGAGCACCTAGAGCTTCGGAGAGCTTCTGTTCTACCATCTCAAAGCTCCCTGCTTGAGCAGTAATGGCACGATCATCAGCATAGATGAAACTCTCTGTCCCTTCTGGCAGTGGCTGGTCATTTGTGTAGATGTTGAACATGGATGGAGCGAGCACGCTCCCCTGAGGCAGGCCGTTCTTCTGTTTCCGCCATCTGCTTCTCTGGCCCTGGAACTCAACAAAAAAGCTCCTGTTTTGTAGCAGGTTTCCTATGAGGCGGGTGAGGTGGTAGTCCTTTGTGATATTATACATTTTTCTCAGGAGGAGGCGGTGGTTCACAGTCTCATAAGCCGCTGACAGGTCTATGAAGACAGCTCCTGTGATCTGCTGCCTTTCAAAGCCATCTTCTATGTGCTGAGTCAGGTTCAGCACTTGCGATGTGCAGCTTTTGCCTTTCCTGAAGCCAGCTTGCTGTGGGATCAGACATGGGTCTATTTTTTCCATAATTCTATGCAAAATAAGTCTCTCCAGAACTTTGTAGAGGTGGCACAGCAGGGAGATTGGTCTGTAGCTTTTTGGGTCATTACGGTCTTTGCCTGGCTTCAAGATGGCGATGACTCTTGCTTTCCTCCAGATTTTGGGGATCTGACAGGATGCAGTGCAGTTGTTCATCAGCTCCAGCAGCCAGCGCCTTGCTTTGGGACCAAAGTTCTTGATTTGTTGATAATAATAATAATAATAATAATAATAATAATAATAATAATAATAATCTTTATTTATAACCAGCCCTTTCTACCCAAAGGGACTCAGGGCAGTCATTTGGTACTGTTCTGAAAAATCAGGAGAGTTGTAGGATATGGATCAAGCAGGTTGCCCAAGGGAAGAGTGGTTAGTAATAATTCTTGGAACAGAGTATCAGATGGTATCGTATTTGGAGGGCTTCTCCTTCTGCAATTAGACCATCTCTCCTGTCCTCGTTGTTCTTGTTGAACCATTGAAATCATTCTTGTTTGCCTTGTTTTCTTCCTCCCTTCTCTTCTTCCCTTTCCCTCCCCCTTCCCTTCCTGCACAGGACTCCACAGAATGGAGCAAGAATGAGAAGAAAAAGGCAGACAGAAAAGCATGAACTGGAGGCTTATTGAGTTCCTCTACTTCCTCTTTATATGGGACCATATCACAATACAGCCCTCCTCCCAGGAACCCGCTGTGACCAACCAACATGTCTCCAAGGAATTTGATTGGCTTATTTCAGACAGAGGGCCTTTCCACCACTCACGGAGCTACTTATCCTTTGTGGAAAGACATCGTCAAGGATTTACAACCAGATATAAAATATACAGGTAGGACATTGGCGTTTCAGTGACTGCTATTTTCTTGCTTTATTTGCCTTTTGCTTCCTTTTTTTCTAGCATCACAGAAGGAGTAAAACACTCGAAACTACAGTAGGGATGAAAAAAAATATTCAAAACATGTCACAAAATTGGAAAATATATTTTTGAACTGTCAAAAATCCCAACGAGAAGAATCTTGGATTGAGAATAGTCTTTGCAGTTTGGGATACATTCGGCACAATGTTGGCAGATGGTTTTATGCAGAAAACATCATTTTCTTGCTGGAAACAGCTTTTCCTGTATGGAAAATAATATTTCTGCCCAGAAACATTATTTTCTGTTGCTGATAATAAGAGTGAAGTGGAAATTTTGTACAAATTCTGTCCTGAAATACAAATAGGCTTTGGTGAAGTGGTGAAGTTTTTGGAAACTTCCCCACAGCAGGAAGAACATTACTAAACCTTCTTGTTCTTAACTTAAGAAGAAAATCAATACAGAATTACATCCCTAGTCTATTATTTAACTGGCATTTCCCCCCTAGTGTTGTAGGCACCAGTCCTCAATGTATGTCCATTGGATACATGAATTCTCTCCACAACTTTCCCACATAATTGCTCTGACCTGTGATGCCTATTTCCTGCTCTGATCTGTAAACAAAGACCTTTGTTGATTTCTGTAGCTCCAGGTGTTTTTCCTTGGGAGCCTCCTGTATCACTTAGTTATCCGCCCGACTCCTTATCTAATGTTGCAGTTTCTGGCTCCTCTGACTGACCTTGAAGCCCTGCAGTTTCCGAGTCAGATTTCTCACAGAGAGAAGCATCATTCCACTGACTAGAATCTTCATCACTTTGTGCCCCAGGAAATCTCACAGGCAAACCCACAATCCTTTCTAAATCACTTAGTTCTCTGCCCAACTCCTTATCTAATGTTGCAGTTTCTGGATCCTCTGACTGACCTTGAAGCCCTGCAATTTCCGCATCAGATTTCTCACAGAAAGCATCATCCCCCTGACTAGAATCTTCATCACTTTGTGCCCCAGGAAATCTCACAGGCAAACCCACAATCCTTTCTAAATCACTTAGTTCTCTGCCCGACTCCTTATCTAATGTTGTAGTTTCTGGCTCCTCTGACTGACCTTGAAGCCCTGCAATTTCCGAGTCTGATTTCTCACAAAGAGAAG
The DNA here is from genome assembly GCF_025583915.1 of Anolis sagrei ordinatus. Classification (NCBI taxonomy): domain Eukaryota; kingdom Metazoa; phylum Chordata; class Lepidosauria; order Squamata; family Anolidae; genus Anolis; species Anolis sagrei. The sequence goes on from NW_026844589.1 coordinate 22,292,891, forward strand.
CATCACCCCCCTGACTAGAATCTTTATCATTTTGCGTCCCAGGAAATCCCACAGGCAAACCCACAATCCTTTCTAAATCAGCAACGAACCCATCAGCCTCAGGAGCCTCAGGCTGATCTAACAACAATATATGTGCAAAAAGAAGCTTCAGGTGTGTGTTATGCTCAACTAAAAAAATCTATATTTTTCTGATTTAGAAAGATCATTGGGGAAGCGTCATCATATGCCATATTGGTGTGTGGAAGAAGAGACATTAATGCACTTCTATGCACTTCCATTCAGAGTAGATCGGTTCAATCAATGGGGTTTACAAATGTGTTGATTCGCCGATTCACTGGCTCACCTTTAATTTGGAGATGACTTTTAGGGTGACCTTTGAAAGAACTATCCAATGTGCTGAATATTTTTTGAGAGTGAATGTGTTCAGCACTTGGGACAGCTCCTTTAAACGAACTAACTCATTGTCGGAGTAGGATTGTCTTCCAAGATTGGGGTACTGGCGGTGGGTACGTAGGTGACTGTGGAGCCCTATTCTTGATCTGCATGTTCTCCTGCAGTGAGGGCATTGATTTCCAGGTGGAAGGCAGTCCCAGTTGGGGTTGGCTTGATGCGCCTTTCTCTTGGCACATTTCTCTCTTTCGCCCTCCATACGTGCCTCTTCAAATTCTACAGCACTGCTGGTCACAGCTGATCTCCAGCTGGAACGCTCAAGGGATTAAATGCCTGGAAGATTCAATAATGAGATATATTTTTAAAAATCATAATACGAAGATAAATTTATTATTTATTTAGAAGTTTTCCATATCGGCCTTCTCACCTCAACGAGGGACTCAGGTCGGTTTACAGCATATAAGAAAGTACAATAATATATAAGTACCACAAAGTGCAAAGTCATTACATATTAAAATAGTACACTAAAATACAATAAAACATCATCATCACAATTACCTGAGCCAAATCGTCAATCCAGTCATAGTCATAGTCATATTCGTAGTCACAGTTCCAGTTCATCACAGTTCAGCACAAGGAAGGAGATTACCGTTCAGTCCTCAAATGCCACATTCCAGAGCCAGGTCTTTAATAGTTTCCTGAACGTCAGGAGGGAGGGGACAGATCTGATCTCTAGTGGGAGGGAGTTCCAAAGCCGGGGAGCCACCACCGAGAAGGCCTTGTCCCTCGTCCCCACCAACCGTGATTGCGAGGGTGGTGGGACTGAGAGCAGCCCCCCCCCCCCGGAAGATCTTAATAGCCTTGATGGTTCATAGGGGAGAATCCGTTCGGACAGGTAAACTGGGCCGGAGTCGTTTAGGGCTTTATAGGTCAAAACCAGCACTTTGAATTGTGCACGGAAGCTAATCGGCAGCCAGTGGAGCTGGCGTAACAGAGGGGTCGTATGGTCTCTGTACCCCGCTCCTGTTAGCAATCTGGCTGCTGCACGTTGGACTAATTGAAGCTTCCGGGCAGTCTTCAGAGGCAACCCCACATAGAGAGCATTGCAGTAGTCTAACGGGATGTAACCAGAGCGTGGACCACCGTGGCCAAGTCAGACTTCCCAAGGTACGGGCGCAGCTGGCACACAAGTTTTAATTGTGCAAAAGTTCCCCTGACCACCGCCGAGACCTGGGGTTCCAGGCTCAGCGATGAGTCCAGGATCACCCCCAAGCTGCGAACCTGCGCCTTCAGGGGGAGTGTAACCCCGTCAAGCACAGGCTGTAACCCTATGCCCTGTTCAGCCTTTCGACTGACCAGGAGTACCTCTGTCTTGTCTGGATTTAGTTTCAATAAAAAGTATTCACCAGTAGCCAAGACCATAATGCCCAAGTCAAGAAGGAAGTGATGGTGGTGTGAGGGTCAGTGAAAAGACTCAGTTGAAGGCTGCATCCTGTGAGATATTGAGATCTTTCATTCATTGAGGAATGTAAGCATTCCCTGGTTGAGTGGTTCTCAATCTTGGGCTTTCCAGATATTTTGGATCCTAGCTTCTAAGAGCCTTTTTCCATTGGTTCCCAATACAACCATAGGATCAAAGGTTGAGAGTCCTTGCTGTAGCCTATTTTCCTAAAGTCCTGGAGTAGAGCTCTCCAGCAGAGAAGTGCCTCATGAAGCTCCCCTTCACAAGATGTTATAGGATGGAATTGTGGCTGTTTGAGTGGTATCAAAAGGTTGAGTGGCAATGTACTTTTGGTTCATCCTCATGAACTAAATGGACACACAATATGTTCTGTTTGAAGAGACAAAGCAAGGCTTTCTCATTCCTTTTTGTCAATCTCAGAGAGAGAGGAAAACATCTGTGTTTGTTCGCATGTTCACTGTAAATGCGCAAAGATTAAAACAGTGATCAGAAACACCTTGTTGCAGAGACGATGAAAAAATGAAAAAAAATGCATTGTCTGCTAATGTCTTATGAAGCAATCAGTCTGGCTCTTCATTTGCTTTGTGTGTAGAAAAGTGTTTGCACGCAATGGGGGGAAAATTCTTTAGAGCTATTTTTGCACCACCGCGAAACGCATGCTGGGGAAAAATAGCTTTTGATGCCTCATCCTATTGATGGAGGTGAGATGTCTCCGAGGGACTTGAGCATTCTTGACAGGCTCTTTCATTGTGTTGAGACAACCATAAATGGGACATTAGTGAAGTTTCTTTACAGCCGCTAGAGATGAGTAGCTGATGCTGGCAAGAACGAAAAGCCAGGATCCCACACTGAGATTCCATAAGATAAAACTTTCCATGAGGAATTGCAGAATGGCAGAGATCCTACAGTGATGAGATGGACCAAACATTGCATTCAGTCCAGCATCATTCAGTACACAATCTAGACATTCCTGGATTCCAGAGAAGGAGACCGAACTGCAATTCTAGGCATCATATCCCACTGTTGATCAATTCTTACTGTCAAGAAGTTGTTCCTAATGTTTAGGTGGAAGTTCGTACCCTGCCATTTGAATCCATTGCTTCTAGAGCGGCCAAAAACAAGCCTACTCACTCCGCAATATGACCTTTGTTCAAGTACTGTATATTTATATAAATAAAAATGTAATGTTCGTTTGTGGGATTGCACCATGGATGATTGATGATGGTACTTCCAATACCTCCACTCCCTTCCTGAGACCAATACAACTGCCAACAATGATGGATCAGGACCACAATTCACACAGACAACCCGCATGACCCACTCTACATCCTGGTGCGGTTTGGAAGAATTTGGAGAAGGATGATGGGACTTGCAGTCACTTCACTCACTTCCTGAGACCACTGAGACCCTCGCCAATGACTGATCAAGACCAAACTTGGCACACAGAGCCCCCCATGACTCACTCCTGGTGTTCTTTCGAGCAGGACAGACCATGGATGATGGGATTTCAAGAACCTCCACTCACTTCCCAACACTGCTGCAACACTCATCTAATGACCGATCAAGACCAAACTTGGCACACCGACCCCTCATGAGCCACTCTACATCCCAGTGCTGTTTGGAGCAGGATGGACAATGGATAATGGGACTTGCAGTACCTTCACTCACTTCTCCCCCACGGAGGGGGGGGGACTCAAGGCGGCCTCACAAAATACACCATACGGTGACATCATAATAAAACAGTCAACAATACATTAAAATATAAAGGATATTAACAATAATTAAAACAATTGATTAACACACGCCTATTAAAATCAGAGTCTAAAATTCAGTCCAGGTCAAATCAGTACCATAAGTATAAAAATCCTCTTTCAAATCAGTACCATCAGTATTAAAATCCTCTTTCACTTACTGATTACTAATCGAATGCTTGGTCCCAAAGCCAGGTCTTAATTTTTCTTCTAAAAGACAGGAAGGAGGTAGCCATTCTGATGTCTCTAGGGAGAGTGTTCCACAGGCGAGGGGCTACTGATGAGAAGGCCCTGTCCCTCATCCCCACCAAATGTGTTTGCGATGTCAGTATGGACGAGTGCAAGGCCTCTCCAGATGATCTTAAGTTTCGTGATGGTTCATATCAGGAGATATGTTTGGACAGGTAGTCTGGACCAGAACCGTTTAGGGCTTTAAAGGTTAAAACCAGCACCTTGAATTGTGCTCAGAAACTAATCGGCAGCCAGTGGAGCTGGCCCAACAGCGGAGTTGTATACTCCATGTACGCTGCTCCGGTGAGCAGCAATCTCTCTTGATTGGCTGCCTCTCTCGCGAAGGGGAGGGTAACACCCCCTTCCACGCTCCATCATTGCCAGGAGGCAGGATTAGAATGCCGCTCTGGGCAACTGCAACCATTCATAAACTGGGAGGCAAAAACCCGCAAAACACCGAGTCTGTGAAAAGTGAACTGCAAAGTAGTGAGGGAACACTGTACAATTCTCACAATTCCTAACAACTGTTAGGCTGTTAGGAATTGTGGGAGTTGTAGTCCAAAACACCTGGAGGACCAAAGCTTGCCTATGCTTATTCTAGCTTGTCAATATCCTTCTTGAATTGCAGTGCCCAGAACAGGACACTATTATTCCAGGTGAGATCTGACCAAACCAGAAGACCATGACTTCTCTCGATCTAGGCCAGTGGTCCCCCATCTTTTTTTGGCCAGGGACCACTTGAACAGGACCACTTTCACCAGGGACCACTCTCCAACATTAGTACCAAAAGGGTTATGTATCCGTTTTTGGTCAACTTTAGGTTCAATTTAGGTATTTGGGGTGCTGATACAGAAAACTGCATTGGATAGACCACATCAGCTCTTGTTTCTGATATAGAACATTTGCCATCCAGTAGTTACCATCAGCTCACCCACAGAAAACCATATTTAATAATCTAGAGCTGATGTGGGAGTAGTAATCTTTTGTGGGATCCCATCTGGTCCACTGGCTTTGTTAGTTTTAATTGGTTAATGGCTTTACTGACTTCTACTCAGATCTGCCCTCCTTAACACTGGTAGCCGACATCCCCATCTGGTAGCAACATCCTTGTCTGGCTACCAGTATTGAAACAGCAAATAAAGAACAAAACTCAAACACAGGGGAACTCCAGAGAAGAAACAACCAGGAAAAACTAATCACCTCTCAACAAAAGATTCCCCTCGGCAGTAACAAGGCACACTTAAAACTGTCAGGCCATCAAATGCTAATCAAGGTGGCCAATTGAAACATTGACACCGAGCTCCAACAGACAAGAGTTCTTTCTCCCAACCTGGACTTACCACAGATATATAAACCCAATTTTCCTAGTTTCCAACAGACCTCACAACATCAGGAGAGAATGTTTCTAGAACATGGCCGTATAGCCCGAAAAACCTAAAACATAAGATAGTTTCGTGAGACCAGTCACTCTCGTTGCCACATGGTTTTGAGGCAACGGTGTACGTGGATCATATTTACGTTCTTGCAGACCACTGGTAGTCCATGGACCACAGGTTGGGAACCACTGATCTAGAAAATATACTTCTATCAATGCACCCTAGTATCACATTGGCTCTTTTAGCTATTGAAATACTGCCCATCTTGTTTTGTTGGGGGCATGTACATATATTTAAGACACCAACAGTATTCCCTCTGCAAATTATGCCACAGAACCTTCCTGTTGAATGGCAACTTTGCAAACAAAACAAGGTACCACATGTGGATCTAACTCACTACCTCAAGGAATATGGCCATCCATGCACAGTATGTCATGAGCATCTGTGTACTGTTTGTGCACTGGAGATGCATGTACAGCTCATGTTGTCCAGCCTTGAACTGGATGTGACCAGAACTCCTCCCTCCCCTTTGCGAACAAAAAGCAAGCTTCTGATCATATCTGTTGTTTAGCCTTTTGCTTCTGCTGCCGATTTGGTTTTTATGGTTCTGTTTTATGTCTATGTTTTACAATTCTGTTTTTACTGCTGTTTGTTTATGCTGGCTTTATGGCAGTTTTATAGTTAGGATTGCTTTTAATTTTGCTGAGAAGCAATGCCATGCATATGTATATGCATGAGTGTGTGTTCCGCCTTGGGTTTGCTAGGGATGAGAGAGCCTGTCTATTTCACTTTCTGTAACCTTGGGAATTTGTCAGGTACCTTCACTCCTGTTTTTGAGTTGATTCAAAAATTATTCTTAACCATTGTACCATGGATTTGTAACCCATGGGAAAACAGGAATTATTAAATGTGTGTTGCCAATTTATGAGGGTTGAATGAAAAGTAATGCCTCCACCTTCGTAACTCCTTAACAGATGGCAGTACAGGTATGCGGCAGGTACTGGCTTGTTCAGTAGACTCTCCTCTACAGTTCCACTTTGGTGGGAAGTCTTACCATTGAATGGTTGTGTTGTTAAAGTGCGAAGTATGGAATCCTGTGCAGATGGTCAGTCAATGCAACTTAAGCAACATGCAGTCATTGAATTCTTGACAGCAGAAGGTGTCACCCCAAAGGAGATTCATCAGAGAATGCAAGCTGTTTATAGTGATTGTGTTGATGTGAGTACTGTGCATCATTGGGTGAGTAAGTTTAAAGATGTTGGGGTGGAAATATCTGACTTGCATGACAAACAAAGAGTTGGACGTCCTGTGACAGCAACCACCGAGTTTCACAGGCAATGGTTGACAGATTGATTCAGGACAATCGTCGTATCATTCAGAGAGAAATTTCAAGCATAATTGATATTTCATAAGAACATGTGGGTCACATCATTGGGTGAGTAAGTTTAAAGATGTTGGGGTGGGAACATCTGACTTGTGCGAGAAACAAAGAGTTGGACGTCCTGTGACAGCAACCACCGAGTTTCACAAGCAAAAGGTTGACAGATTCATTTAGGACAATCGTTGTATCACAAGAATTTCACAAGAATGTGTGGGTCACATTATTGCTTTGCTTGGCTATTGGAAGATCTGTGCATGATGGGTATGTTGAGAGAACTGTGAGACACTAGTTGCGGAAACAGAGTGTCGACTTCTTCCAAGACGGCTTCAGAAAACTTATTCGTTGTTGGCAGCAATGTATCCAATTGTCTGGTGATTATGTGGAAAAGTGAATAGTAGTAGTTAAAGAGCACATTCTAAGGGTTATTTCTGTGTGTAATTTATTAAAATATTCCCATCCAAACCCAAGTAACCAAGGTGGAGGCATTACTTTTCATTCAACCCTCATAAATTGACAAAGCAGTGTGGAAACTAATACATCCAACATGGCGTAGTAGTTCTGAGCATTGGATATGACCATGGTTTGAATCCCCATTCAACATTGAAACCATTGGGTGACCTTGGGCAAGTTGTACTCTCTGGAAAACAATGACAAACCTCTTCAGAACACATCTTACCATGAAAACCTTTTGCTAGGTTAGCTTAAGGGTTGTCATATGTTGGCAACGACTTGAATGCAGACAGCTATGGTAAGGAGAAGTGAGCATTTGAAAGTCACTTTTGGATGGATTCTGGACTGGCTTTTCAGGTTCCATGGAGCTCAGCTGCTGGAGCTGCATGTATAGCTGCATGTATAGGGAATGTGACCCTTCAGTATTTTAGAAGGAGCAGACAGGCAGTTTTCCTAGGATGCAGTGACAGCTTAAGAGGTATTGACGTGGCAACCAATCCCGTTGGGAGAAGAAGGAAACCAGAAGTACGTGTTGTTGAAGGCTTTCATGGCCGGAATCACTGAGGTCTGCTGGAAACTAGGCAAGTGAGGTTGCCCGACTGGTGTGGAGCTTTGGGCTTGAGTGCCACCAGTACGCTGATGACACTCAGCTCATTCTGAGGATGGAGGGCCGGCTGGACTCTGTACCTGAAAATTTCCATCAGTGCCTTGAGGCCGTTACTGGATGGTTGCATGCCAGCAGGTTGAGGGTGAATCCAGTGAAGACGGAGATCCTTTGGCTGGGCCGTCCGGGTGGGAGGGAGATCCAGCTGCCTACCCTGGATGGCGAGACACTACGTCCGTCACCTTCTGTAAAAAGTCTTGGTGTCTTATTGGACCCTCTGCTCACAATGGAGGCCCAAGTCTCTGCTGTGAGCAGATCTGCGTTTTTCCACCTACGTCAGGCTAGGCGACTGGCTCCCTACCTATCTAGGAACGACCTGGCTACGGTGATCCAGGCGACGGTCATCTCGAGGCTGGACTACTGTAACCCCCTCTACATTGGCCTTCCTTTGTCAGTGATCCGGAAACTGAAGCTGATGCAAAATGTGGCAGCTCGTCTTCTTGCCGGGGTGCCGGCGAGGTGTCGTATCACCCAATTCTACAACAGCTGCACTGGCTTCCGATTGGGTACCGGATTACTTTCAAGGTGCTGGTATTAACCTTTAAGGCCTTATATGGTCTGGGGCCAGCGTACCTGAGGGCCCGCTTATCCCCCTACCAACCCCAGAGATTACTTCGGTCCGAAGACCAAAATTTGCTTGAAGTCCCCAACATCCGGACTTATCATCTGTCCTCTACTAGGCAGAGAGCCTTCTCGATTGTGGCCCCTTATTTATGGAATGCCTTGCCAGTTGAAACCTGAACCATCCGAGAGCTACTTGCTTTTCGGAAAGCCTGTAAAACCTTTCTTTTCCGACAAGCTTTTGATGGGTGAATAACTTGGGACTATATCTGTTCTCGTTTTTATTGTATTTTAAAGTTGGTTGTATTGTTTTAATCTACTGCTGTAAACTGCTCCAAGCCAAATTGGGAGTAGCGGTTTACAAGATATATATATATATATATATATATATATATATATATATAATGTCCAGGGTGTGGGAAAGAACTCTTGTCAAGTGTGAATGCTGCAATTGGTCGCCTTGTTTAGCACTGAATAGACTTCAAAGCCTGGTTGCTTCCTGCCTGGGAAAACCCTAGTTGGGAGGTGTTAGTTGGCCCTGATTGTTTGGTGCCTGGAATTAAACAGATCTCACAACTCCTCAGGATGTGATACAGCCCGGAAAACTCACAACAACCCAGAAATCAGAAGGTCTGGTCTGAAGTGTCATGTGTTGCCTGAAAGTTACCTTCTCAAAAAAAGCCAAGATAAAAGAAGCAGAACTCCATCAGGAGGAGGATGAAAAAGCACTTCACTCTGTGGAGCATCCCTCAATTAAAATGCCTATTGCAAAGGGTCAGGAAAGACTCTGCTACACTTTAATAGCAAAACGCTGAGCTAAATGAGGCCAGTAGAACCAACTTTCTGTTGACTCTAAATTAGCTAGCCAGGGTTCTCCTATTGTTACAAAATCACAGTTCCAACCCTCCCTTGCAATCCTATTTGTCATGTTCATCATTGGGAAATTTTAATCTTCAGTATGCACTTTGGAGTGAAATTTCTGACAATCTACTTCATAGCTATGGATTTTACTCAGTCTGCTTTGAACTTTTGCTTCCAATAAAAACCCATGCATGGCCTGGCCAATAGGTGCAAATAACTTGGCAACCTAGGAGCCCCCGGTGGCACAGTGGGTTAAACCCCTGTGCTGTCAGGACTGAAGACCAACAGGTCACAGGTTCGAATCCAGGGAAAGTGCAGATGAGCTCCCTCTATCAGCTCCACCTCCTCATGCAGGGATATGAGAGAAGCTTCCCACAAGGATGGTAAAGCATCAAAACATCCGGGCGTCCCCTGGGCAACGTCCTTGCAGACGGCCAATTCTCTCACACCAGAAGTGATTTGCAGTTTCTCAAATCTCTCCTGACATGACAAAAAAAAACCCAAAACAACAACTTGGCAACCTTAAACAGGATGTTAACCACCGCTCTCCCTTACGTCAAATTCCACTATAGGTTAGGAGAGTGTAAATAAATAGTTATGTGTGGAACCGTTTCCCTTCATTTCATCCGTTCTTTCATTGCTTTTGTTACCTTTGGGAGCATGTAATGGGAAGGCCCCTCCTCGCATAAAAATCGGCTTGACAGGAAAGCAAGCAGGAGCCGATTCTGGCTCTTAACCTGCTTTTTGTGAGCGTGTGGAACTCCATACCTCCTTGCATTGGAAAAAAAATAAAGCACATGTCTGTTGTGTGCAGGCCCAGAAATTGTGCCTTCCTGCCTGCAGCCAAGAGCCTCCTATAGAGTAAGAATGAGAACTTGCCTCTTTACCTTGGAAAGAGAGTGTGTGCATGTGTGGCTTGGAGGCCCAGAAAGTGCATGCACCTACTTCAGCCAAGTGCCTCCTCTAGAGTAAGAATGAATACTCGCCTCACTGCCTTTCAAAGAGAATGTGTGTTGGTCTGGACTTGAATTGTCCTCTCCACTCTGTGCCTTCTGGCTACATCTGGTCACTAATTGCCACGCGATCCCTGGTTTAGTCATGATTTCCGTTGAGCGTCTTGTGAGGGGATTCAGCACATTAGACACACGCCATTTATACTACCAACCTTCTGTGATCTGTGACCAATATAAGCCCAGTGGAGGATTTTGCTATACTTTGGAAGTTGAGTTTGCAAATCTGGTGGAAAGTCGCAACAGTTTTTGTTCTAATTGGCAATTGTTTCTGAAATGGATTTGGAGGCAAATTTGTCAAAGCTGGAGAGTTCCTGACCTGCTTCTTTGCTGGATTTCCAGAAATCCTTTCAAAAGTGAAACAAATGCGTACAGAACCATCCATCTACATGCAAACACATATATTAATGGGCTTGAGGTGCCATTTCCTCCAGACACTTTGGACAAAAGGGAGAATTTTCGGATTCATAGACATAAGGCCCTAAGACCCCATGGACTCAGGCTAGAGGATAATGCCATCATACCCTGAAAAATGCCAGAAACAGAGCATTATAAACAGCCACCTTGGATTGGACGCAGTTCAGCTTAATCTGTAGCAACTGAAGAAGGTGAAAGAAGAAATGTTTCGCTCATTTTATAGTTGTTAGTTCTTTATGTTAGTCACTTTGTGTGTGTGTGTGTGTGTCTGTGTGTGTTGGAAATAGCAACCTTCTCAAGCCTCCACTAGTTATTTGTTATATATATATAACTAGCTGTACCCGCCACGCACTGCGGTGGCCAACCTTCCCTCCCTCTTTCTCTCCTTCCTTCCCTCTTTCCTTCCTTTCCTCTTTTTCTTTCCCTATTTCTCTTCTTTCTTCCATCTCTACCTGTTTCTTTCCTCCCTTTCTTTGCTCTTTGGTTACATCCTTCTTTCCTTCCTTCTCTTTCGTTCCTTCTCTCCTTCCTTTTCTCTCTTTTTCCTTTCATTTTTTTAATTTCATTCTCTCCTTTCTTGCTTCTCTAACTTTTTTTCTTTACTTCTTTCCCTCCCCCCTTCTCCCTCCTTCCTTCCCTCTTTCTCTCCTTCATTCTTTCCTTCTTTCCCTCCTTCTCTCGTTACTTCTTGACTGTCCTTTCCATTTAATATTGTATTTATATCTTACATAGAAAGAAGGAAAGGAAGAAGGAAGGAAGGAGGGACAGGAAAAAAGGAAAAGGGAAGGTAGGGAGGAAAGGAGGGAAAGAAGGGAAGGAAGGAAAAGAAAGAAGGAGGGACAGGAAGGAAGGAAGGAAGGAAGAAAGGAAGGAAGGAAGGAAGGAAGGAAGGAAGGAAGGAAGGAAGAAGGAAGGAAGGAGAGGGATGAAAAATGGAGGGAGGGAAGGAAATGAAGGGGAAGGAAATGAAGAAAGAGGGAGGAAAGAGTGAGGGAGAGTAGGAAGGTCCTTCATTCAAGCACCTTTGTAGACATGCAGTTTAAAAGTCCTTTCTGCTTTTTGTTTTCATTGTTTTTTTGAGTGAAAGACATACGTTGGGTTGTTAGGGGTATCGTGTCCAAGATTGGTGTCAATTCCCCCAGTGGTTTTTGAGTTCTGTTAATCCCACAAACGAACATTATTTTTTTATTTATATAGATTCAGATTTCTTACTGTATTGTATATGTGTGTATTGGTTTGCAATTGTGTTGTGGGAGGGGCCGATCAGAACTGGGATTGTTCAGGACTCAGACTCCATTTTAGAAACAGTTCGATTTGATTTCAGTAGAAATAGAGTATTTATTGTCGAAGGTATTTATGGCCAGGATCACTGGCAAGTTGTAGGTTTTTCGGGCTATATGGCCATGTTCTAGAAGCATTCTCTCCTGATGTTGTGAACCAGAAGCCTTAACAGAGCCAAACACAAGGATAAAGGTCCAACAAAGTTTATTAAAGTAACAAAAATGGCTTAGAAAGACTTAACTCAGTGTTACTAGCAAAACTGAAAGTCTGTAGCAAAAAGCCAAGCAAAAAACAAAACTTGGAATATAATCCAGATTATACTGGGATATAATCTGGGATAACAAAAAGTATCAGCAAACTGCTTCAAAAACACAGAGTCCAATAAACATCAATAACAAGGTAGGAGCAAGCAAAAACGTAGTCTAGAAACAGTCCAAGGTCAAGGCACATCCAGAAGAAACTGTAGTAGTCCAAAGCGCGAAGTCGTCGTCCCAAAAACAATCCGAAGTCAGCAGGAAGATAGCAGTCAGCACTTACAGGATTCCAGAAGGTAGAAGCATGGAAACACAGTGATCTGCAGTCCCAGGACCCAAGGCAAGAGTAATGGCAGCAACAAAGTCCCAAGCCCAATACAACACTTTGCCTACTGCAAAGTTCCAATAGTTTGATACCTTACTTTTATCCTATAACTCCTCATCAGAGGTGGAGCTGGACTCCACCCTGTCTTCATCACTCTCAGGTGCCTTTGCTTCCACAGCTGCTCGCCACCGCCCGTCCCTCCAACTTTTCCAGCGTCTATCAAGACTTAGATCACCCCATGTATTTCCAGGTTGCCAGTCTCCTGAAAACCCTTCAAACTCCTCACTTGATGTGGGTTGGGTACATATGTCCCTGATCTCTTGTACATGGGTCCAATCTAACCCATCCTCCTCCCCGTCATCACTCCCAGTCCCATCACTCCCCGTGAACCCCATGAAGTCTTCCTCCTCAGTTGGAGCATTAAGTATTTCACGGATCCGCTTCCTTTCTCTCTCTTCATCTGACTCTTGCTCCCGAGTAGCCCGTTTCAAGCCTCTGCCCCCATCTCCCTCCTCCTCCATTTCAGAATCTGAGAAACCTTCAAATGATTCAGAATCTGTAGGTGTCATGAATATCTCCCTAATTCGCTTCCTTTGCTGCTCTTGATCCAGCACCTGAGCAGCCCTCTTTCCCCTCCTACTACCAGTTGTATCTTGTTCAACACACTCTACTGCAACACCTGATGTTTCACCTGCATCTGTGGCAAGCATCCACAGATACTCCACTTCAGACATTAGAAGAGCTGCAAGACCAAAAACAAGCCATGAAAGTAAAGACAAAGATCCACCCAGAGGAAAAGTGTTCTGCCATACATCAAAGGGAACCACTGACTGCATAGGAAGCTGATGAGGAAACACAACATACAAACGATCTACAACCCACTAAGAAAATCCAACAAATGCTACGTTCAGCAAAGAACAGGAGGAAGGGAAGGGAGGAGGTAAGGGAGGGAGGAAGAGAAGGATGGAATGAAGGAAGGTAGAAGGGAATGGAGGGAGGTAGGGAAAAAGAGAGAAGGAAGAAAGAGAGGTAAGGAAGGAAGAGAAGAGAAAGGATGAAGGAAGGAGGAAGGAAGGGGAAGGAGAAAGAGGGGAGGAAGGAAAGAACAAAAGGGAAGGAGGGAGGGAGGAAGGGAAGGAAGGAAGGAGAAAGAGGGAGAGGGAAGGAGGGAGGAAAGAGGAAGGAAAGAAAAGAAAGGGAAGGAAGGAAGGATGGAAGAGAAGAGGAGAGAGAAAGAGGGAAGAAAGGAAGAGAAGGAGGAAGGAAAAGATAAGGAAGGATGGAGAAAGAGAGAGGGAAGTTGGGAGGAAAGAGGGAAGGAAAGTAAGACAAAATGGTTGGAAGGAAGGAAGGAAGGGGAAAGAGAGAGAGGGAAGTTGGGAGGAAAGAGGGAAGGAAAGTAAGACAAAATGGAGGAAGGAAGGAAGGAAGGAAGGAAGGAAGGAAGGAAGGAAGGGGAAAGAGAGAGAGGGAAGTTGGGAGGAAAGAGGGGAAGGAAAGAAAGACGAAAGGATGGAAGAGAAGGATGGAGGGAGAAAGATGGAGGTAAGGAAGCAAGGGAAGGAGGAAGGAAAGAGGGAAGGAAGGAGAAAGAGAGAGGGAGAAGTTGGGAGGAAAGAGGGAAGGAAAGTAAGACAAAATGGAAGGAAGGAAGGGGAAAGAGAGAGGGAGAAGTTGGGAGGAAAGAGGGAAGGAAAGTAAGACAAAATGGAAGTAAGGTAAGAAGGAAGGAAGGAAGGAAGGAAGAGAGAGAGAGAGAGAAGTTGGGAGGAAAGATGGAAGGAAAGAAAGACCAAAAGAAAGTTAGGTAGGTAGGTAGGTAGGAAGGAAGGAAGGAGAAAGAGAGAGGGGGAAGTTGGGAGGAAAAAAGGGAAGGAAGGAGTAAGGAAAAATAGAAGGAAGGGAGGGAGGGAGGGAGGGAGGGAGGGAGGGAGGGAGGGAGGGAGGAAGGAGAGAGAGAGAGGGGATGTGGGAGGAAAGAGGAAGGAAAAAGACAAAAGGGAAGGAAGGATGCAGTAGAAGGATGGAGGGGGAAAGTTGGAGGTAAGGAAGGAAGGAAAGGAGGAAGGAAAGAGAGAAGGAAGGATATGATGGTGTGAGAGAGGAGGACCTGAGAAAAGAGCCCAAGGGTCCGCATCCAGCTCCTGGGCCTGGGTTTGCCCATAACTAATCTTGGAGCCCCTGGTGGCCGTGTGGGTTAAAGAGCTGAGCTTGTTGACCGAAAGGTTGCAGGTTCGATTCCGGGGAGCGGCGTGAGCTTCCGCTGTCAGCCCTAGCTTCTGCCAACCTAGCAGTTCAAAAACATGCAAATGTGAGTAGATGAATAGGTACCGCTCCAGCGGGAAGGTAACAGCGCTCCATTCAGTCATGCCAGCCACATGACTTTGGAGGTGTCTATGGACAACGCTGGCTCTTCCTTCAGCTTAGAAATGGTGATGAGCTCCACACCCCAGAGTCAGACATGACTGGACTTAATGTCAGGGGAAAACCTTTACCTTAATCTTGAGGAGTCTGACAGTTTTGTTATGGCACTGGTAGCAACCCATGTTATAGATTAAAGGGCAGAGGATGGGGGAAAGACTCTGATCTGCATTAAAAGGAAAACGCTGAGCTACTTAGGCAAGCTGGGCTGCTTTATAGCTCATTTGGTTATTGTAAACAATCCATTTCCACACTCTGAGTAAGGAGTTGGGAGTTCAACCAAAAAGATAAAGGATTGAAGCAGAAATAGGTACCAGGCAAGACCGACCAGGACAACCTGTGCCCAAGTTCATTGCCCAAATAAAGTTTTATGGAGAGAAGACACTCTTTTACATTCCTTCCTGCTGAGGAGTAGCCAGCTGAACGTGTTTGAGAGGGTCTGGAACATGCTCAGCTGAGAGGCTGAAATAATAGAACTCTCAATTGCTCTCTACGTGCGGTCAGCACTTCTTGGAGGAGTGTATATTTTTTTACCAAGGGAAGAGCAATTCTGGAGCATCCATCAGACAGATGAAAGAGAGAAAGATGAAAGTTGATTATCCTTGGCAAAACATTGCAAATCAGCACAGCAGGTAATGGAAACAGATTTGCTTCGTCTCTGGTATACATATGAATCCAACATGTACTCTAGGTTGCATAGAGTGGTCAGACTGAGTTGTAAGAACTTTCTCGAGAGATACACTTTCCATGCAAACTTCTAAGCTTGTTTTCTCAAGTTGGTGTGAAACTTGTCCAGAAATTGTTCTGGTTATACCATTTTTTCCCCTGACTTGTTTTGATGTTAGCCTCCCCTTGGCAGAAGGCATGCATTCTGGGAGTGAAGAGAAGCCAATGTGTTGTGTCATGTAGCCGCAAATTCCATTCCCTCTGATGTATAGAGAACACTCTTGTTGGAGACCTTGCATTATACATCAAAAGGCATGGGGAATGATCTCGCATGTATCTGCTTCGTGAGAACAAAGTGGGACCATGGGGGAGCATGCGTGACTTGAGCAGGACTCTCGAAAATGGTGGGGATTCTGGCTGTCAAACGAATTTCGCCAATGATGAGAAGCTACCTTAAAGAAGTTCAGAATGTTAGCCCATCTAACCATAGAACAGTGTTTCTCAACCTTCCTAATGCTGTGACCCCGTAATACAGTTCCTCCTTTGTGGTGACCCCCAACCATAACATTATTTTCGTTGCTACTTCATAACTGTAATTTTGCTCCTGTTATGAATAATCATGTCAATATCTGATATGCAGGATATATTTTCATTCACTGGACCAAATTTGGCACAAATACCCGATACGCCCAAATTTGGGTTGATTTTGTCATTTGGGAGTTGTAGTTACTGGGATTTATAGTTGACTTACAGTCAAAGAGCAGTCTGAACTCCACCAACGATGGAATTGAACCAAACTTGGCACACAAAACTCCCATGACCAACAGAAAATACTGGAAGGATTTGGTGGGTATTGACCTTGAGTTTTGGAGTTGTAGTTCACCTACATCCAACGAACACTGTGGAGTCAAACAATGATGGATCTGGACCAAATATGGCATGAATACTCAATATGCCCAAATGTGAACACTGGTGAAGTTTGTGGGAATTAGACCTTGACATTTGGATGTTGTTGTTGTTGGGATTTATAGTTCACCTACAATCAAAGAGCATTCTGAACTCCACCAATGATGGAATTGAACCAAACTTGGTACATGGAATTCCCATGACCAACAGAAAATACTGGAAGGGTTTGGTGGGTATTGACCTTGAGTTTTGGAGTTGTAGTTCACCTACATCCAATGAACTCTGTGGATTCAAACAGTGATGGATCTGTAGTTTTGGAATTGTAGTTCACCTACATCCAATGAACACTATGGATTCAAACAATGATGGATCTGTAGTTTTGGAGTTGTAGTTCACCTACATCCAATGAACACTGTGGATTCAAACAATGATGGATCTGGACCAAACATGGCATGGATACTCAATATGCCCAAATGTGAACACTGGTGGAGTTTGGGGGAATTAGACCTTGACATTTGGACATTGTAGTTGTTGGGATTTATAGTTCACCTAATCAAAGAAACCCACCAATGATAGAATTGAACCCCACCAATGATAGAATTTGCCCAAACTTCCCACACAGAATCCCAATGACCAACAGAAAATAGGGATTTGGGAGGAATTGACAGTGATTTAGGGAAGATGTAGTTCACCTACCTCTGGAGAGTATTGTGACAACTATGGATCTTGACCAAATTTGGCACAAATACCTGATACGCCCAAATTTGAATACTGGTGAGGTTGGGGGTGGGATTGACTTTGTCATTTGGGAGTTGTAGTTTCTGCCAAAGGGGTTCCTAACACCATCAGAACTATGTGTTTTCTGATGCTCTTTGGGGACCCCTCTGAAACCCCCTCACGACCCCCCCTCCAGGTGTCCCAACCCCCAGTTTGGGAAATGCTGCCATAGAAAATAAAGGCCTCAACTGGAGGAGGTTTGAAAAAAAAACTGAAATTAATGCAGGTTAATTTTTTATTCACTGTTGCTGAATCCATTACAATGCATATCACTCATAATTAACAAAATAACTTCTTCCCTTCATGTCTGAATGCCTTCAGTGCATTTAGAGTGACTTCAATTAATATGATATTGACTATTGATACTGAACAAAAAAGAGGTCAGGTCGACACTGATATTGATTATTGCACCAACTGTAGTGCATTTAATTCCCTCTTCTGTTAACTTTAGTGCACTGCCTCTGAAGTACTTCTTTGATACATTTTAGAAAGCAATTTATATTCATTTTATATAAGATATAGTCTATAGGCGTATAGCAGGGTTGGGAGGACAATCTATATATATATAAAAATGCGCTTTGCATAATGAGTACCTTAAAAATAAAAGAACCGATGAACTAAATCACACCAAATTCGGAAACAACATGTCTCACAACACAAGGAGTGACCATCACTCAAAAAAATACGATTTTGTCATTTGGGAGTTGTAGTTGCTGGGATTTATAGTTCACCTATAATCAGAGAGCATTCTGAACTCCACCAACGATCAAATTGAACCAAACTTGGCACACAGAACTCCCATGACCAACAGAAAACACTGTTGTTTGGGTTTGGTGGGCATTGACCTTGCGTTTGGGAGTTGTAGTTCACCTACATCTAGAAAGCACTGTGGACTCAAACAATGATGGATCTGGACCAAACTTGGCACGAATACTCAATACGCCCAAATACGAGCACACATGGAGTTTGGTGGAACTAGACCTTGACATTTGCGAGTTGTAGTTACTGGGATTTATAGTTCACCTACAATCAAATAGCATTCAGAACTCCACCAACGATGGAATTGAACCAAACATGGCACACAGAACTCCCAACAGAAAACTCTAGAAGAGTTTGGTGGGCATTGACCTTGAGTTTGGGAGTTGTAGTTCACCTACATCTAGAGAGCACTGTGGACTCAAAACAATGATGGATCTGGACCAAACTTGGCACGAATACTCAAAATGCCCAAATATGAGCACCTATGGAGATTGGTGGAACTAGACCTTGACATTTGCGAGTTACTGGGATTTATAGTTCACCTACAATCAAATAGCATTCAGAACTCCACCAGCGATGGAATTGAACCAAACATGGCACACAGAACTCCCATGACCAACAGAAAACACTAGAAGAGTTTGGTGGGCATTGACCTTGAGTTTGGGAGTTGTAGTTCACCTACATCCAGAGAGCACTGTGGATTCAAACAATGATGGATTTGGACCAAACTTTGCACAAATATTCCATATGCCCAAATATGAACACAGATGGAGTTTGGGGATAATAGACCTTGACATTTGGGAGTTGTAGTTACTGGGAGTTATAGTTCATTGGGGTAAACTTCCCACACAGAACTCCCATGACCATCAGAAAATACTTAAGGCCATCCAGTCCAACACCCTTCACCAGGGCAAGAAAACGTAATCAAAGCCTTCCTGACAAAGAGGCATCCAGTCAGATAGATAGATAGATAAATAGATAGATAGATATGAATCACACACACAGAGATATAGTATCATAGATTTGAAAGGGGCCCCTAAAGAAGGACAATTATATGTTGCATGTTCCAGAGTAGGCAAACCAGACACTCTCCACATCAACACTGACAAAGAAACAGCAAGAAATATTGTTTACCCACAAGCAGAAAGACATTACATATATTAGAAACCAACACTTTCTCATTACTTTATATTCCAGATCACCAGACTGGGCCACAGCAATGCATGGCAGGGGGGCAGCTAGTGGCTTTATAAAAAATCACTTTGATATCCCTTCAGATGTCCCGGTTCTCAAACACTCTGTGCTTCATTTGGAGAAATGCTGCACTCACAGAGCTCAGGCGGTGTTGTATTTCAGTGTCAATGTTGACTTTTGTGGAGAGGTGGCTGCTGAGGTAGCGGAAATGATCAACAATTTCTAATGTTGCACCGGGATTGTGGTTGTTGTATTGTGGTGCAGCTGGCTGAGTGTCAGCTGCATTAAGATCACTCTGACCAAAAGGTCATGCGTTCAAAGCCAGCCCGGGTTGGAGTGGGTTTCCAACCAATTGTGTAGCCCGTTGTCGACCTTTGCAACCCGAAAGACAGTTGCATCTGTCAAACAGGAAAATAAACACCTTAAAGTGTGGGGAGGCTAAATTAACTAATTTATGAGGCCATAAAAAAAGACTTCAGCAAAAGCATGCGGAGAATGTGGAAGTACTTCATCAATGTCGCAGATGGATGATGAAAGCGACAGCTCCCCTGGTGGCCAGAAAAAGTTAAATAGCCTCTGTGTATGTCTGTATATGTTTGTATGTCAAAAATTGGCATTGAATGTTTGCCATATATGTGTACACTGTAATCCGCCCTGAGTCCCCTGCGGGGTGAGAAGGGCGGAATATAAAAGCTGTCAATAATAAATAAATAAATAAATAAATAAATAAATAAGCTGTATTTCTGCCGTTGGAGAGGGATTGGTGACTGCTAGAAGAGTACTTTGGTTTTCTTTATGTTCAATGACAGGCTGTATGCTTCTGCGAAGTTGTTTAGAGTGGCTCGTAGATCTTCTTCTGAATGTGCATAGACGACGTTGTCATCAGCATATTGAAGTTCTATAACAGATGGTGTTGTAACCTTGGTTTTGGCTTGTTTAGCTCCTTCAAAGTCAATAATGAAAGCCAAACTGGATTGCCATATTATCATGGAGGCTACCCATATTAGCCTAATCCCTAGTGGATGTTGGATGTTTTCTTGATGTTCAATGACAGGCTGTATGCTTCTGCAAAGTTGTTTAGAGTGGCTTGTAGATCTTCTGAATGTGCATAGATGACGTTGTCATCAGCATATTGGAGTTCTATAACAGATGGTGTTGTAACCTTGGTTTTGGCTTGGATAGCTCCTTGGATAGCTCCTTCAAAGTCAATAATGAAAGCCAAACCGGATTGACTGCCATACTATCATGGAGGCTACCCATATTAGCCTAATCCCCAGTGGATGTTGGAACTTGCCCAGCCCATCTGTGAATAGTGTAATAGATTATACACCCAGTTGTAAAAACTTACATGCACAGCTTACTTACTTACTTACTTAGGCGACCCTTCGTTGGACGAGTAAGATGGTCTTCCTTGATGACTATTTTTGTGGGTTCGTAGGTGGCTGTGAAGCCCTATTCTTGACCCACATCTTCTCCCACAGTGAAGGCATTGGTTTCCAGGTGGAAGGTGGACCCGGTCGGGGTTGGCTTGGCACACCTTCCTCCTGGCACGTTGCTCTCTTTCACCCTCCACTCATGCTTCCTCGAATTCTGCAGCACTGCTGGTCACAGCTGACCTCCAGCTGGAGCGGTCAAGGGCCAGGGCTTCCCAGTTCTCAGTGTCTATGCCAGAGTTTTTAAGGTTGGCTTTGAGGCCATCTTTGAATCTCGTTTCCTGTCCACCAACATTCCGTTTTCCGTTCTTAAGTTCAGAGTAGAGCAACTGCTTTGGGAAACGGTGGTCAGGCATCCGGACAATGTGGCCGGTCCAGCGGAGTTGATGGCAGAGGACCATCGCTTCAATGCTGGTGGTCTTTGCTTCTTCTAGCATGCTGACGTTTGTCCTCTTGTCTTCCCAAGATATACATGCACTGCAAGCAACGAGGGCAAGGGGTTAATGTTAAAGTCTTTTGACCTTCAAACTCATTGGCCTTGCTCTGCTGAATTCTCATTGCCCGAGCCAATGTTTTCATTTAATAGAGGAATTCAGCAGGAAAGAGAGCTTGGTTGATATAGCTGAACGAGTTTATACATCAAACAAGGCATTTGCAGGCTTCTAAGTGGCGGTGCTTTCCTTATAACCTCAGGAAAACTCTGCCTACATGTTTCCTCCGTATGCTAAACATGGAAGGAGAGGGGGAATCTTCCATTTCCTGCTCTCTTTCCCTTCTGATGCTTTCCTGCCTCTGATAGGCTTCTCCAGACGGTCCCAGGTGGGCCTCCAAGTGCTTGAGGCAGGAACCGTTGCGCTCTTTGGGAACGGTTTGAGAATCTCGGCGCCGTAAATCTGCTAGCTCACTTTCGGAAGCCGGGATGGGCTCTTGGGAGTGTATTTTAAGGCTCTAACAAGCCAAGCAGAAGCTATTACTCAATTTTCATTTTAATTCTACTTTCTTCCAAATGGGGCAGCTTGCAGCTCCCTGCCGGAGCCGTTACGTAAAGAATAGAAGTCATTGTGTTTGATGGTAGGAATTAACTTTTATTTTAAGCACAAAAAGTTCTGGTTCTACCTATTCAGGTTTTCTGTTTTGGGCACCACTGTGATTTTCCCTGCTCCTTCGCTTTCAGCTCCCCTCCCTTGCCTCTCTTCCTGTCCTTGTTCTCTTGCTATTTGTGAAGACCGAGAACCACCCACTTACCTCTATAAGGAGAACATGCTCTCCCTCACAAAAACGATATGGGTCAAATCTCAAGGTTTCACAAGAATGATGCTGTATGCTGAGCTGTGAATGCATATATGGAGAGGAGTGTCAGTGATAACTGGTGTCTCCCATGTAGGAAGGGTGATAAATCTGCTCTGGGTTATAATCTGAATTTAAAAGGCACTCTCCAAGATATGGGACGCATTCTGACTGATATAAGATCTTCTTGTTGTCACCAAATTTGTACCTAGAACAGTGTTTCCCAGCCTCTTTTTGACCAGGGACCACTTGACCAGGGACCATTTTGACCAGGGACCACTTTGACCAGGGACGACTTGACTAGGGCCCACTTTGACCAGGGACCACTTGACCAGGGCCCACTTTGACCAACAACCACTTTGACCAGGACCACTTTAACCAGGGACCACTTGACTAGGGCCCACTTTGACCGAGACGCACTTGACCGGGGCCCACTTGACCGGGGTCCACTTTGACCAGGGCCCACTTTGACCAGGGCCCACTTTGACCAGGGCCCACTTTGACCAGGGACCACTTGACTAGGGCCCACTTTGACCAGGGCCCACTTTGACCAGGGACCACTTTAACCAGGGACCACTTGACTAGGGCCCACTTTGACCAGAGTCCACTTTGACCAGGGCCCACTTTGACCAGGGCCCACTTTGACCAGGGCCCACTTTGACCAGGGCCCACTTTGACCAGGAACCACTTTAACCAGGGACCACTTGACTAGGGCCCACTTTGACCAGAGTCCACTTTGACCACGGATCAATTGACCAGGGACCACTTGAACAGGGACCACTTGACTAGAGACCAATTGACCAACAACCACTTTGATCAGGAAGCACTTCACCAGCAACCACTTTGACCAGGGACCACTTTGACCAGGGACCACTTGACTAGGGCCCACTTTGACCAGAGTCCACTTTGACCAGGGACCACTTTGACCAGGGACCTCTTGACTAGCCACTTGACTAGGGACCTCTTTGACCAAGAACCACTTTGACCAGGGACCACTTAACCAGGGACCACTTGACTAGGGCCCACTTTGACCAGGGACCACTTTAACCAGGGACCACTTGACTAGGGACCACTTTGACCAGGAATTACTTTAACCAGGGACCACTTGACTAGGGCCCACTTTGACCAGAGTCCACTTTGACCAGGGACCACTTTGACCAGGGACCACTTTGACCACGGATCAATTGACCAGGGACCAATTGACCAGGGACCACTTGAACAGGGACCACTTGACTAGGGACCAATTGACCAACAACCACTTTGATCAGGAAGCACTTCACCAGCAACCACTTTGACCAGGGAGTGCTTGAACAGGGACCGTATTGACGAGGGACCAAATGACCAGGGAGCACTTTGTTCAGGGAGCTCTTGACCAAGGACCAGTCTGACCAGTTACTACTTGAACAGGGACCACTTGAACTGGGAACTCTTGACCAGGACTCAATTGACCAGGGACCACTTGAATAGGGACCACCTTGACCAGGGACCAAGTGATCAGACATCAAATTGGGAGGGATAGCCAATACTCCAGAGGACAGGGCAGGATTCAAAACAATATTGACAGATTAGAGAGATGGGCCAAAACTAACATAATGAAGTTCAACAGGAACAAATGCAAGATACTCCACTTTTCCATCTCCCCAGATGTGTCCCACCCCGTGCCTTATTACTTGAATCTGGGAAAACACCCTTGTCAATAAGAGCCTGGTGGTGGGCACTTAAATACTGGCTCAAGATTGGAGTTTTTAGTTTATGATCGGGTTTGAGTCATCACTTAGCTCAGGATGAGTATATACTGTAAGTGGTTGGTTTAAGATCAGTTCCAAGAAAGCCTCATCCATCTGCCTTTCTGCATCCCTCCTAACTCACCTGGGTTTTGACATGGCTCTCAAATCAGTCAAACAGAGACTGTGGGATATTGGCTTTTGAGAGCTGTGCTCTTGTTCTTATGTGTCTTGCTCCCCTAGTGCACTGTCCACTTAGATACTCCACTTAGTCAGAAAAAAATGAAACACAAAGAATGGGGGACAATGCCTGGCTCGAGAACAGTACGTGTGAAAAAGATCTTGGAGTCCTTGTGGACAACAAGTTAAACATGAGCCAACAATGTGATGTGGCGGCAAAAAAAGCCAATGGGATTTTGGCCTGCATCAATAGGAGCATAGTGTCGATCTAGGAAAGTCATGCTACCCCTCTATTCTGCTTTGCTTAGACCACATTTGGAATATTGTGTCCAGTTCGGGGCACCACAATTGAAGAGAGATATTGACAAGCTGGAATGTGTCCAGAGGAGGGCGACTAAAATGATCAAGGGTCTGGAGAACAAGCCCTATGAGGAGTGGCTTAAGGAGCTGGGCATGTTTAGCCTGAAGGAGAGAAGGCTGAGAGGAAATATGATTGCCATATGTTGGGCATCTTTTCCGATGCAGTTCAGTACCTTGGATAGTTCATACTAGATTCCACAGCAAAATTACCACTCTACTGACATCAGGATTACTGGTTGTTACAGTTGACTGCATTGAGCTACTAATTCCATAAACATCATGCTGGTGCCTTGGTTCGCCGTCTCTGTGATGGAGTGGAGAGATAAATATTTTAAATGAAAATACCGTATAAAACAATATGCCCGCAATCTAAGGTAAGCTGTACTTGGTGCTCCTGGAGAAGTTCTACATCAGCATGTTTGTGCTTTTAAGCAATGCGTTGGGGTTTTTTTCTCCCCCTCCTCCCCTTGCAGTACTCCAAAGCCATTTCACATATATCTCGCTTCACAGAGCTTTGCTCTGACACAGTAATTTGCAATAAAATATTGACAGAAAACTGCATCGAGGCCAACTTCACAAGGGAGTCATTCGTGCTGCTTGGATAAATCCCTTCAGGATCAGAAGCCGAAGAGTTGGGACAGAGCACGGGGGAGTCAGGAGATCAGGACACATTTACATTCCTGGAGTCTCTGCCTACTATTGATATTGCATCAGGCCACCAATGGGATGTGAAACTGCGATGAGACAGAATTCACACAAAGATTCCAACTGCTCAAGGAAAGAAGCTGTCAGAACATTTGGAGCCTAACTTCTGAGAAGGAAAGGAAAGCTGCCATCTTGGCTAGAGTTAAATATCTCACAAGGACTAAGGACATTTGTGGGTCGGGCGGAAATTTGAGAGGATGAGGTAGCAGGGAAGTGAAGAACTGCTGTTGTGATGAGGACAATACAATGGTTTAAGAGATGGGATGGACTGAAGAACATCAACCTCAGCATGAAGCCGGATCTGGCCATGGTGGTCCACGCCTTAGTCACCTCCAGATTGGATTACTGTAATACACTCTACATGGGGCTGCCCTTGAAGACGGCTCGGAAATTTCAATTGGTTCAATGGACGGCAGCCAGGTTACTAACTGGAGTGACTTACAGGGAGTGGTCTACCCCCCTGTTTAAGGAGCTCCATTGGTTGCCATTCATTTTCCGGTCCCAATTCAAGATGCAGGTTCTTACCTACAAAGTCCTGAACGGATTGGGACCCACCTACCTGCGTGACCTCATTTCTGTTTACGAACTCATGCGATCTCTTCAATCATCTGGAGAGACCCTGCTCTCGCTCCCGCTCCCTTCACAGGCGTGATTGGTGGGGACGAGGGAGAGGGCCTTCTCTGTGGTGGCCCCCTGACTCTGGAACTCACTTCCCAAGGATATCAGGCAAGCCGCCACCTTGGCAGTCTTTAGGAGGAGCCTGAAAACATGGCTGTTCCAGTGTGCCTTTGCTGAATAAAGGAAACAATGCCGTGCTCTTACCAATTCCCTGCAAAATGTCCTCTCTCTACATTATCCTTTAAAACCCTCCTGCTTAGATACATCCGACCTCTGTTCATGCCCAGTGTTTATTTTAATTTTTTTATCTATTACAACTGGCCCGACCATAAGGTTTTAAATTTTTGTGTGTAATAATAATAATAATAATAATAATAATAATAATAATAATACTTTATTTATACCCGCTACCATCTCCCAAGAGACTCGGTGTGGCTTACGTGAGGCCGAACCCACAATACATCAATAATAAAAGCAATAACAACAAATAATACAAAACAATAAAATAAAAACTCACAACAAAAAAAAGCAATAAACATTAACAGTAACACAGCAACATTTAAAAACCTATGGCTGGGCCAAATGTAATAATTAAAATTTAAAAATAATGCTGAGCATGAACAGATGATATATGAACTAGGATCGAGTTTTCGGAGAGGGATAGGGCGTGCAGACATTCCTAGATCAATAGTAAAGTGCATTTGCTGGGAGTTTCCTTATTCTGGGAAGGCACACTGGAACAGCCACGTTTCCAGGCTCCTCCTAAAGACTGCCAGAGTTGGGGCATGCCTGATGTCCTTGGGGAGTGAGTTCCAGAGTTGAGGGGCCACCACCGAGAAAGCCCTCTTCCTCGTCCCCATCAATCGCACCTGCGATGGAGGTGGGAGCATGAGCAGGGCCTCTCCAGGTGATCGAAGGGGTCATGTGGGTTCGTACACAGAAATGTGGTCACGCAGGTAGGAGGGTCCAAAGCTGTTCAGGGCTTTGTAGGCATATACCTGGTTCTGCTCTAGAGGAAAGGTGCTCAGTTGCACCTTGAACCTGCACCTTGAATTGGGACCAGAAAATGAACAGCAGCCAGTGGAGCTCCTTAAACAGAAGGGTTGAGCACTCCCTGTAAGGAGCACCAGTTAACAACCTGGCCGCCGCCCATTGAACCATGCGCCTGCCTGCAACTAAGCACCTCTCCTCTAAAGCAGAAACAAGTAATATGCCTCCTTAAAGTGCATGCCTATCTGCAACTGAGCACCTCTCCTCTAGAGCAGAAACCGGTAATATGCCTCCTTAAAGTGCATGCCTATCTGCAACTGAGCACCTCTCCTCTAGAGCAGAAACAGGTAATATGCCTCCTTAAAGTGCATGCCTATCTGCAACTGAGCACCTCTCTTCTAGAGTAAAACTGCTTCAATACCTAAAATGATGGGAAGGGGAGCCTGGGAAGCCCCCTCCCCCCAATAATGGGCCAATAGAAATTGGATCTTTCGACGCCTCAGAGTGAAAACAGATATCTGCCCTCCCAATTTTGGGAGGTTTCCAAAAAATGGATCGAGGCCTCCACCAAAAGCAGGGACACAAAAGGGGTCAAGGTTTACCCCAAATGCACAACCCTAATGTGTAGTCCATGACTGATGATGGGCAACTGGACAAAGAGGTCACAAAATAGAAGAAAGGGCACAATGACTATGCTTAGGGAATGGAAAGTTGCATTCAGAGTGGGAAACATAGACACATATTCAGCCAACCTACAGAGAATAAGGGATGTGCATTATTAATATCAGGATTGGTACCCGGCCAGAATTGGATTGTCCTAACTAGGAAGGTATCTCCTCTTGGCCAGTGGCCAGACCTGGAGGACACATAGCCTCAAAAAACAATCCAGTAGAGAAAGCAACTCAGCAGAGTTATAGCTTTTTCTCCTATTAAGGCACCAATGTTCCAAGTTTAGAAAAGAAGACGATGCCATTGACTTCCCCCGCACGAACTTTGAGAAAGATCATAGGTTGCACACTCACTGAGGTTGCAAGTATTGCTTTGGATGCTAGCGCTGTGCTTCCCAGAGGCAAGACTGATTAATTTAACCATTTTTTCTTCTTCCAGCTGTGAGGAAGTCCTCAAAAACAGCATATTTCAAGGACTATTCAGTGTTTATTCTGTGAAAAATGCACAGAAAATAACATTTTATGTGTGGAAATGTGGTTTTCCGCACGGCAAATCCAGTTCTCCATTTAGAAAACTTCTTTTCTGTGCGATAGATGAGATTCTTGTGTGCTTCTTGCTCCTGAGAATCTTGACACTAGGGAGGTTCATATAGTGCAGGGCAAAGGAGAAGACCCTCTATTCTGGGTTTGGTGATAGTGTGACTTGTTGGTGACATATAGACCCACAAATCCATTGTTGTGGCTCCTGAATCATTGTTTCAGGCATCTCCCAAGGATCCTTTCAGAACAAACAAAAAAAGCAAAAATATAGTTATGCAGAATCTTGTCCCAACCTGAAATACCTTTGCTTTTCTCTGCAGTCCCTCTCAAAATGGGAACCCAGTGGGATGTGATATTACTTCTTGCCATCATTTTGGAGAGGGACTGCAAAGGAAAACAGGGACTTAGTGTGGCACGAATGCTCAGGAACATAATTGTGTAGGACTCCCTGATTTACTGACTTATTGTGTAACAGGTAACCCAAATAAGGAGCACTCAGTGGTGCAGTGGGTTAAACTCCTGTGCTGGCAGGACTGAAAACCGACAGGTCGCAGGTTCAAATCCAGGGAGAGTGTGGATGAGCTCCCTCTATCAGCTCCAGCTCCTCATGCGGGGACAAGAGAGAAGCCTCCCACAAGGATAGTAAAAACATCAAACCATCCGGGCATCCCCTGGGCAATGTCCTTTCAGACGGCCAATTCTCTCACACCAGAATCGACTTGCAGTATCTCAAGTCACTCCGGACATGTCCAATTTTTTTTTAAAGGTAACCCAAATGATTGCTGTGCAGTGGCCAAATAATGTAATATAATATATTGTATATACATATAATAATGGTGCTCCGTGCAGTCATGGAGGTGTCTACGGACAATGCCGGCTCGGGTTTAGAAATGGAGATGAGCAGCACACACCAGAGTCAGAAACGACTGGACTTAATGTCAGGGGAAAACCTTTACTTTTATCACAGTGGGTTAAAGCACTGAGCTGCTGAGCTTGTTGATCGAAAGGTCGCAGGTTCGATTCCGGGGAGCGGCGTGAGCTTCCGCTGTCAGCCCTAGCTTCTGCCAACCTAGCAGTTCGAAAACATGCAAATGTGAGTAGATCAATAGGTACCGCTCCGGTGGGAAGGTAATGGCACTCCATGCAGTCATGCTGGCCACATGACCTTAGAGGTATCTACGGACAACTCTGGCTCTTTGGCTTAGAAATGGAGATGAGCACCAACCCCCAGAATCGGAAACAATTGGACTTAATGTCAGGGGACAACCTTTACCTTTGCTTATACATATAATATTTATAATATTATAATATGATGCAATATAATACTACTGCTAATAATAATATGATATTATAATTATATATTTATATTACATGTAATATTACTAGTAAACTATATAAATAAAAATGTAATGTTCGTTTGTGGGATTAACATAACTCAAAAACCACTGGACGAATTGACACCAAATTTGGACACAAGACACCTCTCAAGCCAATGAGTGACTGTCATTCATAAAACACCGAAAAACACAGCAGAAGAGACTTAAAAGGCCAAAAACAAAAAACAAAACATTACAATGCATACGCAAAACCACAAATATACGCAAAAACACACATATATATACACAAATACACACACATATATACACACACAAAACACATATACACAGACTGGGCCACAGCAATGCGTGAAAATGGACGGCAAGTATTACAATATAATGGTATAGTACAATATACCTTAGTAATATTTAATACTGATATTGTACTATGCTAATAACATAATATATTGTATGTATATATATTTTGTAAGCTGCTCTGAGTTCCCTTCAGGATGAGAAGGGTGGCATATTAATGTCGTAAATAAATAAATAGCACCCCATGCCATAACGAAGTTAAGAGAGAGGGCTGTGAGTTAGAGTTGTGCGTGAAACCATTTTCCTTCATTTTATCTGTTCTTTCATTATTTTTTTTACCTTCGGGAGCACATAACGGAAAGGCCCCTCCTGATATAAAATCAGCTCAACATGAAAGCGAATGGGAGACAATCCTGGCTCCTTGCCTGCTTTTCGTGAGTGTGTGGTATTCCATGCCTCCTTGTCTTGGAAAATGTGTGTGTGTATGTGTGATGTCTAGGCCAGAAAGCGCATGCATCTGCCTGCAGCGGAGCACCTCCTCTAGAGTAAGAATGAGAACTTGCCTCCTTGCCTTGGAAAGAGTGTGTCTGTGTATAGCCGAGCTCTGCTCTAGAGTAGAAACAGGTGAGAAGCCTCCTTAAAGCATGAGCCTGCCTGCAGCGGAGTGCCTCTCCTTTAGAGTAAACAGTAGGCCTGTGCGGTTTCGTTCGTTAATTCGTTAATTCGTTATTAATTCGTTATTTTTGGCATTTCCGAAGCGATATTGAAACATATTACCAAACCCGGAAGGATTTTTAAATATCGAACCAGCAACCCCCATAGTTTTAACGAGCCTCCGCTCGTTTCGTTAATGGGGTGGAGGCTGCTGGAGTGCTGGTGCCTGGGAGCCAATCCGGCGCTCCCAAGCAGTGCACCATGGGTCCGTGGCTGTCTGTTTTTGATTGGCAGGCGAGCCCTTTCAAAGCGGCTCCGCGCGGCCCGTAGCTTGGTGCAGAGGCGAGGGCGAGGGAGTTTGCATTGGGTTGGCTTGGCAATGGCTGCCTGCTAGCAACGAACTGGGATTGGATTCATTCCTTGCTGCTGTGAGTGCTGCTTGCTTCATTTGCTGTCTCTTGCCTGTGTTTGGTCCACATTTGGGCCATTTTTTGGTTAATTTTCCATTTTAAAATATTTTTAATATTATTTTAATATTATTTTTAATATTTTTTTAATATTATTCTTAATTTGGTTAATTTTCCATTTTAAAATATTCTAAAAAAGAAAAGACTCTTCTGTTGGTGTGTGCTCTCATTTGCTGTATCCTGCCTGTGTTTGGTCCACATTTGGGCCATTTTTTGGTTAATTTTCCATTTTAAAATATTTTTAATATTATTTTAATATTATTCTTAAGAAATACCAAAAATATTCTAAAAATTCGTTAATATTTACAAAATTTCTTAAATACAAAACTTTTTTTTGGAAAGTTTTGTAATTATTTTAAATATCGAAACAAAAAAACACCCCAATTACAAATCGATTTTAGAAACAAATTTTTTCTTGATCAAACAGGCCTAGTAACAACACTTTGTCACAAAATCTAGTTTCTTGAAGAAGGCTTGGCAGATACTGGCTCCTTCTCCATAGGTGACTGTGGAGCCCTATTCTTGATCTGCATGTTTCCTAGGTGAGGGCATCAGTTTCCAGGTGGAAGCCGCGGTCAGGGTTGGCTTGATGTGCCTTCCTCTTGGCACGTTTCTCTCTTTCGCCCTCCATTTGTGCCTCTTCAAATTCTACAGCACTGCTGGTCACAGCTGACCTCCAGCTGGAGCGTTCAAGGGCCAGGGCTTCCCAGTTCTCAGTGTCTATGCCAGAGTTTTTAAGGTTGGCTTTGAGCCCATCTTTAATTCTCTTTCCCACCCACCAACATTCCGTTTTCCATTCTTGAGTTCAGAATAGAGCAACTTCTTTGGGAGACGGTCGTTGTGCATCTGGACAACATGGCCGGTCCAGCAGAGTTGGTGGCGGAGGACCATCGCTTCAGTGCTGGTGGTACTTGCTTCTTCCAGAATGCTGACATTTGCGTGTGGATGGGCGACACTCCTCCCGCCCGCAGAACCAGAGATGACACAGACACATAGATGGAGTAAAAATGGCCACAAATTAATTTATTAATTACAGGAACACAGGATTAGCTGCTAGGCATGGGTTCTGGATCAAAATCAATCAGCCCGCTGCTGCCCGATACCTGATGAGCCCACCGGCACAATACCGGGCCACAAGACACGGCACCCCGGGTAACCGCCGGATGTTCCCTCCCCGGCCAGTAGGGGAGGGGCAGAACCAGATCCAGGGGCCATGCCACATGCCAACCGGAGTTGTGACAAACAGATAATGAACAACAACTGCAACACTGAACAAAAACATGAACATTCAGGGTGTGTGGGGGGACAACTCAAAGCAGGCCTGGTACCTGCTAGGCCCTGCGCAGCCTATTTAATAGGGCTGGGCAGTTTCGTTCGTTAATTTTGTATATCGTTTTTTCCTCCCGTTAATTTTCCATATACGAAACGATATCAAACTTTTTTCCAAACCCGGAAGTGTATTTTCAAAATCGAAACAGCATGCGCCAAATATTTTTGTATTTCCGTCCATTTCGGAAATACGTAAGATGGCTAGATGCTTGCTGGGAGCTCCAGGAGCCAATCAGAAGAACCCATGGAGCTGATTGCCCTGTGGGTTCTCCTGATTGGGCGGGCTCAGAGGCCAGAGGGACCCTGCTGCTGGTGGTATCGAAGCCTGCTGCTCCTCCTCCTCCCATCCTCCTCCTTCTCCGCCTCCAGCAGCAGCAGCAGGGTCCCTCTTCCTCCCCGCCCTCACCGAGCGGCGCAGCCTGCTGCTCTTGCCCTGGCTGCTCTTGCCCCGCCCCTGTGGATGGCCCCTTCCACTGCCGGCGCCCCCCGTCACTCCAGGCTTGACAGGGAGCCAGGGGCGGGGACAGCTCAGCTGGCCACCACCCCGCCAGTCTCCCTGGTCATGGGGCCTTCCGTTCCTCCCCCCCCAATCCTCCGACCCTTTCTCTTCCTCCTCCTCCTCAGGCCGCGCCGCTCGGAGATGCCGAGGGCGAGGGGGGAGGAAGAGGAGGAGGAGCGGCAGGCCCGGTTATCAGGGAGACTGGTGGGGTGGTGGCCAGCTGAGCTGTCCCTGCCCCCGGCTCCATCTCAAGCTTGGAGTGACTGGGCAGCGGCGGCAGGAAGGGGCATCCATGGGGGCGGGGCAAGAGCAGCCGGGGGCGACCTCTCCCGCCGACCTCCTCACTCCACTCCCAGCCACCCACTCCCCGTGAGTATATGGCAGTGGAGAGGGAGGTTTAGGGCCCTTCTGCACAACTACATGATCCAGAATACCAATGGCAGGGGGATGTACAAAAACAAAAAAACCCCCCAGAGTTGATTGGATTATCACAGGGCCCTTCCAGGCAGAACTTATATCCCAGGATCTGATCCCAGGTGTTCAGTTTATCCCAGATTAAAAATTAATAATTAAATTAAAAAATATTGAAAAAATATTGGGAAAAAAAGGGCGCCATCTTTACAAAACGTTTTGTAAATATTAACGAAATTTCGTAAATACCAAACTTTTTTTAGGGAAAATTTCGGATATATTTTTAAATACAAAACGCTGAGGCACCCTAAAAACGAAACGATATTAGAAACAAATTTTTCCGTTGTTACCCAGGCCTAAAGGCTGCTGGGCACAGGGTGCAACCAGCCCCTGGCTGGCCAGCTAACCCAGTGGCAGGAAACTTCCCGCCATGCAGGGGCTTCTGGGAAGGAGAAGCCCCTGCTACCAACATGGCCAGAAGGAGGGACACCCCCCACCGCAACAGGCCTTACTCGGTAAGTCAGGCAATGAATTTGTCCGCTTGTCTACCCAGGTCTTCTTCTGAATACACACAGACAATTTTGTCATCAGCATACTGGAGTTCTATAACAGATGTTGTTGTAACCTTGGTTTTGGCTTTCATTCTGCTGAGGTTAAATAGCTTGCCGTCTATTTCCACTCCGGTGGGAAGCTTCCCATCACAAGATGAAGTATCATAGTGATGAAGATGTTAAATAATGTTGGGGCAATAACACATCCCTGTTTGACCCCTGATTCCATGTTAAATGGGTCACTTTGGGAGCCATTGCTGTCCCAGACTGTTGCCATCATCATGTTGTCATGGAGAAGCCACAGGATATTCACAAATTTGATAGGGCACCCGATTTTTTTGGAGAGTGGTCCAGAGAGCGCTGCGATTCACTGTCTCGAATGCCTTTGCAAGGTCAATGAATGCCATGTACAGAGGTTGATTTTGTTCCCTGCATTTTTCTTGGAGCTGTGCAGTGAAGAGCATGTCCACTGTTCAAGTGCCTAAGGGGCTGATAGAAAATGGATCTTTCAGCACCTCAGAGCGAAAACAGATATCTGCCCTCCTGATTTTAGGAGGCTTCCAAAAAATGTATCGGACTCCCCACATTATTTATCGTGTCAAACCAAACAGTTGTATTTTATTTTTAACAAACAAACAAACAAACAAACAAACAAACCACAAAGTTTGCAAGCTTGGTAGTTGATTAAATGTCCTTTGACCAGTATCTGGCCACTTGGAGTGCCTCTGGTGTTGCCGCAAGGAGGTCCTCCATTGTGCATGTGGCAGGGCTCAGGATGCATAGCAGTAGGTGGTCTGTAGTTTGCTCTTCTCCACACTCGCATGTCATGGATTCCACTTTGTAGTCCCATTTCTTAAGATTGGCTCTGCATCTCGTGGTGCCAGAGCGCAGTCTGTTCAGTGCCTTCCAATTTGCCCAGGGGGGTCTCTCATTTGGTATCAGCCATTGATTGAGGTTCTGGGTTTGAGCCTGCCACTTTTGGACTCTCGCTTGCTGAGGTGTTCCAGCGAGTGTCTCTGTAGATCTTAGAAAGCTATTTCTTGATTTAAGTCATTGATGTGCTGGCTGATACCCAAACAAGGGATGGGCTGGAGATGTCTCTGCCTTGGTCCTTTCACTATTGGCTGCTACTTACCGGCGGATGTCAGGTGGTGCAATACCGGCTAAACAGTGTAATTTCTCCAGTGGTGTAGGGCGCAGGCACCCCGTGATAATGCGTAAGAGCCACATCCACTGTTTTAGCATGGTGAGATGTGTTCCACACTGGACATGCATACACAGCAGCAGAGTAGCATAGTGCAAGGGCAGATGTCTTCACTGTGTCTGGTTGTGATCCCCAGGTTGTGCCAGTCAGCTTTCGTATGATATTGTTTCTAGCGCCCACTTTTTGCTTGATATTCAGGCAGTGCTTCTTGTAGGTAACAAACAGGTTAAGGTTTACCCCAAAATCACAACCCTACTGAGTCTACTTGGTCATCTAGAGGCTGTGCTTATGCAACCACTAAGAGAACAATTGTCTGATCCTTTACAGTTCTTCCGTTCCAGGATGGTACGTATTTTAATTCTTTCCCAAGAGACAGAGAAGGATAGAGAAATAAAGGATTAGGTAGCACATCTGTCAATTGGACTCTGCTGGTTCTCCTGGGTACCCAAGGAGATATCCTTCTCGGAGTGTGACATCTTTTATTTGATTTTAAAGACCTCCACATTTTTCAGTTCGGAAGAAATGTTGGAGCCACTTCCAAGGTACAATCTATCAGACTGCATTTGTCATAAAAACGTGTGTGTGTGTAAGAATTTCTCTGGCGCTACTGCTTTTCTTGCAGACGTTCTTCCATTTATGAAGAAAAGCAGAAAGGTGAGGTTTTGACACCCAATTGTTCATACAGTAGACTCCCAGTTAGCAGGGATTGTTAGATGCTGGATAAATGTGGTTTCTGGTTGTTTGAGAGTTTTTGTTGTTGTTCATTCATTCAATCGCTTCTGACTCTTTGTGATCTCATGGACCAGCCCACGCCAGAGCTCCCTGTTGGCCGTCACCACCCCCAGCTCCTTCAAGGTCAAGCCATTATGAAGGCTACTCCATTTCTTCGGTGTTCCTCTTGTCCGCAGTAGTAGATCTGGTGGTCATCTGATGTGAAGTGGCCCATTCCAGTCCATTTCAGTTCGCTGACCCCCCAGAATGTCTATCTTTAGTCTTGACATCTCCCCAATAACAACATCCAATTTGCCCTGGCTCATAGATCTTACATTCCAGGTTCCTATGGTGTGTTGATCTTTAGAGCATTGGATTCGTCGTTCACCTCCAGTACCGTCGGCCGCTAGCCTTCCTTTTGGCTTTGAGCTAGCTAGGTCATCACATCTGGGGCTAGTTGAACTTCTCCTCTGCTCTTCCCCAGTAGCATTTTGACCATCTTCTGACTCTTCCGACGGCATACCGACATATCTCTGGTTGTACTGATCCATTTAGTTTTCTTGGCAAGAATGCTGGGGTGGGTTGCCATTACCTTCCCCAGGGATCACACTTGGTCTGACCTCTCTGCACAACCGTCCCATCTTGGGTAGCCCTTCACGGTTTCGCTCATGGCATCATTGAGGTCAGCTCCAGCACCACGTCAAGGCAGCGATCCTTTGCTGGGGAGTTACTATTAATTTAAATGCTTTGTTTGAGAGTTACTATTAATAAAAAATGCCTAATGCTATATCCCATATTACGGTTGTGCTTCTGGGGTAAATAAAACAGGTTATTTATTGTAGAAACACATAAAACTATAGGGAAAATCAGGAATAAAGAAAGTAGGTGTATAATCCAAAAGGTTTAGCAATGGGTGATAGTCCAACAGGAATACAAATGTCTCTTATAGATTCAAAGGAAATATAGCCCAGGAATGGTCCAAAGTCACAAGAACATCTTAAGTCCACAAGCAAATGGTGTACTTGATCAGGAACCTTGGCCTTCACACTGTTTTTAATTGTGTGGTGTCTTATTGCTAATGTTGTGTATGTTATTGTCTATGTTTATTGTCTATGTTTTTATTTTAATTGCTTGTACTGTTGTACTGTTGCTTGTACTGTTGTTGTTATTATTGCTTGTACTGTTGTATTTGAGCTCGGCCTCATGTAAGCCGCACCGAGTACCTTGGGGAGATGGTGGCGGGGTATAAATAAAGTATTATTATTATTATTATTATTATTATTATTATTAAAAACAGGAACATAGAAACTCCAAGAATACTTGAATCCAAAATTGACTTGAAACAAGAACCAGAGAGATCAGACCTAGCTTCTAACGAACCCCACATTGCCTTAACTAACTCTTAAGTGAACAACTTGCTAATTAATAGACACCCATGAAGTCATTTCTTTTCCCATGAATTTTCTCCCCAATTTTCCCATGTAAACACTGATACCTATGATGCCTATTGTCTGCTCTGACCTATAAATAAAGGCCTTTGTTGATCTCTGTAGCTCCTTCTTTGGAAGCTTTTAAACAGAGGCTGGATGGCCATCTGTCAGGGGTGATTTGAATGTAATATTCCTGCTTCTTCGCAGGGGGTTGGACTGGATGGCCTATGAGGTCTCTTCCAACTCTTTGATTCTATGATTCTAGGTGTTTTTTTTCTGGGAGTATTCTGTATCACTTAGTTCTTTGCCCAACTCCTTATCTAATGTTGCCGTTCCTGGCTCCTCTGACTGATCTTGAAACCCTGCACTTTCTGAGTCAGATTTCTCGCAGAGAGAAGCAGCATTCCCTTGACTTGAATCTTCATCACTTCATGCCCCAGGAAATCTCACAGGCAAACCCACAATCCTTTCTAAATCATCAGCGAACCCATCAGCCTCAGGAACCGCAGGGTGATTTGCAACAATATATATGCAGAGTGAAGCTTCGGGTGTGTGTTATACTCAACTAAAAAGATCTATATTTTTCTGATTTAGAAAGATCACTGGGGAAGTGTCATCATATGCCATATTGGTGTGTGGCTGAAGTCATATTCATGCACTTCCATGCAAAGTAGATCTGTTGAATTAGTGGGATTTACAAATGTGTTGATCTGCTGATTCAGTGGTTCAGCTTTAAATTGGAGATGCCTTTTAGGGTGACCTTTGAAAGAACTATCCAATGTGTTGAATATTCGTTGGGAGTGAATGGGTTCAGCACTTGGGACAGCTCCTTCAAATGAACTAAAATGCCTAGAGGATTCAACAATGAGAAACATTAAAAAATCGTAATATGAAGATAAAAGGTATTCACCAGTAGCCTGTCAGCAGCCTATGATACTGTGAACCACCACCTCCTCCTGAGAAAAAATGTATAATATCACAAAGGACTACCACCTCACCCGCCTCATAGGAAACCTGCTACAAAACAAGAGCTTTTTTGTCGAGTTCCAGGGCCAGAGAAGCAGATGGCGGAAACAGAAGAACGGCCTGCCTCAGGGGAGCATGCTTGCTCCATCCATGTTCAACATCTACACACAGAGAGTTTCATCTATGCTGATGATTATGCGATCACCGCTCAAGCAGGGAGCTTTGAGATGGTAGAACAAAAGCTCTCCGAAACTCTAGGTGCCCTTACTGCCTATTACAGGGAAAACCAGCTGATCCCCAACCCATCTAAAACACAGACATGTGCCTTTCACCTTAAGAACAGCAAGCATCCCGAGCTCTGAGGATGACCTGGGAAGGAATCCCACTGGAGCATTGCAGCGCACCCAAATACCTGGGAGTCACTCTGGACCTACAAGAAGCACTGCCTGAACATCAAGCAAAAAGTGGGTGCTAGAAACAATATCATACGAAAGCTGACTGGCACAACCTGGGGATCACAACCAGACACAGTGAAGACATCTGCCCTTGCGCTATGCTACTCTGCTGCTGAGTATGCATGCCCAGTGTAGAACACATCTCACCACACTAAAACAGTGGATGTGGCTCTTAATGAGACATGCCGCATTATCACGGGGTATCTGCGCCCTACACCACTGGAGAAATTACACTGCTTAGCCGGTATTGCACCACCTGACATCCGCCGGGAAGTAGCAGCCAATAGTGAAAGGACCAAGGCAGAGACATCTCCAGCTCATCCCTTGTTTGGGTATCAGCCAGCACTTCAACGACTTAAATCAAGAAATAGTTTTCTAAGATCTACAGAGACACTCGCTGGAACACCTCAGCAAGCGAGAATCCAAAAGTGGCAGGCTCAAACCCAGAACCTCAACCAATGGCTGATACCAAATGAGGGACTCCCCCCTGGGCACACAGAAAACTGGGCAACTTGGAAGGCGCTGAACAGACTGCGCTCTGGCACCACGAGATGCAGAGCCAACCTCAAGAAATGGGGCTACAA
This sequence comes from Anolis sagrei ordinatus, assembly GCF_025583915.1. Taxonomy (NCBI): domain Eukaryota; kingdom Metazoa; phylum Chordata; class Lepidosauria; order Squamata; family Anolidae; genus Anolis; species Anolis sagrei. Next base: position 22,331,425 of record NW_026844589.1, read on the forward strand.
AGTGGAATCCATCGACATGCGAGTGTGGAGAAGAGCAAACCACTGACCACCTGCTGCAATGCAACCTGAGCCCTGCCACATGCACAATGGAGGACCTTCTTGCAGCAACACCAGAAGCACTCCAAGTGGCCAGATACTGGTCAAAGGACATTTAATCAACTACAAGTCATAAATTTTGTATTCTGTATTTTGTATTTTTGTATCTTGTCTGTCTGTTTGCTTTGTTCTGTTAGAAATGTAATATAAATGACTGGTTGCTGATGACTCGATAAATAAATAAAATATGACTTCCCTAGATCTAGACACTATGCTCCTATTGATGCAGGCCAAAATCCCACTGGCTTTTTTTGCTGCCACATCACATTGTTGGCTCATGTTTAACTTGTTGTCACATGCACGATGGAGGACCTTCTTGCAGCAACACCAGAAGCACTCCAAGTGGCCAGCTACTGATCAAAGGACATTTAATCAACTACCAAACTCACAAATTTTGTATTTTGCCTGTTTGTTTGCTTCGTTCTGTTTGAAATGTAATATAATTGACTGGTTGCCCTGACACGACAAATAAATACCAGTAGCCAAGACTATAATGGCCATGTCAGCCAACTCTCTATCGAATGTTGCCGTTTCTGGCTCCTCTAACTGACCTTGAAGCCCTGCACTTTCCGAGTCAGATTTCTCACAGAGAGAAGCATCATTGTCTTGACATAAATCTTCATCACTTTGAGCCCCAAACAATCCCACAGTCCTGCCTAACTCAACAGTGAACCCATCAGCCTCAAGAGCCTTAGGCTGATGTACAACACTTTTGCCCATCCACATAGTTGAATGCCTGGTGAAAGCAACCTTGCAATATGGAGCAGAAAGGAGAGTACCTTCTTTGTGATGTAAGGCATCTTTTATAGGGCAGTACATCTATTCCAGGATTTAGCCATAATTTTGAAAGGAGTTATCTAAGGTGCTGAGACAACCCTCAAATATGTTCAGCACTTTGGACACCTCCAGTAATAGCATTTGATGTCCCAATTGCATGAAATTAACCAGCCAACACTGTTCCTCGCTGGTAAAGCAGAGCTCCATTGTCCTTTGAAAAAACAGTAATGTCTTCCATATGGGGGTAGTTTCTCATTGCATTTTATGAGTGTCAAACATTGTCTCCACCTGCACAGCTTTTTTAATTATTGTTATTAGAAAGGGCACTGCAGAATTACCCAGCACCTTCCCTACTCAATAAAAATGTTTATAACCTCATAAATCCCAGCATATCAGCAGCTTGTTGCAGAAAGAGGGAGGGGAAAAGGTCATTGGGGAAGAAGCAGGGAGGGGTGAGGGAGAGATGTCATCCTGTCAGAAATTCTGGCTTAGATCCACACGGGGGGAGAGACCGCTCCAGGGAGAGTATCTTGGGGAAGCATCTGTTGATAAAAGCTCATAATGGGAAAATGTGCCTGCAATACAGAGCTTGTTTCTTCAGATAAATATTTAATATAGATAGCTGGAGATGAAGCAAGTGTGGAAGGGAATCTAGTTGCCTGTCCCATGGCGGGTGTGGGGAGCGGGTGACAAAAAAACAATACTAGTTGAGTGTGTGTGTTTCAGTGTCTGAGACTGGAGTAAGAGAATTTGGAGGGAAAAGGAGCCAAGTCACTCAGGACAACTAAGTCTGAGATTTCTTCCATCCATTTTGGTTCAGTGTAGATACAAACTAAACTGGACTATCGGTTGACTGGTTCTGGGTTGATATCAGATGTTCTCCACGATTTTTGTTTACCAGCTTTTTTTGGGTTATTTGTTAGGGGTGGGATTAGATGGCCCTTGTTGTCTCTTCTAACTGTGATACTATGAATCTATAATGCTATAATTCTATGTAGAATTTGCATCCCCCCCCCCATTTGTCCCTGTAGTGAAATTGCTACTCTATGGTAAATTTTTGGTGTATAGCTCTATGTTTACATATGGCAGATAGGGAAGAATAGGCACAGACAGGGTAGCAACAGCAGAGATAGGATTGTATTGTCAAAGGCTTTCATGGCTGGAATCACTAGGTTCTTGTGGGGTTTTTTTGGCTATAGGGCCATGTTCTAGAGGCATTTCTCCTGACGTTTCCCTGCATCTATGGCAAGCATCCTCACTACCTCTGAGGATGCTTGCCATAGATGCAGGCGAAATGTCAGGAGAAATGCCTCTAGAACATGGCCCTATAGCCCGAAAAAACCCACAAGAACCTAGAGATAGAATTCATTTGCATATGGAAGCTGATTGGTCATATGCAGATTAGAGTAGGCCCAGGATTTGAACTGGTTGCTAGGCCAAAATGGCAGTTGGAGAAAGAGCAGAGCTAAACATTCCAAAGGGGCGAAGCCAAGGTTTAAAAATAGGCAGTTAGAGAGTCAAAAGATTTTTAGTTAGGAATTGCTGTTTGTGAAGTGAGTTAGGGATTCCTGTTTGTGAGAGACAGTTTGGAACTTCTGTGAGAGAAAAGAGTTAGGAACTCCTGTTAGAAATAAGCAGTTATGAACATGTGTTAAAGACTTCTGATATATAGAAGCAGTTAGTTAAATATAGCTAAAGTTTTAGGAACATAAAGAAAGCCAGTGGTGCTTTAGTCAGAAAATAATCTCAGTCAAGAGTGTGTAAAGCAAGTAACATGTTTGTGAATGTGAAACATTGAAAGTCTATTTCAGAAAAGTAAACCAAGTATATTATACTGACTGTAAGCCTCAAGATTGCAACAAAACACAAAATGTAACCACAAGCGATTGGAGCCAGAAGTTATAAATAAACTGTGTTACTTTGTTATACAGAAGTGTGTTTCAGTACCTATGATTCTATGTAGAATTAGTGTCCCCCCATTTGTCCCAAGTAACTTGTCTTTATGACCAGCATAGAAATTGATGTTCTCCACGATTTGTGTTTACCAGTGTTTTTTGAGTTATTTGACAGGGTGTGTGATGGGATGGCATTTGTGGTCTCTTCTAACTATGATACTATGAATCTATAATGCTATGATTCTATGTAGAATTAGTGTCCCCCCATTTTTCCCATGTAAACCTGTCTTTATGACCATCGTTGAAATTGATGTTCTTCACAATTTGTGTTTACCAGCTTTTCTTGGGTTATTTGTCAGGGGGTGGGATTGGATGGCACTTGTGGTCTCTTTTAATACTATGAATCTATGATGCTATGATCCTATGGAGTATTAGTGTCCCCCCATTTGTACCATGTAACTTGTCTTTATGAACATGGTTGAAATTGATGTTCTCCCTCCACTATTTGTGTTTACCAGCGTTTTGTGAGTTATTTGACAGAGGGTGGGATTGGATGGCACTTGTGGTCTCTTCTAACTGTGATACTATGAATCTATGATGCTATGATTCTATGTGGAATTAAGGTCCCCCCATTTGTCCCATGTAACTTGTCTTTATGAACATCATTGAAATTGATGTTCTCCATGATTTGTGTTTACCAGCTTTTCTTAGGTTATTTGTCAGAGGGTGGGATTGGATAGCACTTGTGGTCTCTTCTATTTATGATACTATGAATCTATAATGCTATGATTCTATATAGAATTAGTGTCCCCCCATTTGTCCCATGTAACCTGTCTTTATGACCATCGTTGAAATTGATGTTCTCCATGATTTGTGTTTACCAGCGTTTTGTGAGTTATTTGACAGGTGGTGGGATTGGATGGCACTTGTGGTCTCTTCTAACTATGATACTATGAATCTATAATGCTATGATTATATGTAGAATTAGTGTCCCCCCCCCCCCCATTTGTCCCATGTAACCTGTCTTTATGACCATCATTGGAATTGATGTTCTCCACGATTTGTGTTTACCAGCTTTTCTTGGGTTATTTGTCAGGGGGTGGGATTGGATGACCCTTCTGGTCTCTTCTAATACTATGAATCTATGATGGTATGATCCTATGTAGTATTAGTGTCCCCCCATTTGTACCATGTAACTTGCCTTTATGACCATCATTGAAATTGATGTTCTCCACAATTTGTGTTTACCAGCTTTTCTTGGGTTATTTGTCAGGGGGTAGAATTGTATGGCCCTTGTGGTCTCTTCTAACTATGATACTATGAATCCATGATGCTGTGATTCTGTGTAGAATTATTGTCCCCCACTTTGTCCCATGTAACCTGTCTTTATGACCATCGTTGAAACTGAACTTGTCACTTGTCCTTGGTATCCACTTCCAAGGCCTTCAGTGGCTACTAAAATTCATGGCTGCTCAAGCCCCATTAAACAAAATGGCGTAGTAACATTGTATGACATCACGTCTCCTAAAACAAGCAGAAGTCATCTCATTGTGGAAGCTAAGCAGTAGGCTTGTTTGATTAAAAAAATGGTTCAAAACTCATTTCAGATGTAGAGAGCATGGGTGGTTTGAATCTAAAGTCAATTCTGATTTTCGCAGAAAAAAATGTTCAAAACTTTTTGAAACTTTCGAGACTTCCGAATCCTTTGTTAATGTTTTCAATGTGTTATTTCCTATTTCATTGTGTGGTCTTTACTTTGAAAGTAGTTGTTTTACTCCAGAAGCCCAGGGGGGTGGGGGGGGGGGAGCAAAGGAAAGAAATCCATTCACTTTGGTTAAAACTTCTTCCCTCGCTTAAGACTGAAGCGGGAGGGAAAGGAAAAGAGGGGCATTGGTTCTAATGGCATCTACACCGGTTTAAACTGTTTCTCTCGCTTAAGACTGAAGCAGGAGCGAAAGAGAAGGGAGGGAATCCATCCACTCTGGTTTAAAATGCTTCTTTGGCTTGAATTGAGGCCAGGGAAAAGAAGCGGGGGAAAAAGCTGAATCATTTCCGACTCACTTACTGATTTGTAAGAGAAATGGTGGAAAAAGCTTTGGAAGGGCAAAGGAACTTCTGGTTTCGTGAAAACTTTGAAATCGCTTCAAAAAGGAAATATTTCCAAATTTATTCTGAATTATGAAGATTCCAACCAAACCTACCTGTTCTGTCGTGCGCTGGGCCTGTAAAGAATTTCCTTTAGAACAGGACGTGCAACCTTTGCCCAGTGGCAAGCCAGGGGGCCCAAGGAGAAGTTCTCAGAGGTTTTCCACCACAAATGATCTTTAGATGGCTTGCGAAGTATAACAAAGTCTTTTGTTAATGAACAATCAAACAGAAACTTCTCGTGTCTTCAATAAAGCTAAACAAATGCTTCCAAGCTTTATGCAACTGGTGACTTCCTAACTTGCCCACGAAGGACAGGCAACTGTCTTCAATAACTTCTTTACTTTAAAGGAAAATCTCCTTTTTAACTTCTCCCAGGCTGACTGTAATCTAACCCTTACTGATGTGGGCTCCGCTACCGGGTCGAATTGCGTCTCGAACGCCGAGTGGACCTACCAGTAAGGCTAGTAGATTCTCCAGCTGGAGTTCTTTGGTCTTTAGGGCTGTTTCCCTGGAAATCTTTGGAGACTCTTAAGACTGTTTCCCCCGGAAAGTCTTAAGGGTTGAAGCTTTTGTACAGGGGAAGCTTGCATACGTCCAGTACATTAGCTTTCCTTGCTGAGACTGACTAAATATGGCTCCCTTCCCTTCCCAATTGCCCTGAGCAAGGAGCGGAACCAAAACTTAACGGTGGACAGGTGACTTGCCCTATGACTGCAACCAAAGGAAGCCACCTATCTGCAGAGTCCCTGAAACCCAGGGCTGCAAGCAAACATTTAATGCAAAGCAAATAAATTTGGAGCTCCTGGTACAGCCGTACCAGCACACTACCCATGTCTACTAAGCAGTAGCAGCTATTGTTAGTATGTGGTGCAATGGGTTGAATCCTTATGCCACCAGGACTGCTGACCAAGAGGTCAGCGTTTCAAATCCAGGAAGAATGTGTTGAGCTCCCTCTGTCAGCTCCAGCTCCCCATGCAGAGAAATGAGAGAAACCTCTCACAAGGATGGTAAAACATCAAAAAACATCCCATGGGCAACATCCTTGCAGATGGCCAGTTCTCACACCAGATGTGACTTGCATTTTCTCAAGTATTTATTTATTTATTATTTATTACGGTCGCTTATACCCCGCCCTTCTCACCCCGGGGGGGACTCAGGGCGGCTTACACAAGCAAGGCACAATTTGATGCCCGCATTACATGACAACAAAAACATAACATCAGTAACGGCAGCAATTATAGCAATGATAACAATTAACATAAACAATCATTATTATCGGCAAAACAGCCATAAAACCCGTAAAAGCAATTAAAACAATAAAAGCAATACAAACCTCATTGCTGGTCAGCGTTTAACAGACTCATAGTTTAGGTTCTACTTTCCGCACATTGTTGGTCCTATCCATCTGGTTTCCATATCTAATTGTCAGGATGCCCAAAGGCCTGGTCCCATAGCCACATCTTTACCTTCCTCCTGAAGGCAAGGAGGGATGTTGATGCCCTGATTTCCCCCGGGAGTGAGTTCCACAGGTGAGGGGCCACCACTGAGAAGGCCCTGCTCCTCGTCCCCACCAGCCTCACTTGTGATAGTGGTGGGGTCGAGAGCAGGGCCTCCCCAGATGATTTCAAATTCCGGGGTGGGAGGTAGAGGGAGATACGTTCGGACAGATACGCTGGACCAGAACCGTAAAGCGTTTTGTAGGTCAAAACCAGCACCTTGAATTGTGCTCGGAACTGAATCGGCAGCCAGTGGAGCTGACACAACAAGGGAGTGGTGTGTTGCTCCGGTAAGCAGTCTGGCTGCCGCTCGTTGGACCAGTTGAAGTTTCTGAACAGTCTTCAAGGGCAACCCCACGTAGAGTGTGTTGCAGTAGTCTATACGGGATGTTGCTTCTGACACGAAAAAAATATGTGAAAGGGAGGCAGCTAATGAATTCCAGGTTCCACCACTGAGGAATCCTTGCCTTTAAAATCTTATGAAATTGTTGGGATTGCCATAAGTCAATGGAAGGCCTTCACTGTGAAAGATAATAGAAGGAAACGTGTTAGAAAATAATGTAATGAGAGAGGAAGAGAGGAGGGAGGAAATCTGGAAGTTCTAGGCTCTCTGAAAAACACATCTCATTGGAGTCCTCTCATCCAGTTTCAGGCAAAAGAGTTCTTTAGTGTGCCTGAGGGGAGACAAGTTTCCAATGAAGTGAGAAACAGGAAACTGCCATGTCTTTGGTCGTGCCGGAATGCCGACACGATTCCACCTCATTTGCTTTAGTGTCTCTCAAACATACCAACATATTCCCCCTGATGCTTTGCAAAGTTAAACAGAACAAGGGCCTGAGATAAAATCATAAATAATAGCAGAAATGGATGAGGGTGGGGTTGAGATCCCACACTCAGGGGATGAGAAACGGAAAGAGGGAAAGAACAACAGGAAACAACATGGGAAAGGGCTACAAAAGCAGCGCCAATTGAACCTGGGTGTAAAGATCTCAAGACGTGGATGTTCCGTTGTGCATTTGACTAGACAATTCCCTTGATAACTGGTCCCAGCTAGAATCTAAAATCTTGACCATGCACTTTACTACTGCTGTATCCAAAGTTAGAATGACCCTGTTATATTGATCTTATCCTTAATGCGGCTACATGACCTATGCACTTTACTCACTTTGAATTCTTATGCACCATTCCGCCCACCCATTTTGAGACTCGAATTATCCTATTGTTATTGGTTTCGATGCTTGCTTTATATTTTGTTATAATGTTGTTTACGTTGTTTTAAATTGATGTTGTGCATTCGAATGTGCTACATTTTTAACTCTGTTGATTGGGTGTGGCCCCATGTAAGCCACCCTGAGTCCCTTTGGCGAGATGGAGGCAGGGAATAATAATAATAATAATAATAATAATAATAATAATAATAATAATAATAATATAATTCCTACTTCCCAAGTGTCTAGGAATAATAATAATAATAATAATAATAATAATAATAATAATATAATTCCTACTTCCCAAGTGTCTAGGAATAATAATAATAATAATAATAATAATAATAATAATAATAATATAATTCCTACTTCCCAAGTGTCTAGGAATAATAATAATAATAATAATAATAATAATAATAATAATATAATTCCTACTTCCCAAGTGTCTAGGAATAATAATAATAATAGTAATAATAATAATAATAATAATAATAATAATATAATTCCTACTTCCCAAGTGTCTAGGAATAATAATAATAATAATAATAATAATAATAATAATAATAATTGTACTGACACAAAAATGAGATATATATGCTGGATTTCATATCACATAATCACAAGTCGAATATTTATTTATCGTGTCATCAGCAACCATACCATTGTATTACAGTTCTAGCAGAGCAAAGCAAACACATAGATTAAAAAGAAAAAGAAAAAAAAACCCACAGATTTTGCAAGTTTGGTAGTTAGTTAAATGTCCTTTGACCAGTATCTGGCCACTTGGAGTGCCTCTGGTGTTGTCACAAGAAGGTCCTCCATTGTGCATGTGGCAGGGCTCAGGGTGCATTGCAGCAGGTGGTCAGTGGTTTGTTCTTCTCCGCACTCGCATGCCGAGGATTCCACCCTGTAGCCCCATTTCTTAAGATTGGCTCTGCATCTCGTGGTGCCAGAGCGCAGTCTGTTCAGCGCCTTCCAAGTCGCCCAGTCTTCTGTGTACCCAGGGGGGAGTCTCTCATCTGGTATCACCCATGGATTGAGGTGCTGGGTTTGAGCCTGCCACTTTTGGACTCTCGCTTGCTGGGGTGTTCCAGCGAGTGTCTCTGTAGATCTAAGAAAACTATGTCTTGATTTAAGTCATTGACGTGCTGGCTGATACCCAAACAGGGGATGAGCTGGAGATGTCTCTGCCTTGGTCCTTTCACTATTGGCTGCTACTTCCCGGTGGATGTCAGGTGGTGCAATACCAGCTAAGCAGTGTAATTTCTCCAGTGGTGTGGGGCGCAGACACCTTGTGATAATGCGGCATGTCTCATTAAGAGCCACATCTACTGTTTTAGTGTGGTGAGATGTGTTCCACACTGGGCATGCATACTCAGCAGCAGAGTAGCATAGCGCAAGGGCAGATGTCTTCATTGTATCTGGTTGCGATCCCCAGGTTGTGCCAGTCAGCTTTCGTATGATGTTGATTCTAGCGCCCACTTTTTGCTTGATGTTCAGGCAGTGCTTCTTGTAGGTCAGAGACAAGTCGAATGAATAATAATAGTAGTAGTAGTAGTAATTTTATTGATTAGCCCTTAGGCCATATCACAATAAGAAACAGAACAACCAGGCCTGACAAGACCTGATCACACTCCATGTAGTAAGTTAAAATAAGGCACTTATAACAATACAGTAAATAAATATGATAACACATGATAAAACTGATAAACTGATCAAGCTGAGTATATACATCATATTTCATGAATAATAATAATAATAATAATAATAATAATAATAATAATAATAATAATGGGGCGATGACATGAACCATGCTACCCCACCCTGCTGAAATGCAATGAAACCTTAGTGAATCATGAATCTGGCTGTCTGGGTACTTGAAAGATTGCTCCATGCGCTTCAGCCTCCTCCCAGCAGACTCGAATCAAGGAAAAGCTTTATGAGAACTACCACTCTTCTTGGTGTCCCCCCAGCAAAAGCAAGGGTATCCCTCTGGGCAGCTAAACCAGGAAATCCCAACTGGATGGCCCCCAATGAGAGAGGGTCTTCCTCCAGGGGCAAACCAAGAATGGGCAACTTGGAAGTCCCTGAATAGACTCAGAAGCGGAGTGGGCAGATCAAAAGACAACCTGGCAAAATGGCACTACCTAAAAGAATCCCATACCTTGCGTGACTGTGGAGCCGAACAGGCAGCTCCACATCTGTATGCTTGTCCACTGTGCCCTGCCTCATGTACAGAGGAGGAATTGTCGGAGGCTACAGACAATGCCGTTGCTGTTGCCCGTTTTGGGTCAAAAGATATTTAGCTGCCTGCGCGCCTTCTATTTTTATCAGTTTTATACTAATTTATGCAATGCTTTTGATATGAAATAAATAAAATCAGGCACATCTCTAATGTGTATGAGGACTTCTGATGTGCACCAGGCACTTCTGAAGCCCATCAGTCACTTTAGCAAGCGCTTCCTTGCTAAAGCACCTTGTTCTGCACTGATGCCCATTGTGTGTTGAGCCATGGTGCATCAGTCATTCCATAACTGCGCAATGGATGCCCTTATGTTGCAATGCCATGGCAGTCCTGGGTGAATATGGACATTGTGAAGCTACTCAATTCAATTTTGCGCATGCATACGGCCATTTGCGAAGATGTACATCCCAAGCAGAATGCCAGCCGAAGTTGGGAGATTCTTTAGCACCTCAAGGGCAAGGTGTTGTAATCTAAAATTACGGCCTTAAACTACCAGCTACGGAGGGTAGTAGATTACTGAAATTGTGCTTGCCAGTGGAGTCAGTTAAAAGATATCGCTCATTTAAAGCCTCCTGTTTGTAATAAACTGCACTTTTCATTATGGGTTTGCAGGGTTAAGCAAACGGCAAGACCTTATTCGGTTTCCCTGTATTTCACTTTTAGTGCACATTTTAATACTGTGTTGTAGCTGCCCCTCATCCTTCAGCGAAAGGTAACATCAACGGAGGAGTAAATAAGTCACGTGCCGTGTCCTCTGAATGTAAGTCACGTGCCGTGTCCTCTTGGAAATTTCATACGTAACCATGGATGGTTCTGAGAACCCAAAAAAAGCACCAACTCCCTCTACTTTCCTGGTAGAGATGGCTTTCACAATGGGTTTGGGCAGTGTTTCTCAACCTGGGGGTCGGGACCCCTGGGGGGGTCGTGAGAGGGTGTTAGAGGGGTCACCAAAGTCCATCAGAAGACCCAGTATTTTCTGTTGGTCATGGGGGTTCTATGCGGGAAGTTTGGTCCAATTCGGTCATTGGTGGGGTTCAGGAAGCTCTTTGATTGTAGGTGAACTATAAATCCCAACTACTACAGCTTCAAAATGCCACGGTCTATTTTCCCCAAACTCCACCAGTGTTTATATTTGGGCATATTGAGTATCCATGTCAAGTTTGGTCCAGATGCATCATTATTTGAGTACACCGTGCTCTCTGGATGTAGGTGAACTACAACTCCAAAATTTAATGTCAATGCCCACCCACCAAACCCAGTATTTTCTGTTGGCCATGGGAGTTCTGTGTACCAAGTTCAGTTCAACTCCATCCTTGGTGGAATTCAGAATCCTCTTTGCTTGTAGGTGAACTTTAAATCCCAGCAATTACAACTCCCAAATGACAAAATGCACCTCTCCCCCCAAACGCACCAGTATTCAAATTTGGGCATATCAGGTATTTCTGCCAAATTTGATCCAGTGAATGAAGATACATCCTGGATATCAAATATTTGCATTACGATTCATAACAGTAGCAAAATTACAGTTATGAATTAGCAACGAAAGTAATGTTATGGTTGGGGGTCACCACCACATGAGGAACTGTATTAAGGGGTCGCGGCATTAGGAAGGTTGAGAAACACTGGGTTTGGGGGTCTTTCTCTATAACAGTGGTTCTCAACCTGGGGTCCCCAGATGTTTTGGGCACTCAGGGAACACACCACTTCTCTGTTGCATCAACTCCACTGGCTGCCAATTTGCTACCGAGCACAATTCAAAGTGCTGGCTTTAGCCTATAAAGCCCTAAACCAGTGGTTCTCAACCTGGGGTCCCCAGATTTTTGGCCTTCAACTCCCAGAAATCCTAACAGCTGGTAAACTGTCTGGGATTTCTGGGAGTTGTAGGCCAAAAACATCTGGGGACCCCAGGTTGAGAACATCTGCTCTAGTACTTTCCCTTCCTCCTTCCTCCTCTCCTCTCCTCTCCTCCCTTTCTCTCCACTGTAAGCCACCACCTCAAAGTCAACTATAAGTGAAGAAATTATAAAGATTTATCCACTTATATCTGGAGCAGTGTTTCTCAACCTGGGGGGATCGTGAGGGGTCAGAGGGGTCACCAAAGATCATCAGAAAACAGAGTATTTTCTGTTGGTCATGGGGGTTCTGTGTGGAAGTTTGGCCCAATTCTATAGTTGGTTTGGTTCAGAATGCTCTTTGACTGTAAGTAAACTATAACTCCCAGAAACTACAACTCCAAATGTCAAGTCTATTTTCCCCAAACTCCACCAGTGTTCACATTTGGGCATATTGAGTATTCATGCCAAGTTTGGTCCAGATCCACCATTGTTTGAGCCCACAGTGCTCTCTGGATGTAGGCGAATTACAACTCCAAAACACAATGCCCAACAGACCCTGTAAGTATTTTATGTTGGTCATGGGAGTTCTGTGTTCCAAGTTTGGTTCAATTCCATCATTGGCGGAGTTCAGAATGCTCTTTGATTGTAGATGAACTATAAATCCAGCAACTACAACTTCAAAATGACAAAATCAATTCTCCCCAACCCCACCAGTATTCAAATTTGGGCATATGAGCTATTTGTGCCAAATTTGGTCCAGTGAATGAAAATACATCCTGCATATCAGATATTTACATTATGAGTCATAACTGTAGCAAAATCACAGTTATGAAGTAACAGTGAAAATAATATTATGGTTGGGGGTCATGACAATATGAGGAACTGTATTAAGGGGTCATGGCATTAGGAACGTTGAGAACCACTGTAGACGTTTATCTATGTTTTTAGCCAATATGCAATTTATGCCATTTTCAACTGTTGAAAAGTTTACCCATTTTTGTGTTCAATCAACCGGTTGTTGTTAATCTCTTTAACTTGCATACCTTGCACACCTACGGTGCAATAAGTGTCTTTGGACCAAAATAAAATGTTGTTGTTTTTTCAGAAGTCTTACATAATTTGGGGTTGAATCCAGATGTTTTTCACCATGGGTTTGGGGGTCTTTCTCTATAAACTTCCCTTCCTCCTCTCCTCTCATCTCTTCCGTGGAATGCCGTGGATGTAGCGTACCTGGATTTCAGTAAGGCCTTCGACAAGGTCCCCCATGACCTTCTGGCAAGGAAACTAGTCCAGTGTGGGCTAGACAAAACTAGGGTGAGGTGGATCTGTAATTGGTTAAGATGTCCTTCCTGCAATGACAATGCTTCCTCTTCATCTTGGAAAGAAGTGACAAGTGGAGTGCCGCAGGGTTCCGTCCTGGGCCCGGTCCTGTTCAACATCTTTATTAATGACTTAGATGAAGGGCTAGAAGGCATGATCATCAAGTTTGCAGACGACACCAAATTGGGAGGGAGAGCCAATACTCCAGAGGACAGGAGCAGAATTCAAAACGATCTTGACAGATTAGAGAGATGAATGGCCAAAACTAACAAAATGAAATTCAACAGGGACAAATGCAAGATACCCCACTTAGGCAGAAAAAACTAAATGCAAAGATACAGGATGGGGAACAATGCCTGGCTTGAGAGGAGTACGTGTGAAAAAGATCTTGGAGTCCTCGTGGACAACAAGTTAAACATGAGCCAACAATGTGATGTGGCGGCAAAAAAGCCAATGGGATTTTGGCCTGCATCAATAGGAGCATAGTGTCTAGATCTAGGGAAGTAATGCTACCCCTCTATTCCGCTTTGGTTAGACCACACCTGGAATATTGTGTCCAATTCTGGGCACCACAATTCAAGAGAGATATTGACAAGTTGGAATGTGTCCAGAGGAGGGTGACTAAAATGATCAAGGGTCTGGAGAACAAGCCCTATGAGGAGCGGCTTAAGGAGCTGGGCATGTTTAGCTTGAAGAAGAGAAGGCTGAGAGGAGATATGATGTTGTTGTTCATTCGTTCAGTCATCTCCGACTCTTCGTGACCTCATGGACCAGCCCACGCCAGAGCTCCCTGTCAGCCGTCACCACCCCCAGCTCCTTCAAGGTCAGTCCAGTCACTTCAAGGAT
>NW_026844589.1:22350284-22471011 GCF_025583915.1 Anolis sagrei ordinatus
GTTTTATAATACAGTAAAATCCATTTTTAGAATACTGTGTTACGTTAGTTTGGCTTAATTTGCTTTTAACGACTATTTCCATATAATATCAAGCAGACACAGAGCTCACAATATGGTGTAGTATGGAATGTAATCTGTTAGGCCTATTTTTAAATATAACTCACTCCCTCACTCTCAAGCAAGCAGAAATCACATTCTAGCAATCCCTGTTAATGTTGGTTAACTGAGAGTCTCTTGCATCTTTTTTCCCCAATAGGCTATGACACATTAAAAGCAACACAGACTTTAAAACCATACAAAAACATTAATGCAAGTATACAAATAAAGATTGACTAAAACTGAGACTTGATTAAAATTAAAATTAATTCCCACTGCACTTTTAATCACACCATTCCCAAGTTACTGTTTTCTGGCCCTTCTCCATAATTAACAAGAGGCTTTGCCCAAGCCTAAATGTCAATTTGAACCCCAAACTCATTGAAAGTAATTCATTTACATGTCCAATCTTTGAGAGGTGGGCTTCAAAGAGCTGGGCTCATGCATCATAGATAAAGGTAGACATCTGCACATAAAGGTCAGGAAATGTGGAAGCAGAAAGTCAGATTCTAGACTTGAAAGAGGCTTTGAATTCCTGGACCCTAGTCAATTAGCCTTAGGGTAACCTAGTTCAGAGAGAAATCCTATAAAAATCTGGTCTAAACAAGCGTTCAAAAGACATGCCATCCATGCAAGATGAAAACAAAAGGACGAACGGACAATTGAAGGACTGAGGAAGAAAGTCAGGGCTTGTAAATTGAAGGGGACTGAATCCCTGTTTTGCTGCAGATCTGTGGTCCTTTGGATTTGAGGTTTAGAGACGGTCAACTCAAAAATGTATCATGAACCGTTGCACTGTTGGATTTGTAACTGCTGTTGGTGAAAGCCTTAGCCAACTCAGTGTTGTAGTTCAGCCTGTGACTGTGTCTCATGTTCATGATGGTAATGAGGATAATTTTTAATATCTACATGAAACCGCTGGGAGAGGTCATCCGGAGTTTTGGAGTTGGGTGCCATCTCTACGCAGATGACACGCAACTCTACTACTCTTTTCCACCTAACTCCAAGGAAGCCCCTCGGGTGCTGGACGAGTGCCTGGCCGCTGTGGCTGTCTGGATGAGGACGAACAAGCTGAAGATTAATCCTGACAAGACAGAGGTCCTCCTGGTCGATCGTAAACCAGATTGGGGTATAGGGTGGCAACCTGTGCTGGACGGGATTGCACTCCCCCTGAAGTCACCGATCCGCAGTCTGGGTGTCCTACTGGATTCATCACTTACATCAGGCGCCGGCGGTGGCCGGGAGGACCTTTGCACAACTAAGACTTGTGCGCCAACTGCGATCGTACCTCGTGAAGGCAGATCTGGCCAGGGTGGTCCATGCCTTAGTCACCTCCAGATTGGACTACTGTAATGCACTCTACGTGGGGCTGCCCTTGAAAACGGCCCGGAAATTTCAATTGGTCCAACGGGCGGCGGCCAGGTTGTTAACTGGTGCTCCTTGCAAGGAGCGATTAACCCTCCTGTTTAAGGAGCTCCACTGGCTGCCGTTCATTTTCTGGTCCCAATTCAAGGTGCAGGTTCTTACCTACAAAGCCTTAAACGGTTTGGGACCTGCCTATCTGCGTGACCCCATTTCTCTGTACGAACCCACACAATCTCTTCGATTACCTGGAGAGGCCCTGCTCGCGCTCCCACCTCCATTACAGGCGCGATTGGTGGGGATGAGGGAGAGGGCCTTCTCGGTGGTGGCCCCTCAACTCTGGAACTCACTCCCCAAGGACATCAGGCATGCCCCAACTCTGGCAGTCTTTAGGAGGAGGCTGAAAACATGATTGTTCCAGTGTGCCTTCCCAGAATAAGGGAACTCCCAGCAATATGTCCCTCAATGCACTTTTTTTAGTGATCTAGGAATGTCTGCTCTCTCATTCCTCTCTGAAAATTCAATCTTAGTTATATTTCACCTGGTCATGCTCAGCATTATTTTATAATTTTAATTACTACATTTGGCCCAGCCATAGGTTTTTAAATGTTGTTGTGTTACTGTTAAAGTTTACTGCTATTTTCTGTTTATGAGTTTTATTTTATTCTTATGTATTATTGTTGTTATTGTTTTTACTGATGTGCTGTGGGCTTGGCCTCATGTAAGCCGCACCGAGTCCCTTAGGAGATGGTAGCTGGGTACAAATAAACTTTTTATATTATTATTATTGAAGGTTTTCCTGGGCCTGGGTCTGTTGGCATTGAGTTTGGCCCAGGTGAGAGACCCGAGGTGTCTCATGAGTGGAGTGTTTCTCCTGCAGATTCACAAGGTCACATTCCTGGGAGAGGCCCTCAATAGTCTTTCTCTGAGAAACAACTCTCTTTTGAGGATGATTTGTCAGATGCAGAATTTAATGAGAGTGAACATAGAAAGCAAGACTTTTGTAAATAGAAACAGAGTTCTCAGGAAGAATGAAGGTCAATTTGTCTGCAGGAAAGGAGAGATAAGAAATCTTTATCTGGTTTTAAAGGCAAGAGAAATGCTTTCCTTTTGGTGCTGGGGTCAGGAAAGTTTTATAATGAAGAGACTGAGCCACTGTTGCTGTGGCCCAGTCTGGTGATCTCAAAAATAAAGTAATTAGAAAGCGTTTGTTTCTAATATATGTAATTCCTTTATGCTTGTGGGTAAACAGTTTTTCTTGTTTTTTTGTCAGCGTTGATATGGAGTGTGTCTGGTTTGCCTACTTTGGACCATGCAACATATAATTGTCCTTCTTCAGGGGTCCCTTTCAAATCTATGATACTATATCTCTGTGCGTGTGAATCATATATATCTACCTATATCTATGGCTGGATCGCTCTTTGTCAGGAGGGCTTTATGTTTTTTTGCCCTGGTGAAGGGAGTTGGACTTGGTGGCCTTGAGTATTTTCTGTTGGTCATGGGGATTCTGTGTGGGAAGTTTGCTCCAATTCTGTCATTGATGGGGTTCAGAACGCTCTTTGATTGTAGGTG
This sequence comes from Anolis sagrei ordinatus, assembly GCF_025583915.1. Taxonomy (NCBI): domain Eukaryota; kingdom Metazoa; phylum Chordata; class Lepidosauria; order Squamata; family Anolidae; genus Anolis; species Anolis sagrei. The sequence continues at coordinate 22,353,315 of NW_026844589.1, forward strand.
AACTATAAATCCCAGTAACTCCAACTCCCAAATGCCGGGGTCTATTTTCCCCAAACTCCATCTGTGTTCGTATTTGGGCATATGGCATATTCGTGCCAAGTTTGGTCCAGATGCATCATTGCTTGAGTCCACAGTGCTCTCTGGATGTAGGTGAACTACAACTCCCAAACTCAAGGTCAATGCCCACCAAACACTTCCAGTATTTTCTGTTGGTCATGGGAGTCCTGTATGTCGGTTCAATTCTATCATGCTATTTGATTGTAAGGGAACTATAAATCCCAGCAACTACAATTCCCAAAAGACAAAATCAATTTTTTTGAGTGAAGGACATACATTGGGTTGTTAGGTGTGCGCTGTTCAAATTTGGTGTCAATTCATCCAGTGTTTTATGAGTTATGTTAATCCCACAAACAAACATTACATTTTTCTGAACCTGAGGAAGAACTTCCTGACTGTGAGAGCCATTCAGCAGTGGAACTCTCTGCCCGGAGTGTGGTGGAGGCTCCTTCTTTGGAAGCTTTTAAACAGAGGCTGGATGGCCATCTGTCAGGGGTGATTTGAATGCAATATTCCTGCTTCTTGGCAGGGGGTTGGACTGGATGTCCCATGAGGTCTCTTCCAACTCTTTGATTCTATGATTCTATGATTCATTATAACATAACTCATTAACATCAGTATGACAACCATTAGCACCTCAACAGTAAAATCAGAATCCAGTCTCGTCATCCATTATTCCGTATTCCTATGTTCAATTACACTGTTTAATCAAATGCTTGTTCAAACAGCCAGGTCTTCACTTTCCTCCGAAATGCCAGCAGGGAGGCAGCCGATCTGATATCTGCAGGCAGGGCGTTCCACAGCTGAGAGGCCACCACTGAGAAGGCCCTGTCTCTCGTCCCCGCCAAGCATGCCTGTGATGCAGGCGGGACAGAGAGCAGGGCCTCCCCAGATGATCTTAGTGTCCTAGTCAGTTCATAGGAGGAGATGCGTTCGGAGAGGTAAGTAGGGCCAGAACCGTTTAGGGCTTTATAGGCTAATGCCAGCACTTTGAATTGTGCCCGGTAGCAAACTGGCAGCCAGTGGAGCTGGCGCAACAGAGGAGTGGTATGCTCCCTGAGTGCCGCTCCTGTTAGCAACCTGGCTGCCGAACGTTGGCCCATTTGAAACTTCCAAGCAGTCTTCAAAGGCAACCCACGTAGAGAGCGTTGCAGTAGTCTATACGGGATGTAACCAGAGCATGGACCACCATGGCCAAGTCAGACTTCCCAAGGTACGGGCGCAGCTGGCGCACAAGTTTTAACTGTGCAAATGCTCCCCTGGTCACCGCCGAAACCTGGGGTTCCAGGCTCAGTGATGAGTCCAAGATCACACCCAAGCTGCGAACCTGCGTCTTCAGGGGGAGTGTAACCCCATCCAACACAGGCTGTAACCCTATGCTCTGTTCGGCCTTACGACTGACCAGGAGTACCTCTGTCTTGTCAGGATTCAATTTCAATTTGTTCGCCCTCATCCAGACCATTACAGCGGCCAAGCACCGGTTCAGGACCTGAACAGCCTCCTTAGTAGCAGATGGGAAGGAGTGACAGAGTTGGACGTCATCTGATGACACTATTCCCCGAAACTCCTGGTGATCTCCCCCAGTGGCTTCATGTAGATGTTAAACAACATGGGGGACAGTATTGAGCCCTGCAGGACCCCTGACAACGGTTGTGGGGTTGAACAGGTGTCCCCCAGCAACACCTTCTGAGATCGACCCTCCAGGAATGAGCGGAGCCACTGCAAAACAGTACCTCCAAGACCCATCCCCGCGAGGCGTCCCAGAAGGATATCGTGGTCGACGGTATCGAAGGCCGCTGAGAGGTCCAGCAGCACCAACAGGGACACACTCCCCCTGTCGAGCTCCCAGCGAGATTTAAAAAATGAACCCCAAAACATGGGTTGACTTCTCCACAAGTCAATGTAGGTGCCGTGCTTTACTTCCTACCAAAGTAGGAAGTACATCCCCTTATCTGAGTACAGTGAGGAAAGGCGACGGTTTAGTCCAGTGGTTCTCAATCTTTCCAATGCCGTGACCCCTAAATCCAGTTCCTCATGTTGTGGTGACCCCCAACCATATTTTCATTGCTACTTCACAACTAATACTATTATGAATCATAATGTAAATCAGTGTTTCTCAACTTGGGGGTCGGGACCCCTGTGGGGGTCATGAGGGGGTGTCAGAGGGATCGCCAAAGACCATCAGAAAGCACAGTATTGTCTGTTGGTCATGGGGGTTCTATGTGGGAAGTTTGGCCCAATTCAATCATTGGTGGGGTTCAGAATGCTCTTTGATTGTAGGTGAACTATAAATCCTAGCAACTACAACTCCCAAATGTCAAGATCTATTTTTTCCCAAACTCCACCAGTGTTCACCTTTGTGAGTATTGATGCCAAGTTTGGTCCAGATTCATCATTGTTTGAGTCCACAGTGCTCTCTGGATGTAGGTGAACTACAACTCCAAAACTCAAGGTCAATGCCCACCAAACCCTTCCAATATTTTCCGTTGGTTGTGGAAGTTCTGTGTGCCAAGTTTGGTTGAATTCCATCGTTGGTGGGGCTCAGAATGCTCTTTGATTGTAGGTGAACTACAAATCCCAGCAACTACAACTCCCAAATGACAAAATCAATTTTTGTTAAATAAAGGACATACATTGGGTTGTTAGGTGCATTGTGTCCAAATTTGGTGTCAATTCGTCCAGTGGTTTTTGAGTTCTGTTAATCCCACAAACCAACATTACATTTTTATTTTTATAGACTAGCTGTCCTCTGCCATGCGTTGCTGTGGCTCAGTCTGTGTATAGCAGTGTTTCTATGCTTTTTAATGCCACAACCCCTTAATGGAGTTCCTCATGTTGTGGTGACCCCCAATCACAATACTATTTTAGTTGCTCCTTCATAACTGTAATTTTGCTAGTGTTCTGAATTGTCATGTAAATATCTGATATGCAAGATGCATTTATGTTGAAAGTCTTTGACAATACATTGTATTTCTGTTGTTATAAATTGAACATAATTAAAGCATACTGGTTAAGCACAAAAACAATAAGATTGGGGAGTATGAACAACGGATGATGGGATTTGGAGTACCTTCAACTGATTCAGCTCAGACTTCCACAGACCACTAAGACCCCCATGAATGACAGATCTGAACCAAACTTGGCCCACAGAACCTTCATGGCCATCAGAAAATACTGGAGGGGTTTGGGAGGAATCCACAGTAATAGGATCCTAGTGTTGCAAGAGACATCCAAGGGCCATCCAGTCCAACCTCCCTCTGCCATAAGGGAAAAACACAATACCCAAGCACTCCTAACAGATGGCCATAGAGACTCTACTTAATAATAATATTATTAATAGTAATAGTAATAGAATCCTAGAGTATGGAGACCTCCAAGGGCCATCCAGTTCGACTAGCAAAACACTCCTGATAGATGGCCATTTAGACGCTCTGTAATAATAATAATAATAATAATAATAATAATAATAATACCTTTCTTCCTCCCTTCCTTCCTCTCTCCTTTCTCTTCCTTCCTTCCCTCTCCCATCCCTGCCTCCTTCCTTCCTCTTTCTTTCCTTCTACCTTTCCTTCCATTCCTATCCTTCTCTTCACCAGTCCTTTTCTTCCTGTCTTCTCTCCTTTCTTTCCCTTCCTTCCTCCCTTCCTTCTGTGGCAGTTTGTGAGGGGTTTGCATCCTCTCTTCACCCAACGGTCCGGAGTGTGTGCGTGTGTGTGTGTGTGCAGCCGCTCCTGCAGCCAGGCTTCCCTTTCAATCCTCTGGTTTGGGGGGGGAGGGTTGCCTGGGGGCCACTTGGGCCTCAAGGAGGCTCTACGGTGACTGCCGGGGCTTGCCTCGCCAAGGCTCCACGCCCTCCTCCGTCTCTCCTTCCTTTCTTCCCTCTTTCCTTTCCTCAGGAGTCTGCCTTTCTGCTTGGAAAGGGACCATGGCAAGGTAGCCCCTATATGTTGTTTTGCGCATGCATTGTAATGCTGGGGAGAGGGCCTCTTGCGCATGCTCAGTTAGGTACTTTTTTGGGGGGGATATTAAAGTTATTTCCCCTTCCTTTTTTATGATTTTTTTCTTTGGAAGACATAGATCGGATTACAATGTGTTTTGCTGCCAAATTTGGTGCCAATTCGTCCAGGGGGTTTTGAGTTCTGTGAATGCCACAAACTGTTGGGGTTCAGTCTGATCCTGATCTGTGTGAACAGGATTCTCTGATAGGTTTTCCAACTGAGCAAGCTCTCTCTGACGCTGACAGTGTGGAATCTCTTGTTGATGCAGAGGTCAGTGAGAATGAAAACGAAACCCAACAGTTAGAAGAGAATGTTTTGGAAGTTAGTCGTGATATCTCCCCACCTGGGCTGATAATGAGGTCCGAAGAGAACAGATAGTCAGAGATAGATTTGTTTCCCAGTCTGTACGAAGGTCACAGCGCCTTCAGCAGAAAGAGGCCCAAACAGAAAAGTCAAGGGGCATTTCTAAGAATAGCTTCTTTGGTTTGAGAGCATCCCTGCCGGGTGCTTCTTTAAGTCAAGCAACGTTCGGGACTGTGGCTGGTCTTGGCAGAATTCCTGTGTTCCACGGCCAGTAATCCCAGAGGCTTGTAGTTTCCAAGTTCATGGTTAGTAAAAGGCTAACAGACTCCTGGTTATTGTTTTGTGGCTTTTGAAGTTTTGCTCAAGTTCAGAGATCCTATTGACTACTGTGTTTTTCTGTGGCTTTTTTACTCTGCATTTACCTTTCTTTTGTAACCAATTTTTCATCAATAAACAAGGATTGCTTTTCCTACAGTCCAGAGTGGTGGATTTAATCTTATGGTCTTGTTTCTTGAACTGGGATGCAACACAAACGATCATTACATTTTTATTTATATAGATTGCTATACTGTTATTTAAATTGTATGTTGTGGGCACTATGGGGTACCGGTTTGTTAGTCACCCTGAGTCCCTCTGCGGAGGTCAAGATAGGACGGGGTATAAATGTCTGAAATAAATAAATAATAAATAGTATTTTAAGGCTGCCGAGCCGTACTTCAGTGACAGGTTGTGTTATGAATGCCTTGCTTCTGATCTAGATCAAACCTGTTGCTTTGGAATGAATGGCCTTGTGCTCAAATACTCCCCTGTCTTTCCTTTCTTTTACACATTTTCTTCCCATCTTGGAACGGTTAGTTTTAGCCCCTGGAAATGTGCTTATGGATTGCTATGGAAGTACTTGATAATGTTTCCCTCCTAGTCCTAAACTCACTCTAAACCCCCTAAACCCAACTTTAACCCTGGTCTCCTGCCTTTCCTGCCTGGATTTGGAACCTCACCTGCGTTGTTTTCCTGTGTTGTTGTTTAGGGAGTTTGCCCGTTGGAAGGTGAGGAACACAGCCATCGATCGGAGGGACCTGCTCCGCAACCCAGTGCCACTGATGCCTGAGTTCCAGAGGAGCATCCGCCTGCTGGGCAGGAGGCCCACCACACAGCAGTTCATAGATACCATCATCAAAAAGTACGGCACGCACATACTCATCTCTGCCACCTTGGGAGGTAGGTCACCAAAGGTTTGGGATTGTGGAGACAACTGGGGAAGATGGGCTTGACCGTGTCTCCTCTGATGCTTGGGAGTTTTGTGTTGGAAGACCCTCTGGTTGTCCCACTTTGGCAAGGACAGGACCAATTGATTCTATACTATCCCACTGTTTCATCTGTTTTTAAAATGTCCCTGGACTTCACCCCAAGTGATTAATACCGAGGGTTGAATGAAAAGTAATGCCTCCACCTTCATAACTCCTCAACAGATGGCAGTACTAGTATGCAGCAGGTACTGGCTTGTTCAGTAGACTCTCCTCTACAGTTCCATTTTGGCAGAAAGCCTTAGCATTGAACGGTTGTGTTGTTAAAGTGTGAAGTATGGAACCCTGCGCAGATGGTCGGTCAATGAAAGTTAAGCAACGTGCAGTCATCGAATTTTGACAGTAGAATGTGTCATCCCAAGGAGATTCATCAGTAGACCCTCAGGAACCCCGGGTGGCACAGTGGGTTAAACCCCTGTGCCAGCAGGACTGAAGACCGACAAGTTGCAAGTTCAAATCCGGGGAGAGGCGGATGAGCTCTCTCTATTAGCTCCAGCTCCTCATGCGGGGCCATGAGAGAAGCCTCCCACAAGGATGATAAAAACATCAAAATCATGCAGGTGTCCCCTGGGCAACGTCCTTGCAGACGGCCAATTCTCTCACACCAGGAGTGACTTGCAATCACTCCTGACACACACACACACAAAAGTAGACCCTCCTCTACAGTTCCAATTTGGTGAGAAGCCTTAGCATTTCCAGGGCAGCGGAAAACAAGCCTATACAGTGGTTCTGCCATATCAATTGGATTTAGGCCAAAATCATAATATATGAGGGTTAAGAGTGATCTTAATGCAGCTGACACTCAGCCAGCTGCGCCACAATCCCGGTGCAATACAAAATGTACAAAGGTGCTCAAAGCAATGTTTCACATGACATGAGCCTGGGAGTTGGATGTCCTGTGACAGCAACCACCGAATTTCACAAGCAAAAAGTTGACAGATTGACTCAGGACGGTCGTCGTATCACTCAGAGAGAAATTTCAAGCATAATCGGCATTTCACAAGGACGTGTGGGTCACTTTATTGCTTTGCTTGGGTATCGGAAGATTTGTGAACGATGGGTACCCAAGATGAGAGAACTTTGAGACACCGGTTGTTACGACTTCTTCTGTTTTGGCTTCAGAAAACTTGGTCATTGTTGGCAGAAATGTATCCAATTGTCTGGTGATTATGTGGAAAAGTGAATAATGGTAGTTAAAGAGCACATTCTAAGGATTATTTCTGTGTTTGATGTATTAAAATATTCCCATCCAAACCCAAGTAACGAAGGTGGAGGCATTACTTTTCATTCAGCCTATTCTGTCACGTGCTGGGCCTGTAAAGAATTTCCTTTAGAACAGGACGTGCAACCTTTGCCCAGCGGGAAGCCAGGGGGCCCAAAGAGAAGTTCTCAGAGGTTTTCCACCACAAATAGTCTTTAGATGGCTTGTGAAGTATAACAAAGTCTTTTATTAATGAACAATCAAACAGAAACTTCTCTTGTCTTCAGAAAGTTAAACAAATGATTCCAGGCTTTTATGCAACTGGTAGCTTCCTAAACTTGCCCACGAAGGACAGGCAACTGTCTTCAATAACTTCTTCTTTACTTTAAAGGAAAGTCCCCTTTTTAACTTCTCCCAGGCTGACTGTAATCTAACCCTTACTGATGTGGGCTCTGCTACCTGGTCGAACTGTTTCTCGAACGCCGAGTGGACCTACCAGTAAAGGCTTAGATGTTCTCCAGCTGGAGTTCTTTGGCCTTTAGGGCTGTTTCCCTGGAAATCTTTAGAGATCCTTTGATGCTCTTAAGACTGTTTCCCCCCGAAAAGTCTTAAGGGTTGAAGTTTTTGTACAGGGGAAGCTTGCACACGTCCTGTACATTAGCTTTCCTTGCTGAGACTAACTAAAAATGGCTCCCTTCCCTTCCCAATTGCCCTGAGCAAGGGGCGGGACCAAAACTTAAGATGATGGACAGGTGACTTGCCCTATGACTGCAACCAAAAGAAGCCACCTATCTGCAGAATCCCAGGAACCTTGGATTGCAAGCAAACATTTGATACAAAGCAAATAAAATTGGAGCTCTTGGTACAGCAGTACCAGCACACAGCCCTTGTAAAGTGTTGGGGATTGTAGTTTTGCCATTTAGCTTTCTCAATGTCCCCTTTGGAAGTTAAATGAATTATTTTCCTACCCCCATCACACGTTTTCCACCATTCCTCTTGTTGTAGTTCAGCCTATGGTAGTGTCTGTTATTACTTGCAATGGGCCTGAAAATGGGGATACTGGGCTTGAGATTTTAAGTCCTGAAACGGAGCAGTCTGTGTCCCCTACTAGTCAAGGCCACATTCCAGAGGATGCAGCGGAGCCGATCTCTAGGGAAAGGAGTTCAGAGGCTGAAACTCCGGCATTAATTTACAGTAGATTTAATACCATTTGACATAAATTTTAACTCTCCTAGCCTAGCTCAGTATTATCTTAAGAACTGTCATTTGGTGAGACACTCGGACTGTTTGACAGAGAAAGCTAAAGTATAACCTCGACTCTCATGATTCCATAGTATTGAGCCATAGTATTTAAAGTGGTGCCAAACTGCATTAATTCTACAGTGTAAACACACCTTGAGGCTTTTGGAAAAACTATGGAAAATCAGATCAAGGATTATGAAAGCACACTGGGTCTAACATTAACTACTAATTGCGAATTCTATTAATAATAATGAAAAGTTCACCCTGAATAGTTATTATTTTACTTGATAATTATATTGATGATTTCAGTTGCATCATTGTCAAATATATAGGTTGTGTTTCCCTGTGATTTGCTCCATTGTTGCTGGGTAAATTAGCAAAAGCTGCTATAAATGGGAAAGTGTGTGTTTGCTCCAGGGCTAGATTTTCTCGGCTCAAATGCTGACATCGAGCCTGGTGTGGCTTTAAATAAAATGCTGTCTGCGATCTTCCATCACAGTCTGTGACTTGCAACGCTGTGAATCTATTGCTGCATTGCAGAAATACAGTGAAGCCTTATTAGGGAATTGCAAAGATTGGGGATGTGGGCCACATTTGGTTCAGATCCAACAAGCCACGGAGGAGCCTTTGCAGTACATACATACTTTGACGTATGTATGTGTGTGTATACACACACACACACACACACAAGCTTGGGTACCACGGTGCTGCCCGGGTTCTTTGAAAAAGTCAATTATTTAATTGTACAAAATGTATATTTATTTATTTATTTATCAAACTTATATGCCGCCACTCCCCTGGGGCTCGGAGTGGCTTCCAAGAACTAGCTAAAATCTAACACAATTTAAAAACAATTTAAAACAACAATATCAAAGATCAAAGGCCTGTCGAAACAGATATGTCTTACATGCCCTGCGGAAAGCTGATAGGTCCTGCAAGTCACGGACTTCAGGTGGCAGAGTATTCCAGAGTGATGGTGCCACTGCTGTAAATGCTCTGCGTCTGGTTGCTGTTAGACGCAAGGTCTTGATACTGGGAATTTCCAATAAATCTTGGTCCTGAGAATGGAGGGATCTCTGGGGTTGGTAGGGGGTGAGGCGGTCCCTCAGGTATATCGGCCCCAGACCATGCAAGGCCTTAAAGGTGAGTACCATCACTTTGAAAGTGATCCGGTGCTCAATTGGTAACCAATGCAGCTGCCGTAAGATTGGTGTTATGTGGCATCTCATCGGAATTCCCGCAAGAAGCCGAGCAGCTGCATTTTGTACCAACTTGAGCTTCCGGATCACCGACAGAGGAAGGCCAATGTAGAGGGCGTTACAGTAGTCCAGTCTTGAGATGACCGTGGCTTGGATCACCGTAGCTAGGTCATCCCTGGACAAGTAAAGGGCCAGCCGTCTAGCCTGCCGCAGATGAAAAAAGGCAGTTCTGCTAACGGCAGAGACCTGGGCCTCCATCGTCAGCAGAGGGTCCAAAAGGACCCCCAGACTCTTTACCAATGATGACGGGCATAGCGCCTTGCCATCCAGGGTAGGCAGCTGGATATCCCCACTGCCCGGTTGACCCAGCCATAGGATCTCCGTCTTTGCTGGATTCACCCTCAACCTGCTGGCACGCAGCCATCCAGTAACGGCCTCGAGGCACTGATGGAAATAATCGGGTACAGAGTCCGGTCGGCCTTCCATCTTCAGCACCAGCTGAGTGTCATCAGCGTACTGGTAACACTCAAGCCCAAAACCTCGAACCAGCTGAGCAAGTGGTCGCATATAGATGTTAAACAACAGAGGGGAGAGAATGGCCCCCTGAGGAACCCTACAAGATAGAGGGGACCTCTCAGAGACCAGGCCTCCCCTCTCCACTCGCTGTCCACGGTTGTGAAGAAAGGAGGACAGCCAATTTAAAGCTGTCCCCCCTGACTCCAACAGCAGCAAGGCGGTGGGTCAAAAGATTGTGGTCGACTGTGTCAAATGCTGCTGTGAGATCCAATAACACAAGCAGCGCCGATCCGCCCTGGTCAAGCTGGCATCGAAGGTCATCTGTGATGGAGACTAGCACAGTGTCTGTCCCATGCCCCGCATGTATAAGGTCGTGGGTGAACTACAATTTCCATCATGCCAGGTTAACCCTGAGAAACTCCATCACTACTTAAAGTATTCTTACGTTGGGCAATTTTGCTCCAGATGCATCATCGGTGGGGTTCTGTGTGCTCTCTGGCTGAAAGGTAGACTACAATTTCCACTATGGTGAGTCAGTCACCTCAAACCCATCCAGTAGGTTGAGTTAGTCATGGACCCTCTGTGCCAGGAAGACATTTCTGTCTTATCTCCTGTGTCATGGAAGACCTCCACCAGCACCAACTACTGCTCTGTGCTAATAATAATATAATATAATATAATATAATATAATATAATATAATATAATATATTGTCTACACATATAATATTGATAATATTATAATGTGGTACAATATAATAATAATAATCATCATCATCATCATCATCATCACCATCATTATCATCATCATCATCTGGCACAGCTGTACCTATGTATAATCATCAGGAGCATATTTCCTCTTCTGTGCTCCTACCCTAACATTTTTTTCATTTTATAAATAATAATAATAATAATAACAATAATAATAATAAACCACCGATACATCACACAGTTCTAGACACTTGGGAAGTGTCCGACGTGTGATCCAATACAAATCAGCCAGCAGAGTGATCTTGTTTCTGTGGACTCATCTTGTGTGTTTCAAATAATAGTAATAATAATAATAATAATAATTTTTTATTATTATTATTTTATATTACATGTAATATTACTATTAATATTACAGTATAATGTTATAGTACAATATAGTAATATACAATACTAATATTGTACTATGCTAATAGAACCATAGAATCATAGAGTTGGAAGAGACAGAGGCTGGATGGTCATTTGTCGGGGGTGCTTTGAATGCAATTTTCCTGCTTCTTGGCAGGGGGTTGGACTGGATGGCCAATGAGGTCTCTTCCAACTCTATGATTCTGTGACCTCATGGGCCATCCAGTCCAACCCCTTTCTGCCAAGAAGCATAAAAATTGCATTCAAAGCACTCCCGACAGATGACCACCCAGCCTCTGTTTAAAAGGTTCCAAAGAAGGAGCTTCTACCACATATAATATACTAGCTGTCCCCTGCCATGCATTGCTATGGCCTAGTCTGTTGATATGGAAAATAAAGTAATGAGAAAGTGTTGGTTTCTAATATATGTAATGTCTTTCTGCTTGTGGGTAAACAGTATTTCTTGCCGTTTCTTTGCCAGTGTTGATGTGGAGAGTGGCTGGTTTGCCTACTCTGGAACATGCAACATATAATTGTCCTTCTTCAGGGGTTCCTTTCATATCTATTATACTATATCTATCTGTGTGTGAATCCATATATATCTATATTTATGGCTGAATGGCTCTTTGTCGTGAGGGCTTTGATTACGTTTTCTTGCCCTTGTGAAGGGAGTTGGAGTGGATGGCCTTGAGTATTTTCTGTTGGTCATGGGGGTTCTGTGTGGAAAGTTTGGCCCAATTCTGTCATTGGTGGGGTTCAGAACACACTTTGATTGTAGGTGAACTATAAATCCCAGTAACTACAACTCCCAAATGTCAAGGTCTATTTCCCCCAAACTCCACCAGTGTTCATATTTGGGCATATTGAGTGCTCGTGCCAAGTTTGGTCCAGATCCATCATTGTTTGAGTCCACAGTGCTCTCTGGATGTAGGTGAACTACAACTCCCAAACTCAAGGTCAATGCCCACCAAACCCTTCCAGTATTTTCTGTTGGTCATGGGAGTTCTGTGTGCCAAGTTTGGTTCAATTCCATCATTGGTGGAGTTCAGAATGCTCTTTGATTGTAGGTGAACTATAAATCCCAGCAACTACAACTCCCAAATGACAAAATCATATTTTTTGAGTGATGGTCACTCCTTGTGTTGTGAGATGTTTTGTTGCCAAATTTGGTGTGATTTCGTTCATTGGTTCTTTTGTTTTTCAGGTACTCATTATGCACAGAGCATTTATATATATATAGATTACAGAAGTTGAGCTAGATAGATAGATAGATAGATAGATAGATAGATATAGATATAGATAGATTGTATAATAATATAATATGTTGTATTTACATATTTCTTCTAAGCCGCTTCTGAGAATGTTGTAAATAAATAAATAGCAACAAATGCTGCCATTCTTTGCTAGGGTTGTGTACAATCTCTGCACAACTCCGCACATGGAGACTTACATATAACGAACTCCGATGTAAGATTGCAAGGGATGGGGCTTAGCTTAGTATCATACTGGCTGGTTTCCTTGCCACAAACCCATTCTCTGAGGACACCATGGATGTTCAGTCTTTTCACCTGGTTGACCTCCTGCCATCCAGCTCCCGACTCCCCTGCATCTCCCTCGAAATTCCCGATAACACAGAGCTCTGACTGTGAAATATATTTTTAATTTTGCCCAAGCACGACGGTGAATTATTCACCGAGGCTTGTTCCTGCTCCTGTTTTTACGACAGAATGCTTTAAAATATGCACGGCGCTGTAACGAGAGCTGGCGATGGACAGCGGCGCTAAGCGTTCCATCAGCCCTTGGTGCAGAAAGCGCGGGGAGGGGGAGCCGCCAGGGGAACCGTACCCGAGGAATGAAAGATTCGTCTTGACGGCAGTAAAGAGGAAGATGATGCAAATAGACCCTCCTGGGAGCATGCATTGTTCATGAGCCAAAGTATTTGCCTGTTTGGAGACTGCCGGAACGCCTTGCCCCAACCCACCCAGGATATACAACCTATCAGCCCTTGACAGGCCATCGCTTCTCCGTTTCGTTACAATAATCCCCAAATTACCCACAAAGAGCTCTAGCAGGCACATCACGGTCATTTTCTTAGTGCCAATATTTACCCATAATGGAACAAATGCATTTTCCTTTCTGTCCTATGGCTCTCTGGGTGTCGTGACCTAGTAGCCTATTCTTCAACTTAGAATCATAGAAACTTATTTATTTATTTGCTTTATTTGTATACTGCTCTTCTCAGCCAATTAGGCGACTCAGAGCGGTTAACAACAAGTAGCGGCAAAAAATTCAATACAAACATTGTACAGCCATTTAAAAGACAGTTAACACAATAATACAATAAGCAATTAATATCAATAACCATCAATAACATCAATAAACAACACACTGGCGTCTCATAACTAAAGTCATATTCCAAGCTCGTCATCCGTTGTACCGATTTCCTATAGTTCATTGTAATTCATTGCACTGCCTATTCAAACGCCTGTTCGAATAACCAGGTTTTTACTTTCTTCCGAAATGCCATTAATGAGGGAGCTAATCTGATGTCTGTGGGTAGGGTGTTCCACAGCCGAGGGGCCACTACCGAGAAGGCCCTGTCCCTCGTCCCCGCCAACCGTGCCTGAGTTGCAGGCGGGATTGAGAGCGGGGCCTCCCCAGAAGATCTTAGAGCCCTCATGGGTTCATAGGCAGAGATGCGTTCGGATAGGTACCTTGGGCCAGAACCGTTTAAGGCTTTATAGGCCAACGCCAGCACTTTGAATTGTGCCCGGTAGCAAATTGGCAGCCAGTGGCTGGCGCAACAGAGGAGCTGTGTGCTCCCTGAGTGCCGCTCCTGTTAGTATCATGGCTGCCGAGCGTTGGACTAGTTGAAGCTTCCGAGCAGTCTTCAAAGGCAACCCCACGTAGAGAGCGTTGCAGTAGTCTAAGCGGGATGTAACCACCCCGCAGGGGACTCAGGGCGGATTACAGTGTACACATATATGGCAAACATTCAATGCTAATTTTTGACATACAAACATATACAGACATACACAGAGGCTATTTAACTTTTTCTGGCCGCCAGGGGAGCTGTCGCTTTCATCGTCCATCTGCGACGCTGATGAAGCACTTCCGCATTCCCCGCATGCTTCCCCGCTGGAATGCTTTGCTGGAGTCTTCTTTATGGCCTCATAAATCAGTTAATTTAGCCTCCCCACACCTTAAGGTGGTACCTAATTTTCCTACTTGACAGATGCAACTGTCTTTCGGGTTGCAAAGGTCGACAACAGGCTACACACAATTGGTTGGAAACCCACTCCAACCCGGTCTGGCTTCGAACTCATGACCTTTGGTCAGAGTGATCTTAATGCAGCTGACACTCAGCCAGCTGAGCCACAATCCTGGTGCTAGAGTTGGAAGAAACCTCTTGGGCCATCCAACCCCATTCTGCCAAGAAGCACACTCAAAGCATCCCTGACTGATGGCCATCAAACTACAAGAAAGGAGATTCCATCTGAACATGAGGAAGAACTTCCTGACTGTGAGAGCCATTCAGCAGTGGAACTCTCTGCCCCAGAGTGTGGTGGAGGCTCCTTCTTTGGAAGCTTTTAAACAGAGGCTGGATGGCCATCTGTCAGGGGTGATTTGAATGCAATATTCCTGCTTCTTGGCAGAATAGGGTTGGACTGGATGGCCCATGAGGTCTCTTCCAACTCTTTGATTCTATGATTGCTTTGACATGTATGTTGTGAAGTCAGGTGTTGCTCATTCTCCAGGGCAGGAGTTCCACTGCTGAATGGCTCTCACAGTCAGGAAGTTCTTCTTAATGTTCAGAAGTGGAACTCTCTGCCCTGGAGTGTGCTGGAGGCTCCTTCTTTGGAGGCTTTGAAACAGTGGCTTGATGGACATCTGTCCTATGGCTCTCTGAGTGTTGTGACCTAGTAGCAAATTCTTCAACTTAGAATCATAGAAACTTAGAGTTGGAAGAGACCTCATGGACCATCCAGTCCAACTCCATTCTGCCAAGAAGCACATTCAAAGCATCCCTGACAGATGACCATCAAGCCACTCTGTTTAAAAGCCTCCAAAGAAGGAGCCTCCACCACACTCCAGGCAGAGAGTTCCACTGCTGAACAGCTCTCACAGTTAGGAAGTTCTTCCTAATGTTCAGATGGAATCTCCTTTCCTGGAGTGTGGTGGAGGCTCCTTCTTTGGAGGTTTTGAAACAGTGGCTTGATGGCCATCTGTCCTATGGCTCTCTGGGTGTTGTGACCTAGTAGCCAATTCTTCAACTTAGAATCATAGAAACTTAGAGTTGGAAGAGACCTCGTGACCCATCCAGTCCAAGCCTGTTCTACCAAGAAGCAGAAAAATCACATTCAAAGCATCCCTGTCAGATGACCATCAAACCACTGTTGCAAAGCCTCCAAAGAAGGAGCCTCCATACAATAATCAAACAGTGCAACAAACTTACATAGTCGTTTTAAGTAACACAGAATAAGGCTTCTTCATCTTCATTCAAATGAGAGAGCAAAACATAAACCTTGAGTAAATAGCTCTTCCACCATAGCAAAGAGCATTGCTGTTAGGGCATAGCAGCATTACAGCATATTGCTTCTCCTCCTCAGAGTACCGTATTGCTTCTCCAAACTGTATTCTAAAATCCATACAGTTATACTCCATCGAGTGTGGTGCAAACATGCTGGCTGACCTACATTACCAGCTGCACATAATAATTAGCATCATAAGGTTTTTCTTTAACACACACTTGATCCTGCTACGATTTACTGTAACAAGGTCTCTCCTTGACATTTAGTCTAGTCGCGTCCGACTAGACTAATTGCTCATCTCTATTTCTAAGCTAAAGAGCTAGCATTGTCCATAGACATCTCCAAGGTCATGTGGACGACATGACTGCATGGAGCGTAGTTACCTTCCCGCAAAAGTGGCTCCTATTGATCTACTCACCTTTGCATGTTTTCTAACTGCTAGATTGGCAGAAGCTGGGCCTAACAGTGGGAGCTCACGCCACTCCCCGGATTTGAACTGCCAAACTTTCAATCAGCAAGTTCAGCAGCTCTGCAATTTAACCTGCTGCGCCACTGGGTGCTCTGGTCATATGTTAATGACTATAAGCTATTCATTGACATATGTTGCACAAAGTTGCTGTTCTTCCAAGTTTTGGCTTAACATCTCTCTGCACATACATTTTTACACTGCACTGAAGCGACACTGGATTGCAGTTTGTTGAATATTGTGGCTGACTTTAGGAAGCGGAGTGTGATTAATGCACATGAAAGAGCACTTTGGCATACAAATCCCCGAGCTGATGGGAAGCTGGGATTCCCCTACAGCGGTTGACAGAACTGGTGCCCCAGGGTGCCCAAGATATTGCACTATAAGCTAGTAGGCCTAAGGGGGAAAAGCAACCTTCCTCCCCATTGCGTGTGACCTATGTGTTTATTCTGCATTTGCCTTCAATTTGCCTGTGGATTTATGATGACCCCATGAATTCCAAAGGGTTATCTTAGGTAAGGAATACTAGCTTTTTTTCCCAGTTCCTTCCTCTGAAATATAGCCTACAGCACCTGGTATTTGTTGATGGTCTCCTATCCAACTATGAGGGTTGACTAAAAAGTAATGCCTCCACCTTTGTAACTCCTCAACAGATGGCAGTACTGGTATGTGGCAGGTACTGGCTTGTTCAGTAGACTCTCCTCTACAGTTCCATTTTGGCGGGAAGCCTTAGCATTGAATGGTTGTGTTGTTAAAGTGCGAAGTATGGAACTCTGCACAGATGGTCGGTCAGTATGACTTAAGCAACATGCAATAATTGAATTCTTGACAGCAGAAGGTGTCACCTCAACATCTTTAAACTTACTTGCCCAACTGCGCACGGTACTCACATCAACACCGTCACCATAAACAGTTTGCATTCTCCGATTAATCACCTTTGGGGTGACACCTTCTGTTGTCAAGAATTGTGTTGCAACCCAGAGCAGGAAACTGGACCCTCAGACAACAATCTACCACACTTGACTTCAGGAAAACAATCCTTTTTTATTGATGAAAGATGAATACAAAATAGAAGAAATATGCAAAGGTAAAAAGTCACAGTAAAAATCAGGAACAAGAAATGCCCACAAACAAGATCAAGAAATCCACAGCAAAACTGCTGAATCCTGGAACCTGTAAGCAATCCATTAACCGTACTTGGAACAACTAGAAAACCTCCGAGGAACAAGGCCACTTGAATCAGGAGACCTGGAAAAGCTGGCACATGAATCTGGAACGATGCCTGGTCTGAAGCTGCATTCAGGCCAGGCATATTTAAGGCCGAGAAATCTATTGCGAGACACGCCTGAAGATTTTGTTTGCATTTCTTTCAATCTGGCTGACCTACGTAAACTTTGTGCTTCACCCTGGCTCTGCCAAATCTGCCCCCGCCTATCCTCATTAGGGAGACCAGGTGTCAGATTCTCTGGAGAACTAAGACTGGGAGGAAAAGGGAGTGAAACGTCTCCGCTCAGCTCGGAATGCATGTTCTCATGGGAATTCTGACTTTCACTTTCCAAGGCTGTAGGATTTTCATTACTCAAACCATCATCATCTAAATTGGCCTCAGAATTCACATTGGCATCTACATTGGCATCAGGAAATACAATCAGAGAACCAGGTTCAGGTTCAGACACAGGCTGAACCCCAACAAATTCAATGACTGCATATTGCTTAAGTCACATTGACCGACTATCTGCGCAGGGTTCCATACTTCACACTTTAACAACACAACCATTCAATGCTAAGGTTTCCCACCAAAATGGAACTGTTGAGGAGAGTCTATTGAACAAGACAGTACCTGCCGCATACCAATCTTGCCATTTGTTGAGAAGTTACAAAAGGTGGAGGCATTACTTTTCATTCAACTCTCATATTACCCAGAGCTAACTCTTTTTAACTTCCAAGATCAGGCAGGATCTGGTTAGAATCTCATATAGCTTTCCTGTTAAAGGTTTCATTGGGAAACCAGTAGATTTTTAGCCAGAATGTAAGCAGTTTAAGGAAGTACAACCTTGGGGTACACATACAATCCCAGGGCTCATTTCCATCTCAACTTTGAAGCTCCTATTGGCTTCCTTGGAGGGCTCTCAGGAGTAGGAAGCACCTCTCACGATAATTCTGGATGTCTATCTTCTTGCTGCACTTCCATTCCTTCCAGCTTCACCCCAAACCATGTCCATATCCCCTTCTCATGAACCCAAGTCTGGTCTTTTTCCTCTTTGAGTTTCTGAAAAAAAGAGCTGGCACCATGATTTCTGGGAATGTGTCTGCCAAAGGATGGAGTGGGCAGAGCTGAGAGCTGTTTTGAAGGGAATACCCTGAAGGAGAGATGGCTTTGAACACTGTGCCCGCTTAATAAATGAGAAATTAGGACTTAATAACGCAGCAAAAATCTATTAACCCCCCTTGATTGCTGACGCTGGCTTTTTTCCGTCGGTGATGGGCTGCTCTTTTCCTCTTTCAGATCTATATCGGCCAATGTTTTCACAAGATAGGGACACGCTCATTGCATTTTCATGCCAGTCATAGATGTGCAACGTCCATGCATGCACTCACATTATCCAAAAGCTCTATCCCATCAAGCTTTGATGACATCCATTGAATGTAATAGATAAGAGAATCCAAATTAATCTCTCAAGGTTATGCCTTATAAGAATGCTTCTTAGTAGGGTTGTGCATTCATGGTAAACCTTGACCCATTTTGTGCCCCAGCTTTCGGTGGGGACCCCAATCCATTTTTTGGGAGCCTCCCAAATTCAGGAGGGCAGATATTTGTTTTTGCTCTAGCAGGAACAATTGTGTGTGTGTTGAAAAACCTTATGATGGTAATAATTATGTGCAGCTGGTAATGTAGGTCAACCAGCAAACTTGGTGTAATTGTATGAGTTTTTAGAATACAGTGTCGTGGAGAGCTTCTGGAGAGCTTTTTCTCTGAGGAGATCTATGCTCAAAGGCTTTACTCTGAGGAGCAGTTTGGAGAAGCTACTCTGAAGGAGGCTATGGTGGAATAGCTATTTACTCAAGGTGTATGTTTTGCTCTCTCATTTGATTTAAGATGATGACTTATTTTGTGTTACTTACAAGAACTATGTAAGTTTCTTGCACTGTTTGATTTTTGTATGCCACATTGCAAGTTTATTTACTCATCTCTGTTGAGTAAAGAATAAAGATTTTTCTGTTCATTTTCCCTCTTGTCTGTGAGTCTATTGCATTTGGACTTTGGGCACTGGGTAAAATTCACTGGCGCGCAACATATATCTGTTTTAATTGTTTGGGGCTGAAAAATCTGTTTTTTAATCAGCCTATTATGGAAGTGGGGGAGCGGCGTCCTACCCAGGCACCACTACCCCATGCGTGCTTCAAGGAGGCTACTTCTTACCTGCTGTTTCTACTCTAGAGTAAGAGGTGCTTGACTTCAGGGACTTTCAAGTGTTGGCACTTTCTGGGCCTGCATATCACACATGCACTCTCTTTCCAAGGAGAGTGCATGTGTAGCGTACAAGCCTAGAAACTTCCTGTGCTTCCCAGTGCCTAAAGCTGAGCACCTTTTGCTCTAGAGTAAGAGGCACTCAGTTGCAGGCACTGGCAAGCGTGGGCTCTCCTGCACGCCATACACACACTCTCCTTGGAAAGAGAGTGCTTGTGAATCATGTAGGCCCTAAGCCTCCCTTGCCTGCCAGTGCCTGTAGCTGAGCGTCCCTTACTCTAGAGCAGTGATTCTCAACCTTCCTAATGCCACAACCCCTTAATACAGTTCCTCGAGTTGTGGTGACCCCCAACAATAAAATTATTTTTGTTGCTACTTCCTAACTAACTTTGCTGCTGTTATGAATCATAATGTCAATATCTGATATGCAAGATGTATTTTCATTCACTGGACCAAATTTGACACATGCCTAATAATGGCCAAATTTGAATATTGATGGGGTTGATTTTGTCATTTTGGAGTTATAGTTGCTGTCATTTATAGTAAACTTACAATCAAAGAGCATTCTGAACTCCACCAATGATGGAGTTGAAACAAACTTGTCACACAGAACTCCCATGACCAACAGAAAAAAACTCGGTTTGGTGGACATGGACCTTAAGTTTTGGAGTTGTAGTTCACCTACACCCAGAGAGTGTTGTGGACTCCCATGATGATGGATCTGGACCAAACTTGGCACTGATACTCAATATGCCCAAATGTGAACACTGGTGGAGTTTGGGGAAAATAGACTTGACATTTGGGAGTTGTAGTTGCTGGGATTTATAGTTCACTTGCAATCAAAGAGCTCCCCAAAGCCCACCAACAATAAAATTGAGCCAATCTCCCACACAGAACCCCCATGACCAACAGAAAATAATGTGTTTTCTGATGGTCTTTGGTGACCCCTTTGACACCCCCTTCACAACCCCCCCCCCCGGGTCCCGACCCCCAGGTTGAGAAACACTGCTCTAGAGTAAGGGGTGCTCGGCTGCAGGCACACATGTACTCTCCTTGGAAAGAGAATGTGCATGTATGGCTGCAAGCCCAGGTACCCGAGCTTTTCTGTGCCTACAGCCAAGCACCTCTTACTCTGTGATGCCGAAAAGCAAACCAGAAACTGGGACCTGCTCCTGTCTGCTTTCGTGTCAAGCTGATTTTCGTATCAGCAAAGGCCTTCCTGTTTTATGCTCCCGAAAAAATGAAAGACACAAAAGAAACAGGAGAAACAAATTCTGTACACAACTGTACTTTTTAGCCTATGTTGTGGCACTAAACCATTTATCCCTGTTCCAGAAATTCTCCACAGACTTGTCAGTCCATGCCTTGCAGACCAACAGTGGTGCAAAAATCTTGAAAATTTCCACAGCAAGTCCTGTTTTTGCACAAAACATAAAGATCTGAATTTTGTGTGGAATAAGTCCCAATCTTAGAAGGTTCTTGTCAGTTTAGGATTGGTCTTGACACTTGAAATGTGTTTTGCAACCATTTCCTCCTAAATATTATTTCTGTAGGTAGCTACTACTGAAGAGTAGTAGTTTAGGATAGGAATTGGGAACGTGTAGCCCAAGGATGTTGTTTGACTCCCAGTTCATATGATGCTCAGCCATATCTTAGTTTTGTTCATGTGCTGAGCATCTGAGAAAGACTACCCTGGATTCCAACTTTCATGACAGAAGAAAGGTGAACTATAAATAAAATATACAATGCAGTGCAAACATCAACTAGTAAATATTGTCTGCATTTTGAAGACTAGCTTGGTACAGAACAAAATATTAGCTAGGTATGGAACAGGAGTTTGCTCGCAAAAAGTACTCTTTTTGGACTGAGACTTATTTCAAGATAAGACATGGTTTTTGCATATTTGTGTGACGTGAGGAATGTGTAATTCTTTTGAGTCCCCTCAAGGAGATATTATTATTATTATTATTATTATTATTATTATTATTATTATTATTATTATTATTTGAAACACAGCAAGATGAGTCCACAACAGACATTCTGCTGGCTATTGTATTGGATCACACGTCAGACTCTTCCCAAGTGTCTAGGACTGTGTGATGTATCGGCGGATAATGCGTGCAGATCTCAGTAAGGTGACCTTTTGAAGCTGGCACATGGTAATCTTTTCAGTGCTGATTGTCCTGAAGTGCAGGCCAAGGTCTTTAGGCACTGCACCCAGTGTGCCGATCACCACTGGAACCACCTTGACTGGCTTGTGCCAGAGTCTTTGCAGTTCGATCGTTCCATCTGCATATCGTGTCAGCTTTTCCAGTTGTTTCTCTTCCATCCTGATATCACCTGGGATTGCAACATCGATAATCCATACTTTGTTTTTTAACACCATCATGAGGTCAGGAGTATTGTGCTCCAAAACTCTGTCTGTCTGAATCCGGAAGTCCCAGAGTATCTTGACATGTTCATTGTTTATAACTTTTTCCGGCTTGTGATCCCACCAGTTTTTTGTCACAGACAGATGGTATTTGTGGCACAAGTTCCAATGAATCATCTGAGCAATGGTGTTGTGCCTCTGCTTGTAGTCTGTCTGTGTGATCTTCTTGCAGCAGCTGAGGATGTGATCTATTGTTTCATCTGGTTCCTTGCGGAGTCTACACTTGGTATCTGTCATCGACTTTTCAGTTCTGGCTTTGATGGCATTGGTTCAAATGACTTGTTCTTGGGCTGCCAGAATCAGGCCCTCCTTTGTCTCCTTTTTCAAAGTTCCAATTGTGAGCCACAGCCATATTTTTTCTTTGTCAATTTGGCTCTCAATTTTTCCCAGGAACTGTCCATGGAGAGCCTTCTTTATTATTATTATTATTATTATTATTATTATTATTATTATTATTTTACTGACACAAAAGCACAGTATGTCACAGCAAATGAGATCTGTATGCTGGATTTCTGTCAGGTTTTACAATGTATTGTAATGTAATATAGCTGAGTCATGCACTGCTGATAGGCTTCTCTTGGAAATGCTGAGTCATGCATTAACTGTATAAAGGGAATCATTTGGGGAATGTGTTCTGGCCTAGTCCAGGTGATTGTGAATGATGTAATCCTGGGTCTGAGTCAAGTTAATGAGTTGGGAACCAATCAGAGATTGCTATGTGTAATTGTATAGAATTGTATATAAGGAAGTCATGTACAGTGTATATTTCTCCTTGTGCTGTGATGTTGTTCGTCGAAGGCTATATGTAATTAAAAGGACCTGTCTGCTAAGACAAGATATAACTGTATGCTGAGGTAAGTTTGTAATATCATCTAGAATGGGGGAAAGACAGTGGTAAAACTGACAATGGCCGGGCATGTGCTCAAGTGTCTGTAAAAGGTTCCAGAGTGACTGCTGTCTGTGGGAGCAGTTGACTGAAAATACTGTGCAGGAAGAAGCTACTGGAAAGCGCTGAAGTTGTGCAACCGATCTGCTGCTGAATTGTGAAGTTAATCTCAACATCACAAAATCACAAGTCGAACACTTTGCAAGCATCTGGGATTGTGTGACTTCTTCTTCTTCTTCTTCTTCTTCTTATTCTTATTCCAAAAAACAGATAGAAAGGCCTACCTCAATGAAATGTGCCCAAGCATACTTTAATATACCACTGTGGCACTGTGGGTTAAACCACTAAGCTGTAGAACTTGCTGACCAGAAGGTTGGCGGTTTGAATCTGCACTCAGGCCGAGCTCCCACTGTTAGCCCCAGCTCCTGCCAACTTGTTGTTGTTGTTCATTCGTTTAGTCATCTCTGACTCTTCGTGACATCATGGACCAGTCCACGCCAGAGCTGCCTGTCGGCCGTCACCACCCCCAGCTCCTTCAAGGTCAGTCCAGTCACTTCAAGGATGCCATCCATCCATCTTGCCCTTGGTCGGCCCCTCTTCCTTTTGCCTTCCACTTTCCCCAGCATAATTGTCTTCTCTAGGCTTTGCTGTCTCCTCATGATGTGGCCAAAGTACTTCAACTTTGTCTCTAGTATCCTTCGCTCCAATGAGCAGTCGGGCTTTATTTCCTGGAGGATGGACTGGTTGGATCTTCTCGCAGTCCAAGGCACTCTCAGAACTTTCCTCCAACACCACAGCTCAAAAGCATCGATCTTCCTTCGCTCAGCCTTCCCTAAGGTCCAGCTCTCACATCCGTAGGTTGCTACAGGGAATACCATGGCTTTGACTAGGCGGATCTTTGTTGCCAGTCTGATGTCTCTACTCTTTACTATTTTATCAAGATTGGACATTGCTCTCCTCCCAAGAAGTAAGCGTCTTCTGATTTCCTGGCCACAGTCTGCATCTGCAGTAATCTTTGCGCCTAGAAATACAAAGTCTGTCACGGCCTCCACATTTTCTCCCTCTATTTTCCAGTTGTCAATCATTCTTGTTGCCATAATCTTGGTTTTTTTTAATGTTTAGCTGCAACCCAGCTTTTGCGCTTTCTTCTTTCACCTTGATTAGAAGGCTCCTCAGCTCCTCCTTGCTTTCGGCCATCAGAGTGGTGTCATCTGCATATCTGAGGTTGTTAATGTTTCTTCCAGCAATTTTCACCCCAGCTTTGCATTCATCAAGCCCCGCACATCGCATGATGTGTTCTGCATACAAGTTAAAAAGGTTGGGTGAGAGGATGCAGCCTTGCCGTACGCCTTTCCCAATCTTGAACCAGTCTGTTGTTCCGTGGTCAGTTCTGACTGTTGCTACTTGGTCCTTGTACAGATTCCTCAGGATAGAGACAAGGTGGCTTGGTATGCCCATCCCACCAAGAACTTGCCACAATTTATTATGATCCACACAGTCAAAGGCTTTAGAGTAGTCAATGAAGCAGAAGTAGATGTTTTTCTGAAACTCCCTGCCTTTCTCCATTATCCAGCGGATATTGGCAATCTGGTCTCTGGTTCCTCTGCCTTTTCTAAACCCAGCTTGAGCATCTGGCAACTCTCGCTCCATGTATTGTGGAGTCTTCTTTGCAGGATCTTGAGCATTACCTTACTGGCATGAGAGATAAGGGCCACTGTACGGAACTTAGCCAACTTAGCAGTTCAAAAACATGCAAATGTGAGTAGATCAATAGTTACTGCTTCAGACGGGAAGGTAATGGTGGTCCGGCCACATGAAGTAGGAGGTGTATCTACAAACAACGCCAGCTCCTTGGCTTAGAAATGGAGATGAGCACCACCCTCCAGAGTCGGACTCGACTAGACTTAATATCAAGGGAAAATCTTTTCCATTACTGTACTTTAATTATTGCGAGAATGCAAAAAAAGAAACATGTACATTAGGAAATATGCATCAATTAATCTTGAGGACATGGTGCACGAAAAATGTAGGTCAATATTAAAGTGGGAAAGCTTGCAACCATATATGAAATACAGAATGAGAATATCGGTTGAAAGAAGCTTCGTATTAGAGTCCTAGAAAAGTCTGATGTGAGCATATTGTTAATTTCTCAGGAGGCCTTGTCCCAACATGGAGTCATTTGTGTACCACTCCTGTGATGTTCTTTGAAGTCCTCCTGAGGATGTTTTGTGGCTTGATTAGCAATCAAAGTCCCTATCTCTTTCCTGTTCTCTATCCTTGTTAAATCCGTTGCTGTTTTTGCAATATCCAATTAGCATTATTTTCAATATGAGCACTTCAGCTTTCTGTTCTTCCAGCTTCCAAGTCAATAGAAATGAACTCTCTTGACCTGTGTGTGTGGTGGGGAGGATTTCCAGATCCATCTTGTCTCTAAGTCATAGCACAGGAACATCAAGGTCAAAATCTTATAGGGACTCCAAACTAGAACAGATCTATTGAACCAATGGGATTTGCATAAGTGTTGACAATTGATTTAATGTATCCCTTCTAATTGGGAATACCAAGGGGATTCAAGCCAAAGGTAGAATCGTAGAAGCTTTGAGTTGGAAAAGGCTGAGGTATACTTAGTAAAACTTGAATAGGAACCCCAAGAACATAGAAACTTCCAAAATATTTGAATCCCAAACCAAGGCTTGAACCAGAGATCTCAGGCCTAGCTCCTCACGTGGACACTATGTTGCCTGAACTAACCTTTGCTAATTAAAAGGCACCCATGAAGTCATGACTTTTCCCATGAATTTTCTCCCCCACTTTCCCACATAATCACTCTGACCAGCACTGCCTATTTTCTGCTCTGATCTGTAAACAAAGACTTTTGTTGATCTCCGTAGCTCCAGGTGTTTTTCCTTGAAGACCTTATCACTTATGTATTTGCTTGACTACTTATCTAATGTTGCAGTTTCTGGCTCCTCCGGCTGACCTAGAAGCCCTGAACTTCAAATTTCTCACAGAGTCAGATTTCTCACAGAGAGAAGCGTAATTCCCCTGACGAATATCACTTAGAGCCCCAGGAAATCCCACAGGAAATCCCACAATCCCTCTAAATCGTCAGTGAACCCATCAGCTTCAAGAACATCAGGCTGATCTACAACATACACAACCAAAGCATTTTAAACAGAGAATGTCCTCCAACCTCTGTATAAAGACCTCAAAAAATGGAAATACCCACAATTGCTTAGTTACAATGATAAGGCAAACAATACTTCTTGGTGTCTTGGTTTTTAGGCCATTTCCTGGGGATAGTTAGGGCATTGATTCAGAACATGGGATAGACCCCATCAGCTCTATTTTCTTAGATATGGTTATCATAGTTTTCTATAGGTGAGCAGATAAAGACTAGTATATTGCATACGAGCCGTCCCCTGCCACGCATTGCTGTGGCCCACATGGGGGTTCTGTGTGGGAGGTTTGTCCAATTCTATTGTTGGTGGGGTTCAGAATGCTCTGTGATTGTAGGTGAACTATAAATCCCAGCAACTACAACTCCCAAATGTCAAGATTCTATTTTCCCCAAACTCCACCAGTGTTCACATTTGGGCATATTGAGTATTCGTGTAGAGTTTGGTCCAGATCCATCATTGTTTGAGTCCACATTGATCTCTGGATGTAGGTGAACTACAACTCCAAAACCAAAGGACACTGCCCACCAAACCCTTCCAGTATTTTCTGTTGGTCATGGGAGAACTGTGTGCCAAGTTTGGTTCAATTCCATCGTTGGTGGGGTTCAGAATGTTCTTTGATTGTAGGTGAAATATAAATCCCAGCAACTACAACTCCTGAATGTCAAGATTCTATTTCCCCCAACTCCACTAGTGTTCACATTTAGGCATACTGAGTATTTGTGTAGAGTTTGGTCCAGATCCATCATTGTTTGAGTCCAAAGTGATCTCCGGATGTAGGTGAACTACAACTCCAAAACCAAAGGACACTTGCCCACCAAACCCTTCCAGTATTTTCTGTTGGTCATGGGAGAACTGTGTGCCAAGTTTGGTTCAATTCCATCGTTGGTGGGGTTCAGAATATTCTTTGATTGTAGGTGAACTATAAATCCCAGCAACTACAACTCCCAAATGACAAAATCCATTTTTTGAATGAAGGACATACATTGGGTTGTTAGGTGTATCGTGTCCAAATTTGGTGCCAATTGCCCCAGTGGTTTTTGAGTTCTGTGAATACCACAAACTAAAATTACATTTTTATTTATATAGATATCTCAAAAACTAGAGTTGAGAGGGGAAAACTGGTGTCATTTTTGGCATTATTGGGTCAAATATACACAGAAACAGGTCTAATAATTGACACACCAAAATGTGTATTGTCCAGTGTAATGTCCTCCTCCTTTGATCTCCTTCTCCTCTTCATGATGAATAACAGAATTAAAAAAATCCCACATATGTCTTTAGTAAAAGAAGCAAACATATCCTTGGCCCTTAAATCAATTCAAGACAAGCTATGGGAAAGTGATATACCACTGGATTCCCTTACAGGCTTGACTCTGCCATAAGACTCACTGAGATAATAATAATAATAATAATAATAATAATAATAATAATAATAATAATAATCCTTTTTTTGTACCCCGCTAACATCTCCCGAAGGACTCGGTGCGGCTTATAAGAGGCTGAGGCCCAAACACAACAAAAACAACAGCATCACAAATACAACAAAATAACTCATAAAACAGTAATAAACAGTAAAACAATAGTAAATATCATTAGACAATAATACCATGACACAATTAAAAACCAAGGCCAGGCCAATGTAATGATTAAAAATTTAAAATGCTGGGCATGGCAGGTGAAATAGATAGGTTTTTGGAGATAGGTGCAATGTGCAGACAATCTTAAATCTCTAGTAAAGTGCATTTAGGGACATGATGCTTGGAGTTTCCTATTCTGGGAAGGCACACTGGAACAACCACATCTTCAAGCTCCTCCTAAAGACTGCCAATGTTGGGGCTTGTCTGATGTCCTTGGAGAGAGAGTTCCAGAGTCGGGGGGCCACCACGGAGAAGGCCCTATCCCTCATCCCCACCAATCGCGCTTGCGACGCAGGTGGGATCGTGAGCAGGGCCTCTCCAGATGATCGGGGAGATCGTGTGGGTTCATATACGGAGATGCGGTCACGAAGGTAGGCGGGTCCCAAACTGCTTAGGGCTTTGTAGGTAAGCACCTGCACCTTAAATTAGGACTGGAAAATGAATGGCAGCCAATGGAGCTCCTTAAACAGGAGGGTTGACCTCTCTCTGTACGGAGCACCAGTTAACAACCTGGCCACCGCCCGTTGAACCAGTTGGAATTTCCGGGCCGTTTTCAAGGGCAGCCCCACATAGAGCGCATTACAGTAGTCCAATCTGGAGGTGACTAAGGCATAGACCCCCCCCCCCCCGGTGGCGCAGTGGGTTAAAGCACTGAGCTGCTGAGCTTGTTGATCGAAAGGTCACAGGTTCGATTCCGGGGAGCGGCGTGAGCTTCCGCTGTCAGCCCTAGCTTCTGCCAACCTAGCAGTTCAGAAACATGCAAATGTGAGTACTTAATGTCAGGGGACTACCTTTACCTTTAAGGCATAGACCACCGTGGCAAGATCTGCCTTCCCGAGGTACGGTCGCAGTTGGCGCACGAGTCTCAATTGTGCGAAAGCCTTCCCAGACACCGCCGACGCCTGAGCCTCAAGCATAAGTGATGAGTCCAAGAGGACACCCAAACTGCGGACCTGTGTCTCCAGGGGGAGTGTAACCCCGTCCAGCACAGGCTGCCACCTTATATCCCGGTCCGGTTTACAATTGACCAGAAGGACCTCTGTCTTGTCGGGACTGATCTTCAGCTTGTTCATCCTCATCTAGACAGCCACAGCAGCCAGACACTCATCCAGCACCCGAGGGGCTTCCTTGAAATTAGGTGGAAAGGAGTAGTAGAGTTGTGTGTCATCTGCATAGAGATGGCACCCAACTTCAAAACCCCAGATGACCTCTCCCAGCAGTTTCGTGTAGATGTTAAAAAGCATGGGAGACAGAATAGAGCCTTGAGGGACCCCACAGGTCAAAGGCCAGGGGTCCGAGCAGGCGTCTCCCAGCTTCACCATAGTTGCCTTGAGGGACGTTTACTAAAACAGAAAGCCCACAGGATATGTGTCCTGTGTTCTCTGTTACTCTGCTGTTCAATGTACATTAATTTTATTTTCTGACAAAGAGCTGGAAAGTGGAAGTTGGTAAACAGGAAATTTGGGTTGGAAGGTCACTGTGGAAGAGCACCACAACGAAGCCCTTGATCCTAATCTATGGATTATTTTATGGAGCAATATTTCTCAGTATATGAAAGTCCTGGAAGCTTTTCTTTTAAAATGTAAGCGGGGCTATTTGGAATTCTGCAGCATTGACCATCAATCTGAATTGTTCTCATTCACCAGAGTAATGGTTCTGCTGTGTTTACAATGTTATCCATCAAAATAGTGAAAAGGGTCAGATTTGCTCCTCAAGGTTTGCCATCTCATCTTCCTTCCCCATCCTAAGTATTTTTTTTGTCACAATTTGGATGTAAGCAATTTTTGCAGAATGTTGACATCTCCTTCTTCCCTCTTTTCTTCCTTCCCTTCCATTCTAGGAGAGGAAGCATTGACCATGTACATGGACAAAAGTCGGCTTGATCGAAAGTCAGGCAATGCCACCCAAAGCGTTGAGTCCCTTCACCAGCTCGCCTCCTCCTATTTCGTGGACCGGGATGGAACCATGAGACGTCTCCATGAGATCCAAATCTCAACTGGAGCGATCAAGGTATGCTATGGATTGTGTGTCTAAAGAAGCTAGTCTTGGAATGGGAAAGGAGAGAGTGAAGATGATGATTATGATGGTGAAGATGATGTTATTTATTTATTTCGGTTTCTTTTACCCTGCCCTTCTCACCCCGAGGGGGACTCAGGGCGGCTTACAAAAGCCAAGGCACAATTTGATGCCCGCATCACAGAACAATCAAAACACAAAATTACATCAAATTCACAGTTAACAACAATTCATGCCTTATACCAAAAAAATCAATAAAATCAATACAAACCCAATTCCTCCTCCTACACGGTCGACGTTCGCTATCTCATAGTTCTAACTTTCAATTCCACTTCGTCAATCCTGTTGGTCTTACTCGTCTGATTGTCTTATTTAATTGCCAGATTGCCCAAAGGCCTGGTCCCATAACCACGTCTTCACCCTCCTCCTGAAGGAGAGGAGGGATGATGATGCCCTGATTTCCCCCGGGAGTGAGTTCCACAGGTGAGGGGCCACCACTGAGAAAGCCCTGCTCTTGTCCCTACCAGCCTCACTTGTGACAGTGGTGGGGTCGAGAGCAGGGCCTCCCCAGATGATCACAAGCTCCGGGGTGGGACGTAGAGGGAGACGCGTTCGGACAGATACACTGGACCGGAACCGTACAGGGTTTTGTAGGTCAAAACCAGCACCTTGAATTGTGCTCGGAACTGAACCGGCAGCCAGTGGAGCTGGCACAGCAGGGGGATGGTGTGCTCCCTGTATGTCGCTCCAGTGAGCAGTCCGGCTGCCGCTCGCTGGACTAGTTGAAGTTTCCGAACAGATGGAAAGTAAGGATAGAACCGGCGAACGAGAGGAAACAAAAGAAGATTGAAGACAAGCACAGACGATAACACTATTACTAACGCACTATCGGGGAAATAATGAGCAAATAATAAGAATATACAATATTAACACACTCCACGTCCCACTCTCCCAACCACATGCACACCCCGCTTACCTACCCCTACCTACCACTAGATAAGGTATCCCCCCCCTCCCCGATCCCCCACAACCCTACCCTTCTCGCCAGTAGTTAGGTACCTTACCCACCCCTACTTCCCCTTCACCCTACCACCCCCCCCCCCTGCTTTCTTTTTATTTTAAGGCATAACTTGTACGTCAATGATTAACATCCTATTGATGTATTATTATCAAAAAACTCTCAATAAAAATTATTACAAAAAAAAAAAAGTTTCCGAACAGTCTTCAAGGGCAACCCCATGTAGAGAGCGTTGCAGTAGTCTATTCGGGATGTAACAAGAGTGTGGACCACCGTGGTCAGACTTAACAAGAGCATGGACCACCGTGTTGATGTTGTTGATGATGATGACAGTGGTGATGGTAATGAATGTGGTGCATGTGGGGTGATGCGGCTGCATTGTTGCTTGTCACAATTTTGAGAGGCACTACAGTAGCTAATGGACGGATTCAGTGATGCTACAGCAGTGGTTCCCAACCTGTGGTCTATGGACCACCAATGGTCTGCAAGAACAAAAACATGGTCTACAGCAGTGGTTCTCAACCTGGAGTCCCCAGATGTTTTTGGTCTCCAACTCCCAGAAATCCTAAAAGCTGGTAAACTGGCTGGGATTTCTGGGAGTTGTAGGCCAAAAACATCTGGGGACCCCAGGTTGAAAACCACTGGTCTACAGCCTCACTATTATGACACCGTTGCCTCGAAACCATGCAGCAAGGATAGTAATTGGTCTTAAGAAACTTTCTTATAATAGTGTCAAGGCAACGGGGATGTCGGGATGGGAGAAGCTGACTTACCCACAAAAAGCATGACAACAAGCCACCTGACTCCTGTTTCTCCTCCTCCCTCCCTCCCTCTGAGCAGAGCTATTCCATGTGGTGCCTGGAAGTGGGGACACCTTGGTGTCTTCGTTTTTAGGCCTCTTCCTGGGATGATTTGGAGTGCTGATTCAGAAAATAGCATTGGTTAGACTACATCTTGATTTTTAAATATTGTTTTCTGTGGACGAGCAGATGGTGACTACTGGATGGCATATGCTCTGTTTCAGAAACTAGAGCTGATGTGGTCTATCCAGTGGAATTTTTCTGAATTGGCATTCCAAATAACCAAAACAAATCTAAAGTAGACCAACAATTTATTTGTAACCCTTTTGGTACTAATGTTGGAGAGTGGGTCTCTGGTCAAGTGGTCCCTGGTCAAAGTGGTCTCTGGTCAAAGTAGTCCCTGGTCAAAGTGGTCCCTGGTCAAGTTGGTCCCTGGTCAAAGTGGTCCCTGGTCAAAGTGGTCCCTGGTCAAGTGGTCCCTGGTCAAAGTGGTCCCTGATCAAAGTGGTCTCTGGTCAAGTGGTCCCTGGTCAAAGTGTTCCCTGGTCAAGTGGTCTCTGGTCAAAGTGGTCTCTGGTCAAGTGGTCCCTGGTCAAAGTGTTCCCTGGTCAAGTGGTCTCTGGTCAAGTGATCCCTGGTCAAAGTGTTCCCTGGTCAAGTGGTCTCTCGTTAAAGTGGTCTCTGGTCAAGTGGTCCCTGGTCAAAGTGTTCCCTGGTCAAGTGGTCTCTGGTCAAGTGGTCCCTGGTCAAAGCGGTCTCTGGTCAAGTGATCCCTGGTCAAAGTGTTCCCTGGTCAAGTGGTCTCTGGTCAAGTGGTCCCTGGTCAAAGTGGTCCCTGCTTAAAAAAAGGTTGGGATCCACTCTGCTACAGGGTTCCAGGCTCCTTTGAGAGGTATCTTCCTATGTTTTCTCATACGTGGGAGACTTTCTATGCAACGAGGGGACAAAATGTGCCAGAAAAATCTCACATCCATTTTTTTTTCTAAATAATGTTTTGGAAGTTTGTAGTCTTTGTGGGACTTGTTTGGAGTTTCCATAGCTTTGGACATAGAAAGAGGTTGAAGCAATGTTGCCTGAACCTCACACATGTCTCACACTATGGCTCAATTCCATAGTGAGCCATAGGAGTTGGAGGGACAAATAGTCCCAAGAGTCACGGTAGTAAGAGAAGTGATGCAGAGATGGGGATGACTTTGTACTATACAGGAGAACGTGGTATTGTTGAATGGTGTTCCCATTCAGCCTTTTGTCAGCTGAGCTTTCTTTTGAAAGTCTTTTCACTGGCTGTCCAGTGTATGAGCAACACGAGACTACAATACCGCCGGACAAAAGGCTCTGAGATTTGAAGCGGTCAGGGACACAGAGCAAGGCACAAGATAGGTTCTGGGGAGGGCAGACAAAAGAGACAAGAATGGACCCCCAGACAAAAGAGAGAGGCTTTTTTCCATCATTGAAAAGCAATCTTCTGGTACGACTGGAAGTGCGGGGGGATTCGTATTCCCCCTGCAATTGACTGGTGAAGCTGTCACAGGGAGCAATTTCCGAAAAGGTTTGGCCTCCATCATCACGTTAGGTGTCACCAGATCAGGTCCTCTTTCTTTTCAGCATTGACGATGGGAAACCTCCTGACAGATGATCAAAAACCTTTAATTTTTGCCTGGAAGATGGGGAAGAGTTGAGCGGCAGTAGAGAACAAGAGAGTTGAGAGTGGGATAGTGAGTCAGGTGATGCCCCAGATGTCCAGTCAAAGAAAATGTCTGCACTTGGCAACAAATGAAAAAAATATGTAATCAAACACTTTTCTACACTCAAGTTTCATTGAGATACTAGCTGTACCCGCCACGCGTTGCTGTGGCCAACCTTCCCTCACTCTTCCTGGCCTATCCCCCGGCTTAAAAAGGACAAATCACCCAGGTCCCCTGGTGACCTAAACCTGGGTGACTTTGAAGGGAAATGTGTTGGAGGAATCTTCCCCAAGGCTGTTGAGGTCAGGCCAAAGCTCTGAGAGCTCCTGCCTTTGCTGTGGAGTTCCCCAGGGTGCTATCCTCTCGCCCCGTTATTTAACATCTATGTCCGGCCACTTGCTGGACTGGTGCGGAGCTTTGGCATAGAGTGCTACCAGTATGCAGATGATACCCAGCTACTCTTGCATCTTGAACCTGGGACAACCACGATTCCTGAGAACTTTAGGCTGTGTTTGGAAGCAATGATGAGTTGGCTGCGAGCGAGCAGACTAAAAGTGAATCCTGCTAAAACTGAGATACTCTGGCCCGGCCAGCCGCCAGAATTAATCCAGTCTCTGCCTGATTTCGATGGGGAAGCTCTGGTTCCGTCTTCCACTGTTAAAAGCCTTGGGGTTGTGTTGGACTCATCGCTGACGATGGAGGCCCAGATCACTGCCATAAGTAAGCAGGCCTTTTTTCATCTTCGCCAGGCAAGGAAATTGGCATCCTACCTTTCGGTAGAAGCATTGGCAACGGTAATCCACGCAACAGTCACCACGAGGTTGGACTATTGCAATGCCTTATATGCCGGCCTTCCGAAGTCAACAACCCAGAAGATTCGGATGGTCCAAAATGCAGCGGCCAGGCTGCTAGCGGGATCATCTATAAGATCCCATATTACACCGATTCTGCAACAACTGCATTGGCTACCAATAGAACATCGGATCTCTTACAAGATACTGATCCTGACATTCAGAGCTCAAAATGGCCAAGGACCTTTATATCTTAGGGACCGCCTCATTCCTTTTCCCATCAGTGGTCACCTCAATCCACCCAGGAAAATCTCCTCTACATACCAGGCCCTAGGGAAGGAGGTACACCTGGAAGCTACACAGCATAGAGCTTTTTCGACCTATGCTCCAATTCTGTGGAACTTGTTGCCTCCATACATTAGAGCAATGTCGGAGTTGTGACCTTTTGTAAAGGCACTCAAAACTTGGCTGTTTGGTGGTGCATTTAAGTAATCAGATCTAATTTGCCAAATAGTCACTGTTGAAAGTTTTTATGTTGAATGTTTTTATATTGTGTAAATGCTATTTTAGATTGTAAGTCGCTCGGAGCACCTTGGTGGAGAGCGACTAATTAAGAAATAAAGTGAAGTGAAGTGAAGTGAAAGCAACCAATTAATTATACTGTTAATGGGTAGGTGTGGTGGGTCGAAGTCCAGGAGCAGGCTGATCTCCCCAGCTGGAACTACTTTGAGTTAGCTCTTCGGAGGAGGAGGAGGCAAAGCTCTTTTCCTCTCCCTAGCTGCACTGGGGGGGGGGGGGGGGGGGGGGGGGGGGGGGGGGAGAGAGATAATTCATTGATTACTGGCTTCTACTTCCCAACGTATGTCAGGTGGTGGAATACTGGCTAAATAGACTTCATGTGATAATGTGGCATGTCTCATTAAGAGCCACATCCACTGTTTTAGTGTGGTGAGATGTGTTCCACACTAGGCATGTGTATTCAGCAGCCAAGTAGCAAAGCTCAAGGGCAGATGTCTTCGCTGTGTCTGGTTGTGATCCCTATGCTGTACCAGTCAGCTTTCGTATGATATTATTTCTAGCATCCACTTTTTGCTTGATATTTAAGCAGTGCTTCTTGTAAGCCAGAGCATGGTCCAGAATGACTCCCAAGTATTTTGGTGTGTTGCAATGCTCCAGTGGGATTCCTTCCCAGGTCATCCTCAGAGCTCGGGGTGCTTGTCTGTTCTTAAGGTAAAGAGCACACATCTGCATTTTTGATGGATTAGGAATCAGATGGTTTTCCCTGTAATAGGCAATAAGAGCACCTAAAGCTTCAGAGAGCTTCTGTTCAACCATTACAAAGCTCCCTGCTTGGGTCAAGAATAACAGGAGTTTCAGACTGAGCAAACTGGAGGGCAATGACCTGTGATGAATGACTGTTCCTCTTAAATATTATTTGGAGTTTAAAACCATTACAATGGAGATTTATTTGTTTATCGTGTCAGGAGCAAACCAAACAGTTGTATTGCATTTTTAACAACAAACAGCAAACAAACAAACAAACAAACAAAACATAAAGTTTGCAAGCTTGGTGGTTGATTAAATGTCCTTTGACCAGTAGCTGGCCACTTGGAGTGCCTCTGGTGTTACTATAAGAAGGTTCTCCATTGTGCATGTGGCAGGGCTCAGGTTGCATTGCAGTAGGTGCTCTGTAGTTTGCTCTTCTCCACACGCGCATGTCGTGGATTCCACTTTGTAGCCACATTTCTTAAGGTTGGCTCTGCATCTCGTGGTGCCAAAGCGCAGTTTGTTCAGCGCCTTCCAAGTCGCCCAGTTTTCTGTGTGCCCAGGGGAAAGTCTAGAAAACAGCATTGATTGAGGTTCTGGGTTTGAGCCTGCCACTTTTGGACTCTCGCTTGCTGAGGTGTTCCAGCGAGTGTTTCTGTACATCTTAGAAAATTATTTCTTGATTTAAATCATTGACGTGCTGGCTGATACCCAAACAGGGGGATGAGTTAGAGATGTCACTGCCTTGGTCCTCTTACTATTGGTTGCTACTTCCCGGCGGATGTCAGGTGATGCAATACTGGCTAAACAGTGTAATTTCTCCAGTGGTGTTGGGCACAGACACCCCGTGATAAGGCGGCAGGTCTCATTAAGAGCCACATCTACTGTTTTAGTGTGGTGAGATGTGTTCCACATTGGGCATGGAGATACCAGAGACTGAATTATCTTTGTACAAGTCTTTGCAATCACACTAAACAACTGTCTTCCTTTTCTTCTATTCTATCATCTGGTGCTCTTCCTGTTGCTTCTCAAAAGTTACATTTGTGACATCTAGAATTTAAAATTGCTTTGGGGTGGCCTTCTTCTGATCATCCCTAATCCGTCCTATTCCTGTGAACTTTCTGGTTTTTCTGTTATACCCAAATACCACTGTGAAAGGTATTGATTCTGACTTTGCTTCACTTCTCTAGGTTACTGAAACACGGACAGGCCCCTTGGGTTGTAACAGTTATGACAATCTGGACTCTGTGAGTTCCGTCCTTCTGCAAAGCACTGAGAGTAAACTCCATCTTCAAGGTAAGAAACAAGGGATAGCTTTGGTTTGCAAGCAAAGGGGTTGAAGAACAAAATGGCCTCCATTGATCCATTACCTATATCTCTCTTGCAGCATCTTGGTTTTCAAGTAATTGCTATGGACTTTACACAGAGAGAGTAAATAGTGTATATAATAATAATAATAATAATAATAATAATAATAATAATAATAATAATAATCTTTATTTAAACCCCACCTCCATCTCCCCCAAGGGGACTCGGGGCGGCTTACATAAGACCACACCCATCAATACAGTTACTTCCTTAGGCGATCCCTCATTTTCCGAGGAGGATTGTCTTCCAGTATTCTTGTGGGTCCGTATGTGGCTGTGGAGCCCTATTCTTGCTCTGCATCTTCTTCCGCAGTGAGGGCATTGGTTTCCAGGTGGAAGGCGGTCTCGGTCGGGTTGGCTTGACGCGCCTTCCTCTTGGCATGCTTCTCCCTTTCGCCTCCATTCGTGCCTCTTCAAATTCTGCAGCACTGCTGGTCACAGCTGACCTCCAGCTGGAGCGCTCAAGGGCCAGGGCTTCCCAGTTCTCAGTGTCTAGCTGGAGTTTTTAAGGTTGGCTTTGAGCCCATCTTTAAATCTCTCTTCCTGTCCACCAACATTCCGTTCCATTCTTGAGTTCGGAGTAGAGCAACTGCTTTGGGAGAAGGTGGTCGGGCATCCGGACAACGTGGCCGTCCAGCGGAGTTGATGGCGAGGACCATCGCTTCAATGCTGGGTGGTCTTTGCTTCTTCCAGCACGCTGACGTTTGTCCGCCTGTCTTCCCAAGAGATTTGCAGGATTTTCTGGAGGCAGCGCTGATGGAATCGTTCCAGGAGTTGCATGTGATGTCTG
This sequence comes from Anolis sagrei ordinatus, assembly GCF_025583915.1. Taxonomy (NCBI): domain Eukaryota; kingdom Metazoa; phylum Chordata; class Lepidosauria; order Squamata; family Anolidae; genus Anolis; species Anolis sagrei. Next base: position 22,390,585 of record NW_026844589.1, read on the forward strand.
TAGACAGTCCACGTCTCAAAGGCATATAGCAGGGTTGGGAGGACAATAGCTCTATAAACAAGCACCTTGGTATCCCTACGGATGTCCCGGTCCTCAAACACTCTCTGCTTCATTCGGAAAAATGCTGCACTCGCAGAGCTCAGGTGGTGTTGTATTTCGGTGTCGATGATGACTTTGGTGGAGAGGTGGCTGCCAAGGTAGCAGAAATAATCAACATTTTCTAATGTTACACCATTAAGCTGTATCACTGGCATTGGAGAGGGGTTGGCTGGTGACTGCTGGAACAGCACTTTGGTTTTCTCGATGTTCAATGACAGGCCGAGCTTCTCGTATGCTTCTGCAAAGGTGTTTAGAGTGGCTTGTAGATCTTCTTCTGAATGCGCACAGACGACGTTGTCATCAGCATACTGGAGTTCTATAACAGATGTTGTTGTAACCTTGGTTTTGGCTTTCAGTCTGCTGAGGTTGAATAGCTTGCCATCTGTCCGATAGATTATTTCCACTCCAGTGGGAAGCTTCCCATCAACAAAGTGAAGTATCATACAATGAAGATGGAGAATAGAGTTGGGGCAATAACACATCCCTGCTTGACACTTGATTCCACCTTAAATGGGTCACTTTGGGAGCCATTGCTGTCCAAAACTGTTGCCATCATGTCATCATGGAGGAGCCGCAGGATGTTCACAAATTTGTTAGGGCACCCGATTTTTTGAAGGATGGTCCAGAGAGCACGGTGATCAATACTGTAAAACACAATATAAACACAAATACACAACAAAAATAAAAAAATTACATAAGATATATTACACAACATCATCTGTTATAGAACTCCAGTATGCTGATGACAACGTCGTCTGTGCGCATTCAGAAGAAGATCTACAAGCCACTCTAAACACCTTTGCAGAAGCATACATATAAGTAAACAACACAACAGCATAAAATCATTTGTCTTGGTGTATGTCTGTATGTGGGATACTATGGCCTCCTAAAATATTCTCAAGTCTTTTCTGAATGAGAGAGAAGCAATCTTTCCAAAGGAAACTACCACAGTATAGAATGCAATGTGTTGGATTGTGGAATCCCTCCCAGGTTTGAATAGGATTTTTCAGGGAGCTATCCAAAGTGCTGATCCTATTTTTAGGATATTCTTCATCACATTGGAGCCCCCGGTGGTGCAGTGGGTTAAACCCCTGTGCCGGCAGGACTGAAGACCAACAGGTTCAAATCCAGGGAGAGCACGGATGAGCTCCATCTATCAGCTCCAGCTCCTCATGCGGGGACATGAGAGAAGCCTCCCACAAGGATGATAAAACATCCGGGCGTCCCCTGGGCAACATCCTTGCAGACGGCCAATTCTCTCACACCAGAAGCGACTTGCAGTTTCTCATGTCACTCCTGACATGGCAAAAAAAATCACATTGGATAGCTCTTTCAACCATTTTACTCTATACTTTAAAAGATCTATGCAAGGTACTGACCTTTATCTATAAAATATTCACTCCTTATCCCTCACCGACTCCAAATATGTTTTTTTTATTAAAGCCTTTAGGGACTAACTGATTTTATTCCATTTGTACTTGTACTGTGGCTTTCCATTATTTTAATTGCTTTAATTGATTTTAACTTGTCTTGCTTTAAGTGATAAATGTGTTTGGTTTAAATCAGCTGTGAAAGGCTAGCGGGGTTCTTCAGGAGTCCTTGGAGGGCCTCACAAAACCCTATCCTAGTTGCTCATGAAAGAAATGATTCTGAATATCCCCAAATACTCTCTAAGTGACAAGGAGAAATTGTTGGTCTATAACACTGGAGTGAAGAGTAGAGACATCACACTGGCAACCAAGATCCGCATAAAGCAATAGTATTCCCAATAGTCACCTACTGATGTGAGAGCTGGACCTAGGGAAGGCTGAGCAAAGGAAGATAGATGCTTTTGAACTGCGGTGCTGGAGGAAAGTTCTGAGAGTGCCTTGGACCACCAGAAGACCCAACCAGACATTACTTCAAGAAATAAAGCCCGACTGCTCATTGGAGGAAAGAATAGTAGAGGCCAAGATGAAGTACTTTGGCCACATCATGAGAAGGGAAACTTAGAGAAGAGAATGATGCTGGGGAAAATGGAAGGAAAAAGGAAGAGGGGCCAACCAAGGGCAAGATGGATGGATGGAATCCTTGAAGTGACTGGATTGACCTTGAAGGAGCTGGGGGTGGTGACAGCTGACAGGGGGCTGTGGCATGGACTGGTCCATGAGGTCACAATGAGTCAGAAACGATTGAACGAATGAACAACACTGGAGCAACTTTTCACCCAGCACCACACCAGAGTCCAGTAGTACTATCTAAAAAATTTTATTAAGGAAAGCAGGTTTGTTGTTGTTTATTCGTTCAGTCGCTTCCGACTTTGTGACTTCATGGACCAGCCCATGCCAGAGCTCCCTGTTGGCTGTGGCCACCCCCAGCTCCTTCAAAGTCAATCCAGTCACTTCAAGGATACCATCTATCCATCTTGCCCTTGGTCGGCCCCTCTTCATTTTTCCTTCTATTTTCCCAGCATCATTGTCTTCTCTAAGCTTTCCTGTCTTCTCATTATGTGGCCCAAGTGCTTCATCTTTGCCTCTAATATCCTTCAAAAAGGGAAAAGGGACATTTCCAAAAGGGTCAATAGAATAGAAAATACAAAATATGAGTAATCCAAAAAAAAGGAAAATACAAATAATAATAATAATAATCATCATCATCATCATCATCATCATCTTTATTTGTACCCCACTCCATCTCCCCGATGGGGACTCGGTGCGGCTTACATGAGGCCAAGCCCAAAACAACAATTACATGAAATAAAACAAAACCAAAAGCGCAAGTAATAAACAATAATAATGCAATTACATAAAACAAAAGACAACATAGCAATATAAAATTACAATAAACACAATCAGGGTAACATGGGCGAGCTACATGTAATGGATAAAAGAAAATTGGGTAGAAACAGATTAAAAACTCAGGTGGGATAAACACGAGAGAAACAAAGACAGATTATTTGCGGAGGAGAGCTCGTTTTAGTGAAGGTCGTGGAGCAAAACTTTCCTATGGGGGGAATGCACTGCAATAGAAGTAATCCAAAAATGGCATAGTACATAAAGTCAAGAGAATCAGAATTCACAGCAGTTATTCAAACATGAAATCCTAAACCAGAAAACATGAGCTTCTTCCAAGGCAAACCCTTACAGGAACAAAGACATGAGTCAGACCACTTAATTTAAGCCCACCCAGGCACCCATGAAATCGTGCCAAACACACCTGGACGTCAAAGCCTTCTCACGGATTCTGTGAGAATATCTAGTTTGTCTGTTTTTAACTCCATCCATTCTCAGGCCTAATATACTTTCCTGGGAAAACTCCCCATCAGCCCAAGGACTTCCACTTTCCCCGGTTACCTGGAACCAGCTCCAGAATCCCAAACATTGGCCTCCGCAGATCAGTCCTCTCTGATCTGAGGCCTGCAATTTTCTCCAATCACACACAGACTCCTTATTTTGATACCCCAAATTCCCCTCATCCTCTGACAAATCATTGGATGCTTGCTGTGCTACAACAGAAATTTTCCCTTCTGCCATTCATTTTCCGGACCCAATTCAAGGTGCATGTTCTTACCTACAAAGCCCTGGGTCCCGCCTACCTGCGCAACCGCTTTTCTGTGTACAAACCCACACAATCTCTTCAGTCATCTGGAGAGGCCCTGCTCGCACTCCCACCTGCATCGCAAGTGCGATGCAAGTGGGGACGAGAGAGAGCCTTCTCAGTGGTGGCCCATCGACTCTGGAACTCACTCCCTAAGGACATCAGGCATGCCCCAACTCTGGCAGTCTTTAGGAGGAGCTTGAAAACGTGGTTGTTCCAGTTTGCCTTCCCAGAATAATGAACCCTTAGCACTTTGTTCTCCAAAAGCACTTTATATTGATTTAGGACTGCTTGTATGTTCCCACTAACGCCACACCTCCTTTATCTTGTCCATACCCAGCATTAATTTTAAACTTCAATTACATTGGCCTAGCCACAGATTTTAAATGTGTATTGTGCTATTGTTAATGTTTATATTACTCTGTGTATGAGATTTATTTTAATTGCTTTGTATTGTTGTTGTTATTGCTTGTATTGTTGTATTGTGGGTTCGGCCTCATGTAAGCCACACCGAGTCCCTTGGGGAGATGGTAAGGTAAAGGTAAAGGTAGTCCCCTGACATTAAGTCCAGTCATGTCTGACTCTGGGGTGTGGTGCTCATCTCCATTTCTAAGCCGAAGAGCCATCGTTGTCCATAGACACCTCCAAGGTCATGTGGCTGGCATGACTGCATGGAGCGCCGTTACCTTCCCGCCGGAGCGGTACCTATTGATCTACTCACATTTGCATGTTTTTGAACTGCTAGGTTGGGAGAAGCTAGGGCTGACAGCGGAAGCTCACACCGCTCCCCGGAATCGAACCTGCGACCTTTCGATCAACAAGCTCAGCAACTCAGTGCTTTAACCCACTGTGCCACTGGGGGGAGATGGTAGCGGGGTATAAATAAAGTTTTATTATATTATTATTATTATTATTTTGGGCTCTGGGTGGCATGAGGATTTCCTCTCATTTTATCCAGCTTCTTCACACTGTTTTCCTCCCTAGATTCTCCTTGCTTCCCTCCTTCTTGCCATTCTTTCCTCCAGCATTACTTTCCTGGGGAAACTCCCCATCAGCCCAAGGACTTCCACTTTTCCTGGTTTCTATCACCTTGGTGCACTGGTTTGCATGCAGAAATCCCCAAGCTCAACACCAGACCGAAGTGTTATCTCCTATAACATTGGTGAGATAGACTTCTTCCTGAGGTCTTGGGAGGTGTCACCATTGAGAAGAGAAGAGTCCTGTCTTGGATGGATGGATGGAATAGCTTTCTAGTTCTGGTGTTGTTGCCATTGATGCCGTTTCACTTTTTTGGCATCATCGTTTCGGGTCCTTGCCAGCTGAGCCCAACCAAAGCTGGTGTTTCAGGAACATTGCTCTTTTCCTCGAAGTGGCCTCTGAGCCATCACAGATTGCCAGTTCCTGACAGTGGCTTGTTTATGATCAGATCAGAGAAGACAAAGTCATAATTCATTACCTGCGGCCTTGTGAATAATTTTTAATCAGACCTTGCAAGTTAGCTGGAGAGGAGAGGCAAAGAACGTAGCTAATTATTCTAGGAACCACCTTCTAGATTGCAGCGTGTGTGTGAAATTGTGTGTGTGTGTGGGGGGGGGCAGCTTTAAAGCTTAGGGCGTGTTATAAGGAAACCATCATTTCCTCCAAAGTGTGACACCTGCCCCCATCAGGCTGACTGGTACCAAGTCAGAGTATTAGTTCCATATAGAACAGCGTTTCTCAACCTGGGGGTCGGGACTCCTGGGGGGGGGGGGGCATGAGGGAGTATCAGAGGGGTTGCCAAAGACCATCACTATTTTCTGTTGGTCATGGGAGTTCTGTGTGGGAAATTTGGCCCAATTCTATCATTGGTGGGGTTCAGAATGTTCTTTGATTGTAGGTGAACTATAAATCCCAGCAACTACATCTCCCACATTTCAAGAATATTTTCCCCAAACTCCACCAGGGTTCACATTTGGGCATATTGAGTATTCGTGCCAAGCTTGGTCCAGATCCATCATTGTTTGAGTTCACAGTGCTCTCTGGATGTAGGGGAGCTATGAGTTTGGTCTAAATCCATCATTGTTTAAACAGTGTATTTTAATATTGAGATAAATGTTTTTTTAATGTTTTTGTATGCAAATAATGAATTCTTGTCCCGACATTGAATGTTTGCCGTATATATGCTGTCCTCTTTGGGTTGGGAAGGGTGGAATATAATGTTTTACAGAAATAACTAAATAAATTTAAGTCGACAGTGCTCTCTGGATGTAGGCAACTCCAAAACTCAAGGTCAATGCCCACTAAACCCTTCCAGTATTTTCAGTTTGTCATGGGAGTTCTGTGTGCCAAGTTTGGTTCTATTCCATTGTTGGTGGAGTTCAGAATGCTCTTTAATTTTAGGTGTTCTATAAATCCCAGCATCTACAACTTCCAAATGACAAAATCAATTTTTTGAGTGATGGTCACTCCTTGAGTTAGTAGGTGCCTTGTGGCCAAATTTGGCGGTAATTCGTTTGCCCCAATTCTGTCGTTGGTGGGGTTCAGCATGCTCTTTGATTATAAGTGAACTATAAATCCCAGTAACTACAACTCCCAAATGCCTATGACTGTAATGGGAGCCTGGGAAGCTCCCCCCCTTCCGTAATGGGCCAAAAGAAAATGGATATTTTGGCACCCCACAGTGAAACAGATATATCCCCTCTTGATTTTGGGAGACTCCCAATATTGGATCAGGGCCCCCACCAAAAGCCAGGACACAAAACAGATCAAGGTTTATCCGGATTGCACAAGGCTGGGATATATGTGTATTCCTGTGTATGAAAGAGAAGTTACTAAAGCTCTTCCAGCAGTCATCAGCAGTCACCAGCCAATCCCTCTCCAATGCCAGAAATACAGCTTAATGGTGGAACATTAGAAAATGTTGACCATTTCTGCTCCCTTGGCAGCCACCTCTCCACCAAAGTCAACATTGACACCGAAATACAACACCGCCTAAGCTCTGCAAGTGCAGCTTTTTTTCAAACGAAGCAGAGAGTGTTTGAGGACCGGGACATCCGTAGGGAGACCAAGGGGTTTGTTTATAAAGCTATATAAGCAGATCCAGGGAAGTAATGCTACCCCTTTATTCTGCCTTGGTTGGACCACACCTGGAATATTGTCTCCAATTCTGGGTTCCACAGTTGAAGAGAGATATTGACAAGCTGGAATGTGTCCAGAGGAGGGCGACTAAAATGATCAAGGGTCTGGAGAACAAGCCCTATGAGGAGCGGCTTAAGGAGCTGGGCATGTTTAGCCTGAAGAAGAGAAGGCTGAGAGGAGATATGATAGCCATGTATAAATATGTGAGAGGAAGCCACAGGGAGGAGGGAGCAAGCTTGTTTACTGCTTCCATGGAGATTAGGAAAAGGAACAATGGCTTCAAACTACAAGAAAGGAGATTCCATCTGAACATGAGGAAGAACTTCCTGACTGTGAGAGCCGTTCAGCAGTGGAACTCTCTGCCCTGGAGTGTGGTGGAGGCTCCTTTTTGGAAACTTTTAAACAGAGGCTGGATGGCCATCTGTCAGGGGTGATTTGAATGCAATATTCCTGCTTCTTGGCAGAATGGGGTTGGACTGGATGGCCCATGAGGTCTCTTCCAACTCTTTGATTCTATGTTGGAGTTAGGTTTTTTTGATGTTTAACTGCAACCCAGCTTTTTGCTTTCTTCTTTCACCTTGATTAGAAGGCTCCTCAGCTCCTCTGCTTTCGGCCATCAAAGTGGTATCATCTGCATATCTAAGTTTGTTAATGCTTCTTCTAGCAATTTTAACTCCAGCCTTGGATTTGTCAAGCACCGCACGTCACATGATGTTTCCAACTTATGGTGACCCTAAGGCAAATCTATCACAAGGTTTTTCTGTGGCGAAAAATGTGTGGCTTGCCCAAAATCAACTGATGAGTTTCCATGGCCATGTGAGGAATTGAACCCTTCTTTTCAGAATCATAATTCAGTGTTCAAATAACAACATTACGCTGGTTATACATGCCAGTAGCCACTTGTCTGTGGCAATAGATTGGAATTCACTGCAGAATAGAACGGCTGTCTGAAATCCCAGCATTATTATTCAGAGGTGAGGGAAAACTTTGGTTGCCTGTCCCAATGTCGATAACATTCATCGTGGCTGGGTTGCTTTTAAAAAATGCAGATGGGCACAAAGCAGACCACACTCTTCTGGACCTCTGGTCCAGCTTAAAATGCTCTGCCCGTTGGCTGTGCATCACCCAGTTTTGTCTGACCTAATTCTTGAGCGAGAGGGGAGTAGTGGCAGCTGTCAGGCAGAATAACCGCAGCACTGCAGTCAAGATGAATATTTGGGGACAGAGACTGGAAGGAGGAGGAGTGGCCCTGGAATCTGGGTTGTGATTGTTTTCTTTCGAGGAAAAGAAACTTCTAGCACTTGCAATTCTTATTTGACAGTGGGAAGCTTTAGTACATACTTACTTAGGGGATCTTTCGTTGTCTGAGTAGAAGAGTCTTCCAAGATCAGTGTACTGGTCTGTAGGTAACTGTGGAGCCCTATTCTTGACCTGTATGTTCTCCCAAAGTGAGGGCATTGGTTTCCAAGTGGAAGGTGGCCTCGGTCAGGGTTGACTTGACACACCTTCCTCTTGGCACGTTTCTCTCTTTTTCCTACCATTCGTGCCTCTTTAAATTCTACAGCACTTCTGGTCACAGCTGACCTCCACCTGGAGCACTCAAGGGCCAGGGCTTCCCAGTTCTCAGTGTCTCTGCCAGAGTTTTTAAGGTTGGCTTTGAGCCCATCTTTCAATCTCTTTTCCTGTCCTCCAACATTCCGTTTTCTGTTCTTGATTTCGGAGTAAAGCAACTGCTTTGGGAAACGGTGGTTGGGCATCCGGACAATGTGCCCAGTCCTGCATAGGACCATCGCCTCAATGCTGATGGTCTTTGCTTCTTCCAGCACGCTGACATTTGTCTGCTTGTCTTCCTAATAGATTTGCAGGATTTTTTGGAGGCAGCGCTGATGGAATCATTCCAGAAGTTACATGTGATGTCTGCAGACAGGCCATGTTTCACAGGGTTGGGAGGACAATAGAATCATAGAATCAAAGAGTTGGAAGAGACCTCATGGGCCATCCAGTCCAACCCCATTCTGCCAAGAAGCAGGAATATTGCATTCAAAGCACCCCTGACAGATAGTCACGGTGGTGCCTGGCTCGAGAGCAGTATGTGAAAAAGATCTTGGAGTCCTCGTGGACAACAAGTTAAACATGAGCCAACAATGTGATGCAGAGGCAAAAAAAGGCCAATGGGATTTTGGCCTGTATCAATAGGATCATAGTGTCTAGATCTAGGGAAGTAATGCTACCCCTCTGTTCCGCTTTGGTTAGACCACACCTGGAATATTGTGTCCAATTCTGGGCACCACAATTCAAGAGAGATATTGACAAGCTGGAATGTGTCCAGAGGAGGGCGACTAAAATGATCAAGGGTCTGGAGAACAAGTCCTATGAGGAACGGCTTAAGGAGCTGGGCATGTTTAGCCTGAAGAAGAGAAGGCTGAGAGGAGATATGATAGCCATGTATAAATATGTGAGAGGAAGCCACAGGGAGGAGGGAGCAAGCTTGTTTTCTGCTTCCCTGGAGACTAGGACGCGGAACAATGGCTTCAAACTACAAGAAAGGAGATTCCATCTGAACATGAGGAAGAACTTCCTGACTGTGAGAGCCGTTCAGCAGTGGAACTCTCTGCCCCTGAGTGTGGTGGAGGCTCCTTCTTTGGAAGCTTTTAAACAGAGGCTGGATGGCCATCTGTCAGGGGTGATTTGAATGCAATATTCCTGCTTCTTGGCAGGGGGTTGGACTGGATGGCCCATGAGGTCTCTTCCAACTCTTTGATTCTATGATTCTATGACCTTGGAGTTGTCTATGCACAACGCCGGCTCTTCAGCTTAGACATGGACATTAGTACCAACCCCCAGAGTCGGACACGACTGGACTTAATGCCAAGGGAAAACCTTCACCGACCTATGACAGAACCAATTAGGAAATGACATTTATAATCCAAATTGTGTTACATAGTGAATTATGTTTGTCAGAACTCCTCGTGTGCGATGCCTCCCCTCAAAACCAAAACTGTTGCCTTAGATGTGATGGAAGACACCTCATGTTGCAACTGAGATCTCAGAAAGCAAAATACCTTGGGGTAGCCTTCATATAACAGTAAGCCTCCATAAACATATGTATATCCTACATATAGAGGTAGGGTGTGGATGAGACCACTGCTGTCCTCCTTTCTCTGTCTGCCTTGGCCCCTGTGGATTCTTCCTTCCTTTATCCTTCCACTCTAGTGAGCTGTCAGTATTAGATAAGCACAGTCCAGAACTGCAACAACACAAGCAGATGGGCAATTGACCTGCCCACCTTTGTTATGCCATGTTTCGATGGAACTGCTGGCGCTTGGGGATCCTTTACCTGCCAGTCCGAAATCCCATATCTCAACAGCATAGCCAGATGAAAGCAGGTAGGGGTTCTCAGCAAGGAACTCTGTCCCTTTGCTCCTTGCCACAGTCATCCTCATGTGCATTGGAAACCGAGTCTGACAGGCAGAACTTATCAGGTACAAAGAAACAGCTGGGAATACTCCATGGGCCTCGGGCTTTCTGATGCAAAGCCGCAGATATGGGTACAGCAGAAAAACAACTCGCTGTGCTTTTCCTCCAAGATTTGCACGTGCTCACCCACTGGAAAAGGGAGACCAAGTCTCCCCTTGTTGACCTTGAAAATCCCACCTTCTCTCCCACTTCGGAATCCATGATGCAAGTGGAACTGACAAAACCAGGGCAGCTGTGTTCACTTCTGCATTCATTCAGTCCTCGCTGCATGCTGGGAAAGCCCCGTGGCTGTTCACACTTTCCTTACAGTGCAGGAAGAACAGGATTGCCTCCTTGGCTGATTTCGATCCCATCCTTTCCCGCAGTCGGTGTGCCCTCACCCTCCCGACTCTAGTCCAAACTTTAAAGGAAGGATTCAGGCCTCCTCAAATTATTTTCAGTGTCAAGTTCAGACTGAGACCCTGAATGCATTTCCTGCACGGACAAGGAATAGTCATCTTTCAGAAGCATGGAGTAATGAAATTGCGCTTAAAATTCTTTCAATATTTATTTATTTATGACATTTATATGCCGCCCTTCTCACCCCGAAGGGGACTCAGAGCAGTTTACAAATATATATATATATATATATATATATATATATATATATATATATACACACACACACATATACATATACATATACATATACATATACATACAATATATTATGTTATTAGCATAGTAAAATATCAGTAGTGTATAGATCTAGATCTAAGGAGCCCCCGGTGGCGCAGTGGGTTAAAGCACTGAGCTGCTGAGCTTGTTGATCGAAAGGTGCAGGTTCGATTCCGGGGAGCGGCGTGAGCTTCTGCTGTCAGCCCTAGCTTCTGCCAACCTAGCAGTTCGAAAACATGCAAATGTGAGTAGATCAATAGGTACCGCTCCGGCGGGAAGGTAACGGCACTCCATGCAGTCATGCCGGCCACATGACCTTAGAGGTGTCTAGGGACAACGCTGGCTCTTCGGCTTAGAAATGGAGATGAGCACCACACCCCAGAGTCAGACATGACTGGACTTAATGTCAGGGGACTACCTTTACCTTTTTACTATATCATTATATTGTAATATTATTAGTAATATTACATGTAATTTATTTATTTATTTATTTATTTATTTACCGTACTTATATACCGCTGTTCTCAGCCCGAAGGCGACTCACAGCGGTGTACAACAAACAACAACAGTGAGAATTCAATGCTAAGTATAAAAACAATTAACATCCTACACATTACACAGTTAATAAACAATTACTACAGAAGCCATTCACTATCGTCTCATCATCAGAAACATGATCCAAATTCGTCATCCATTGTTCCATTCCATTGTTCGTTAGCCAAGTCCTGGTGGGTTCATAGGCAGAGATGCGGTCAGATAGGTAGCTTTATGTAATATAAAATATATAATTATAATATTGCATTATTAGTCGTATTGTGTTGTATTACATTATCTCCCTGTGCATAATGAGTACCTTAAAAACAAAAGAACCAATGAATGAAATCACATCATATTTGGCAACAAAACGTCTCACAACACAAGGAGTGACCATCATTCAAAAAATTATGACTTTGTCATTTGGGAGTTGTAGTTGCTAGGATTTATAGTTCACCTACAATCAAAGAGCATTCTAAACTCCATCAACGATGGAATTGAACCAAACTTGGCACACAGAACTCCCATGACCAACAGAAAATACTGGAAGGGTTTTGGTGGGCATTGATCTTGAGTTTGGGAGTTGTAGTTCACCTACATCCAGAGAGCACTGTGGACTCAAATAATGATGGATCTGGACCAAATTTGGCACAAGCACTCAATACGCCCAAATATGAACACAGATGGAGTTTGGGGAAAATAGATCTTGACATTTGGGAGTTGTAGTTACTGGAATTTATAGTTAACCTACAATCAAAGAGCATTCTGAATGACAGAATCAGTGCAAACTTCCCACCCTTCCCACACTGAACTCCCATGACCAACAGAAAATACTTAAGGCTATCCAATCCAACTCCCTTCATCAGGGCAAAATAACGTAATCAAAGTCCTCCTGACAAAGAGCCATCCAGCCATAGATAGATAGATAGATAGATAGATAGATAGATAGATAGATATGATTCACACACTTTTACTTACTTAGGCGATCCCTCGTTTTCCGAGGAGGATTGTCTTCCAGTGTTCTTGTGAGTTCGTATGTGGCTGTGGAGCCCTATTCTTGCTCTGCATCTTCTTCCGCAGTGAAGGCATTGGTTTCCAGGTGGAAGGCAGTCTCGGTCGGGGTTGGCTTGATGCATCTTCCTCTTGGCATGCTTCTCCCTTTCGCCCTCCATTCATGCCTCTTCAAATTCTGCAGCACTGCTGGTCACGACTGACCTCCAGCTGGAGCGGTCAAGGGCCAGGGCTTCCCAGTTTTCAGTGTCTATGCCGGAGTTTTTAAGATTGGCTTTGAGCCCATCTTTGAATCTCTTTTCCTGCCCACCAACATTCCGTTTTCCGGAATAATAATAATATTATTAATAATAATAATATGAAAAAAGTTAGGGTAGGAGCACAGAAGAGGAAATATGCTCCTGATAATTCTACATAGGTACAGGTTGAGCAACCATTATCCAGAAATCCCAAATACTCCAAAATTTGAAATTGTCCACATTGGTGATATTACAACAGCCTTGCTTTCTGATGCACACTTTGTTTCCTGTGCAAAATTATCTTCCAGCTAGAATCACAAAGTGTAGATGAGACATACAAGAATGTTGTGTTCAGGCTTGCCTAGCTCTGCATGTGCAAGATATCCCTTTCTGTACATAGATGAAAATATTGATATTCCAAAATCCAAAAAATAATAATAATCTGAAATCCAAAACTCTTCTCATTCCAAGCATTTCACATGACAGATACTCAACCCGTAACAACAAGTAATTGCAGGGAGTTATCACTGAGACAAAATGACTTTCTTCCTTGCACTGTTTAAATAAATCTCTGACAGTTATTGAGACTAACCTTAGGACAAGCAGGTGACTTTGTTGTCAGTGAATGCTGAATCTAAACTTGAGATGTAAGGGTGGACCTTATCCCCCAATAGGAGTACATAATTTCCAATTGCTCCTTTAAAGTTCAGATTAAACACCAGAATGGATTCACCTCCCTATTGGCATGGAATTTTTCAGTCACTATTAAAATGTATTGTCGAAGGCTTTCATGGCTGGAATCACTGGGCTGCTGTAGGTCTTTCGGGCTATATGTTCTAGAAGCATTCTCTTCTGACATTTCGTGTGCTGGTACGGCTGTACCAGGAGCTCCAACTTTATTTGCTTTGTATTAACTGTTTGCTTGCAGTTCAAGGTTCCTGGGACTCTGCAGATAGGTAGCTTCCTCTGGTTGCAGTCATATGGCAGGCTTCCTGTCTATCATTGTTAAGTTTGGTTCCGCCCCTTGCTCAGGGCAATTGGGAAGGGAAGGGAGCCATTTTTTAGTTAGTCTCAGCAAGGAAAGCTATGTACAGGATGTGTGCAAGCTTCCCCTGTACAAAAGCTTCAACCCTTAAGACTTTCCGGGGAAAAACAGTCTTAAGAATCTCCAAAGATTTCCAGGGAAACAGCCCTAAAGACCAAAGAACTCCAGCTGGAGAACATCTAAGCCTTTACTGGTAGGTCCACTCAGCGTTCGAGAAGCAGTTCGACCCGGTAGCGGAGCCCACATCAGTAAGGGTTAGATTACAGTCAGCCTGGGAGAAGTTAAAAAGGGGATTTTCCTTTAAAGTAAAGAAGAAGTTATTGAAGACAGTTGCCTGTCCTTCGTGGGCAAGATTAGGAATTCACCAGTTGCCTAAAAGCTTGGAATCATTTGCTTAACTTTACTGAAGACAAGAGAAGTTTCTGTTTGATTGTTCATTAATAAAAGACTTTGTTATACTTCACAAGCCTTCTAAAGATCATTTGTGGTGGAAAACCTCTGAGAACTTCTCCTCGGGCCCCCTGGCTTCCCACTGGGCAAAGGTTGCACATCCTGTTCTAAAGGAAATTCTTTACAGGCTCAGCGCACAACAGAACATTTTGCCTGCATCTATGGCAAGCATCCTCAGAGGTTGTGAGGTCTATTAAAATGCATTGCATGTCTCACCTGTAGACTTTATTTCCGTTGTTTCCTTTTCTCCCTTTTTCATCTCTAGGTCTCCAGGTCATCTTCCCTCAGTACTTACAAGAGAAATTTGTGCAGTCGGCATTGAGTTACATCATGTGCAATGGAGAGGGAGAATATATTTGCCAAGATAGCCAGTGTGGTTGCCAATGTGCTGAAGAATTCCCACAATGCAATTGCCCCATCACCGACATTCAGATCATGGAGTACACATTGGCCAACATGGCAAAGTCTTGGACAGAGGCATACAAAGATCTAGAGAACTCAGGTAATGATGGGAGAAGGAGGGAAAGAGCCTCCTCTAACATCCCAGTGTTGTCTACTAGGGCTGGGCGGTTTCGTTTCGTTAATTCGTAATTCGTTAATAATTCGTTAATTTTTTCAATTACAAAACGATAACGAACCATTCTGGAGCAATTATCAAAAAAACGAATTTTCAAAAACGTTTTGTAAATGCTTCGTATTTCGATATTGTATTCGTTTCGTTATTGTTTTGAGGTCGTTTCGTTATTATTTCCGCATGTCTGGGCCAGTTTTATGGTTTAATTAGTGAAAAAAAATTATAATATCACACCAACAGTCAACAACAGTGGGAGAGGGAAGCTTCAGAAGGTTTTGGAGGTTTTTTAGCGTATTTCGCGGTCGCGTCCGCCATTAACGAATCGATTCGTTATTGTTTCGGAACTCGATTCGTTAATTTTTTACCATTTACGAAATTTCGTAAATATCGAACTTTTTAAAAGGAAAATTTTGTAATTATTTTAAATATCGAAACAAAAAAAAACCCCAAATACAAATCGATTTTAGAAACAAATTTTTCCGTTGTTACCCAGGCCTATTGTCTACTAGACTTGTGCATAATTTTGTTTTATAATTCGTATTTCGGAACAAATTCGTTAAATAACATGATATTAAAAACATGCAGGAATGGCGGGGCGAATTTAGAAATTGAAACACGCAACACTCATTTTCGTTCAGATTCTGTAACATTCGGATGTCTCCCAAAGTCAGTTTAACTTTCAGTATAGCATTAAGCAACTTTGGCAAAGACCCAGGCTGCAATCTTTGGGCCGATTGCCATAAGGAAGAGGGGACGACAGTTAATGGCCGGGAGACTGAGAACACAGCAAGCTTAAAAATTTAGTTTGGGAAGGCAAGTCCATATTGCACTCCTCTTCCCCAAGAATCTCCACTTGATTGTGTCTATATTCATGTTTTCCCAGATGAATTTAAATCTTTCATGAAAAGGCTACCTAGCAACCATTTTCTGACCATTGGAAGCATCCACCAGCACTGGGGGAATGATTGGGACCTTCAGAACCGGTACAAACTCCTACAGAGTTCCATGGAGATCCAGCGCCAGAAGATCCAACGCACTGCCCGCAAGCTTTTCGGCCTCAGCATCCGCTGTCGACACAACCCTAACCACCAGCTGCCTCGAGAAAGGTATCCGCATCCTTCATTTAGTTGTCCTCGTGTATAAAAAGTTGGCTGTGACACAAGATAACGCTGAAAAAGCATTCTTTCCCAGATAACCTCAGAGCTCAATATTGTGAATTACCAGGTTTTTATACATTGGGATATCTCAGTTTAAAGGTGAAAAGCACTTATCTGCTTATTAGATGGATTAGGCTACAGCTGGTTTTCCCTGTAATAGTCATTAAGAACACCTAAAGCTTCAGAGAGCTTCTGTTCAACCATTTCAAAGCTCCCTGCTTGAGCGGTGATGGCACGATCATCAGCATAGATGAAACTTTCTGTCACTTCTGGCAGTGGCTGGTCACTTGTGTAAATTATATCTTGGTCATTCCTATCTCATCCAGTGTTTTATCATTTTATGTACATTTGGCCCGCCCATTGTGATTGATTTTTCACCTTATTACTTTGTACTGTTTTATTTACTTTTATGTTCTACTTATTTTATTGTGATGATACTTTTTTGTTGTTCTGTATTTTTGCTGTTACGTATTACCAGGCTTGGCCTCATGTAAGCCACCCTTTGTAAGTCCCTTTTGGGGAGATGGTGGTATAAATAAAGTTTATTATTAAATGTTAAATATTGATGGTGCAAGCACTCTCGTCTGAGTCAGGCTGTTCTTCTGTTTCCGCCATCTGCTTCTCTGGCCCTGGAACTCAACAAAAAAGCTCCCGTTTTGTAGCAGGTTTCCTATACAGAGGGTGAGGTGGTAGTCCTTTGTGATATTATATTTTTTTCTCAGGAGAAGATGATGATTTACGGTATCATAAGCTGCTGACAGGTCTATGAAGACAGCTCTTGTAATCTGCTGAAATTGATCCAATGAGTCTACTCTAAAAGATTCCAGTCCTTGCCAAAACAAGTATGGCAAGTATAGGAGTTGGACTGCAACTCCCAATATGTCTTTGCTTGCTAAGGTTGGTGAGCATTGTAGTCCAACACTCTTTGGAGGCCTACACTTTGCCTACTCTTGTTGTTCATTCGTTCAATCGTTTCCGACTCTTCATGACCTCATGGACCAGCCCACGCCAGAGCTCCCTGTCAGCCGTCACCCCCAGCTCCTTCAAGGTCAATCCAGTCACTTCAAGGATCCCATCCATCCATCTTGCCTTTGGTTGGCCCCTCTTCCTTTTTCCTTCCATTTTCCCCAGCATCATTCTCTTCTCTAAGCTTTCCTTTCTTCTCATGATGTGTACTTCATCTTTGCCTCTACTATTCTTCCCTCCAATGAGCAGTCGGACTTTATTTCCTGAAGTATGGACTGATTGGATCTTCTCACAGTCCAAGGCGCTCTCAGAACTTTCATCCAACACCACAGTTCAAAAGCATCTATCTTCCTTCGCTCAACCTGCCCTATGGTCCAGCTCTCACATTCGTAGGTGACTATGGAGAATACCATTGCTGTAACTATGTGGATCTTTGTTGCCAGTGTGATGTCTCTACTCTTCACTATCTTATCAAGATTGGTCATTGCTCTCCTCCCAAGAAGTGTCTCCTGATTTCCTGGCTGCACTTTGCGTCTGCAGTAATCTTTGCTCCTAGAAATACAAAGTCTGTCACTGCCTCCACGTTTTCTCCCTCTTTTACCCAGTTGTCAATCATTCTTGTTGCCATAATCTTGGGTTTTTTATGTTTATCTGCAACCCAGCTTTTACACTTTCTTCTTTCGCCTTGATTAGAAGGCTCCTCAGCTCCTTCTTGCTTTCAGCCATCAAAGTGGTATCATCTGCATATTTAAGGTTGTTAATGTTTCTTTCAGCAATTTTCACCCCTGCTTTGCATTCATCAAGCCCCGCACATTGCATGATGTGTTCTGCATACAAGTTGAATAGGTTGCGTGAGAGTATACAACCCTGCCGTATGCCTTTCCCAATCTTGAACCAGTCTGTTGTTCCATGGTCAGTTCTTACTGTTGCTACGTCCTTATACAGATTCCTCAGGAGAGAGACAAGGTGGCTTGGTATGCCCATACCGCCAAGAACTTGCCACAATTTATTATGATCCACATAGTTAAAGGCTTTAGAATAGTCAATGAAGCAGAAATAGATGTTTTTCTGAAACTCCCTGCCTTTTTCCATTATCCAGCAGATATTGGTAATTTGGTCTCTCGTTCCTCTGCCTTTTCTGAGCCCAGCTTGTCCATCTGGCAACTCTCTCTCCATGTATTGCTGGAGTCTTCCTTGCAGGATCTTGAGCATTACCTTACTGGCATGAGAAATAAGGGCCACTGTATGGAAGTTTGAGCACTCTTTAGCATTTCCCTTTTTTGGTATGGGAATATAAGTTGATATTTTCCAGTCTGATGGCCATTCTTGTTTTTTCCATATTTGCTGGCATATAGTATGCATCACCTTGACAGCATCATCTTTCAAGATTTTAAACAGTTCAGCTGGGATCCCATCATCTCCTGCTGCCTTGTTGTTAGCAATGCTTCTTAAGGCCCATTCAACCTCACTCCTCAGGATGTCTGGTTCTAATTCATTCACCACACCATGAAAACTATCCTCGATATTATTATCCTTCCTTTACAGATCTTCTGTATAGTCTCACCACCTTTTCTTGAACTCTTCAGCTTCTGTTAGCTCCCTGCTATCTTTGTTTCTTATCATGCCAATTTTTGCCTGAAACTTACCTCCAATGTTTCTAATTTTCTAGAAGAGGTCTCTTGTCCTTCCTATTCTGTTGTCTTCTTCCACTTCCATGCATTGCTTATTTAAAAATAGTTCCTTATCTATTCTGGCTAACCTCTGGAATTGTGCATTTAATTGGGCATATCTCCCCTTGTCACTGTTTACTTTTGCTTTTCTCCTTTCTTGGGCTACTTCCAGTGTCTCAGCAGACAACCATTTTGCCTTCTTGGTTTTCTTTTTCTTTGGGACGTACTTTGTTGCCGCCTCCTGAACAATGTCACGAACTTGCCTACTCTTACTCTTAACAAAACTGGCTCTGGTGGGGTGGGAGGCTATGCTGTGAAGACAAGATTAGGATGAAGGAAAAAAAACACGCATATATTTGATTCATCAGCTTAGAAATAAGAGCTTTTGGAGGAGGCACCTAGCATCTCTCCAGTCAAGCATACTCCAAAGCTTTTAGATAAATATGTCTTTAGCATTCCACTTCTATTTGGGGAAAGGACGCGGAGCGGGGGGAGTGAAGTCATCGAAGCAGAAAGACAGTCTCCAGCAAATGCTATCAAATCTGGGTGAGATGGGACAAAATGCATGATGGCAGCTGAGTTTTTAAATGAGTGATGTGCCTGAACTGTTTAAGTCAACACCACCAGGCATATTAGCATTTTTCCCTCGTGTTTGTCATTCTGTATTTCTAGCTAATGGGGCAGAGGGAGGGGTTCCTTGAGAAGGGAACAAGAGAGCGAGAAGGCAAAGACAGTGGCCTAGAAAACCCTTCTTGGATAGACATCTGGGATTCTCTCTCTCTCTTTATTTTTTTCTTCTCCTTCCACTTCTTCTTTTTCTTCTTCAAAAAAAGAGAGAGAGAGAGAGAGAAAGGGGAAATATCTCATATCTATGATCCATCCACAGCCATCATTAAAGAAGATGGAGATAAGGATTCTGTCCTGGACTCAGTCCTGTTCAACATCTTTATTAATGGCTTTGATGAAGGCTTAGAAGGCAGGATCATCAAGTTTGCAGATGACACTAAATTGTTAGGAATAGCCAAGACTCCAGAAGACAGGAGCAGAATTCAAAACCATCTTAACAGATTAGAGAGGTGATTGCCCAAAACTCACAAAATGAAGTTCAGCAGTGACAAATGCAAGATACTCCACTTAGGCAGAAAAAAATGAAATGCAAAGATACAGAATGGGGGACGTATGGCTAGAGAGTAGTATGTGAGAAAAAGATCTTGGAGGTCTCATGGACAACAAGTTAAACATGAGCTAAAATTGTGATGCGGCAGAAAAAAAAGCCAATGGGATTTTGGCCTGCATCAATAGGAGCATAGTGTCTAGATCCAGGGAAGTCATGCTACCCATGGTCTATTCTGCCTTGGTTAGGCCACATCTGGAATACTGTGTCCAATTCTGGGCACAATTGAAGGGAGATGTTGACAAGCTGGAATGTGTCCAGAGGAGAGTTGTTGTTATTATTATTATTTTCTTTATTTATTTACAACATTTATATGATGCCCTTGTCACCCCTAAGGAGATTCAGAGATTCATACACACACACACACACACAATATATTAAATTATTAGCATAATACAATATCAGTATTATATATTACTATATTGTACTCCATCATTATATTGTAATATTATTAGTAATATTACATTTAATATAAAATATATAATTATAATATTGTATCTTCAACTTTAGCCCCCTCTCTCTTCACCCAGAGTACAGTTGGTGCTGGGGGCGGGGAGGCCTCTCAACTGATGATATAGGCAGGAGACATATTATTATTATTATTATTATTATTATTTACAGTATTTATATTATTTATTTATTTACTGTTTTTATATTCCGCCCTTCTCACCCCGCAGGGGACTCAGGGCGGATTACAGTAAACACATATATGGCAAACATTCAATGCCAGTTTGACAAATAACGTTTAACAGACAAATACACAGAGGCTATTTAACTTTTTTCTGGCCGCCAGGGGAGCTGCTGCTTTCATCGTCCATCAGCGACACCGATGAAGTTCTTCCGCATTCCACATTCCCCGGAGTTTTCTTTATGGCCTCATAAATTAGTTAATTTAGCCTCCCACACAAGGTGGTACCTTATTTTCCACTTGACAGATGCAACTGTCTTTCAGGTTGCAAAGGTCGACAACGGGCTACACAATGGCTGGACACCCACTCCAGCCCGGGCTGGCTTCTGCCCTTCTCACCCTGCAGGGGACTCAGGGCAGATCACAATGCACATATACGTGGCAAACATTCAATGCCATAGACACACAACATCTATAGACAGACACACAGAGGCTATTTAACTTTCCAGCTTCATGAGGGTATGCTTTGAATTCCAGCCACCAGGGGAGCTGTCGCTTCCCCATCCACTTGTGACACAAACGAAGTACTTCCTCATTCTTTTGCATGTTGCTGGAGATTTTTATGGTGTTGTAAATTAGTTAAATTAGCCTCCCCGCATAAGCGGTATCTACTAGGCCTGTAAGATTTGGTTCGTTATTTCGTTATTTCGTTATTAATTCGTTATTTTTGCATTTTTTAAGCGATATCAAAACACATTTTCAAACCCGGAAGGGTTTAAAAATATCGAACCGGCAGCCCCCATAAATTTAACGAGCTTCCGCTCGTTTCGTTAATGGGATGGAGGCTGCTGGAGTGCTGGTGCCATTCCCCTCTTTCTCGGCCTGGGCTGCTCTCCCCGCCCTCTTTCCCCTCTCCCCGTTTTCCAACACTCCTCCTCCTCCACATGCGGCTGCATAGTGAGTGAAGTACTGTATTATAATAGCGCTGCATCAGGGGCGGCTGAAGCAACTTACGTGCCAAATCCCTGGCTGTGGGCTGCTTGGCTTGCTTGCTCGCTTCTCCAAGCGGGCGAAAGGAGAGGGAGAGAGAAAAACAGTGTGCTGCTGCCTGTCTCTTTCAGGAAGGAGCACATGGAGCCCTCGGCTGCCGGTTTGGCGGAGGGAGGGAGGCAGGCGCGCGCTTGGTTGCTCTATCCAAGCCTGGCTGTAGAAGGTCCAGGGTGGGAGAAAGAACTCTTGTCTGTTGGAGGCAAGTGTGAATGTTGCCATTGGACAGCTTGATTGGGATTAAATGGCCTTGTAGCTTCAAAGTCTGGCTCCTTCCTGCTCAGGGGAATCCTTTTTTGGGAGGTGTTAGCTGGGTCTGACTCAAACCCGCTATGTCTGTATAGTAGGCCTGTGCGGTTTCGTTTTCCATTTTAAAATATTTTTTAATATTATTTTTTAATATTATTTTTTAATATTATTTTTAATATTATTCATACAAAAAATATTCTAAAAATTCGTTAATATTTACAAAATTTCTTAAATACCAAACTTTTTTTGGGAAAGTTTTGTAATTATTTTAAATATCGAAACAAAAAAACACCCCAATTACAAATCGATTTTAGAAACAAATTTTTTCTTGATCAACCAGGCCTATCTACATTTCCTACTTGACAGATACAACTGTCTTTCAGGCTGCAAAGGTCAACAGCAAGCTAGACAAATGGTTGGGAACTTACTCCAACCTGGGCTGGCTTTGAACTCATGATCTTTGGTCAGGGCCAGAGTGAAGAGAGAGGGGGACAGAAGACAATTCCACCTTGTCTCCTGTGCTATGCTAATAATATTATATAATATAATGTAACATAATATGTTGTATATACATATAGTATTTATAATATTATAAATTGGTTAAATTAGCCTCCCCACATAAGTGATACCTAAATTTCCTACTTGACATATGCAACTGTCTTTGAGCTGCAAAGGTCAACAGCAAGTTAGACAAATGGTCGGGAGCTTACTCTGACCCAGGCTGGCTTCAAACTCATGACCTTTTGATCAGTAGTGATTTTAATGTAGCTGACTCCCAACCAGCTGCACCACAACCTGATCCACAACCTAGTTGGTTAGTTCCAACTAGGGCTGACCCACTGAAGCAATGGGTCCACATTTAGGTGGTTTCATCCCAGGATACAGCAAGCATAAGCAGAGGCGGCCCTAGGTAATTTTCAGTGGTAAGCAAACAGTATCCCCCCCCCCAACCAATCATTGATATATATTTTCTAGGGCTGGGTAACAACGGAAAAATTTGTTTCTAAAATCGATTCGTTTTTTGGGGGTTTTTGTGTTTCGATTTTTAAAAGAATTCCAAAATTTTTCTGAAAAAAAGTTCGATATTTACGAAATTCGTAAGTCGTAAAATAATTACGAAACAATTACGAATCGATTCGTTAATGGCGGACGCGACCGCGCAATACGCTAAAAAACCTCCAAATGGGACAGGGGGAACTTCTGAAGCTTCCCTCTCCCTCTGTTGTTGACTGTTGGTGTGATATTATAATTTTTTTTCACTGATTAAACAAACAACAACTATAAAACTTGCCCCAGACATGCGGAAATAATAACGAAACGATTTCAAAACGATAACGAAACAAAAACAAAACGAATTCGAAGCAATTACGAAACGAATTTAAAAATTCGTTTCGTTTTTTGGATGCTCCTGAATGGTTCGTTATCGCTTCGTTATAAAAAAAATGAATTTTTAACGAATTACGAAATTACGAAACGAAACCGCCCAGCCCTAATATTTTCTGTTCATCGTGGGAGTTCTGTGTGCCATATTTGGTTCAATTCCATCATTGCTCTTTGATTGTAGGTGAACTATACATCCCAGTAACTACAACTCGCATATGTCAAGGTCTATTTTCCCCCAAGAGCGCCTCGAGTGCCCCTGGGCAAAATCAACTATACTGCAAATGCTTACTTTACGTAATGGGTTGCCGAGGCTTCCCCCGGACTGCTAGGGCTTGACCGCCACTCCGCATCTGTGCCCCTGACAAAAAAAAGTGTACCGCGACCACTTACTTTGCGTAATGGATGAGCCGCCCCTGAGCATAAGTTAAGGATGAACCCCTAGCAGATAGGAACTGAATGTTGTCTGTCACTACAGCTTTAGGAATCCAGACTGAACTTCATTCTCCCTCCCCCGAAACACATGTCCAGTTCTCCAGTATCTGCCACATGTCCAGCATGATTTGACTGAATACCCCTTGAACAAAATTAGACCCAGAATGGACCCATACCGGGGCAATTTTGGCTGTGCGAAAGCCCCGACCGAGAAAGCAGCACTTAATATGAGCCACCGACTTTGAAAAGATGGAGTGGTTATATTAACAGCAGGACGCTCTCTGTCCCGTTCACAAAAGGTCTAATAGAAATAGTATGTTCTATATTCAATTATAGCCTGGAGGAACATGCTGACACTCAGCTGCCCTTCTGAAAATGAAGCAGAATGGAGCCGAATGCAGAAAGTTGTGTTCCGTCGGTGTGGGTGACACAGAAAGGTTTCCAAAATGAAAGCTTTCTCCGGCCGTTGATTACTCTGACTCAAGCGACTCCCGAATTTGTTTTTGCACCAAGCAGAGGAAATGAAGTTAGTACAAGGAAAAGGAGAGGTGACTCAAGTAATAATAGAATCCAACACTACGTCTCCTCCTCCTCTTCCTCCTCCTCCTCTTCTTCTTCTTGGGTGGTGATATATTGTTTGCCTCAAGGAGAGCCACTCAGCTCCAGAGAGTGATAGATTTAAGACCTTTGATCTGGCAGAGCGATTTATGGGGTGGCAACGGTAGGGTGATTGTTTCTGCAGAAATGTGGGGGCCGCTAATGAAAATAGATGAGAAAATGGCAAACGGCAGCACGAGTCAAGTCAGATCCAATTTTCAAAGCAACCAGGATCGAAATTATTGCTAGATTCAGCTAGGACTGTATTCTAAAGCCGCCCAGCATTTTCCTATCATTTCTCTTTCGACTACCTCTCAGAGAATAAAATTGTGTTTGCCCGCAGGTCGTCCTGTAAGCCGTTCTGTTGCTGTATTGTCGAAGGCTTTCATGGCCGGAATCACTGGGTTGTTGTAGGTTTTTCCGGGCTATATGGCCATGTTCTAGAGGCATTTTCTCCTGACGTTTCGCCTGCATCTATGGCAAGCATCCTCAGAGGTAGTGAGGTCTGTTGGAAGTAGGGAAATGGGTTTATATATCTGTGGAATGACCAGGGTGGGACAAAGGACTCTTGTCTGCTGGAGCTAGGTGTGAATGTTTCAACTGACCACCTTGATTAGCATTTAATGGCTTGGAAGTGCCTGGGGGGAATCTTTTGTTGAGAGTGATTTGATGTGCCTGGTTGTTTACTCTCTGTTGTTTTGCTGTTGTAATTTTAGAGTTTTTTAATACTGGTAGCCAGATTTTGTTCATTTTCATGGTTTCTTCCTTTCTGTTGAAATTGTCCACATGCTTGTGGATTTCAGTGATTTCTCTTTGTGGTCTGACATGGTGGTTATGAGAGTGGTTCAGCATTTTTGTGTTCTCAGATAATATGCTGTGTCTAGGTTAGCTCATCAGGTGCTCTGCTATTGCTGATTTCTCTGGTTGAAGTAGTCTGCAGTGCTTTTCATGTTCCTTGATCCGTGTTTGGGCAATGCTGCTGCGTTTGGTGGTCCCTATGTAGACTTGTCCACAGCTGCATGGTATACGGTAGACTCCTGCAGAGGTGAGAAGATCCCTCTTGTCCTTTGCTGAATGTAGCATTTGTTGGATTTTCTTGGTGGGTCTGTAGATAGTTTGTATGTTGTGTTTCCTCATCAGCTTCCCTATGCGGTCAAGTGGTTCCCTTGATGTATGGCGTTCTGTTGCTGTTTGCTTGGGGAAAGGCAATGAGACATTGAATGCAAAACATACAACCACCATTAAGACATGGTTATCCCTGTGTTATTATCTCTTTGTTATTAACAGAATACATGGTGCAATGGGGTAAACCAGCATTTCTCAATCTGGAGAGGTCGTGAGGGGGGTTTCATAGGGGTCACCAAAGACCACCAGAAAACACATATTTCTGATGCTCTTAGGAACCCTTTTGGTAGAGAAGGCTGAAAATCTCCCCGACTGTCCTTCTCTTCCTTTTTGGAGTTGGTGAACTACAACTCCCAGAATTCAAAAACAGCCCCCCAACCCCACCAGTATTAAATGTTGGCTTATGTAGGTAGTGTGCCAAGATTAGTGCATTGTGGGATAGGTTCAGAGTGAAGAAGGAGGAGGAGGAGGAGAAAGAGAAGGAGAAGACCAAAGACCACAAGAAAACACACATTTGTGATGCTCTTAGGAGCCCTTTTGGTAGAGAAGGCTGAAGATCTCCCTGACTGTCCTTCTCTTCCTTTTTGGAGTTGGTGAACTACAACTCCCAGAATTCAAAAACAGCCCCCCCCCCCCAACCTCACCAGTATTAAATGTTGGCCATGTAGGTAGTGTGCCAAGTTTAGTGCTGATACATTGTGGGATAGGTTCAGAGTAAAGGAGGAGGAGGAGGAGGAGAAAGAGAAAGAGAAGGAGAAGGAGAAGACCAAAGACCACAAGAAAACACACATTTCTGATGCTCTTAGGAACCCTTTTGGTAGAGAAGGCTGAAGATCTCCAACTGTCCTTCTCTTCCTTTTTGAAGTTGGTGAAGTACAACTCCCAGAATTCAAAAACAGCACCCCCCCCCAACCCCACCAGTATTCAATGTTGGCCATGTAGGTAGTGTGCCAAGTCTAGTGCAGATACATTGTGGGCTGGGTTCAGAGTAAAGGAGGAGGAGGAGAAAAGGAGAAGGAGAAATTCATTTTTCTACCCCGCCTCCATCTCCCTGAGGTAACTCGAGGTGGCTTACATGGGGCCAAGCCCAAGGCAACATGCAATTAAAAACAGAAATAACATATTAAAATAGCATAAAAACAGCATAAACAATAATAAACAAACATCATAAGCAACAACTGTGTCATTTTTGAGGGAGGACAATATGTGAAAAGAGTTAAAGGATAGGCTGGTCAATAATGTGGATAGAAGGTATAGTAGCATAGGCATAGAGCAATTAAACAGGATCATTTCAACTTAACTTAAAATGTAGTAATCAATATAGGAATTTGAATACAGGTCATAGTTAGAGACCATCTGTCAAAGGAGTCGTCAGTCAAATGCACAATGAAACATCCACGTATTTAATGCTCTTTGATTGTTTGTAAACTATAAATTCTAGCAACTACAATTCCTAAATGTTAATGTCTATTTTCCTCAAACTCCACCAGTATTCACATCTGGACATATTGAATATCTGTGCCAAGTTTGGTCCAGATCCATCATTGTTTGAGTCCACAGTGCTCTCTGGATGTAGGTGAACTACAACTCCAAAACTCAAGGTCAATGCCCACCAAACCCTTCCAGTATTTTCTGTTGGTCATGGGAGTTCTGTGTGCCAAGTTTGGTTCAATTCCATCATTGGTGGAGTTCAGAATGCCTCTTTGATTGTTGGTGAACTATAAATGCCAGCAACTACAACTCCCAAATGTCAAGGTCTGTTTTCCCCAAATTCCACCAGTGTTCACATTTGGGCATATTGAATATTTGTGCCATTCATGGGGGAATGATTTTGATATTTGGGAATTGTAACTGTTGGGATTTATAGTTCGCCTACAATCAAAGAGCATTCTGAACACCAACGATGGAATTGAACCAAACTTGGCACACAGAACTCCCATGACCAACAGAAAATACTGGAAGGGTTTGGTGGGCATTGACCTTGGAGCCCTCAGTGGCACAGTGGGTTAAACCCCTGTGCTGGCAGGACTGAAGACTGACAGGTCGCAGGTTCGAATCCGGGGAGGGGTGGATGAGCTCCATCTATCAACTCCAGCTCCTCATGCGGGAACATGAGAGAAGCCTCCCACAAGGATGATAAAAACATCATCCGGGCATCCCCTGGGCAATTCTCTCACACCAGAAGTGACTTGCAGTTTCTCAAGTTGCTCCTGACACACACAAAAACAACAAAACCTTGAGTTTGGGAGTGGTATAATTCCAGAGAGCACTGTGGACTCAAACACTGATGGATCTGGACCAAACTTGTCATGAATACTCAATATGCCCAAATGTGAAAACTGGTGGAGTTTGGGAAAAATAGACCTTGACATTTGGGAGTTGTAGTTGCTGGGATTTATAGTTCACCTACAATCAAAGAGCACTCTGCACCCAGCCCACAATGGATCTGCACTAAACTTGGCACACTATCTACATGGCCAATATTGAATACTGGTAGGGTTGGAGGGGGCTGTTTTTGAATTCTGGGAGTTGTAGTTCACCAACTTCAAAAAGGAAGAGAAGGACAGGTGGAGAGATCTTCAGTCTTCTCTGCCAAAGGAGTTCCTAAGACTATCCGAAATATATGTTTTCTGATGGTCTTTGGTGAACCCTCTGAAGCCTCCTCGAGACCCCCCGAGGGGTCCAGACCCCTAAGTTGAGAAACGCTTCTATGGTGGAAGCATCTATCCTGTTGTATTCCTGATTTCCCTAGACTTTGAGGACAGTATCTCAGGAAAGAGGCTTTCCATCCTGCCAGATTAGTTTTTCTGATCTTCCACATGAGAGTATGAGCAAGAGATGGGGAGAGCTTGTAAAATATTCCCTTTGCCTTCAGCTAAATGTGCACTAGTAAACCATTATTGGCACAGAATAGGCGGTGGAATCTGCAGTGTTAGCCATTGTTGATATAGCTTTGTTGCTGGGCTTGTTCTGCTAAACAGTATTTATAGATTCCAGTGTCTTTTCCCCCCCTCCTCTCACCCCCTCCCAAGTTATGTCTGACTTCCTTTTAACTTGCTGAGAAGGGGCGAGAGACGTTCTCAGATTCAGAATGAGCAAGATGTGCTAATAGTCCTTTCTCGCTTTCAAAGCTATGGCAAGCATGCAACTGCTGATTTGTTTTCTTGTGTGTTGTCACTGTTGTTGTTGTTGTTGTCTCCTTCCTTCTTTCTTGCCCTCCTTCTGAGCACCATTAGACATTATGGAACCCACAGGCTGGAAAAATAATGGGAGTTGGCCCATATTTCTTGTGCTATGAGCATCTCGCGTTGCTAAAGATGTCCTAATTGTGGACACAATGAAAGGCAAGATCGTTCTCACTTAGTTGTTGGTGCTTGTCTGAGGATAAAATGCAGTACATTGAAACTATGAAGAGTACAGTAGTAAGCAAGTCTCCTTTTTTTACTTTCCCTCTTTCACCTTCCTTCTCTTTCTCCTTTGTCCTTCATTGGGTCCAGTTGTAATCCCCAGATGCCTTCACTGTGTCCAGTTGTGATCCCCAGGTTGTGTCGGTCAGCTTTCGTATGATATTATTGCTAGCATATTACTATGGGTCCGACTGAAATTAGAATTATATGGGGCAACAGCTTGGTCATGAAGGAACACTAGGATTTCTGTTCCTCCCCTAGTTAGGAGCATCCAGAAACACATCCACGTTATCTAGTTTCCTTATCTAGTTTCTGGATCTAGATAAGGAAGAACATCAGACCACAAACACTAGGATTTTTGTTCCTCCCCTAGTTAGGAGCATTGGTCATGAAGGAAGCAGGTGGATGTGTTTCTGGATCTAACCTAGATGAGGAAGAACATCAGACTACAAACGCTAGGATTTCTGTTCCTCCCCTAGTTAGGAGCATTGGTCATGAAGGAAGCATGTGGAAGTGTTTCTGGATCTAACCTGGATGAGGAAGAACATCAGACTACAAATACTAGGATTTCTGTTCCTCCCCTAATTAGGAGCATTGGCCATGAAGGAAGCAGGTGGACATGTTTGTAGATCTAACCTAGATGAGGAAGAACATCAGACTACAAAGACTAGGATTTCTGTTCCTCCCCTAGTTAGGAGCATGGTCATGAAGGAAGCAAGTGGATGTGTTTCTGGATCTAACCTAGACGAGGAAGACCGTCAGACTACAAACACTAGGATTTCTGTTCCTTCCCTYGTTAGGAGCATTGATCATGAAGGAAGCAGGTGGACATGTTTCTGGATCTAACTTAGACGAGGAAGAACATCAGACTACAAACACTAGGATTTCTGTTCCTRCCCTAGTTAGGAGCATTGGTCATGAAGGAAGTAGATGGACGTGTTTCTAGATCAAACTTAGACGAGGAAGAACATCAGACTACAAACACTAGGATTTCTGTTCCTCCCCTAGTCAGGAGCATTGGTCATGAAGGAAGCAAGTGGACATGTTTCTGGATCTCACCTAGATGAGGAAGAACATCAGACTACAAACACTAGGATTTCTGTTCCTCCCCTAGTTAGGAGCATTGGTCATGAAGGAAGCAGGTGGATGTGTTTCTGGATCTAACCTAGACGAGGAAGAATATCAGACTACAAACACTAGGATTTCTGTTCCTCCCCTAGTTAGGAGCATTGATGGATACCTAAAATGCCTTTGTCAGAGCCAATAGTGAGGAGAGGAGCTTAGAATCAAAGTGTGCATTGAAAGCATAGATGAGTAGTTATGCACCAGATGTCCACTTGCACAAGCTTGAAATGAGCATGTCCATTGATCATTATCTCTTTTGTCCTGCCTGTAGCTGTGGCTCTGTCTGTCCATCTGTCCTCTCATTCTCCTCCACCACTTCCTCCTTCCTCTCTCTGTCTCTAGTTCCCTCTCTCTCCATCCCGCTCTTTTTATCTCAGATTTTTCCTTGTTCCTCCATGCCCATTGTGTCATTTCTAATTCTGCCTTTGATCCGGCACACAACCTAATGATTATTCAGAGGTCAAGCCAGACGGGTGCTGCAAATTTGACTAATCTGACTCTGGGAGCTGTGCCTGTAATCACTCCCTCCCATCTACAGGAATGGCATCCTAATTTCTCATTAGCAAGTGCCATCTCGGCAAAATACTGAGCAGACTGTGCCTTTGGGGAACAATGGTGGACTTCATAATGCAGCAAGGGGAAAATGAAGCAGGGAAATGTATAATGGGGGTGGGAAAGAACTGCCACGGGCCAAAATCCACCTTGATTGTCATGGACTGCTTGTATAATATACTGCTGTTGTTAGGCCTGCAACAATAGCCCCAGATTCATCGATTCATAAGAGTTGGAAGAAACCTCATAGGTTTCGTAACCATTTTGGTACTAATGTTGGAGAGTAGTCCCTGGTCCAAGTGGTCCCTGGTCAATTGTCTCCTGATCAATTGGTTCCTGGTCAAAGTTGTCCCTGTTCAAGTGGTCCCTGGTCAAAGTCTTCCCTTGTCAAAGTAGTAGCTGGTCAAAGTGCTCCCTTGTCAAAGTAGTAACTGGTCAAAGTGCTCCCTTGTCAAAGGGACCATGGCTCAAGTTGTCCCTGGTCAAAGTGGCCCCCGGTCAATTGGTCCCTGGCCAAGTGGTCCATAGTCAAAGTGGTCCCTGTTCAAGTAGTCCTTGGTCAATTGGTTCCTGGTCAAATGGTCCCTGGTCAAAGTGGGCCTTGTTCAAGTGGTCTCTGGTCAGAGTGGTCCCTAGCCAATAGCTCCCTGGTCAAAGTTGTCCCTGGTCAATTGGACCCTGGTCAAGTGCTCCCTAGTCACTTGGTCCCTGCTCAAGATGGTCCCTGGTCAAAGTGGTCGCTGGTGAAGTGCTCCCTGATCAAAGTGGTTGTTGGGCAATTGGTCCCTGATCAAGTGGTCTCTTGTCAAAGTGGTCCCTGGTCAATTGGTCAAGTGTTCCCTGGTCAAAGTGTTCCCTGGTCAAAGTGGCCCCTGGTCAAAAAATGTTGGGAGTCACTGGTATGCTAAACCAGGGCTATAAATCATGCAGCTTCTAGATGTTGTTGAACTTTAGGTTCCAACAGCCCTTGATAATGGGGTGGTATGTTGGGAGTAGAAACCAATCACAACTAGAGGGTCTCATGTTCTAAATACTGTTTAGAGCCCAGCCTTTTAGACTTGACCTGATGATTTGCTTTCTTGTTTTCAGAACAATACAGCAGTGGCTGTCCAGGGTCCAGTCTCTCCTCTATTGTAACGAGAATGGGTTCTGGGGCACCTTCTTGGAAAGCCAACGGAGCTGCGTCTGCCATGGAAGCACCAGCCTGTGCCAGCGTCCCATCCCTTGCATCATTGGAGGCAACAACAGCTGTGCCATGTGCAGCCTGGCCAACATTTCCCTCTGCGGCTCATGCAACAAGGGCTACCGTCTCTCTCGGGGTCGCTGCGAGCCCCAGAATGTGGACTCTGAACGGAGTGAGCAGTTCATCAGCTTTGAGACAGACTTGGACTTCCAGGACTTGGAGCTGAAGTACCTCCTTCAGAAGATGGACTCTCGCTTGTATGTGCACACCACTTTCATCAGCAATGAGATCCGCTTGGACACCTTCTTTGACCCCAGGTGGCGTAAGCGCATGTCCCTTACCTTAAAGAGCAACAAGAATCGGATGGACTTCATCCACATGGTGATTGGCATCTCCATGCGCATCTGCCAAGCACGCAACACCACCTTGGATCCCCTGTTCTACGTCTATGTCAACCCTTTCAGTGGGAGCCACTCCGAAGGTTGGAACATGCCCTTTGGGGAATTTGGTTACCCTCGTTGGGAGAAAGTTCGCCTGCAGAACAGCCAGTGCTACAACTGGACACTATTGTTGGGAAACCGGTGGAAAACCTTTTTTGAGACTGTTCACATCTACCTACGCAGCCGGAGCCGGCTCTCCACTATGATGCGCAATGAGACTGGTCAAGGACCCGTGGATCTGTCTGACCCCAACAAGCGCCTGTTCTACATCAAGATATCAGACATCCAGGTGTTTGGATACAGCTTGCGTTTCAATGCCGACCTCTTGCGCAGTGCCGTACAGCAGGTCAACCAATCCTACACGCAAGGTGGCCAGTTCTACTCCTCATCCTCCGTCATGTTACTGCTGTTGGATATACGGGACCGAATCAACAGACTGGCACCTCCGGTAGCACCAGGGAAGCCCCAGCTGGATCTTTTCTCCTGTATGCTGAAGCACCGCCTGAAACTGACCAACAGTGAGATCATCCGAGTGAATCATGCGCTGGATCTCTACAACACCGAAATCCTCAAACAGTCTGACCAAATGACAGCCAAACTCTGCTAACCCAGACTTTTGTGTACTTACGTACTACTGGACTCACTTTTGCTGTAAAAAAAAAATCAACAAAACAACACACACACACAAACACAAAGCCACACAACAACATTTGAAAAACAAAAACGAAGATGAAAGAAAAAGAGATTTAAAACAAATATGAAAAAAAAATGTAAAATGTAATTAATATACAAAAGGGGTGGGAGGAGGAAGAGGATGACGTCTGTCGGAGAATAGAAAGAAAGCTATTCCATGAGCCATGTTGAAGTGTTGGGCATGTTCTGTTATTCTCCCAAAGGGTCATACCACGAGACTCTTCTGGGTAGGATCCAGAGATAGCCGAGATGGGTGGGTGGGGGACAAATCAGAAGGATGCAGAAATCGGTGTTTTATGAGATTTCCTGTATTTAATTGTAAAGATTTCAGCTATGCAGGTGCCAAAAAGAGAGAAGACGGAAAGAGACAGAGAGAGAAATAGAATGAATTCTGTGTACAGATACAAAGAGTCGCCATTTCTCCGAGGAGGAGTTAATGGCCAAAGATAAAAGATATTTCTTTTGTGAAGTGTCATGGCAGATTTATTCTGAATCATTTCCCTCACCCTGGTTCGACTTGGTCAATTGAAAGGAAGAGACCAGTAATTATCTGGTTCGGAATATGGGTTTACCCAGCTCGGAATAGCTGGATGTGCTATGAATTGAATGCTGTTTCCTTGCATAGCCTTTCTACACCTTCAAACATGGATGCAGCTTCGGTTTTACAGTTCTATCCTTTGTGGTGAATATGATACTGCAACCATGAAGGAAGTATCCATGGTGCTGAACCCTATTTCAGAATGCAGTAGAGCAGCGTTTCTCAACCTGGGGGTCGGGACCCCTGAGGGGGTCACGAGGGGGTGTCAAAGGGGTCACCAAAGACCATCAGGAAACAGTATTTTCTGATGGTCATGAGGGTTCTGTGTGGGAAGTTTGGCCCAATTCTATTGTTGGTGGTGTTCAGAATGGTCTTTGATTGTAGGTGAACTCTAAATCCCAGCAACTACAACTCCCAAATGTCAAGGTCTATTTTTCCCAAACTCCATCTTGGTTCATATTTGGGCATATGGAGTACCTATGCGAAGTTTGGTCCAGAACCATAATTGTTTGAGTCTATAGTGCTCTCTGGATGTAGGTGAACTACAACTCCAAAACTCAAGGTCAATACCCACCAAACCCTTCCAGTATTTTATGTTGGTCATGTTCTGTGTGCCAAGACTGGTTCAATTCCATCATTGGTGGAGTTCAGAATACTCTTTGATGGTAGGTGAACTGTAAATCCCTGTAACTACAACTCCCAAATGACAAAAACAATCCCCCCAACCCCACCAGTATTCAAATTTGGGCGTATCTGGTATTTATGCCAAATTTGGTCCAGTGAATGAAAATACATCCTGCATCTCAGATATTTACATTACAGTTCATAACAGTAGCAAAATTACAGTTTTGAAGTAGCAGCAAAAATAATGTTATGGTTGGGGGTCACCACAACATGAGGAACTGTATCAAGGGGTCACGGCATTAGGAAGGTTGAGAAACACTGCAGTAGAGTCTCGCTTATCCAACATTATGGTGCTCCATGCAGTCATGCTGGCCACATGACCTTGGAGGTGTCTACGGACAACGCTGGCTCTTTGGCTTAGAAATGGAGATGAGCACCAACCCCCAGAATCGGAAACAATTGGACTTAATGTCAGGGGACAACCTTTACCTTTACCTATCCAACATAAACAGGCCAGCAGAACATTGGATAAGCGAAAATGTTGGATAATAAGGAGGGATTAAGGAAAAGCCTATTAAATGTCAAATTATGTTATGATTTTACAAATTAAGCACCAAAACAACATGTTTTACAACAAATCGACGGAAAAAGCAGATCAATGCACAGTAATGTTATGTAGTAATTGCAGTATTTACAAATTTAGCACCAAAACATCCCAATGCATTGAAACAGCTGTGGATTCAAGCACACGTCGACACTTCCCATCATTATTATTAGTTTATTATTATTAGAAACACAAAGATGAGTCCACAGCAAAGATCACTTCTGCTGGCTGTTGTATTGGATCACTACATTCAGCATTATTATTATTATTATTATTATTATTATTATTATTATTAAAACACAACAAGATGAGTCCACAGCAGACACTCTGCTGGCTGTTGTATTGGATCACACGTCGGACACTTCCCAAGCTATTATTATTATTATTATTATTATTATTATTATTATTATTATTGAAACACAACAAGATGAGGTCACAGCAGACATGATCACTCTGCTGGCTATTGTATTGGATCACATGTCGGACACTTTCCAAGTGTCTAGGACAGTGTGATGCATCAGCAAATAATGCGTGCAGATCCCAGTAAGTTGTCATCCAAGAGGTAACTCCCACAAAGAGGACCACACATTCCCATCTCTTGTTTGGAGATCCCCTCGCAAGAAGATTTAACTCCCTGACTCATTCGCCAACAGCATCCAGAGCAGTGGTTCCCAACCTGTTGTCCATAGACCACAAGTGGTCCACAAGAACTAAAATAAGTCTGTACCTTCAAGAGTGACTGGTCTCACAAAACCCTCTTATAGTGCTGAGGCTTATTAAATATGGTTTT
Source organism: Anolis sagrei ordinatus (assembly GCF_025583915.1). Classification (NCBI taxonomy): domain Eukaryota; kingdom Metazoa; phylum Chordata; class Lepidosauria; order Squamata; family Anolidae; genus Anolis; species Anolis sagrei. The sequence continues at coordinate 22,425,748 of NW_026844589.1, forward strand.
CTGTGGGCAAGGAGATGGTGACTTCTGGGTGGCATGTGTTATGTTGAAAAGAAAAAATAGCTCCCCCTAAAACTGTAGAAACCCAAATCCACTGATTGTGGTAATGCAAATGTATCTAAATTAACTCAATGTATACATTACAAATACACATATCAACAAAATACAGAGCTGCCACATGTGAATTAAGCAGAAAGGAATTGGTTCTTCTCTTGAAGTATGAAACAAAACCTTCATGTGAGTAAGAATAGTCCTTGAATGTCAATAAATGTCCTATTCTTTATTGTCCTATTCCCTTTGTTACACACAAGTCGACTCCAACCTGCAACTGGTTTCGACTCACAAGAGCCTTCGTCAGGCGGTTGGGTTCATTTATCAAAAAAGGCTCATCTATCAAAAAAAAAGGCTCAACTTTTGAGGTAAGTGATTCACCAACAATGCGAGTACAGAATAAAACGAGTACAGAATCAAACGCTTTGCAGAGTACACTGACCAACAAAGACTAGCTGATCCAATGTTCTCAAGAACATTGTTGGTGAATCACTTACCTCAAAGGTTGAGCCTTCTCCTCCTCTTTCTCCTCCTTTTTTTTTTGATAGATGAGCCTTTTTTGATCAATGAACCCAACTGCTTGACGAAGGCTCTTGTGAGTCGAAACCGGTTGCAGGTTGGAGTCGACTCATGTGTAACAAAGGGAATAGTACACCTATTGTGATAACTGGAGTCTACTCATATGCAATAAAGAATAGGACATTTATTGACATTCAAGGACTATTCTTACTCACATGAAGGTTTTGTTTCATACTTGAAGAGAAGAACCAATTGTTTCTGCTTAATGTGAATGTGGCAGCTCTGTATTTTGTTGATACGTGTATTTGTAATGTATTCATTGAGTTAATTTAGATACATTCACATTACCACAATCAGTGGATTTTGGCATGTGCTATGGATCAGAAGCTAGAGCTGATATGGTCTATCCAATGCAATTTTCTGAATCAGCACCCCAAATAACCAAACCGAATCTGATTTGTAACCCTTTTGGTACTAATGTTGGGAGAGTGGTCCCTGGTGAAAGTGGTCCCTGTTCAAATGATCCTTGGTCAAAAAAAAGCTTGGGAATCATTGATCCAGAGCAAGAGCTCCTCCTCCTCATTCTCCAACTCTCATAGAATCATAGAATCAAAGAGTTGGAAGAGACCTCATGGGCCATCCAGTCCAACCCCCTGCCAAGAAGCAGGAATATTGCATTCAAATCACCCCTGACAGATGGCCATCCAGCCTCTGTTTAAAAGCTTCCAAAGAAGGAGCCTCCACCACACTCCAGGGCAGAGAGTTCCACTGCTGAATGGCTGAGATCTTCTCCTCATATTCTTTCATACTGTCTTTTCCCATTAAACATGACATTACCATAAATATCCCCACTGGGATAAAATAAGGGAGGGAAGAAATCCTTCACAGAAGAACAGCCTGTGAGATACAGCTTCTCTCCTGCTTCGGGCAGTGGGAGGACGTGGTTGAGGAACACAACACTCCTATGAAGCTGAGCGAGGAACAGGACATGCTGGAAGGCGGCTGAGATCTTCTCAACCCACCCCCACCACACCCTGATCTTCTGCTCAATGCTTTTTAATTCAATTACCATTTTGCCAGCCTTGTGTAGGAGCAGGCATATTGACTCAGCTCGTCTTGCTAATAATACGTTGAGGCCAATGCCATGGAAGCTATAGACTGCCCGCTTGGAATGAGGCCCCAGAGTAAAGCCTGGGGTTGCCTTGGAAACAAAGGAGGCCATTAATTAGATGTTCCTTGCAATCCTTGGGAAGAGTCTAGGCCTCTTGGCATCTCTACCCTCCAGGGTGTGTGTGCGTGAGGAGGTCCATAGCAACTCATCACCCCCTTTTCATCAGTTTCAATGCACATCCAAATGTTGGAGGTGTCTTATGCATGCTCTTTCCTCCTAGAGAACTTGGACATTTTCTCCAATGCAGAACACCTGCATTCAGCTCAAGGGTGCATTGTGCATTCAAATGCATGCTGTTCAGTATTACTTCAATTATTGGCTTGAATTCTATATGACCCTTTACATGGCTTTCTGAACACACTAGCTTTCAGTTCAGTGTTTTCAGTAGTGGCTTTTCATACATCCCGACAATGGGTTCTCCAAACCTGCCTTGAGATTTTGGGAGTGAACCTGGGAACCTTCTGCTTGCAGAACGTAAACTTCACCGCTGAGCAACAGCGCAGAACAACCCCGCAGGGCTTGACAGAATTGAGGTTAAGGAGGTGGGGGTAGTAGGGAATGAATCAGTATCAAGATGTGTCTTGAGGCAAGGCCTGACCAAAGAGAAATCCGACAAGCATTTTCTCAAAAGTCCTTCTCCAGAGCTTCCAGCTCTTTGGTTCTCCAGAGGCATCAAACACTGTTTAGCTCGGCTTGCCTTGATTTTAATTCGAAGGAAGAATCCTTTCGGAAATGTCCTAGGGCAGGAGTTATAAACTCCAACTGAAGCTTCCAGCAGTAATTACAATTCTCTGTGCATACCATTCTTTTTATGCCTTTTCCTTCCCTCCTCCTTCTGTTGTAATATTTCTAGCTCTAGACCAGTGTTTCTCAACTTGGGGGGTCGCGAGGCGGTTTCAGAGGGGTCACCAAAGACCATCAGAAAACATATATTTCTGATGGTCTTATGAGCCCCTTTGGCAGAGAAGATCTTTCCACCTGTGTTTTTCTTCCTTTTTGGAAACCAATAGCAAATCCTCCCCCCACGTTCAGAATGTTCTTTCATTGCAGGTGAACTATAAATCCCAGCAACTCCAACTCCCAAATTTCAAGCTCTATTTTCCCCAACCTCCATCAGTGTTCACATTTGGGCTATTGAATTCGTGCCAAGTTTGATCAAGATCCATCATTGTTTGAGTCCACAGTGCTCTCTGGATGTAGGTGAACTACAACTCCAAAACTCAAGGTCAATACCCACCAAACCCTTCCAGTATTTTCTGTTGGTCATGGGAGTTCTGTGTGCCAAGTTTGGTTCAATTCCATCATTGGTGGAGTTCAAAATGCTCTTTGATTGTAGGTGAACTATAAATCCCAGCAACTACAACTCCCAAATGTCAAGGTCTATTTTCCCCAAACTCCACCAGTGTTCACATTTGGGCATATTGAGTATTGTGCCAAGTTTGGTCCAGATCCATCTTGTTTGAGTCCACAGTGTTCTCTGGATGTAGGTGAACTACAATTCCAATATTCAAGGTCAGTGCCCACCAAACCCTTCCAGTATTTTCTGTTGTTCATGGGAGTTATATGTGCCAAGTTTGGTTCGGTTCCATCGTTGGTGGGGTTCAGAATGTTCTTTGATTGTAGGTGAACTATAAATCCCAGCAACTACGACTCCCAAATAACAAAGTCATTTTTTTAGTGATGGTCACTCCTTGGGTTAGTAGGTGTCTTGTGTCCAAATTTGGGCAATTCATCCAGTGGTTGTTGAGTTATGTTAATCCCACAAACGAACATTACATTGGTGAACTATAAATCCCAGCAATATCAAAATGACAAAATCAATCCCTCCAACCCCAACAGTATTCAAATTTGGGCACACTGGGTGTTTGTGCCAAATTTGTTCCAGTGAATGAAAATACATCCTGCATATCAGATAATCTATATACATAAAAATGTAATGTTCATTTGTGGGATTAACATAACAAATTTGGACACAAGACACCTACTAACCCAAGGAGTGACCATCATTCAAAAAATGAGTTTGTCAATTGGGAGTTGTAGTTGCTGGGATTTATAGTTCACCTACAATCAAAAAACATTCTGAACCCCACCAATGATGGAATTGAACCAAACTTGGCACACAGTTCTCCCATGACCAACAGAAAATACTGGAAGGGTTTGGTGGGCAGTGTCCTTTGGTTTTGGAGTTGTAGTTCACCTACACCCAGAGATCACTGTGGACTCAAACAATGATGGATCTGGACCAAACTCTACAAGAATACTCAATATCCAAATGTGAACACTGGTGGAGTTTGGGGAAAATAGAATCTTGACATTTGGGGGTTGTATTTGCTGGGATTTATAGTTCACTTACAATCACAGAGCATTCTGAACCCCACAGAGCATTCTGAACTATGATAGAATTGGGCTAAACCTCCGACACAGAACCCCCATGTGGACCACAGTAACGCGTGGCGGGGGATGGCTAGTTACATTATAATTCATAACAGCAGCAATATTGCAGTCATTAAATAGCAACAAAAATAATTTTATGATGGGGGAGTCACCACAACATGAGGACCTGTATTAAGGGGTCACGACATTAAGAAGTTTGAGAACCACTGCTCTTGACTGAAAGAGGGTGGACAGTAGAGTTGTGAACAGAATTCAGTTTCCTCCGTTTCTTTCAGTACCTTCGGTACTTTGATACTTTCGGAGCCTGTAACAGTAAGGGCCCTCCTGGCACAAAAACCCACCCAACACAAAAGCAAATGGGAGCAGTCTCAGCTCCTCTGCTTTTTGGCACCACACTTTAATTTTTTTCATTAAGCCTCCAGCAAACAAAAAGAAAACCCTAATTCCCTGAAAACTACTCTTCTCTTCCAGGAGGTCATCAGCCTTCCTTACCTGGAAGTGGGAAGCCTCCATAATAATAATAATAATCATGATGATGATGATGATGATGATGATGATGATGATTTATACCCCACCATCATCTCCCCCAACGGGGACTCGGGACAGCTTACATAAGGCCAAGCACAAGCAACAACTACAATAAAATAAAACACAAATACAAACCACAACACAATAAAATACAAAAAAATGCCTTGGAAAGAGTGAGTGCATGGCTGCTGGTGTGGTGCACCCCGAGAGAGAAAGTGTGTGTCTGCCTGCAGCCGAGTGCCTCTCCTCTAGAGTACAAAACAGAGAGCTTGCCTCCTTGCCTTGGAAAAAGTGTATGTAGCATACAGGCCTAGGAGAGAAAGCACAGTTACCTGACTACAGCCAAGCACCTCTGCTATAGAGTAGAAACAGGTAAGAAACCTCCTTAAAGCACATGCCTGCCTGCAGCTGAGCACCTCTCCTGTAGAGTAGAAACAACTTAAGTGCCTACAATGACAGGAAGGGGAGCCAGGAAAGCCCTCCCACCATAATGGGCCAATAGAAAATGGATCTTTTGGCACTCCAAAGCAAAAACAGGTATCTGCCCTCCCAATTTTGGGAAGCTCCCAAAAAAATGAATGGGGACCCCCACTTAAAGCCGGGATGCAAAATAGGTCAAGGTTTACCCAGATTGCGCAAGCCTAGTGGGCAGCCATTAGAGTCGATCTCACTGCTGGATCTCATGATCATTTGCAATAGATCGAAGAAGGATGAAGATCTTTCATCACAGAGAGGGAATGTATGTATTTATTTAGCAATATCCATGGAGTTCCATAATTGTTACACAAGTTGACCACCTTATTCATACACTGTGATTGTGAGCTGCTAACATGTTTGTGTTCATCTAGGCACAATGCTACCCATACAAAATGTCCAATCATGGGTGGCACATACACAAATTTGCCTTTGCAGTCTTGAACTGAATATAGCTGTTTTATACTAGAAAAAATGTAGAAGGAGGAGGAGAAACATGGAATTGTTTCTTTAGAGGTACTTACACATATTTAAGATACTATTTGGAGCTTGGTGAGAATCAGCAGATCCAGGGATAGCAATTTCAGCCTCAAATATAGACTCTGAAATCATTTTCCCCCAGCATCCCAAATCATCATCTCACTTGTTAGCCAATTTGAACAATGCATGACACATCACTTGCACGACTAGAACATGCCTGTTGAGTCATTTGAGGTTTACGTAACAGCAATGGATTCCTCATCAACAGGAGAACACACTATGTCAGAACTGGAATTTCTTCTTCTCCTTCTCCTTCTCCTTCTCCTTCTCCTTCTCCTTCTCCTTCTCCTTCTCCTTCAGGAGCAAGATTCAAAACTATCTTGACAGATTAGAGAGATGGGCCAAAACTAACAAAATGAAGTTCAACAGGGACAAATGCAAGATACTCCACTTAGGCAGAAAAATGAAATGCAAAGATACAGAATGGGGGACACGCCTGGCTCGAGAGCAGTACGTGTGAAAAAGATCTTGGAGTCCTCGTGGACAACAAGTTAAACATGAGCCAACAATGTGATGTGGCGGCAAAAAAAGGCCAATGGGATTTTGGCCTGCATCAATAGGAGCATAGTGTCTAGATCTAGGGAAGTCATGCTACCCCTCTATTCCGCTTTGGTTAGACCACACCTGGAATATTGTGTCCAATTCTGGGCACCACAATTGAAGAGAGATATTGACAAGATGGAATGTGTCCAGAGGAGAGCGACTAAAATGATCAAGGGTCTGGAGAACAGCCCTATGAGGAGCGGCTTAAGGAGCTGGGCATGTTTAGCCTGAAGAAGAGAAGGCTGAGAGGAGATATGATAGCCATGTATAAATATGTGAGAGGAAGCCACAGGGAGGAGAGAGCAAGCTTGTTTACTGCTTCCATGGAGATTAGGACAAGGAACAATGGCTTCAAACTACAAAGGAGATTCCATCTGAACATGAGGAAGAACTTCCTGACTGTGAGAGCCGTTCAGCAGTGGAACTCTCTGCCCGGAGTGTGGTGGAGGCTCCTTCTTTGGAAGCTTTTAAACAGAGGCTGGATGGCCATCTGTCAGGGGTGATTTGAATGCAATATTCCTGCTTCTTGGCAGAGGGTTGGACTGGATGGCCCATGAGGTCTCTTCCAACTCTTCGATTCTATGATTCTATGATTTTATGATTTTATGATTCTATGATTCTCCTTTTCCTTCTTCTCCTTTTCCTTCTCCTCCTCCTCCTCCTCCTCCTTTGATAATTCCTATATATTATTCCTATATATTTCCTTCTGATATTGAATGAGTAAGGATTATGATAATAATAATAATAATAATAATAATAATAATAATAATAATAATAATAGTAATAAGAATAATAACTTTATTTATATACCGCTCCAACTCCCCGAGGGGACTCAGAGCAGTTCCCAGGTAACATCACAAAACATACACGGTAAAAAACAACATAACCATAAGAGTAACAAAACAAAATATAAGCATTAAAATTGTCGTCATAACACACATATAATAAAAGTAATCCTGCCTGTTCAATAGGAACAGGCAGGATTAGGAATCAGCTATGGCTGCACCACTCTAGTTTACACCTCTTCTAAGTGTCATGAATTCCAGCCAACAATATTGGGTTCTCCCATTACCTTTGCCCTTCAGCATATTAAGAACCCAGGCTTTTGTATGACTAGAGCAGTGAAGCTACTTTGGATTGAAAGGAGCTCTCCAAGGTGCTGAACCTAGTTTGGGGATAGTCCTCAGTATCTTAAATCAGATTATATCCTAGTTCCACATTGACTTCAAGGCCACCAGCCACTACATTCAACTGCAACCTGATGGGGACTTGGGCCTGAATCACCGTTAACAAAAAAAATGTAGTTTTCAGAGGGCCGTTTCGTTTAATTTCTGAAAACAGAAAGGGAAGGAGAGAGGTGAAAAGACAAACAAAACAGATTCGGAGAACTGATATTTTCAGAGAGAGTTAAGTACACAAAATACCTGAGGCAGGGGATCTGCATTGTTTTTTTCTCTCTCCAGCAAAAGAAGCCACCTCGATTTTTTCTTGAAATAATAATAATAATAATAATAATAATAATAATAATAATAATGTTCGTTGTTGTTCATTCATTCAGTCGTCTCCAACTCTTCGTGACCTCATGGACCAGCCCATGCCAGAGCTCCCTGTCAGCCGTCACCACCCCCAGCTCCTTCAAGGTCAGTCCAGTCACTTCAAGGATGCCATCCATCCATCTTGCCCTTGGTCGGCCCCTCTTCCTTTTGCCTTCCACTTTCCCCAGCATCATTGTCTTCTCTAGGTTTTGCTGTCTCCAATAATAATAATAATAATAATAATAATAATAATAATAATAATAATAGACCTTTATTTATACCCCGCTACCATCTCCTGCAGGACTCGGTGCGGCTTACAAGAGGCCGAGACCAAACACATCATAAAACATAACAACAACAAAACAGCAATAAATAACTCATAAAAGCAAAAACAATACAATAATAACACAACACATTTTAAATGTCCAAGGGCAATAGGAGGGATATTTTGGGATAGGTGGGCATGCAGACAATTCTAAGTCTCTCGTAAAGTGCATTTAGGACGTATTGCTTAGGATTCCTCATTCTGGGAAGGCACACTGGAACATCCACATCTTCAAGCTCCTTCTAAAGACTGCCAACGTTGGGGCCTGCCTGATGTCCTTGGGGAAGGAGTTCCAGAGTCGTGTGGCCACCACCGAGAAGGCCCTGTCCCTCGTCCCCCCCCCCCAATTGCCCTGCGAAACAGGTGGGATCGTGAGCAGGGCCTCTCCAGATGAATGAAGAGATCGTGTGGGTTCGTATACAGAGATGCGGTCACACAGGTAGGCGGGTTCCAAACTGTTTAGGGCTTTGTAGGTAAACACCTGCACCTTGAATTAGGCCCGGAAAATGAACGGCAGCCAATGGAGCTCCTTGAACGGGAGGGATGACAACTCCCTGTAAGGAGCACCAGTTAACAACCTGGCCACTGCCCGTTGAACCATCTGGAATTTCCGGGCCGTTTTCAAGGGCAGCCCCACGTAGAGTGCATTACAGTAGTCCAATCTGGAGGTGACTAAGGCATGGACCACCCCGGCCAGATCTGCCTTCATGAGGTACGGTCGCAGTTGGCGCACGAGTCTCAATTGTGCAAAGGCCCAATTGAAATGTTTGGAAAACCCTGGGCTCATCCAAAGTTACTTCCTCCTCCAGAGAGGGCCCTGGGAATTCGCTTTCCCAATGGTACTAGCATAGGGTGACCACTGAAAAATTCCTCTAGAACATGATGGGAGTTGAAGTTTTTCTCTCCCAGCCAGTAAAAAGCCTGGTGGTGTCAATACTCTGATTGTCTGCGAATGAATACAACCAGCAACTACAATTCCCAAATGTTATGGTTAAAACTTAAAACAATTCTTTAAAAATCAGTAGATTGGCAAATTGTTTTGAAACGTTGCAGGCCTGCAGTTGTAAACTGAGGTAGGTTTCATGCAGATAGGCCTGAATAGACGCTTCATTCAACATAAAAAAATGTTCTAAGTGGAATTAAACCATCTGATTCCCACCATGGCATGCGCTGTTTGAGAGAAATGTTTGGAAAAACCTGGGCTCATCCAACTGCCGGAAAGCACCACCACACTTGGATAAAACTTGGTGACCCAGGCTAGCCATCAAACGCCTTTTACGCGAGATGCAACTCAATTTCCTTTGCCTTTTGTGCCACCTCCATCAATCTGCCTATTCCATTAGTGGCCCTGACCTAAATCTGTCACGCTGGAATAAATTCATTTTAGCACTCAGGGTCTTACTGCAAGATAACTTCATTATTATACCAGGAAGTGCATAATAAGCTGCTTATATAACATACATGAAAACTTAATATACTCTTCTGACATCAGATAAGTTGAGGGCGAGGGGGAAGATAGAGTTGGCACATCAGGAAAATTTGTGTGCTGAAAAAGAAATAACTTATTGAAAACAAAGGCTCTACAGCTGCTTCTTCATTCATTATGGTTCAAGGCCAGTTTTAAACACAGGACTCCAACCAACACCCAAACAGAGATGCTGCTGAAAGAAAGAAATTCCACATATTATGTCGAAGGTATGGAGTTATGGAATTATGCATTACAACACAGCTGCATTAGTGAATTGTGATGCTGCACAACCATATGTGCAACCCAATCCAAGCACAGTTCATTCATATGTGAGATACACAATGTATGATGATGGTGGTGGTGGTGGTGGTGGTGGTGATTTCTTACTTGCTTCTCCCTATGAATCATAGAAAGGGAACACCAACAAATATTATAAACACCAATAAATACTAGGCCTGGGTAACAACGGAAAAATTTGTTTCTAAAATCGATTTGTATTTGGGGGGTTTTTTTGTTTCGATATTTAAAATAATTACAAAATTTTCCCTTAAAAAAGTTCGGTATTTATGAAATTTCGTAAATGTGAAAAAAATTACAAAACATTAACGAATCGATTTCCGAAACAATAACGAATCGATTCGTTAATGGCGGACGCGACCGCGAAATACGCTAAAAAACCTCCAAAAACTTCTGAAGCTTCCCTCTCCCTCTGTTGTTGACTGTTGGTGTGATATTATAATTTTTTTTCACTAATTAAACAAAAAACTTGCCCCAGACATGCGGAAATAATAACGAAACGACCTCAACAATAACGAAACGAATACAATAACGAAATACGAAGCATTTACAAAACGTGTTTAAAATTCGTTTTTTTAAAAAATTGCTCCAGAATGGTTCGTTATCGTTTTGTAATTGAAAAAATTAACGAATTATTAACGAATTACGAATTAACGAAATGAAACCGCCCAGCCCTAATAAATACCTTAAAATCCAGTTTATCTCTGGATTGGGCTGCTGGAAGAGATGGGTCTTTACTTCTAGTTTATTTATTTATTTATGGCATTTATATGCCGCCCTTCTCACACCGAAGCGGACTCAGAGTGGCTTACAAGATATCTATATCTATATCTATATCAGCTGTCCAATGCCATGCATTACTGTGGCCCACATGGGGGTTCTGTGTGGGAGGTTTGGCCCAATTCTATCATTGGTGGGGTTCAGAATGCTCTGTGATTGTAAGTGAACTATAAATCCCAGCAACCACAACTCCCAAATGTCAAGATCCTATTTTCCCCAAACTCCCCCAGTGTTCACATTTGGGCATATTGAGTATTCGTGTGGAGTTTGGTCCAGATCCATTATTGTTTGAGTCCACAGTACTCTCTGGATGTAGGTGAACTCCAACTCCAAAACCAAAGGACACTGCCCACCAAATCCATCCAGTATTTTTTGTTGGTCATGGGAGAACTGTGTGCCAAGTTTGGTTCAATTCCATTGTTGGTGGGGTTCAGAATGCTCTTTGATTGTAGGTGAACTATAAATCCCAGCAACTACAACTCCCAAATGACAAAATCATTTTTTTGAGTGAAGGACATACATTGGGTTGTTAGGTGTCTTGTGTCCAAATTTGGTGTCAATTCGTCCACTGGTTTTTGAGTTCTGTTAATCCAACAAACGAACATTACATTTTTATTTATATAGATATACAATATATTATATTATTAGCATAGCACAATATCAGTAATATATATTACTATATTGTACTACTATACCATTATATTGCAATATTATTAGTAATATTCCATGTAATATAAAATATATAATTATAATATTGTATTATTATTAATATTATATTGTATTATTATTAGTATTATACAATATAATACTAATAATAATACAATATTATAATTATATATTTTATATTACATTATAATATTTAGATGCTTTTGAACTGTGGTGCTTGAGGAAAGTGCTGAGAGTGCCTTGGACAGCGAGAAGATCTAACCAGTCCATACTTCAAGAAATAAAGCCTGACTGCTCATTGGAGGGAAGGATAGTAGAGGCCAAGATGAAGTACTTTGGCCACATCATGAGGAGACAGCAAAGCCTAGAGAAGACAATGATGCTGGGAAAAATGGAAGGAAAAAGGAAGAGGGGCCGACCAAGGTCAAAATGGAAGGATGGCATCCTTGAAGTGACTGGCTTGACTCTGAAGGAGCTGGGGGAGGTGACGGCCGACAGGGAGCTCTGGCGTGGGCTGGTCCACGAGGTTACAAAGAGTCGGAAACAACTGAACGAATGAACGACAACAACAACAACAGTATAGTAATATATCATCATCATCATCATCATCATCATCATCATCATCATTATCATTAATCACTCTCCATCCGAGATGCTCCAGGCGATTTACATTGCAGAAATTATACAGGATAAAACACATACATACAAATATTAAAATTAACATGGGTCAAATGCTCTAGTAAAAAGCCAGGTCTTAAGTGCTAGGATAAAATGCCCTAAGTCACGCATGGCTCTCAAATAGGGAGGCAAGGAATTCCATAAGGCAGGGGCAGAAATAGAAAAGGCCCTAAGTTACGCATGGCTCTCAAATAGGGAGGCAAGGAATTCCATAAGGCAGGGGCAGAAATAGAGAAGGCCCTGCGTCTGGTGCTTTCCAAGTGCACTTCCCTAGGACCCGGTATATAGAGCAAATCGCGTTGGGATGGTCGTGGTGACCTCCGATGATGGTAGAAGGAGAGATGGTCTCTAAGATACAATGGACCCTGGCCATATAAAGTTTTAAAGGTCAGGACCAGCATCTTATACAAACCACGATACTCATTGGGAGCCAGTGTAGATGCTGCAGCACTGGTGTTATATGGCATTTCATGGGTGTTTTTGTGAGTAACCTGGCTGCAGCATTTTGGACAATACGGAGCTTTTGGGTTGTAGAAATAGGAAGGCCAACATACAAGGCGTTACAATAGTCTAGCCTAGATGTGACCGTGGCATGGATGACTGTTGCCAGAGCCTCATCCGACAGGTAGGGTGCCAGTTGCCTCGCTTGTCGTAGATGGAAAAAGGTCTGTTTGCTGGAAGCAGTGACCTGAGCTTCCATTTTCAGCTGCGAATCCAAAACGACACCTAGGCTCTTAACAGTAGGCGATGGAGATAGAGCAGCGCCATCAAAGGTAGGTAACGGATGGGTTGGACCTATCGGGCAGCCATGCCATAGGATCTCAGTCTTTGCCGGATTCACCTTCAGTCTGCTAGCACGTAGCCAGTTCCACAAAGCCTCCAGGCATAAGGTGAAATTGTCAGTTATTGACGTTACTCCAGGCTCCAAGCGCAACAGGAGTTGGGTGTCGTCCGCATATTGATAGCAGTCCAGGCCGAATCTCCAAGCCAAACTGGCAAGGGGTCTAACATAGATGTTGAAAAGAAGAGGGGAGAGAATTGCACCTTGGGGTACCCCGCATAGGAGGGGGGAACTTTCGGAGACTTGGTCCATATATTCCACGCACTGACTCCGATTTCGGAGGAATAAATTGAACCAATTGAGGGCCTATAACGCTGATATTGATATGCTAATAATATAATGTATTGTATGTATATATATATCTTGCAAGCCGCTCTGAGTCCCCTTCGGGGTGAGAAGGGCGGCATATAAATGTTGTAAATAAATAAATAAGTTCCATCTATCTGAGCTTTCATTCAGAACAATAGTCAAGGAATTGTCGAAGGCTTTCATGGCTGGAGTCACTGGGTTGTTGTAGGTTTTCCGGGCTATATGGCCATGTTCTAGAGGCATTTTCTCCTGACTTTTCGCCTGCATCTATGGCCATGTTCTAGAGGCAGTTCTAGATGCAGGTGAAACGTCAGGAGAAAATGCCTCTAGAACATGGCCATATAGCCCGGAAAAACCTACAACAACCCAATAGTCAAGGAACCCTTCAAGCTGTAAATATACTCTTCCAAGGGCAGTATATACCTTGTCCATGGATGGTTGGTACACCTCCAAATCCAGCTTAGGACCCTTTTCGAAAAGCATTATCACTTCCCCAATGTCCCCCCACCACCACTTGCATATTTCCCCAAAAGCAATACAAAATATGACATTCTAAAACATTGTTATTGTGGGTCACTTTGAGACCTTTGAGTGGACCGTAGCACCAATCCAATGGAAGATGATGCAATTAAACAGAGGCTCCTGCAATTAAATGGAAGAACGTGCAGCTAAATGGAAGATCACACAATTAAATGGAGCACCATGCTTTAAAAAAATGGAAGAATCTATAAAAGGTCTCTTACCGGCTGTACAATTCCCATCCCTGCACTATAACCACCATTAAAAGTAACTCTGGAAAAAAACTATTCTAAAGTTGGCTTCCCAGAGAGACCTGCAATTAAGGAGAGTGATCTAAGATGAACATTATCAGCATAAATAGGAACCGTCTCCCATGGAGGCACTGGGTAGAAAATGAAGGGATTTCCCCCTCCCCAAGTTTGCTCAGATCAATTTCCTTGAGGGGGGAGTGTAATTTATTTTGTAACGGCTGTAAAGTGAGCACACATTGCGTGATTTCCCCCAGGCCCACCTACTGATTCTATCGCCACATTGCTACACAATACATTCTTACTGTATCTTTGCTGTGGGCGTTGTAGATTCAGGCCAGCCGTGCCTCGAGGGTATCCTTCCTCGGCCGCAATTGTTGCTCTTCTTCCTTGGAAGTAGAATGGGAAGAGGGAAAATCAAATATGTACCCATTAAGTCTCTTGTTTGGATTCTTGAGCTGGGATCTTCTTGGAACACTGGGCTATGATTAAAGAAAACACTGTGCAAGCAGTTGCACTTTCTCAGAAGTTGCAAACATGGGGTTGCTAGTCAAGGCAGTGGTCCTGCACTCTTCCACATACTTTTGAATTTGTGTGATAGGATGTAGTCACTCATTGCCAAAGTACTCAGGGCAAGGCCGCAGCTTTAATTACGAGGGTTGAATGCAAAGTAAAAACTCCATGGATAAGTGAAATGTTCTGAAACCCAATGGGCTAACAGTGGTAAATGTGTTCTACCATTGTAACACATTTCATCCCGATAGCTGTAAAAATGGGGGGAAAAAGAGCACCTGAAGTCTCCCCAATTACAAGGGTTGAATGAAAAGTAATGCCCCCACCTTTGTTACTTGGGTTTGGATTGGACTATTTTAATAAATCAAACACAGAAATAATCCTTAGAATGTGCTCTTTAACTACCACTATTCACTTTTACATATAATCACCAGACAATTGGATACATTTCTGCCAACAATGAACAAGTTTTCTGGAGCTGTCACGGAAGAAGTCGACATTCTGTTTTCGCAACCAGTGTCTCACAGTTCTCACAACGTCTTCATCAGAAGCATAATGATGTCCCCACAGATCTTCTTTCATTATGTTGCGACCCAGAGCAGGAAACTGGACCCTCTTGACAACAATCCACCACACTTGACTGCAGGAATACAATCCTTTTTATTGAAGAATGTTGAATGCAAAGCAGAGGAAGAATCAGAGGTAAATAAAAACCATAGCAAAACAGCAACAAGCAATTTCCATGAACAAGTCCATAAAAAACCACAGCAAACGGTGAGTTACCCTTGATGAATCATGAAATCTGCTAGCTCCCAGCTAATGACACTTGGAACAACTTGAGAAACTATGAGAAACCCAGCCACTTGAATCAGGAGGCCTCCACATGCTTGCACTTGGAACTGGAATGATGCCTGGTCTGAAGGCAGTTTCAGACCCGGCACTCTTAAAGGAGAGAAATCTATTACGAGACATGCCTGAAGTTTTTGTTTGCATTTCTCTCAATCTTTCTGACCTCTGTAAACTTTGTGCTTCTCTCCTGCTCTGCCGAATCTGCTCCCTCCTTCCCTCATTAGGCTGACCAGGTGTCAGATTCTCTGGGGAACTAAGGCTGGGAGAAAAAGGGAGTGAAACTTCTCCGCAAGGGAGTGAAACTTCTCCGCCCGATTCAGAATGATTGTTCTCATGGGAACTTTGACTTTCACTTTCCAAGGGTGTAGGATTTTCACTATTCAACCCATCATCAGTATTAACGTCTACATTGGCATCAGAATCAACATTGACATCTACATTGGCATCAGGAAATACAATCAAAGAATCAGGCACAGGGTCACACAGAGGCTGAACCCCAACACATTATCGGGAACAGATGGAAGTCAGACGGTGCTAAATCTGGACTGTATGGAGGATGTCGTACAGTGGTGAGATCCAGTCTCTGAAGTTTCAAGTCCATGTGCTTTCATTTCAGACATCAGCATCCTGGGTACCCATTGTGCACAGATCTTCTAATAGCCAAGCAAAGCAATAATGTGACTCACATGTTCTTGTGAAATATCGATTATGCTTGAAATTTCTCTCTGAATGATACGACGATCATCCTGAATCAATCTGTCAACCTTTTGCTTGTGAAATTCGGTGGTTGCTGTCACAGGACGCCCAACTCTGTGTTCGTCACGCAAATCAGATGTTCCCACCTCAACATTTTTAAACTTACTTGCCCAACGACGCACAGTACTCACACCAACACAATCACCATAAACAGCTTGCATTCTCTGATGTATCTCCTTTGGGGTGATACCTTCTGCTGTCAAGAATTCAATGACTGCATATTGCTTAAGTTGCATTGACCAACCATCTGCACAGGGTTCTATACTTTGCACTTTAACAACACAACCATTCAATACTAAGGCTTCTCATAAAAATGGAACTGCAGAGGAGAGTCTGCTGAACAAGCCAGTACCTGCCACATACCAGTACTGCCATCTGTTGAGGAGTTACGAAGGTGGCGGCATTACTTTTCATTCAACCCTCGTATAACTTGTTCTCCCACCCTGGACATTCCACAGATATATAAACCCACTTGTCTAGTTTCCTCTGGAGATGCCTGCCATAGATGTGGGTGAAACATCAGGAGAGAATGCTTCTGGAAGATGGCCACACAGCCCGGAAAACTCACAGCAACCTAATAATAACTATATGTTGCCTGCCCTATCTCCCCCTGGGACTCAAGGTGGTTTCCAACATAATAAAGGCAAACACTTAATGCCTGTATAAATCAGAAGTGTGTGTGTGTGTGTGTGTGTGTGTGTTGTAACTCAGCGTGTGCCTTCTGTATCTACTAGTGCTAGTAGGAGGAAACGAGGCTTGGAAGAGGAAGATGCTCAGCAGCAGCTGAAGCGCATTAGGGACATGTTCCTAGAATCTAGTGATGAGGAAGAGTTTCAGGGGTTTACTCATGAGGAGATGGAGATGGAGGATTACCGTGGTGTAAAGCGAGTAGCACGCAGTTCAGATAGTGATGAGGAATCCATTTCCAAGCGTCTTAAAGACATAGCAGATAGCTACGGGTCTGAAAGTGATGATGAAGAGCTGGACTGGACTAGGGTCCAGGAGGTTCAGGATGTGATTAATGCTCCAACTTCCAGTGGGGAGTTCCAAGGGTTCACAGACTCATGGGTTTCGGATACTGCTTCTCAGGATGCAGCCCGGAGTGCAGACTGGCAACAATGGAGGGAACGCAGTTCACCTGTGGAACTGGATGCACCTGGAGGCGAATTTAAGGAGTAGCTTTGGGGCTATCATGTTGCAGAGTTCAAAGTGTCGTGTACCTGTGTATCCTGCTGTTAACTCTTGCCTTGAGTCCTTGCATCCAGAATCGTGTTTCCGTGATCGTGCTGACTACTTTGCCTGGCTTGGAACCGTGAGTCTTGTCTCCTGCCCTGACCTTGGACCGTCTTGACTATTCTTCAATCCTGCCTGTCTCCTGCGTGGACTTCGGACCGTTCCTCATACTGCTTTTTGTGTTGTGATTTTTGAACTGACTGTATTCCATTCTAACCATGAACTGTTTTGCCTGCCTTACTTCAGTTTCCTTTTTTCTGCCCAGACTGCCTGGGCTCCTGCTTTGTTTACATTCCTGCAAGCCGCAGGCTCTTTTGTTTATACGCTCTGCTGATAAGAGCCATTTGACTTGTTAATTGCCATTAAACTCCTTTTGTTAACCCTTAAGTGGCTGTTTTGCCTCGTTGGTCTGCCTGGGTCTTGACAGTGTGTGTGTGTAAACAACACCAATGAAATTCAAGTTAAAACAAGTAATTTAAATAATACCAATTAAATAATCAATACTTAAAGCATTAAAAGCCAGCTAAGATAGCATATCAAATCCATTTCCTTTCCATTCTATCAATCAGTGTTGCAAACTCTATTCCTTGTCATCATATGCTTGGGAGCATATGGATGTTTTAAGTTGCTTTTTAAAAATGAGTAAGGAGGGGACCATTTTGATCTCCTTGGGAGGGCATTCAAAAGATGGGGAGCGACCACCGAGAGCGACCATCCTTCTGGGATACCATTGACCATGGTATCCCAGAAGGATACCATGGTCAAAGGTATCAAAAGTTGCGGAGAGGTCCAGGAGTACTAGTAGGGTCACACTCACCCTATCTAGCTCTCTTTGTAGAACATCCGCCAAGGTGGCCAGCGCTGTCTCTGTCTCACAGCCAGGTCTGAAACCAGATTGAAACGGACCCAGATAATTAGTTTCATCCAAAAACCCTTAGAGTTGTGAGGCCACCACCTTTTCCAGAACCTTGCCTCAAACGGGGAGATTGGATACTGGCCTATAATGAATCAATTGAGTGGGATCCAGTGCTGGTTTCTTCAATAAAGGTCTAACTACTGCCTCCCTGAAGCTAGTTGGCATTGTGCCCTGTGTCAGGGAGATGTTTATCTAGAACTTCATCCACTTCCTGTGGTTCAGCCTCTCCTTGGATGATTTAATGAGCCAGGATGGACAAGGCTCTAGAGTGCAGGTGGTTGGTCTCATTCCTCCCAGGATTTTTGTCCATGTCCTCGAGCTGGATACTTTACTTACTTACTTACTTACTTACTTAGGTGATCCCTCATTGTCAGAGTAGCATTGTCTTCCAAGATCAGTGTACTGGTGGTGGGTACGTAGGTGACCGTGGAGCCCTATTCTTGACCTGCATGTTCTCCCGCAGTGAGAGCATTGGATTCCAGGTGGAAGGCGGTCCCAGTCGGGGTTGGCTTGATGCACCTTCCTCTTGGCACAACTCTCTCCTTTGCCCTCCATTAATGCCTCTTCAAATTCTGCAACATTGCTGGTCACAACAGAACTCCAGCTGGAGCGCTCAAGGGCCAGGGCTTCCCAGTTCTTGGTGTCTAAGGTTGGCTTTGAGCCCAACTTTAAATCACTTTTCCTGCCCTCCAACATTCCATTTTCATTCAAGCTGGATAAGTTGAAAGGAATCCATAGAGCCATGACAAACAGATGCCTCAGTTACATCCACGGAGACTGCATATGGTGTTGGGAAGCTACACCATTCATTTTTGTTCATACAAAAGGCCATTTGCGAAGATATAAGTCCCAAGCAGAGTGCCAGCCAAAGTTTTCCTATATTTAAGAAAGCCATATCCAGAGGAAGAAAAGAAATCTTTCCTTGACTGTAAAATAAGTGCTGTAATTTCCCTCTGGAGACTTTTGGTGATTTTTCTGCCATAGCAGTTTATTTGTCAGTTTTTCACCGTCTCGTATACATGAGATAGGATTCTGGCATTTTTAAAAAATGAAACTTTAATGCCTTTGAAATAAAATAATCAAGATTAGGATTTAGTAACAGCCTTCCATTTTGCATGGATCATACTATCATAATCATTGGAAAGTGCCGCGAAAGCATAACAAAGAATGATAGCTCCTTTTTGGGCACAGCATATTAACTAAATGAGCAAAAAATAAGCAATTTTTCTGTGTTTATCACCTCGATTTTTTTTTAAAAAAGAATGAGCTTCGGAGAAATTGGGATGTAATTTAAAGGATGAGTCCTAAATAAGAGATAAAAATCCATTTCTCCTTATTACTGAGTAAAATTCTCAAAGGGAGTGAAACAAACTCAATAGACTACATTGGGTACTGATAGATATATTTTTACTAACCAGTAATGGATTAGTAAAGGCAAAGATGAAGTACTTTGGCCACATCATGAGAAGACAGGAAAGCCTAGAGAAGACAATGATGCTGGGGAAAATGGAAGGAAAAATGAAGAGGGGCCAACCAAGGACAAGATGGATGGATGGTATCCTTGAAGTGACTGGCTTGACTCTGAAGGAGCTGGGGGTGGTGACGGTCGACAGGGAACTCTGGCATGGGCTGGTGCTTGAGGTCATGAAGAGTCAAAAGGCGACTGAATGAATAAACAACAACCAATAATGGTCATGATCCAGAAACACACATTGCAGAAGTATATTTTCTGCTACCTGGGCAATAGGGGAACTTCTATATTTTTAGTTTAACTTTCTCAATGTGGCATGTTAGGAAAAGCAAAAGACTTGCCTTTAAGACATGCTTATTGTGCTTCTTCTAATTTATAATTTCAATAATAATAATATGAAAGCTTGAAGAAAGGCATCTCATGCTCTCTGGATCTTCAGCAGAAGGGCACCCAATATTGAAGGTCAAACAAGAGATGGGTAAGAGATTCATTTTGTGTTTTAAATGATATGTGTAAATTACAGTTTTATGCCCCCAGATGGAAAAAAAGGTGGAAGAAACTAGTTGCGCGCAAATACTGTTTTCTTCAGTTCTTCGTGACCGTATCTCTCTCCACGTACCAAGTCGGGCCCTTCAGTCTTCGGGGGAGGCCCTCCTTTCGCCCCTACCAATCTCACAAGTTCTTTTTGTGAGCACAAGGGAGAGAGCCTTCTCCTCTATGGCTCCCCGACTCTGGAACTCATTACCTGGAGAGATCAGGAAAGCCCCTTCACTAGAAACGTTCAAAAAGGACCTTAAAACCTGGCTCTTCTGCTGCACCTTTGGCGAGTAGGTGCACAACATGACACTACTGCTCCCCTCAATGCTTCTGCCACTGGAGTACACGCCCTCCAAATGGGAAGTCTAATTTCACAACCCTGTGTGTTTTTATGAGCTCCCTGCAAATAACCTGCTCCTATTTTTATCTTATTAGAGTCTTTTAATCATTTTATCCTGTACATGTGGCCCGCCCACTGTTATCGTGAATATGTTTATTGGAATGTTATTTTGTTATTGTGTGTGTGTGTATATATATATATATATATATCTTTTTCTATGTAATTTTGATGATGTTGTTTAGTGTCTATGTTTTGGTGTTATTTTGCTGTAACATGTTGTCCCATGTAAGCTGCTCCGAGTCCCCATTGGGGAGATGGTGGCAGGGTATAAATAAAGTTTATTATTATATTATTATTACCTGAGGCACTTCCGGCATCTTCGGTACTTCGGGGGCACATAACGGGAAGGGCTCTCCAGCACGAAAACGCACTCTACATGAAAGCAAGTGGGAGCCAATCTCAGCTTCTCCTCCCCTATTCGGCGTCACAGCTGTATCTTTTTGATTTTCTTTTATTTTCCTGATTCTTTTTATTTAGTGCGACTGACTGAGAGTTCGGGGGGTGGGGTGCACGTACATTTGGGGGCTTGGAGATAGACTCTCCCTTTTACCTTCTTTTCCTCCTTCCCTTCCTCGTCTTTAGAAAATACTTCTGAAAGATAATAATTATTACTAATAATAGTAAGGTAAAGGTTTTCCCCTGACATTAAGTCCAGCTTAATATATACCACTCAGGTGGGAAGGTAATGGTGCTTCATGCAGTCATACCAGCCACATGACCCTGGAGGTGTCTATGGACAATTCTGGCTCTTTGGCTTAGAAATGGAGATGAGCACCAACCCCCAGAGTTGGACACGACTGGACTTAATGCCAGGGGAAAACCTTTACCTACCTTATAGTAATGAGCAATGTTGGGAGCTGCAATAAAGTCCAACACTGTTCGCTGTTACTGTTGTGTGCCACCAAGTTGCTTTCATTTGTATGAAATGTGTGTAAAGAAATACATTGAGCAAATGGGTCCACTCCCTTTGAGACTTTTCATAGGATCCAAGCTGGGAAGAGCAGGCAATAAACCTCGATCCTCCCCTTCTCCTTTCCCCGCTTTGCTTTCTCCAGTCTTCATTTCTTTTTTTTCCCTGCTCTTCTGAATCATGTCATATGTCATTATTTTTTTGCTTCTGGCAGGAGAAACAGCTCTTGTCCTGTGCAACCTTCAGCCCCTGAAATATTAACCCTTGTCCTCTTTCAATGGATTCCTGCCTGAGGAGATCCCAACCTCTCTCCGCGCTGATGGAAAGCAGGGTGAAAAATCCCTCAAGAGGGCATAAAGGAGCATAAGATCAAGAATTCTCCTTTTAGATCTTCTGTTGTACATTATACCGAGAAGTGCACTGAGTTTGATGTAGGCAGACGGTAGAAGCTAAGTTTGGAAACATATTTTTTTGGTCTACAACTTCCAGGATCTCCCAGTTAGCCTGACAGCTGACTGTACTATGGTGAATTCTAAGCTATGGATGGATGGCCTCTGGTGGATTCTGATGTCAGTGTAGCAATGGGTGTTTCCAAGTGTTAATATCAATTTTAAAGTAATTATCCAAGGTACTGAAGAAAGCGCAAAAGTTGGGTTGCAGCTAAACATCAAAACCAATATTATGGCAACAGGAATAATTGGTGACTGCGAAATAGAGGGAGAAAACATGGAGGCAGTGACAGACTTTGTATTTCTGGGTGCAAAGATTGCTGTGGATGCAGACTACAGCCAGGAAATCGGGAGACGCTTGCTTCTTGGGAGGAGAGCAGTGACCAGTCTGGATGAAATAGCGAGGAGTAGAGACATCACACTGGCAACGGGGATCTGCATGGTTGAAGCAATGGTATTCCCAATTCTCATCCACAGATGTGAGAGCTAGACCATAGGGAAGGCTGAGTGAAGGAAGATAGATGCTTTTGAGATGTGGTGTTGGAGGAGAGTTCTGAGAGTGCCTTGGACTGCCAGAGGGAGAGGGAGGAGAGAAGGAGGGATGGAGCCAAAGTGCAAAGGAAAGGAGGAAAGAAACAGGTGGAAGGAAGAGAAGAGAAAGAAAAAGAGGGAAGGAAGAAGGGAGAAAGAGGGAAAGAAAGGGAAGGAGAGAAGGAATGAAAGAAAGAAGGGTAGAGGAGGGAGGGAGAAGATAAGGAAATAAAAAAGTGAAAGAAGGAAGGAAAGAGAGAGGGCAAGAAGGAGAGAAAGAGGGAAGGAAGGAAGGAAGGAAGGAAGGAAGGAAGGAAGGAAGGAAGGAAGGAAGGGAGGAAGGAAGGAGGAAGGAAGGAAGGGAGGAAAGGAAAGAAAGGAAAAGGAAAGAGGGGAGAAGGAAGAAAGAGAAGAAAGAAAAAGAGGGAAGGAAGGTAAGGAAGGAAGAAGGAAGGAAGGAAGGAAGAGAGAAGAGGGAAAGAAGGGAAGAGAGGAAGGAGAAAGAAAGAGGGAGAGGAGGGAGGAGGAGGAAGGAAGAAGAAGGAGGGAGAGAGAAAGGAAGAGAGGGAGGGAGGGAGGGAGGGGGGGAAGGGAGGAAGGAAGAAGGAAGGAAGGAAGGAAGGAAGGAAGGAAGGAAGGAAGGAAGGAAGAAGGAAGGGAAAAGAAGGAAAGGAAGGAGAAAAGGAGAAGAAGAAGGAAGGGGAAGGAGATAAGGAAATAAAAAAGTGAAAGAAGGAAGGAAAGAGAGAGGGCAAGAAGGAGAGAAAGAGGGAGGGAGGGAGGGAGGAGCCAAAGAGCAAAGGAATGGAGGAAAGAAACTGGTAGAGAAGGAAGAAAAAAGAAGGGAAAGAAAAAGAGGGAAGGAAGGAATGAGGGAGGGAAAGAAGGAGAGAAAGAGGGAGGGAAGGTTGGCCACAGCAATGCGTGGCGGGTACAGCTAGCAACTATATATAGAGTGGGTTGTTGTAGGTTTTTCCGGGCTATATGGCCATGTTCTAGAGGCATTCTCTCCTGACATTTCGCCTGCATCTATGGCAAGCATCCTCAGAGGTAGTGAGGTCTGTTGGAACCAGGAAAATGGGTTTATATAGAGAGTTATTCTATGCAGGTATTTCCTCAACACACCACTGGTCAAATGAATGTGTTATGTATATCAATATCTCTCAGTTGTTCAACCGTTACATTACTTGTGCAACTCAAATCAGGCGCTCTAATATATTACTCATGCAGAAAAGTTTCCTTTTGTTAAGAAAAATGGAAATTGCCAGATTTAATTTCAAACAGCAGCCGAAGAAGCCAACAAAATTAGAAATTAGCAAAGTGGAATAAGAAGCTGCCCTGTCTGGTAAAAGCAAGCATAAGAATCCTGCAAAAGCAGAAACATGGATCCAGTATCAACAATGAGTTCTTGAAGTTTCAATAATCACTTAGTTCTTATTCAGGGTGTTCACAATCAGACAACATCAAGTGGTACCGAATGTATCCATTCTGAAAAGCTCTTTGCTATCGAGATTTGGCAGGCAGGTTTTTCAGCCGGAGGAAAGCCGCAAGCCCTTTGGAAGCAGACCTCTTCAGATGCAGTTCTCAGGTCTTTATCTCTTGCGGTGATCTCTAGATTTCCTCCAACTGTTAGGAATCTAATTGGGTTTTTATGACGGACATCTCAAGCAAAGATGGGCGCTATGAAATCCTCAAGATGTTGAACTGCAGCTCCCAAGAAGGAGGCAAGGATGGGAGAGGAAAGGAAGGGAAGAGGCAGGAAATGAACAAAGAAAGAAAGAAAGAAAGAAAGAAAGAAAGAAAGAAAGAAAGAGGGAAACTGGTGAAGGGAAGAGAAGGATATAGAATCAGAGAGTCCTAGAGTTGGGAGGCACCTGATGGGCCATCCAGGCCAACCCCATTCTGTGAAAAAGCAGGAAAGTCACAGTCAAAGCACCCCCAACAAATGGCCACCCAGCCTCTGTTTCAAAGAGGTGTTTTGGCCAGCATGAATATAACTGACAAGCCTTGCAGCTTCAGCGACTGCTTCTCATTACTTTATTTCAAACCATATATCATACATTTTTCCATAAGATTGGGGAAAAAATACCAAGATAGCATCCAGCTCCGTCCCATTGAATTGACATTGAATATTCCTTGAGTAATGGCAATAGGACAATCCTTTCCCTAATGTAGAGGGCTGGAGGCACGAGCAGGCACAAGATACATCCAGGGTTAAGTCTTCCAAAAACATATCTCGACTCCCAGCCTCCATCTTGAAGTCTGAGGCAGCTGCCTCACTCTGCCACATGATAGGGTTGGCGAAATGTCACATCCTGCCCAATGCGTAGGCTCTCATTGTTCAACTTTTGAAGATGGAAAGTAAACTGCTAGATCCAGACATAATAGATTTTTGCATCACTTCTAGTTGTAGATGACTGGTTGCAGCTGTTATTTGAAATTCTGAATGTCAAATGGTGCTTTAAAGGCATTAGATTGGGTGAATTAACAAGGGGAGAAAGAACTCAGTACTCTTGTTCTGTAATTTTTATAGCTGGAGCTGAAAGTGGGAAATGGGACATTTTGACATTAAAAAATCCAGGGAAAATTGTTTTTTTTTTTAAAACCTCCTGAAATTACTTCCAAGTTCTATTAGCAAATATAAGACTCCAGAAGTGATTTCTTCGCTCCCTCCCCTTTCTTTCTCTCTTTACCTTTTCCCTGTGCATGCCCTTAAAGCCTGCAATTAAGATAACGCATGATAAAAATCAGCCTCGGATTTGGGAAGAACACAATGACTTGTGCTTGGTGGGGTGTGTGTGTTTGGAACACACTTTTTTGAGATTGGGCCTTTGAGGTCAAGACATGGCTGCGCTGAAAGAATGGAAGAAAATGCTCTGCTGATAATGCTCTATAATGGATCTAGAATCGCCGGAATAGAAGAGAAGGAAGGTGTGGTGGGCTGGGGTAACAATTGAAAAGTATTGCAAGTTCTCATAGGAAGTACCTAAAGAATTGAGTCTTCTCCACAACTCAGAAACTATACCCACACTTATACAAACAAATTGAAATTGAATCTAAAGAGCTCGAGACGGCACAGTTAATTTGTTGAGGAATCCTGGAAGTTGAACTCCAAAAACACCCGGAGAGTCACAAAATGTCAACCACTACCCTATCGTTGGTGGAGTTCAGAATGTTCTTTGATTGTAATGAACTATAAATCCCAGCAACTACAACTCCCAAATGTCAAGATTCTATTTTCCCCAGACTCCACCAGTGTTCACATTTGGGCATATTGAGTATTCATGCCAAGTTTGGTCCAGATCCACCATTGCATGAGTCCACAGTGCTCTCTGGATATAGGTGAACTACAACTCCCAAACTCAAGGTCAATGCCCATCAAACCCTTCCAATGTTTTCCATTGGTCATGGAGCCAAGTCTGGTTCAAATTCTATCATTGGTGGAGTTCAGAATGTTCTTTTATTGTAATGAACTATAAATCCCAGCAACTACAACTCCCAAATGTCAAGATCTATTTTCCCCAGACTCCACCAGTGTTCACATTTGGGCATATTGAGTATTCATGCCAAGTTTGGTCCAGATCCACCATGGCATGAGTCCACAGTGCTCTCTGGATATAGGTGAACTACAACTCCCAAACTCAAGGTCAATGCCCATCAAACCCTTCCAGTGTTTTCCATTGGTCATGGGAGCCAAGTTTGGTTCAAATCCATCGCTGGTGGAGTTCAGAATGCTCTTTGATTATAAGTGAACTATAAATCCCAGCAACTACAATTCCCAAATTACAAAATCAATCCTCCCCCAACCCCACTAGCATTCACATTTGGGTGTATTGGGTGTATATGCTACCCCTCTATTCTGCCTTGGTTAGACCACACCTGGAATATTGTGTCCAATTCTGGGCACCACAATTGAAGAGAGATATTGACAAGCTGGAATGTGTCCAGAGGAGGGGCGACTAAAATGATCAAGGGTCTGGAGAACAAGCCCTATGAGGAGCGGCTTAAGGAGCTGGGCATGTTTAGCCTGAAGAAGAGAAGGCTGAGAGGAGATATGATAGCCATGTATAAATATGTGAGAGGAAGCCACAGGGCGGAGGGAGCAAGCTTGTTTTCTGCTTCCTTGGAGACTAGGACGCGGAACAATGGCTTCAAACTACAAGAAGGGAGATTCCATCTGAACCTGAGGAAGAACTTCCTGACTGTGAGAGCTGTTCAGCAGTGGAACTCTCTGCCCCGGAGTGTGGATGGAGGCTCCTTCTTTGGAAGCTTTTAAACAGAGGCTGGATGGCCATCTGTCAGGGGTGATTTGAATGCAATATTCCTGCTTCTTGGCAGGGGGTTGGACTGGATGGCCCATGAGGTCTCTTCCAACTCTTTGATTCTATGATTCTATAATAATAATAATAATAATAATAATAATAATAATAATAATAATAATAGAGTTGGAAGAGACTACATGGGCCATCTAGTCCAACCCTCTGCCATGCAGGATTCAGGGTCCTGATTTTTAAATACTCCTGTTACTGTATATGACGTTGCCATTTCATTATTTTCAGTAACATTGGATAATGGATTCTACCTCTCTTCCCTCTCCCCTCGGAGAAATAAGGCTCAGAAAAGAAGGAGAGGTAGATTTTTTCAGCTGAACTGTTTCATTCACTCACAAGAGGGGGAAAAGAAGAAAAACAGAACTGAAGAAGACAATGGTGATACAAGCTTTCCTTGCCTCCTGCTAGTTATCCTGGGCGGCAAGACTCCAATTTCCAACCACATGACACAGTGAGATAAGCTGCAACAATAGAAAGGCAAACAATGCGGCTCCTGCCTCTGGGTGTCTGGAAGTCATGATCCCAATGTATTCACAACTTTGCTGCCAACTTCGGGGGAGCGAAAGTGAATCTCATCTTCCCAGAGGCAAAAGGCACACTGCCTGGAGCTACAGAAAGCTCCCTGCCTCTCGCCCCTGCGGGCACCCAGCTTCCGCCCCGAAAGGAATGGCCTAGCGAGGGGAGCTGGGTGATCTGAAACAGAAGATAACAAGCTCTGCATTGGCCTCTGGGCTTTGGCATGCCTAGTTTTATTAAACCACCCGCTGGGACTGGGCATGTGTTTAACACAGTACTTGCTTTTTATAACCCAAGTATATCAGGTCTGTTTATTTTCCAAATCTTTTGGTAATGAAACAGAGCTATTGTTGGCATTCTGCTTGGGACCTGCGTCATTGCTTAGGACATACTGTATATGTGCAAATAGAACGGGAGAGAGACAGTGTAGTGCACGTACATCAAAATCAAGGCCATGCCATTTTATGTGGCTCTCCAGATATTTATTATTTTATTTGTTTCAAATATTTATACCCTGCCCTTCTCAACCCCCATGGGGGGGACTCAGGGCAGCTTCCAGCCAGCAATGATTCAATGCCTTCATGTGTACATAATAACTCTGTTACTCCTTCCCATCTGCTACTAAGGAGGCTGTTCAAGTCCTGAACCGGTGCTTGGCCGCTGTAACGGACAACAGATTGAAACTAAATCCAGACAAGACAGTCGAAACGCCAAACAGAGCATAGGGTTACAGCCTGTGCTCAACGGGGTTACACTTCCCCTGAATGCGCAGGTTCGCAGTTTGGGAGTGATCCTGGACTCATCGCTGAGCCTGGAACCCCAGGTCTCGGCGGTGGTCAGGGGAGTTTTTGAACAATTAAAACTTGTGCACCAGCTGCGCCCATACCTTGGGAAGTCTGACTTGGCCACGGTGGTCCACGCTCTGGTTACATCCCGTCTAGACTACTGCAATGCTCTCTACGTGGGGTTGCCTCTGAAGACTGCCCGGAAGCTTCAATCAGTCCAACGAGTGGCAGCCAGATTACTAACAGGAGCGGGGTACAGGGAGCATACTACTCCTCTGTTGCCAGCTCCACTGGCTGCCAATTAGCTTCCGAGCACAATTCAAAGTGCTGGTGTTGACCTATAAATCCCTAAACGACTCCGGCCCAGTTTACCTGTCTGAATGTATTCTCCCCTATGAACCATCAAGGTTGTTAAGATCTTCTGTAGGGGCCCTGCTCTCGGTCCCACCACCCTCGTAATCGTGCCTGGTGGGGACGAAGGACAGGGCCTTCTCGGTGGTGGCCCCTCGGCTCTAGAACTCTCTCCCATTGGAGATTAGAACTGCCCCTTCCCTCCTGACCTTTAGAAAGTTGGTGAAAACTATTGTGTCTGGAACCTGGCATTTGATGAGTGAGTCAATAACCCTTGACCACATGGACGGATGGTGATGAATTATGATTTTATTCTGATGACTTGGCTTTATGTAATTATATGATTGTATTTTAATGTGTTTTATATAGAGTTTTATAGGATGTGATGTTTTAACTATTGTGTATGAACTCCTCTGTTGTAAACCGGCCTGAGTCACTCATCGGAGGTGAGAAGACCGGTATATAAAAGTTCTAAATAAATAAATAAAATTATATAAATAAAAATGTAATGTTCATTTCTGGGATTAACAGAACTCAAAAACCACTGGACGAATTGACACCAAATTTGGCAGCAAAACACATTCTAATCTGATCTATGTCTTTCAAACAAAAAACCCATTAAAATGAAGGGGAAATAACTTAAAACTCCCCCCAAAGAAAAATTCCTTAGAGAACATGTGCAAAAGCCCCTCTCCCCATTGCGCAAGAAGAATGAAGCACCAACCGTTGTGAGGGAAGAGAAGCATCGCCATGGAGTCCCTTTCCATGCAGAAAGGCAGAGTCCTTTCTCTTTTGGAGAAAGGAGGGATTGAGGAAAGGAAAAAGGGAAGGAAGGAGAAGGCCTGGCCCAATGGAGGGGTAGGGGCTTGACGAGGCAAGCCCCGGCAGCAGCTGGAGCCACCGCAGTGGCTCCGTGAGGCCCATGTGGCTACAAGGCAACTCTTCCCCCAAGGCCACAGGATTGCAAGACTAGCCTGACTGCAGGAGCGGCTGCAAACCCCCACCCTCACCCTGGTTGGGTGAAGGGATGATGCGAACCATGAGGCCAGCAACTCTCCCACTTGGACTCCACATCCCCCCTTTCATCCCTCCCTTTAAAAACCCTTACAAACTGTGTCGGAGGAAGGAGGGGAAAGAAAGGGAAAGGAGAGAAGAAATGAAGAAAAGAATTGGTGAAGAGAAGAGAAGATTATGAATGGAAGGAAAGATAGAAGAAAAGAAAGAGGAAGGAAGAGAAAGGAGGCAAGGATGGGAGAGGAAAGGAAGGGAAGAGGCAGGAAATGAACAAAGAAAGAAAGAAAGAAAGAAAGAAAGAAAGAAAGAAAGAAAGAGGGAAACTGGTGAAGGGAAGAGAAGGATATAGAATCAGAGAGTCCTAGAGTTGGGAGGCACCTGATGGGCCATCCAGGCCAACCCCATTCTGTGAAAAAGCAGGAAAGTCACAGTCAAAGCACCCCCAACAAATGGCCACCCAGCCTCTGTTTCAAAGAGGTGTTTTGGCCAGCATGAATATAACTGACAAGCCTTGCAGCTTCAGCGACTGCTTCTCATTACTTTATTTCAAACCATATATCATACATTTTTCCATAAGATTGGGGAAAAAATACCAAGATAGCATCCAGCTCCGTCCCATTGAATTGACATTGAATATTCCTTGAGTAATGGCAATAGGACAATCCTTTCCCTAATGTAGAGGGCTGGAGGCACGAGCAGGCACAAGATACATCCAGGGTTAAGTCTTCCAAAAACATATCTCGACTCCCAGCCTCCATCTTGAAGTCTGAGGCAGCTGCCTCACTCTGCCACATGATAGGGTTGGCGAAATGTCACATCCTGCCCAATGCGTAGGCTCTCATTGTTCAACTTTTGAAGATGGAAAGTAAACTGCTAGATCCAGACATAATAGATTTTTGCATCACTTCTAGTTGTAGATGACTGGTTGCAGCTGTTATTTGAAATTCTGAATGTCAAATGGTGCTTTAAAGGCATTAGATTGGGTGAATTAACAAGGGGAGAAAGAACTCAGTACTCTTGTTCTGTAATTTTTATAGCTGGAGCTGAAAGTGGGAAATGGGACATTTTGACATTAAAAAATCCAGGGAAAATTGTTTTTTTTTTTAAAACCTCCTGAAATTACTTCCAAGTTCTATTAGCAAATATAAGACTCCAGAAGTGATTTCTTCGCTCCCTCCCCTTTCTTTCTCTCTTTACCTTTTCCCTGTGCATGCCCTTAAAGCCTGCAATTAAGATAACGCATGATAAAAATCAGCCTCGGATTTGGGAAGAACACAATGACTTGTGCTTGGTGGGGTGTGTGTGTTTGGAACACACTTTTTTGAGATTGGGCCTTTGAGGTCAAGACATGGCTGCGCTGAAAGAATGGAAGAAAATGCTCTGCTGATAATGCTCTATAATGGATCTAGAATCGCCGGAATAGAAGAGAAGGAAGGTGTGGTGGGCTGGGGTAACAATTGAAAAGTATTGCAAGTTCTCATAGGAAGTACCTAAAGAATTGAGTCTTCTCCACAACTCAGAAACTATACCCACACTTATACAAACAAATTGAAATTGAATCTAAACAAGACAGAGGTACTCCTGGTCAGTCGTAAGGCCGAACAGGGCATAGGGTTACAGCCTGTGTTGGATGGGGTTACTTACTTACTTAGGCGATCCCTCTTTTTCCGAGGAGGATTGTCTTCCAGTATTCTTGTGGGTCTATATGTGGCTGTGAAGCCCTATTCTTGCTCTGCATGTTTTTCTGCAGTGAGGGCATCAGTTTCCAGGTGGAAGGCGGTCTCGGTCAGACCTTCCATGCGCCTTCCTCTTGGCACGCTTCTCCCTTTCACCCTCCACTCGTGCCTCTTCAAATTCTGCAGCACTGCTGGTCACAGCTGACCTCCAACTGGAGCGGTCAAGGGCCAGGGCTTCCCAGTTCTCAGTGTCTATGCCAGAGTTTTTAAGGTTGGCTTTGAGCCCATCTTTAAATCTCTTTTCCTGTCCACAAACATTCCGTTTTCTGTTCTTGAGTTTGGAGTAGAGCAACTGCTTTGGGAGACAGTGGTCGGGCATTCGGACAACATGGCCAATCCAGCGGAGTTGATGGCGGAGGACCATCGCTTCAATGCTGGTGGTCTTTGCTTCTTCCAGCACGCTGACGTTTGTCTGTCTGTCTTCCCAAGAGATTTGCAGGATTTTCCGGAGGCAGCGCTGATGGAATCGTTCCAGGTGTTGTATGTGACATGTGTAGACAGTCCACATCTCACAGGCATAGAGCAGGATTGGGAGGACAATGGTTTTATAAACAAGCACCTTGGTATCCCTACGGATGTCCCGCTCCTCAAACACACTGCTTCATTCAGAAAAATGCTGCGCTTGCAGAGCTCAGGCAGTGTTGTATTTCGGTGTCGATGTTGACTTTGGTGGAGAAGTGGCTGCCAAAGTAGTGGAAATGGTCAACATTTTCTAATGTTACACCATTAAGCTGTATCACTGGCATTGGAGAGGGATTGGCTGGTGCCTGCTGGAAAAGCACCTTGGTTTTTTCAATGTTCAATGACAGACCGAGCTTCTAATATGCTTCTGCAAAGGTGTTTAGAGTGGCTTGTAGATCTTCATCTGAATGCGCACAGATGACATTGTTATCAGCATACTGGAGTTCTATAACAGATGCTGTTGTAACCATGAACAAAGCAGAGTTTGTAGCCCAACAGAATGTGCATCCATGTGCAACAAATACGCACATAATGTACAAGATAAATCCATGATCAATGATCCCACTTCTACAACTCTGCTTTCACAAGCTTAAACTAGATGCAGCCACTGAGGAACAGACAAGTAAGTCCAACAACATCCATAACGGAATGTATATGCATCCCAGCATATGCCAACAGGCTCCTAGCCAACGGAGTTTGTAACTTTCACACTCCGTAGATTTCTTTTTTGACCTCCAAGGTCCTTATTCATCACATACTTTCCATTTCTGCCAATGATAAACACGTAGCAGGGCAATCTAATGAGTGGATGGCCATCATATTTATTTACTGAGTGCATCCTGCCTCTCCTATGATGCACTCGAAGCTAAATTCATGCTTTCGTCTTCTTTCTCACTTTAATTTCACAACAATTGCTCCCTTCCAAAAGGTCAGTGGTGATGTAATTCTTCACTAAATTTGTTCTTGAAAGATGCCACAAGTGATTCTAGCCATTTTCTTTCTGTTGAAAGGAAGCATTTGAAAACTGCAATGTTTTCTAAGACTTTCTGCATATAGAATCATAGAATCAAAGAGGTGGAAGAGACCTCATGGTCCATCCAGTCGATCCTCATTTTGCCAAGAAGCAGGAAAATTGCATTCAAAGCACCCCTGACAGATGGCCATCCACCCTCTGTTTAAAAGCTTCCAAAGAAGGGGCCTCCAGCACACTCTGGGACAGAGAGTTCCAGTGCTGAGCGGCTCTCACAGTCAGGAAGTTGTTCCTAATGCTCAGATGGAATCTCCTCTCTTGTAGTTTGAAGGCATTGTTCCATGTCCTAGTCTCCAAGGAAGCAGAAAACAAGCTTGCTCCCTCCTCCCTGTGACTTCCTCTCATGCATTCATACATGGCTATTATGTCTCCTCTCAGCCTTCTCTTCTGAAGGCTAAACATGCCCAGCTTTTTAAGCCGCTCCTCGTAGGGCTTGTTCTCCAGATCCTTGACCATTTTAGTCACGCTCCTCTGGACACATTCCAGCTTATCAATATCTCTCTTGAATTGTGTTGCCCAGAATTGAACACAATATTCCAGGTAATGTGGTCTAACCAAGGCAGAATAGAGGGGTAGCATGACTTTCCTTGATCTAGACACTAGACTCCTATTGATGTAAGCCAAAATCCCATTGGCTTATTTTGCCGCCACATCAAATTGTTGACTCATGTTTAACTTGTTGTCCATGAAGACCTCAAGATCCTTTTCACACGTACTGCTCTCGAGCCAGGCATCGTCCCCCATTCTGTATCTTTGCCTTTCATTTTTTTCTGCCTAAGTGGAGTATCTTGCATATGTTACTGTTGAACTTCATTTTGTTAGTTTTGGCCATTCATCTCTCTAATCTGTTACGATCTTTTTGAATTCTGCTTCTGTCTTCTGGAGTATTGGCTATCCCTCCCAATTTGGTGTCATCTGCAAACTTGATGATCCTGCCTTCTAACCCTTCATCTAAGTCATTAATAAAGATGTTGAACAGGACCGGGCCCAGGACAGAACCCTGCTTGTGGCACTCCACTCGTCACTTCTTTCCAGGATGAAGAGGAAGCATTGGTGAGCACCCTCTGGGTTCATCCGCTTAACCATTTACAGATCCACATAACTGTAGTTTTGCCTAGCCCACATTGGACTAGTTTGTTTGCCAGAAGATAAACAAACTAGTCTCTTCTTATGCCACTCCAAGACAAGGGTGGAAGCACGATCTCCACAGCCTGGGGATGGGTGTCAGCAGCCGATTTCTGCTGTTTAAGAAGTTCACAATAAATCTTCTCTGAGACATCTTGAGGACAGCAGGAGGCACTGGTGGAAAGACTTGCTGGCATCTGGATGGACTAACTTTTTGTCGTGGGAAAATTATGATAAGCAACTGGGAGGAAGGAAAGGACTGGAATGTGGGTGGGGTAGTGAGAATAGTAGGAATAGCAGGGGGTTTTGATCGGGAATGCCAGTAGTGACTTTTTCTTTGACTTTGGAAATCTAAAGCCAAATCTGAAGTGGGCTTTGTGAGTGTCTGAATTGCTGGCTAGGTTCTGCAGGGAGTGACAATGGATGGGGGGGGGGGGGGGGTCTTGTGTCATATTAAAATGATGTATAGTAGGCCTGGGTAACAACGGAAAAATTTGTTTCTAAAATCGATTTGTATTTGGGGGTTTTTTTTGTTTAGATATTTAAAATAATTACAAAATTTTTCTTTTAAAAAGTTCGATATTTACGAAATTTCGTAAATGGTAAAAAATTAACGAATCGATTTCCGAAACAATAACGAATCGATTCGTTAATGGCGGACGCGGCCGCGAAATACGCTAAAAAACCTCCAAAACCTTCTGAAGCTTCCCTCTCCCTCTGTTGTTGACTGTTGGTGTGATATTATAATTTTTTTTCACTAATTAAACAAAAAACTTGCCCCAGACATGCGGAAATAATAACGAAATGACCTCAGAACAATAACGAAACGAATACAATATCGAAATACGAAGCATTTACAAAACGTTTTTGAAAATTCGTTTTTTTAATAATTGCTCCAGAATGGTTCGTTATCGTTTTGTAATTGAAAAAATTAACGAATTATTAACGAATTACGAATTAACGAAACGAAACCGCCCAGCCCTAATGTATAGATATGATAAATGTGGATTTGATATGTGTGGGTATGAATGAACTGAATGAAAGGAATGAATGAATGAGAGCCAAATTTTGGAGACACCATTCTGAAGATTAAGGCCTGCAATGAGTAAACCATTAACTACCTGCTTGCTGAATTGTAATTAAAACCAGCTAATGAGAACTGAAATGCCCTAGTAAAGTGTGATTAGAACTGTGACAGTGATAAAAGAAATGTTTACATCTGTTTGTTTGTTGCTTATTCAATTCTGACTCTTAGTGATTTCACAGACCAGCCCACGCCAGAACTCCCTGTCGGCCGTCACCACTCCCAGCTCCTGCAGAGTCAAGCCAATTACTTCAAGGATACTATCCACCCATCTTGCCCTTGGTCAGCCCCTCTTCCATTTTCCTTACATTTTCCCAAGCATCATTGTCTTCTCTAAACTTTTGTTTCGTTTCAGATGTAAAACATGTCTCTTACCACTGTCACAGTTCTTATCACAGTTTCCTATGGGAGGTCAACCATTTCAGTTCTTGTTGTTGTAGTTGTTGTTCATTTGTTCAGTCATTTCCGACTCTTCATGACCTCATGGACCAGCCCACACCAGAGCTCCCTGTTGGCCATCACCACACCTAGCTCCTTCAAGGTCAAGCCAGTCACTTCAAGGATGCCATCCATCCATCTTGCCCTTGGTCGACCCCTCTTCCTTTTTTCTTCCATTTTCCCAAGCATCATTGTCTTCTCTAAGCTTTCGTTTCTTCTCATGATGTGGCCAAAGTACTTCATCTTTGTCTCTAATATCCTTTCCTCCAATGAGCAGTCGGGCTTTCTTTCCTGGAGTATGGATTGGTTGGATCTTCTTGTAGTCCAAGGCACTCTCAGAATTTTTCTCCAACACCACAGTTCAAAAGCATCTATCTTCCTTCACTCAGTCTTCCTTATGGTCCAACTCTCACATCCGTATGTTACTATGGGGAATACCATTGCTTTAACTATGCGGATCTTCGTTGCCAAGGTGATGCCTCTACTCTTCACTATTACATCTGTCAACATTTTCTGACCAGAAACTAGATTAACTTTAAAGGAAATTATCTCTGTTTACATTATCAGTGGCTCTTTAAGTTAAAGAAATGTTTACAAGGTGCCTTACATTAAGAAGGAAGTCAACACAAGGCTCCTTAAGTTTACCAACACCAATTAAGGAGAGTCAACATCTGCTAGGAACTGAGATGGAATCAATATATTTTGGACTGGAAAAAACATCTATCATGCATTTACAACTTTGGAACAATATAAGCAAGACATATTGCTGTATAAGAGTGTATAAATTGTATGATTTTAACTGTATTTGTGTTTAGATTGGCTGCAGTAAGGCTGGAGCGGCCTAAGTCAGAGGAGTCCTCCATTTGCGTTGCCATGGAGACCGATGCAGGAGAGAGGGAAGTGGGAGGAGCTTAGAGGGGAGAGTTTGAAAAAACGACAGTTAAAAATCTGTTAGGGTTTAGGTTTAGAGGAGTGAGGAGTCAGGAGTTAGGGTTTAGGTTTAGAGGAGTGAGGAGTCAGCAGTTAGGGTTTAGGTTTAGAGGAGTGAGGAGTCAGGAGTTAGGGTTTAGGTTCAGAGGAGTGAGGAGTTAGGGTTTAGGTTTAGAGGAGTGAGCAGTCAGGAGTTAAGATTGGGGAGTTAGGAGTTGGGAGAGAAGGGAAGGAAAGGTGGCGGAGTGACTTGTGAAGCAAAGCTTTGAGGCTTTGAAAAGCTGGGTTTGGCTATTGGAAGTTTCTCAGGCTAGTGCAGCCGAATGGTGAAACATAGCTGGTATTCTTTTAGTCTAAGGAGAGGCTAAAGAATAGTTTACTTAGTATTTGATCTAGGGAGGATCAACTAAGGGAAACATCCCTGTATGGAAACTTTGTCTGAAACAAGTGCTCTACGTCAGAAAGATACTGTGTTACTTGAAAGAATGAACTGTTAAAGTTACAAGTATTATTCCCAGTGCAACAAGGAAAAGTTACGTCTTGCAACCACATGCTGTGTACTTAATAAAATTGTTAACTTTTATTTGAAGATTGCCTCAGCTCCGTCTATTCTGTGTACCAAGTGCCATTTCTCACAATATTACAACTTACCTCACGTGGTGGCAGAAACGTAGGGAAAAGTAACCAAATAAATCTACATTCTTCTCTCCAGTCACGCTACAGTATATACAATGTAATTACTACTAAGTTATTACTTTCTTAATAAAGGAGGAGGTGCAATTGAACAGCCTCCCTCCTAACTTGATGGTAAATTTGGTTCCTAATCGGCAACCTCCATTGCAAATCGGCTAGGTTTTCTTAAAAATTGGGAACTGGGGTAAAATCTCCTGAATACTGGTTCCTTTCAAATTGGTGGCAACAATAAATCATCCCTCAGCTCCCCTGATACTTCTCAAAGAGACTTTCTAATATTCCAAAATTGTGGCAAACTGGAGGAGTCTGACCCAACCTGCTGCTCTGCTCCTTGGGAAGGAGATGGTGTATTTACAAGATGACAGACAGCAGTGCTGTTCACCCACCATGTTCTAGGGAAAGAGATGGGGTACCTTTGGGAGTGGCAGATCTGTAAAGGAATGGAGTCTGGTCACGTGCTCCTTTTCTCAAGGGAAGAGAAATGAGTCTGATTTTGAAGCCATTATTTGAAGGGAGTCAGTTTCTGCTGTAGGTGAAAACAGGATTCTGATTCTCAGCGTTGTTCTTATGGGAAAAGGGTGTGTTTTTAGGTGTTTTGGAAGTATTGGAAAAGTGGTAGATTTTTAAAGCTGCTGTCGGGCCGAAGAGACGTTTTTCTCCAGGAGACAGTGGGAGAAATTGTGATTTATACATGAGGATGAATGAATGTGCACATGTAATGTGAATGATGGGTAAAAATGTAATTCCCCTTTGTTTATTAGACAATGTAACTGTAGGTTATGGATTAATGTGGAATCTGTATGTCTGTATGTCTAATGTCATTCTTTGTGTAGAATTGTTCTGATATACCCTCTCACACTGAAAGAGTATTCATAACACTTGAATCTGCTTTTGGGTATGTTCTTGCATCACACCTTTCACTCCTCAGTATTCTGTCTCTTCTAAACACAGTTGAGGCAATCTATAAAGTGTACAGTAAGGATGAGGCTTTACCATGATGTTTATCTACCTTAGACCTAAATGGAACCCCCCCACTTCGGATCCAATTCTTGTTTTTATTGGTTAATTTCATGAGAGCAGAAGGTCCTTTCCAAGGCTGTTTTTAATGGCAGGGAATCTCCTTCACCTTTGCTCTCTGATCCATCAAAAACCCCAATTACTTACCATGCAGTATGTCATTGTTATGTACAGTATATTATGTACTTTTAAAACCAAGGACGCCCTTGAAAACAAGAAGCAAACGTGTGCGTTTTATTCAGCTTTCTATTTGTGATTTTTCCTAGAAAAAGCCAGATGATAAGATAAAAGGAGCAGGGATTGCTTATTCTTCTGGTAGCACTGAAATCTGATTAAGGTTGTACCTACATGGTAGGGATGCAAATTCCTGACTATTTTATTCTGATATGCAGGAACACAAAAACAGTAACAGTTCTTTTCAGCGCTGTTCTGTCACGAAAATATCATTGCAGATTTGATAAATGTGGATTTAATATGATGTGTGGGAATGAATGGAAGAATGGAAGGATGTATAGATGCAGCTCATAATTTTGGAGACACCAGTATAATATTAAGGCCGGCAACGACTAACTACCTGCTTGCTGGACTATAATTAAAAGTTGCTAATGAGAAATGAAGAGTAAACTCTGATAAGAATTGGGACATTGATAACAGAAATCTTTACAATGTTAAGAAGGAAGTCAACACAAGCCTTGTGTTTGTCAACACCAATCATCAACCTCTTGGCAGGAAACTGAGACGAATCCAGGATGGAAAATGTCTATCATTAATTTACAACTTTGGGAATACATCAGCAGAATATTCCTATAAAAATCTTAATCTAATAATGCTCAAAGTGTGGCTCACCTGAGGAGTCTGTTCCACCCGCTATGCTCTGCTCCATGGGAAGGAGAGAGATAGTGTACCATGGAGTAGCAAATTTGCAAGGGCTGTTCTGTTACAAAAATATCATTGCAGATTTGATAAATGTGGATTTAATATGATATTAAGGTCTGCAATTGGTGTTGACAATCACAAGGCTTGTGTTGACTTAATCCTTAACATTGTAAACATTTCTGTTATCACTGTCCTAATTCTTATCAGAGTTTACTCTTTATTTCTCATTAGCAACTTTTAACTACAGTCTAGCAAGCAGGTAGTTAGTCGTTGCAGGCCTTAATATTATACTGGTGTCTCCAAAATTATTAGTTTCATCCATACATCCTGCCATTCATTCCCACACATCATATTAAATCCATATTTATCAAATCTGCAATGATGGATCCAGGATGGAAAATGTCTATCATTAATTTACAACTTTGGGAATATATCAGCAGAATATTCCTATAAAAAACTTAATCTAATAATGCTCAAAGTGTGGCTGACCTGCGGAGTCTGTTCCACCCACTATGCTCTGCTCCATGGGAAGGAGAGAGATAGTGTACCATGGAGTGGCAAATTTGCAAGGGCTGTTCTGTTACAAAAATATCATTGCAGAATTTTGGAGACACCAGTATAATAATAAGGTCGGCAATGACTAACTACCTGCTTGCTGGACTGTAATTAAAAGTTGCTAATGAGAAATAAAGAGTAAACTCTGATAAGAATTGGGGCAGTGATAACAGAAATGTTTACAATGTTAAGGAGGAAGTCAGCACAAGCCTTGTGTTTGTCAACACCAATCAAGAAGAGATCAACATCTGGCCAGGAAACTGGCATGAATCCAGGATGGAAAATGTCTATCATTAATTTACAAGTTTGGGACTACATCAGCAGGATATTCCTATAAAAAACTTAATCTAATAATGCTCAAAGTGTGGCTGACCTGAGGAGTCTGTTCCACCTACTATGCTCTGCTCCATGGGAAGGAGAGAGATAGTATACCATGGAGTGGCAAATTTGCAAGGGCTGTTCTGTTATAAAAATATCATTGCAGATTTGATAAATATGGATTTAATATGATGTGTGGGAATGAATGGAAGGATGTATGGATGGAGCTAATAATTTTGGAGACACCAGTATAATATTAAGGCCTGCAATGACTAACTACCTGCTTGCTGGACTGTAATTAAAAGTTGCTAATGAGAAATGAAGAGTAAACTCTGATAAGAATTGGGGCAGTGATAACAGAAATGTTTACAATGTTAAGGAGGAAGTCAACACAAGCTTTGTGTTTGTCAACACCAATCAAGAAGAAATCAACATCTGGCCAGGAAACTGAGATGGATCCAGGATGGAAAATGTCTATCATTTATTTATTTATTTCAACCAGCTTCCTTAGGTGAAGCAAAAATCTTTAATTTTCTTTCAGCATGGCCACGCAGAGACGGAACAGCGGAAGACCAGAGTGTGCCTTCAAAGAAATGGCTTTCCGTCCTGTTACAATCTTCCTGTTATCTTTTATACATTCTCTTTACTGTGTCAAGGAGTAACCCCTCAATCCATCTCCATTCTCCAATCAGATTCTTAAAAACATGCTTTTCACATTATTTGGCCATCTCGGCCCTTGTATCTGATAAGCTCTACGTATGCGGGCACCAGCATAGATAAACATATATTATTTTGT
This sequence comes from Anolis sagrei ordinatus, assembly GCF_025583915.1. Lineage (NCBI taxonomy): Eukaryota > Metazoa > Chordata > Lepidosauria > Squamata > Anolidae > Anolis > Anolis sagrei. The sequence goes on from NW_026844589.1 coordinate 22,466,253, forward strand.
ATATAGATAAGCATTGAAATGTCAGGTCATCCTGTGTTTTTAAACATCTTGAACATCCTGTATATTCAAAACACATAATCTCCCCTTTGGCCTCCAATCTCCCGTACCCTTTTGCCAAGAAGGGTACCTTTACTCTAAGTTATCATTTCATCATTTTTGCATTATTAAGCTCATTAACTCCTTCACTTCTCCCTTTTATTTCTTTTTGTAAAACCTGATCATACAGAAGCTGAAGCAAAATCATCGTCTAATAACAATGTTTTCAAACTGTCCTGGCATCTTCATAATTATCACCATTTGTCGTGAGGCAAGGTGTATGTTTGCAGTAAGCCCAGAGCACATCCGCAACATGTTGAGAAAGCATATTATCATCATCATAAATATAACAATTATCATAATAATGCCCACAAACAATCCTTTTAACCATGAGAAATCTGGTAGTCATGAAGTTAGCCAATCTCACCAGCTTTCACTTGCTGGGGAATATGTGGCCTGGACCATGGCTTAGGTACCCTGCTCTCGATCCCACCTGCATCGCAGGCGCGTTTGGTGGGGACGAGGGACATGGCCTTCTCTGTGGTCCCCCCAACTCTGGAACATCCTCCCCAAGGACATCAGACAAGCCCCTACGTTGGCAGTCTTTAGGAAGAGCTTGAAGACCTGGCTGTTCCAGTGTGCCTTTCCATAATAGGAAACTTATGTCCCAGAAGCACTTTATCAGAGAGTTAAGATTGTCTGCACATTGCACTTACCCTAAAATCCTACATGTTACCTGTCATATTCAGCATTTTAATTTTTGCCCATTACATTTGGCCCGGCCTTTGGTTTTAATTATGTCACGGTGTCATTGTTTTACTGTTTTATTGTTTTGCTTGATGTTTATTATTTGCTTTTGAGTTTATTGTGTATTGTATGTCGTTGATTGTTGGCGGCCTTGGCCTTTGTAAGCCGCATTGAGTCCTACGGGAGATTTTGTGGGGTATAAATAAAGATAATAATAATAATAATAATAATAATAATAATAATAATAGGGTTGTTTGATCCAAAAAAATTGGTTCAAAACTCATAGGGGGCACTGGCGATTCTATTTTGAAATGATTTTCAAAATTTTCTGGAAAAAAAGGTTGTAAATATCCGAAATTTCTGAATTGCTTTGTTAATGGCAGACATGCATCCACAGTAGGAAAGAAACAGCACCGGCACTAGGGAAACTTCAGGGTATTGTCCCTCCCTCATTTGTAGACCAATTGTGATGAAACTTGCTACAGTGGTAGAACACATGGATCACTGTTAGCTCACCAAATTTCACAAGTTTTGACTTATCCATTGATTTTTGGCAAATTTTCAAATTTTTTATTAAAAAGTTTTTATAGACTGACCCAGCTTAAATACAAGTTCTGACTTGGTTTTACTACAGGGCTAGCATGTCGACTTGACGGCTTCAGAAAATTTGTTCATCGTTGGCAGAAATGCATCCAATTGTCTGGTGATTATGTGGAAAAGTGAATAGTGGTAGTTAAAGAGCACATTCTAAGGATTATTTCTGCGTTTGATTTATTAAAATATTCCCATCCAAACCCAAGGAATGAAGGTATAGTTGTTCATTCGTTCAGTCGTCTCCGACTCTTTGTGACCTCATGGACCAGCCCACGCCAGAGCTCCCTGTCGGCCGTCACCATCCCCAGCTCCTTCAAGGTCAGTCCAGTCGCTTCAAGGATGCCATCCATCCATCTTGCCCTTGGTCGGCCCCTCTTCCTTTTACCTTCCACTTTCCCCAGCATAATTGTCTTCTCTAGGCTTTGCTGTCTCCTCATGATGTGGCCAAAGTACTTCAACTTTGTCTCTAGTATCCTTCCCTCCAATGAGCAGTCGGGCTTTATTTCCTGGAGGATGGACTGGTTGGATCTTCTCGCAGTCCAAGGCACTCTCAGAACTTTCCTCCAACACCACAGTTCAAAAGCATCTATCTTCCTTCGCTCAGCCTTCCCTAAGGTCCAGCTCCCACATCCGTAGGTTACTACAGGGAATACCATGGCTTTGACTAGGCGGATCTTGGTTGCCAGTGTGATGTCTCTACTCTTTACTATTTTATCGAGACTGGACATTGCTCTCCTCCCAAGAAGTAAGCGTCTTCTGATTTCCTGGCCACAGTCTGCATCTGCAGTAATCTTTGCGCCTAGAAATACAAACCCTGTCACGGCCTCCACATTTTCTCCCTCTATTTCCAGTTGTCAATCATTCTTGTTGCCATAATCTTGGTTTTTTTGACGTTTAGCTGCAACCCGGCTTTTGCGCTTTCTTCTTTCACCTTGATTAGAAGGCTCCTCAGCTCCTCCTCGCTTTCGGCCATCAGGGTGGTGTCATCTGCATATCTGAGGTTGTTAATGTTTCTTCCAGCAATTTTCACCCCAGCCTTGCATTCATCAAGCCCCGCACATCGCATGATGTGTTCTGCATACAAGTTAAAAAGGTTGGGTGAGAGAAGCCTTGCCGTACACCTTTCCCAATCTTGAACCAGTCTGTTGTTCCGTGGTCAGTTCTGACTGTTGCTACTTGGTCCTTGTACAGATTCCTCAGGAGAGAGACAAGGTGGCTTGGTATGCCCATCCCACCAAGAACTTGCCACAATTTGTTTTGATCCACACAGTCAAAGGTTTTAGAGTAGTCAATGAAGCAGAAATAGATGTTTTTCTGAAACTCCCTGCCTTTCTCCATTATCCAGCGGATATTGGCAATCTGGTCTCTCGTTCCTCTGCCTTTTCTAAATCCAGCTTGAACATCTGGCAACTCTCGCTCCATGTATTGCTGGAGTCTTCCTTGCAGGATCTTGAGCATTACCTTACTGGCATGAGAAATAAGGGCCACTGTACGGAAGTTTGAGCAGTCTTTCGCATTTCCCTTTTCGGTATGGGGATATAAGTTGATTTTTTCCAGTCTGATTTGATACTGACACGATAAATAAATAAATCCAAATCCAAGTAATGAAGGTGGAAGCATTACTTTTCATTCAACCCTCGTACTTACGATGGAGGCTTTAACCTCACAACACCCTTTTGTTCAGAAGAGGAAAGGGGTGTAAATAAACATAAATATACAGAAATGGCTCCAAACTGTTCAGTTCTAGTCCTTCCGTGCCACTTGAGCTGTCATGGCCCTATTCTCTGGAATCTTAAGATAAGCAGTTTGAAGTTGTCCCTGGAATCGTTTGCTCAAATTGCCAGGACGTTGTTTTAAACCCTTCCTCGCAAACCTAAAGTTGTGACTTATCAAACTTTGAAATGACACGGCTCCTTTCCCCTTCTTTCAAAGCCTCGACTTCACAAAAACGTAAAACAATTTGTCACTGACGGTGCATAATGCCAGGCTCAAACCGTGTGCTGTCCCCTTTCCTTTGCCAGAGGTCACAGTGTATAGTGTCTCCAAGACGCTCTGAAGGGAAACAAATGAGCACAAACATGATAAATTGCAGGGAAGGTGCTCTGTTGTGATGAGTCGAAAAGAGGGGATAATGAATTTGTGGGGAGGAGGAAGAGAAAGCTGGGTGTGTGCCGTTTATTCAGCAGGTAGCTGACTTAACCCTTTTGGCGGAAACAAAGAAAGCATTGCGGCTGGCCATGAGGTGTCAGCTCAAATCTAGGAATATGTGAAGGCAGCAATTTATAAGTGAAATGGCTGTCCTTGACCATCGCACCGGGTCAGCTCAGCCGCATTTCAGACATTTCCAAGATGGATGGATGGCAGGGTTGAAAAACTCCCCTGTGGAAAGCTGATAAGACCCAGGAAGACATCTGAAGAGAGTGCTCTCTCTTTGGAGCCAAGAAGGTCCCTGCATCGAAGCCAAGGTGGTCGCTGACCTTGACAGGAACATGTCTTGGATTGTCTGTTGAAGAGCCACATTGTTGCCATGAATGAAATCCTGTTGCTATAGCTGTCATTTCCTTCTTAGAAACAATGAACAGTTCTGCATTTCTTCCATCTGAACACGAGGAAGAACTTCCTGACTGTGAGAGCTGTTCAGCAGTGGAACTCTCTGCCCCGGAGTTTGGTGGAGGCTCCTTCTTTGGAAGCTTTTAAACAGAGGCTGGATGGCCATCTGTCAGGGGTGATTTGAATGCAATATTCCTGCTTCTTGGCAGAATGGGGTTGGACTGGATGGCCCATGAGGTCTCTTCCAACTCTTTGATTCTATGATTCTATGATTCTGTAGTTAGTTATGTTAAATGGTCCACCTGAGTTACTATTCTGGCAAATGAATTTCAGATATTGTTTGACTTCAGTTTCTATAGTCTTCACTCAACATAGACTTTTGGGAGTGTAGTCCAAGACCAAGTAGCACCAAGATGAAGTAGACGCTTGGAAAAATAAGACAGGTCCCCCTCTTAAGTTGGTCAGGATGGAACCTCACAAAGGTGTGGGCACACCATTCCAACTGGACAAAGGATAGAAGCCAGACCACTTTAACTTTAAGAAAGCCAACTCCCAATAGCTCCACTAGGCATCCAGCAAAATAATGATAGCAAATGGGGATGCAAACAATTTATTTATTTACTATGCTTCTATACCATCATTCTCAGCCCAAGGGTGACTCGTGGCAGTTTACAAAATGGCACAATTCGATGCCCACAACAGTACAAAAAAAATTAAAACATTAAAACATTTAACACAGGTAAAAATTCATTACAATTAACATCAGTAACACAATAAAACCATAAGTCCTCCGCATTTCATTACCAGTCATTATCCAGTCACGTTGTCCAAC